>JANHMN010000012.1:68495192-68558497 GCA_030674055.1 Rhabdomys pumilio
ACACACAACACACACTGTGAAATGTGCACGCCCACACTCACTGACACGCAACATAACACACACTGTGACATGTGCACGCCCACACTCACTGACACATACACAACACACACTGTGACATGTGCACGCCCACACTCACTGACACACAACATAACACACGCTGTGACATGTGCATGCCCACACTCACTGACACACACACTGTGACATGTGCATGCCCACACTCACTGACACACACACTGTGACATGTGCACGCCCACACTCACTGACACACACACACAACACACACTGTGACATGTGCATGCCCACACTCACTGACACACACACACAACACACACTGTGAAATGTGCACGCCCACACTCACTGACACGCATGTGCACATTGTGCATGTATTTATGTATACACAATATTTAGTACTTAAAGGATAAAATTCAGATAAGGTAACACATGTCTATGATCACAGAACTTGGGAGGCTGAGTCAGAAAGGGCTGATGTTCTAATCAGCTTGGGCTACACAGTAAGACCCTGACTTATAAAACAAACACAAACAACCAAAAATCCAAGAAGGAAGGGTGAAGAAGGGAGGACAGAGTGGGTTTAGGGGCTTGCCCAAGGTTTACACTATGGTAGGGGAACATGGAAGTGATCAGAAGTTTTTCCTCCATTTTCCACTCACTTCTGAACATCTGGAGTTTGCAGAGTTGGAAGATAAAGCTGGGATCCTGGTGACCTAGGGAATCCAGACAACTAGAGCATGTTTCATAAAAAGAAAGTAACTTGGCGTTGGCTCTTCCTAATTCCTTTGTGCACATGTCTTACTAGTGTGTGCTGGTTGTATACGACAGTGGGTTTCATTATGACATTTTCATACATGTATTCAGTGCACTATGATCACATTCCCTCCCTGAGACCCTCTTTAGGGGATCTGGCCTCCTTGCATACAGTGGCATCTAAAAGATTCTTAGTGCAGCCTGGTCCTTCCCTTCTGCATAAAGAATTCCACCCAAAATAGCCGTGTCCTTTCCCACTGGGGGATCCCATTGCACACATGGCTCTCATTAGCTTCTCATCTTAGTTATTTTCCTTAAAAACAAACAAGACCCTCTTCACACAGGCTTTTGGTTGGTTGAAGTCTCCTCCGGTATTTGCTATTGTGAAATGTAAGTATACTGGATAGGTTTCCCTTTGGGGGTTAAAAGGTGGCAACAACGCAGGTACAGATATCACCTTACCGTCCTCCTGTGACACAGCCTAAAAGTAGAGAGGAAAGTGGCTTCTACTCATTTTCCCAGAAGAGAAAAACAATGAGCTTGTCAAGACGTCCTGAACAAATAAGGGCCCACTGTGAGCTCACCACCAGGAGGCAGAGGCAGGAGGGTCGCAAGTTCAAGACGTGCGTGCACATGAGTTCAAGACTAGTCTCAGAAACTTAGAGAGACGGTCTCAAAATAAAATGTAAAACAAGAGCTGGAAATACAGGTTGTAGCAGAATGCTTGCCCAGCCTGTGTAAGTCTCTACATGTGATGCCCAGCTCCAATAAATTAATGAAGTCTATAACAAATGTCTCCATTTATGTTTGGGTCTGAATCGCATCCTGAAAAAAAATGGAGAGCAGACAGAATTCCGCTTAAAACGAACCCCTCGGTGACAGAAGATGGTAGCTACTTAAAAGTGAAGAAAAGAAAGAAAAGAAAGTCTATCGCTTAGGAATAGTACAGACCACAAAAGCCCTGGGGGCCTAGAACTAGCATCAACCTTGTGTAGCTTGAACAGGGCCAGCTCACCTCCGCTAACCACAGTGCCACCTAAAAGTGGGGTCTGCACGGGTCCTTGTGACTCTCGGGTTACTCCCCTGCCTCTGAATGGTTGATGATCCTTCTAACAGGATGATTTCAGAGTTAGTGCACTTCACACTGGGCAGAGCAGGGCTTCTCCCAAATCTAAGTTCTGGCTGCCGTGTAGCCTGCCTAACTCAGCTTCCCTGCCTTCATAGTTCCTGTGTAGGATGCAGGCACAAGGGCCTACCCAGGTTCCCAGACAGAAATCTAGACATCTCTATGGTTCAGTGGCCATTCTAGAAGAGTATATGAGACTTGAACTATTCTTTGCCAACATTTAGAAATGTTTTTCTACCACAAGGAGAAGTGTATCTTGATATACACCTCCAATAGTGGCCAAAACCAAGAAACAAGCACCTACTTCCTCTACAACACAATGGGGACCTGGAAATCTTCTGATGGTGCCAGTGATGTTCAGACCCAGTGCTTTATGGACACAAAGCAAGTATCTTACCTGGAATTACAGTCCTCAACAGAGAGACAAGATGAAAATGCAAAGAAAGGCCAAGCAGAACATAACAGGCACATTAATCAGCTCAGCTTAGCATGCCATACAGCATATAAATATCGAAGAAACACATCGTACATCATATGCATACAGGTTTGGTTTTACATTTTTGTTGTTTTGTTTTGCTTTGTTTTCTTATTGTCGTTGCTGTTTGAAACAAGGTCTCACTATGAAGTCCAGCTGACCTAGAACTCTCTATGTAGACCAGGCTAGCCTACAATTTGTGGAGATCCACTTACCTTGGCCTCCATATGCTGAGATTGGAGGCATGTGCCACCAGGCCTGGCCCTACTTTTTGTTTTTCAAGTAAACAATAAGCTAAGAATAGTCTTCCCTTGGAACCCATGGCTGTTTGGATGAGAACAGTCTCCATAGGCTCATACATTTGAATGCTTAGTTCCCAGTTGGGGGACTATTGGAAAGAAGAAGATGTGACCTTCTTGGAGGAGGTATGTCACATAGGTGACTTTTGAGGTTTCAAAAGCCCACTCCAAGCCCAGCTTCTTCCCCCAATCCCTCTCTGCCTGCTGTCTGTAGATCAGAATGTAGCTTTCAGCTACTTCTCCAGAACCATGCCTGCCAACCTGCTGCCATGCTGCCCCTGCCCCCACACGATGATACTGTACTAACCCTGAGAAACTGTGAGCAAGCCTCCAATTACATGGTTTCCTTTATATGAGTTTACATGAGCGTTGGTCATGGTGTCTTTTCACAGCAATAGAACAGTAAAGCAGAACCTCTATCACTGCTCAGACGGTTTCTTTCTCTTAGTACAACGCCTATTTCTTCTTCTTTGATAAATAAATAAACTGAGGCATAAAACTCAAGTGCTGCGGCAGTATAAAACACAAGAGATACATTTCTGATGGCCGAGTATGCATAGAAGACGGTGTTTCTGACAGGCTGCAGTGAGTGGGAAGGGTGTATACAGAGAAGGGAGGGGACTCCAGCAAAGAGCAAAGGATCTCAACACACAGCACATAAAGACTCTACTGGGAATGAGAACTCTGGACTGATAAAGCAAGTAGGTAAGTCCACAGTGGCAGCAACAGAGCCGGTCAGCCCAACCATCTGCAATGTCTCCTAATTACAGATTTATAGTGATGTTTCCTGAGAGACGTGTTGGCGAAATAATATGAATAAATAAATTTAATAGCAAGTAAAGCAGGGTCAGCAGAGAGAGACATAGACAGAGAGACACAGAGACATAGAGACACAGAGACAGAGAGAGGTACAGAATAGGGCCTTCTATAAGAACTTTCCAGCTTACAATGGTGACCCAAAGCTGCATTGACCCCATGTCATGAGGACTAAATTTTTGACTTGGATAATTTTGTGCTGTTATAATAGAATAACAAACTGGCTAGCTTAAAAAGACAGAACTTAACTCGCACTATTCTGGAAGCTGGAAGTTCAAGTTCAAAGATGAAACCTTTAGCAAGTGTGTTAGTTTCTGGTTTCCTTTCCAGTTAATGTGATAAAAACACCCTGACAAAGAGTAGCTTAGGGAAGTTTTAGGTTGGTTTTAGTTCACAATCCCAGGCTCTGTCCCTCTTGGCAGCCACGTCAAGAAGGCAGAAACTGAAACAGCTAGCCACATCCCAAGATCACTCAAGGGCAAAGAGGAGTGAGTTCAAGCATCCTCCCTTGTACCAAGCCCTCTCTACACTTACGCAGTCGAGGACCCGGACCCACAGTGGCCTGGATCCTCCCATATCCATCCATGAGACCAAAACAATCCCTGACAGACAGACAACCTGATCTAGATCACTCGCTGAGACTCTGGAAGGCAATTTGAGATTACGTCAAGTTAACAAGAAAACCAAACATCATAGCAAGGACTCCCTCATTGGTGCCTCACATGGGGATGGAGGAGGGGAAAGAGAGGATGGTCCCCACTCCCAAGGCACTGATTCACTAGTGGGTATGGAGTCTTCGTGATGTTAAATATCTCCCTAAGGGCCACAGCACTGCATTGGGGATTAAGTTTCCAACACATGAGTTTTAGGGGGCACACTCAGACCATAATAGTTCCTATAAATGGAAGGACTGAATATAATCCAGCTGTTTTTAATCCATTTCACATAGAAAATGATTGTATTTCCTGGCAGCAGAGAGGTTGAAGACCGTCCGGAAGGAGACTTCCCCTGCTCTGAGTTCCTGCCACACTAGCAGCTAAAAAGATGAATCCCTGCTATACCTGTGACCTGCCCAGGGCAGCTAAAGCCCCTAGAGGACTTTCACAAGGTGACTGATGCAAAGATCTCTAGACGTTAGAATTTAATTGATCTGATATGGCGAAGACTCTTTTTAACATTTGCTCTACAACTTTTGCTTTTGTTTTCAATTAAATTATAATTATATAATATTCTCCTTTCCCTTTTATCCCTTCCATACCTCCCACCCCGTCCTAAATTCATGGCTTCCTTTTCTGTTGCTGTTACACATGTACATAACCACAAACATACAAATCAAGCTTCTTGAGTCCATTAGTGCTGCTTGTACATATATGTTTGCAGGACTGACTGGTATTAGATAACCACTAAAGGGCTCATGCTAGATGACTCTTCTCCTTGTGTCAGTTTCACTAGTTACCTGTTTTCTCTTTGCCTTGGTGGGAGCCTTGCCCCTTCTGTATTAGCATAGCTGTTGGTGTTTGCCTTGACCATGTCGTTTTTTATGCAGACATATTGTTGAATGGGGGAAGCATCCCTGTCATTTCTAGGAGTCACACTCTCGACGAAGATTCCCTGGTCCTCTGGTTCATAAAATCTTCCTGCCTCATCTTCCTCCATGTCCCCAGAGCCTTAGGTGCAGAAATTGTGTTGTAGATGTATCCACTGGGGTTGGTCTCTGTATTTTCAGCAGTTGTAGTTTTCTGTCATGGTCTCCATCTGTGTTTAAATAAAAAATAAAAAAGTAATAAAAAGCTTCTTTGATTAGGAGTAAGAGCCGTGGCTAAGCAGACCACTTATCTGTCTGTGTAAGGATAGAGTCACAACTTCTGAAGGCATTCCTCTTCAACCACTCTAATCATCAAGAGCAGCATTTCAGGGGCTGGAGAGATGGCCCAGAAGGTAAGAGCACTGGCTGCTCTTCCAAAGGTCCTGAGTTCAATTCCCAGCAACCACATGGTGATTCACAACCAGCTGTCATGGGATCTGATGCCCTCTTCTAGTGTGTCTGAAGTCAGGTACAGTGTACTCATATAAGTAAAATAAATAATAAAAAGTAAAAATTAAATTAAAAAAAGAATAAAAACAACAGTCTTTTAAAGACTCAGGAACCCAGAGTTTGTCTTCACAGTTGCAGCTCCGGCCTGGGGTAGCGTTTCGCCATCTCTGTTAGGAGAGCAGGGGCTCAGTGCCGTGAACAGACAGCGGCTCTCCATCCGTGTCACACTGAACTTTCAGCATGTGAAGGCTGTACAGCTCTATAACCACATGGATTGTCATCATTTCAGTTCTGATGCATGAGTCCCTGTGGGTCCTGTTCCTGCCATTTCTAAAGGGAAAAGACCTGGGTTATTAGACACTAAGGAATCTGAACATAAAATAATCAAGGTTGGGAATGCATCTATCGGTCCATCCAAACCACGTATCTCCAGGTTGTTCCCTGCCTGGGACAAATGCAAAGCAATGCCTTTGATATCTGACTTCTGCTGAGTGCACACTTCATGTTCCAGTAAAGGGGCCTGGAATAACCATAGACATTTCAGTGGCAGAAGCTCCAGGCTACACTTTCCTGCCATGGGCTAGACTCATTTTTAAATATTTATTTTTCTTTATGTGTATGTGTGTACATATACATGTGTGTAGGTGCCCCAGAGCTGGATTTACAGACAATTGTGAGCCACCCAAGCTGGGTGGTGGAAACCAAACTCTAGTCCTCTGGAAGAGAAGGAAGTATCTTAAATGCTGGGCCATCTCTCCAACCCCACACTAGACTATTTCGTCAGTATGATCATAAGAACAACCTTACTCCAAGATAAGCCACCTACAAGGCATGGCTTCTTTACAATTGACTGAAGACTGTGCAAACACAAGAGATCAGAGAGGGTAAGTCTTAGAACTGTTGACCCACAAATTTGGAGACTAGTAGAATCTCAACCAGTAGTCTGGATTATAAACGAAGTCTGAGATGTTGAAGTGTTCCCACTAGTTCATTAGTCCACAGTTGTTTACTTTTTACCAAAAACAAGAGTAATAATAGAAAAAATTCAAACAGCATCTATCTTGGTCTGATTGATGAGCTAAAAAGGTAGCAATACAGAGAAAAGCACAGAGGAGACAGGAGGCTCTGAGACTCTCACTGTGGAGTCCAGGCTGGCCTGGAGCTCAAGATTCTCCTTACTCGGTCTCCTGAGTGCTGGGATTCCAGATGTGTGCCATCATGCCTGGCCAGAATGTGGGCTTCTGGGTTCTAAGACCAGGAACTTCATTCATAGAGCTTAAACTTCTCTTTGAAGAAATCTTGGTTCTTGGCTTGATAGTTAAGATTGGGATGTTACTGCTTTGTAGGGGCATGACTAAAACAACTCTGGCTTCAATGCCAAACCATCATCTATTCAAATACCAAAGCTTAACCTGCATGTGCAACACACATAAACCAGCACTTAGACACTGAAGCAGGAAGACTATGAGTTCAAGGCCAGCCTAGGCTACATAGTAAGTTTGATTCCAGACTATGCTACTACATGACTAAACACTCAAAACAAAACAAGCAAACCAAAATCATGAACCCAAACTCCAGATTGGCAGCCTTTTTGGGAGTCATTTAATCTCCTCCCCCCAGACTAGCCTTGACTTCTCTTTGATGCTTTTTTCCTGGTTCTTTTAATTTGCCCCCCCTCCAAAGGCCTGGCTGCCTAGTCTATTGGCAATCGAGCAAGAGGCAGCCTGGTAAGTCAGGGGCTCCCTCAGGGAGGTAGCCTTGCTGCTGGCTCAGCAGCCTTTGGTGTTTCTGCTATCCAAACAGCCCTGTCTCATCTCTCTCAAGGGCCATAGAGAGCTGCAGAGTGAGTATGCAAGCATCAGCTCCAGTGGGAATCCACAGCACAGGTGTCAGGAGTGATGACATGTGACTCAGCTGTGTGCCCTATTAGATTAGCCAGCATGCTCCAGTGCAAAGCATATGAGCACCTAACCACAGAGACAAGGACAAGACTCAGTAACACTCTGGGCCTAAGTCTCCGCTCCTGTGGAATGGACAGTGGGAAGTGAGGTGTGCATGGGGCAGGCAGGCTGGGTCACACCCAACACTCCCTTGGTGGCATGGCCTTAGGAAGCCTTACGTCTTCAGCTTCCTTCATTCTCCAGAGGACTAGTGATACCTATCTCTGTATGTGGCTGTGAGTTTTAAGTGGAATAACAGGTGCATGTGTGTAAAGAATGTTCTAGAGCAATAGCAAGCTTGTGTGAGGCAGACAGTAAACAGGAGTCTTGATTCTTACTGTCTACACAACAGGCCTTGTAACTGTGCAAACCTTTACATGGACAGCTGAGATTAGCTTACCACTTTCCCCATAATACACAAGGATGCTAACATAGCAGAATGACTAAACTTACTGCACAGGAAAGGTAAACACAGCAGCTGTGGTCAGGATATGAGCGTATAAACAAGCATACTTCAATAGTAGGAGCTTGTGACCCGAATCATGTTTTGGTTAAACCCCAGTGCTATGGCCTCGGCATCAGTTGTGAAATATCTAAAATGGAAACACTAATGGAAGACAATGGGTTAAGCTGCTGTGGCAGAGACTTCCCTGCCCAATCTATTTTAAATATTAGTGTAGCAGGAGGCCTGTGATTAGACAGGGAAAAAGGAGACGGAGCTAAGAGGGAGAGGGAACGAGAAGGGGGAGCTAAAATGGAAGCAGATGAAAACCAGTGAGGCTTTAACCAGATATAAGTAGATATGAAACCAAAAGGTTAGGATAATGGGATAAATTGTCTAATCTGTGTTGGCATCTTCCCATTATCAATTGGCCTTGAAATGATTGTGTGGGTATCTTGGGATTTGAGTATTTGACAATACTTATTGGTTAACTATAAGCATTAAGAGTTTTGATTTTACTGGGTGATGAGTGTGATGGTGATCACAGGATGGACAATCACTATGTGGGGCTAGTGTAGCCATGAGGGGAGCTGTGGAGCGCTGGCCCTACCCTACCAGAGAGCCTGTTGAGATGAGGACATAGCAGCTAGGTAGTCAGCCCGACGGTGCTGGACTTAGTGTGAGAACATGGCAGCTTGAGCCTGTAGCAAAGCAGTCATCTTTTTTAATACCTCCCGCTACAAGCAGCTTTAATACATTGAGGCTCAGGAGATGGTGCACTGGATAAAGTGTTTAGACTGCAAGAATAAGGACCGAAGTTCAGATCCCTAAAAGTCAGGCAGACTTGGTGTAAACCCAGCACTCCTGAGGCAGCGACAGGGATTCCTGGGACGAGCTTTCTAGCTAGAAGTGCTGGATAATAGTTCTCAACTTGACACAAGCTAAGGTCATTTGGGAAGAACTCTCAACTGAGCAAATGCTTCCTTCAGAATGGCCTGTAGGCAAGTCTGTGGGGGCATATTTTGGATTAATGATCGGCATGGGAGGGCCCAGACCACTTCTGAGCAGGTGGTCCTGGAAGACATGAGAAATCAAGGTGAGCAGTCCAGGAAGCATCATTTCTCCATGGTTTCTTCTTCAGTTCCTGCCTTGGCTTCCCTCACGGATAGATGTGACTGTAAACCAAATAAATACTCCCCCGCCCCAACCAAGGTTGCTTTTGGCCAATGTTTTCTCACACCAATATAGAGCAAACCAGGATCTTATTAGACTGGCAAGCATCAGGGAGCTCCACGCTCAAGAAGAAATCCTGCCTCAATAAACAAAATGAGCAATCCAAGATAAACACTGGCATCCCATAAAGCTCTAACATCTGCACAAGCACATTTAAATCATATCAGAAGGCTCTCAGACCAAAACTCAATGGTAGCAATGACCCTACTCCTGAATGAACTCTGGGAAAAGATGCTCAAGGGGACTCACACTCACTTTAACTTTTATTTTTGTAAGAATGTATTCAGGTGCTACTGCGTAACTAATAACTAATAACGAGACAGTGTCATTTATTAAAGCAGAGAAGGTTCTGAAGCCAAACCTAGCCCACTCCCTAGTTTTGCACTCGCAGCGACACTGCCCACACTCCCCCCACTTGTCTCTACTCAGTCAAGATAGGGAATAGATAAAATTAGGGCAAGGCTGTCTGCCGCCCAGCCACAGCCAGGCTGCAGTGCCGACGCTGAAGGTAGAGGCAAAACAAGGTGGTTTTAAAATGTATTCTATTCTAAATGCATACACACATGCAAAGTGCTTGGAAGAAGCCTGCCTCCTCATCCCCTCATCCCCTCCCACCACCGCTATTCCCCCTCAACTTCCTGTGTTCTCCTGTTCTCTTGCAAAATTTAACACACAGTGGCTGCATTTCGGTCCATGTGCATGCCCGAGTCAAGGGGCATCTACTGCAGAACAGGTAGCCTCTCTGGAAATGCAGATGCATATGCTCATAGTCCTATTCTACACAGGCCTTTGACGCTCTCAGGGCCTGGGGTCCCCTGGTTGCTGGGCAACCCAGAAGGGATAATTTTCTTGCAGGAAAGCTTTCTATTTTAGAAAGAGGATCTCCCAACCAAATAGTGAAAGTCGACAGCCAACGTGTGTGCTTCCTCTGCGCCTGTTTAAAGTTCTTCTTGGTAACATGGAGCAAGAAGGATTTTCTGCTACAGATCATTTGCAGAGAAGCAGGTTTACCACAGGGATTTACACGGAGCGGAGGAGCAGCATAGAAGTAAGGTAACACTTAATTTTCTGTGCATAGACATTGTTAATGCATCCAGTACTCTTCGAAAACACCCACAGCCAGCTCCAGAAAACCTGCTGAAGTCACACACATGAAACCAGCTAGAAGCCAAAGTTTGTGGTTAAATTGAATTAAGTGTTTTACGTGTCACTCTGTGAAAAATAAACTGTGTGACACATTTACCAGGCCAGAGGCTGCAGAAACACTTAAGGTCTAGCATTCCCCTGATGAAGACTTGTTCGTGTCTCGATTACACAGTGGGAGGTTTCCCACTGAGAGAGCCACAGAAGGAATTTTCCAAGGTAGCAGCAGGTTATCATAAAATAGGTGGGTTGGTGCTGCCTGGGTGGCCTTTCTCCATAGCCAAAGCACAGGGACAATGGCAAGGCCCTGGAGTCACAGTCTCTTCTGAGGGAAGAGGAATGCCACCTTGTCCTCAGAACTGTCAGTCTGTTATCTCTTCGCTGTCTCTGAATGTCACTTGTAGAACGGAACAAAAGAAAACAAACCTTTAAGAAAGAGTGTATTGCTGTTTTTCCTTTTAGATTGTATTAGCTCATAGTTATTATGGGTTTAGTAACTAAATCTCTGTCTGGAAGATGGCTCCGTGGATAAAGGAACTTGCTTTGAAAGCCTAGCAACCTGAGTTCAAGCCCCGGAACCCACTTCAATGTATAATGAGAAAACCAATCCCTGAAAGTTGTTTTCTGGGTTCTATACATGCATGGTGGCACAGGCACACCCACACTTATCCAAGCATATCACTCACATATACTCACACAACAATAACGTTTAAAAATTTAAAATAGGTAAATGAATCTGGAGGTCCCCAGTGTTCATGAGTTCAGAGTATGCTCGTATGCACACGCATTTCACCAGGTGGGGTACTGGTAGTCGGTACACAACAAAGACAACTCTGTGACTGAGAGCTTCTACAGGTTCATGGTTGGGGTTGAGACAAAAAACAGTTGACTTATTTTTGTTATGTTTTGTTTTTGAGACAGGGTCTCATGTATCTCAAGCTGGCCTCAAGCTCACTTTGGACCTTCTGATCCCACTGACTCCACCTCCCAAAGGCTAGGACTTCAGGGTATACACATGCACGTTTTATGTTCTATTGAGGAACAAACCAAGACTTTGGAGTGCCAGGCAAGCACAACCCTAGCACAGACAGCTGAGTTCTTTAAAATAAAGATGAATAGGGATGACAAGCTGGAAGGTGTATCCTCAGCAAGCCTTGGAAGCAAGACTCAAATGATAAATGAAGGAAGTTCAGCTCTCCTTAGACCCCTGGAGACAAAGGCCTGGAGCTGAGTGAGGTTTTGAGAAGGAGGGTAACTTATTTTCTTAAGGGCTCCTGGAAGTAGCTGCTTCCCTTGCAAGAGAAAGGACCTTACTAGACAAGTCACACAGAGGCTACACACAGTGTGGCTAGACAGGTGGCACTTGGGGAGTTGGTCCTGATTCCTTTTCGTTCCATCTTCTTTAGGGAATATGTAGACGACTACGGTCGTTTATTAATGTGTATAAGTAAGGTACAAGCATGTATTAAGCACAAGCAGAATCTTCAAGTCTTTTACAACCTAGAGAGAGGAAAAAAAAACAGTTCAGAGCTATAATAGGTGTAGGCATAACCATGCTCAGAGCAGCCCACAACAGTTATGGGGACAGATCAACATCTGAAAAAAAAATGTAGCCATTAGGAGTGCTTTTGGCTTCAATTAACAGAACATCTAATTGACAGCACGTTTAATACATAACAGGAAAGCTGGAGGTAAGTAGCTGCTATATTTAGTAACAGGCAAACAAAACACAGGGCTGACATCTTGTTGAAAGTTCTTGACATTCCCCTCATCTCTGTAGCCTCATGTTTAGGAAAGGCTGTCCTAGCTTCCGGTGTGGTGGTAAGGAGTACTAAGGATAAGCCAAGCCAGCCACATCTGTCCTAAGAGCAAATGCAGTGGTTCTGTCCCGCTGGCTACGGTACCACCTATCCAGGTACTGCCTCCGAGCATCCCACTGCTCCACGGGCAAATGCTCATTTCCTTGTCGCTGACTTAGCCTTACACCCACCACCTTTATGCATTTTCCCTATGTGCAGCTTCCAGGAAGACTGTTTAATAATCCCTCAAAAAATTAACTCATTTGCACTAACATTTTTATACTTTTCTAATGCATACTAAAATAATATGATTTTTAAATCACCCAGCATGCCAATTAAATCACATTCACTAACAAATTCTTAAAAGGCACCATCCCAACCAAATCTGCTGGAGAATAAGACCGTCTGTCTTCCAAAATAGTGGAGGTAACTCTATTACCACTTACAAAGGGATCAGAAATCTCTTTAACTTGAAGCCTTCCATCTGTTCCCCTGAACTCAGAAATGCACATGGTTACAGAAAATACCCAGCAGTGACCAAGGCTATCTTTTTCTCTTTCTCTCACCAGTGAGATGAAATTATATTGTCACAAGTTTCCCATAATGCATTTCACTTGCCACTGTGCCTAAGGAATGATGCTTATAAAAATAAATCTATCTATCTATCTATCTATCTATCTATCTATCTATCTATCTATCTATCTTTTGGAGCTCTTATAACCAGAGCCAGCTGAACTTCATTGACCAGAATAAAAAACAAGAAGGAAAAAAAACCCTCCAAACATTTCATTACCAATATTTGTGTCTGAGACATGCAATTAAAAAAAAATTGTACACAGCCAAACTTTGGCAATGGCTTCATATCCTTACACAGAAAGCTAGGGACTCAGGGGAAGGGGTAAGGAAGGAAGACAGGAAATAAGATTTATGCAATTTATGGGAAACATTGGCAATTGTTAGCCTACACATTTTTCTTTATGTAAGTTTTCCTTCTAATTTGCTTCTCTACCCTATAAATATATTGTTAAAAACTATTTGAATGGGCTGTAGGTGGAGATGTGTCCTATAATTCTAGCACCGAGGAAGCTGTAGGAGAATGATTGCAGGCAAATTCAGACTGAGCCTGGGCTGTGCGTCTCAAAAATACTTTGTAACAATCTGTTAAATACCAAATGTGTTTAAATAGATGTATAGAGGCAAAAGATAAATAATAGATAAGTAGATAATAAATAGATGATCGATAGATGATAGATAGGTAAGTAGATAGATAGATAAGAGAGAGATGATTGATAGATGATAAATAGATGATTGATAGATGATATATAATAGATAATAGATAGATAAATAAGTAGATACATACATACATTCATACATACATACATACAAACATACATAGACAGACAGATAGATGATAGATGATTGATAGATGATAGAAGATTGATAGATGGTAGACAGGTAAGTAAATGAGTAGATAGATAACAGATGATAGATAATAAATGATAGATAGATAGATAGATAGATAGATGATAGATAGATAGATAGATAGAGAAAACAGACAAGTAACTAAACTTTAGCAATAGAGAGAAGAGCAGCAAAAGCCCACTGACCCAGAATTAAATTCAATATATTCTTTTTCACCAGACTGTGTGCTTGCTTTTGACAGGCTGGATCTGGCTTCAGCTGCCCAACAGCTAATACAAAGAAAGCAACCCAATCAGGGCAAGCGTGCCCACGACATGAAGGACCTTGCTTGTGGCCAGCAGGCCCTGCATTTGAATCCCAGCTGTGCAGCCCTGAGTGTAAGCCATTGAACCTTCTAAGCCTCAATTTCCTCCTGTAGAAGATGGGAGTGATCACACCTCCCCTCAGAGTTATGAACTATTCAAGTCTGTGGAAGAACACCTGGCATTTGACAAACGTGTAATGTGAGCAACCACTTAAAGTGCTTATGCTACCATTCAGTAAGAAAGAGAAAGCAGTGGTGTAGGGGCAGCTGACAGCAGCAGAACTGCGCTGAGAGTCGAGTTAGGAGAGGATAAAGATCCTACGCGCTTTCTCTGGCAACACTTGAGTTCTACCTCAATTATTGTAAATAAGTAAATAATAAAGCGACTCACAGCTAGAGGTCTGGCTCCAAACTTCAA
Organism: Rhabdomys pumilio; assembly: GCA_030674055.1. Taxonomy (NCBI): domain Eukaryota; kingdom Metazoa; phylum Chordata; class Mammalia; order Rodentia; family Muridae; genus Rhabdomys; species Rhabdomys pumilio. The sequence continues at coordinate 68,509,410 of JANHMN010000012.1, forward strand.
CAGAGAGCACCTGGTTTGGCGGCATGTGCACAATGCACAGGTCTGTGTGATGGCTGGAATTTAGTAGTCTCTAGACTAGAAGTAATTTCTTTCTTCACAGATTTGTCCAGGTGGCTTTGGCATTGACCCTCCTTTGTATTTTCTTCAGGAACAAACTGAACTTCCTGGATCTGCATATCAGTCCCCAGATCCCCATACATCAATGGAGACCACAGCTTTCTCCACTGAGGGAGGCAGGTGAGTCTGTTGGACCAGATTAACAAACACTAATGGATCAAACAGTAACAATGAAAGTAGGTGACAGATTTCCACAAATGGATCTCCCCAGAGAATCAGAGACTCCACACACGCCTGGTCCCTTTCCCTTTAGCCAAACCTCACAGCTCCAGATCTATTGAGATTGCCGTCATCAGGCCCCAGTGGCTCATTCCATCTCTGCAAGTCCCTAGTTGTTGAGCCATGATGGCTTTTCCACACTCATTGTGGCCTGTGTGACCTCACAAAGCCAAAGTACTTGGAGTCGTTTGAATTCATTTAAAAGGACGTGCACCTGGGATAATTAAGTGTCTGCTGGGATCCTCAGCTCTGGGTCCCACGCTGCGCTAGTTCCCAAACTCAACAACGTGTGAAAGCCTGTTAAGAAGAGCACACCTAGCTGGTCCATGGGCTGGAAACAGGAAGAGCATACTCAGTTCTCACTTGTGCCTCGTTTTACCGACACTGGAGCTACAGCCCTGCAGCCTCCAGCGTTAGCATCCCTTGGAGCCCATAAGACACATTGACTGGAGGCCAAATCCCTGTTTCCCACAGAGACCAAAATTGACATATTTCTCAGAAAGCTGCACTATTTTTATCTAGAACTGACTTCAAATGCTCCAGAAAGGACATAAGTAGAACAACAACAATAACAACAAACTAAAAATGTCCTTTACTCAGTGATTTAGTACTTCTTGGAAGAGAGATGCATTTGGCTGAGAAGACTATCTCTGGGGCTGAGAAGCTGGCAGCGTGAAAAGAATACCTTTTTATTATCAAGTAAGTTAGAAAACAATGGCTGAGGGGTCAGGAAGATGGCTCAGGGCTAAGGTGCTCGCTGTACAAGAATGAAAAGCTGACTGTAGCCTGGGCACAGCAGGTGATGGTCTACAAATGTAACCCCAGCACTGCAGGCAGGGGGACAAATCCTAGGGACTCGCTTGCCAGCCAGCCGAGCTGAGTCAGCAAACTCCAAGTTTAGTGACAGACTTTGTCTCAAACTATGAAGAAGACTCTCAGTTTTGACCTGCCTCTATGCACACAGGCATGCGCATCAAATCCTTATTTTAAGTGATATAGACGGAGTCACTACTCTCAAAGAACACACATATTAAGAAAGAGAAAGACACGAGTGTAATTGTAGCAGAATGCAAAGCTGCTTTAGGGGAAGCCGGGAAAACTGCTCCAGAAACAAAAACAAGGATCCAAGCCATGGATGTTGGCAGTATAATTCCAGTCTTCTGAACCACATGATCCAAGAGAGGCCCTGGACATGGCAGGGCAGGATAGCCAGCCTGGCTCAACCTGCAGAACATCCAGCTTCATCTCACCGCTTTCTGTGACCCTGTCAGAAATAGTGTCACCTGTGCCCTTTTCAAAACCCAGAAACGCTCACAAGACAAATTCTCTCCCAGTGACTTTGGTCATTCAGTTTGTTTTCTTGAGTCCACTCCACACCACCAAGTCATTCATCTGTCCAGGAAAACTTCTAGCAGGATCTTCCCATAGTCGAGAAATGTCAGAATGTTCAGTTGAAAGAAAAAAATGATACACTCTCCCAGAAGAAAAGTCTTTATGGGAGATAAAGTGAGAGTAGGAAGATGCCCTGAGAGATAAGATGGAAGATGCACTTGAAGAGTCCCTGTCATGTAGACTAGAGAAGTCAGTCCAGAAACTGGACCCCGGGAAACAAACTGGTGTCTGAATGTGTCCACCCTTCTAATGGCTGCAGTCCTTCTGCAGTATAGCTGTGTCTTGTGCCTACCGAGTTGTCAAGGTCTGACACAAAAGAAAGTGGATAAGCTGGAGTCACAGACATGTGGCATGACATACTACAGACAGCTCAGTGGTGTGGGGGTCATGCAGGTGCCAAAGGTACATGGAGAGGCGAGTGCTGGGAATCTGTGAAGGGCTTCAACCTATAAGAAATCCACAGAAGATTCCATGACCGTTCCATGACCAACCTCACAGAATTCATCATAGACCAGTCAAAATACAAACTGCTCTGTCTTCTACAAAAAGACAAAGGTGTAATGTAAACTTTAAAAAAAGAGTTCTCTCCCATTCTGGAGCTGCCTATGATGGTCAGTCTTCAGGGTCATTTCGATGGGCATGTCTGGGACAACACTTTCGGAGAGAAAGACCCACTTTGAATATGGGTGGCATCAATTCCATGGGCTGGGGTCCCAGACTGAATTTTTCTTAAAGTTGGATTTTCTTTTTTTTTTTTTTTTTTTTTTTTTGAGAAGGAACTGAGTGCTGGTATTCACATGTCTGCTTTCAATGGATACAATGTGGCCAGATGAATCCTGCCGCTAACACCGCAGCTGAGCCTCAGCACCTGCATGCCGCCTCCCCCAGAGTGAGGAGAAACTTCTATCCTTAGGTTTCTTTGTAGGTATTTTGCCACAGCAATGAGAAAGCTAGATAGTTCACTGTTCCACTACATAAACATACAGAATTTAGACTGCTGTCTTGAACCATGCCAGTTTGCCACGTTTTCCCTCAGCCCCCAGGACCCTTCCAGCAGCTCCAAAATTGTAGTCTCAGACATAAGGTATCACATGAATAGTACCAGCAGACCACTAAGTCTTCTAACCAGCATTGGTCACACAGTGGTCAGAGCCCAAAGATGGGACACCAGCGCCCAGAACAGCCACAGATCTGGCAGCTAGGCTAGCAGTGTGGGAAAACAGTCAGGACTCAAATTTAGGGACATTAGCAAGGATGACATAAAGCAGCCTAGGGCAGTGGCAGCTCCAGCACACAGTGTAGGAAGGGCTCACAGGCAGCAGAGAGATTTGAGTCAACTGCAAGCTACATTTTGTACAGCATTTTGCCTAGAGTTGAGATCATGTCAAGCAACCACATTCAAAGCAAATAAAATAACTTTGGGAATTCCAGGCAAGGGACAGTTTCAACATCTCAAAATATGCACCAAAGGTCACCTTTGACACCAGAAGCTTGAAGCATTCAGCGCTCTCTGCAGTCATCCTGAGCAGAAGGGAGGATTTAGAAACCAGGATACCCTTGTGCGAGGCAGGTTGGGGCTGGGAAAGATAGCTGTAAGTGGCGCGACTTAGAACACAGAAGCAAGGGACAGGGGAGCCTGTTGCAATTTCCATTGCCTTTCAGGAAAGCACCTAAGACCTTAACAGAGTGACAAAGGGACAAGTATCCTTGCGGATGTCTGGATGTGAGGGAGACCTTGCTGGGGCTGCTTAATTGCTTCCTGTCTCCAGCTGCGAGTGGTCTGGGAAGGAGGCAGGGTTCTGGCTGCAGGTGGGAAACCTGTGTGGTCAGCTGTGATGAGCCGGAGAAGCTGCTTGGGGGGAAGGGGGGCATCTAGAATGCCAAAATAAATCCTTGCGTGTCCTGGAGGAGACTGTCACTCAATGTGGGGAAGCAGTGCCCCCCCCAACCCCTGCTTTATTTTCCTTCCTTTTCATCCCTCACAGGCAGCCAGATACAGGCAGGATGAGCTGTCTAACGGAGTACGAAATGAAAACAACCCAGAGGAGGTCATGTCCTGTTGGAAGCAACAACAAGCACAGAAGGGAGAGGGCTCAGTCTGCTGCAGGCACCATGCGGCCATGATCTGAGGCCAAGGGACTGCACAGACCTTGTCTTCCCATCCTGAAGTGCTGAACTCGACCACAAACGACCACAAACTCCCTTCCTACGTCCTTGGAAGACACGACCAACCACTACCAGGCAGGCTGCTGAAAGCATAGGTTTCTTTTACTGCATTTCTTCACAGCCTTATCCAAAACTGCCGAGCTGGGATGCAGTCCTCCGGGTGGCCAGCGTTTGGGGTCCTTTTATCCGTGACACACTTGCTTAGTGCACAAAAGGAGGCTCCCAGCAGCATGGACCAGTCCTGGAGAAAACAGAACCATAGTGTCCCCAGCCTCGACGTTGTTTCCAGCTCCAATTGTCTATGGTTGTCTCACAACCTAAGAAAAGGAACCAAGTGACCCCAAGTGACCCCAAGTGGCCTAGAAGTCCCTACTTTTACTGTGTTGATGAAGCTGGTGGTGACAGTCAGGGATCTGCTCATCTCTGCCCCAAGAATGCTGTGATCAAAAGTGGCCACCATCATGCCTGGATGCTCCCTCCCCCACCTTGACATATTTTGCTTCTTGTTTGCGTCTGAATAGTATTCTGTTGTGTTTCGACAGCGCATCCTTTGTCCATTTGTCCCTGCATCCATAACTGTCTACCAGGGTTACTGCTGCAGTAAACATTCCCATAGTCTCTCATAAAGACAGAATCAAGACTGAACTTAGAGAGACTGAAAGCAAAACATGGGTATCTGGGGGAAATAGGTCAAATTGCTTTTGAAGTCAGAATAGCTCCCTAGATATGTCAGTCTCTTCGGGGTTGACTGAGGAAGTGGGATGCAAGCCACAGGACAGTCCCTAGGGACCACACAGACATCAAAGGGAAGGAGGTTCCTATGGCATGTGGGACCCACGAGGTAGAAGATGTTCTGGGCTGACTATAGTCCAGCTCACTTTGAGCCAACAGTCTCTGGTGGTGACTGGGTTCCGTGGAAGATGGATGCCTCAGTTCAGGGTCAAGAACACAGCTCTGGTCCCCTCAGCACTTGTTCTCCTCATGAACAGGCTCAACTACATAGTTAACTGGTGAGTCCAGTTACTCTGAAGTCAGATTTTAAAAGCCACTCTTTAATAACATGAAAAAATTGTGTATGTTAGTAAGGTTAAGTGTGATGTTTCCATATGTGTATGTAGTGTTCACTGATAAAATCCATTTTTTCCATCACAACCCTTCACAGGCTCATAAGCATGTTATAATTCTACATTCCAGGTTCAAATCTGTCCTTGGGAGATTAGATCAACTGATCTAAAAATCAGCTCCCACATAGTGGGCACTCAATCGCTGTTCCCTGGATGAAGACAGGGAAATTAAAGAAGTAGGCCTCTGAGGTTGAGTGCTTGGCAGTGAGCCAGGGGAAAACCCCTTCTAGGCAACACTCCTTGTGTACTCCTTGTGTAGATCCTTCAGGAGATTCCTCAGCTTCCAGCCACCCTGCAGAGTTCATGGTAAAGCATACTCCAGCTTTTTCTGACACCAACCAGCACAAATGAGACAAGATCTTAGGAAAGGACCCCTTCATACTTTAAGAGAATTATAAAACAACAAGTAACTGATAAACCATGTGGTTCACGACAGAAAAGTGATGCTCTTAACTGGGCCTTGAAGGATGAAGAAATGGTCCAGCATTAAGACAGGCATGGACTCGAGGGGACCCAGGAAGCAGGTGAGAACACTTGTAGTCACCATGGCTCACATGCTTCATACCAGCCTTTAATTTCTGAGAGGTAGAGGTAAGAAGATCCGTCATAACTTGGAGGCCAGCCTGGGTTCCAATATGAGACACTGATTCAAATATAAAACGGGGCCGCTTAGACCAGATGGTTTAGGTTTTGAAGTGTCAGAACGTGGTACTAAAGGCTGAGAGACTGACCACATCTTACAGTCTATAGAAAGATCATGGGGCAGAAACAAGCCTAAGAAGACTGCTCTGGGAGTCGTGCAGAGTTTCAGAGACAGGAGAATGGGAGGCAGGATGCTGTGATCATTGCAGGAGTGTGAGGGCAGGAGCACTGAGCCCACACTAAATTCCTTGAAACCTGTCCTTTTAAAATCTACTATAATTCTAATATAAACCCTTTCGCTAATAGGGTCAGTATCTTAATTGTGGGAAACGTAGCTACTGGGGGGTGAGGACAGGAAACTTGGTCTAGGAACCACAGAAAAGTGAAAAGATGTATTTGTATACAGACAAACAATTGCCGGTCTGACACTTCTCCATGAGGACCAGCTTGTCCAGAGAAGCCTTGGCTTAAGATTTATAGATTGGAAAATTGTATACTTTAAAAATACATGCCTTTATCGATGGTACCAAAGTTTGAACTGAGAGCCTCACACTGACTAGGCAGAATTCCACCACTGAGCTACATGACAAGCCTCTTTTCACTTTGTATTATTAACACAGGGCCTCACCAAGTTGCTCGAGGTAACCTTGAACTCACTTCGTAGCCACAGTAGGCCTGGGACTCTCAAACCCCTGACTTCAGGCTCCTAAACAGCTGGGGTGTCAGGCCTGTGCCACCAGACCCTATGTTTGATATTTTTAAAGCCCAAACCAAAAACTGTCCCCAGTCTTCCTTAAACCCACTAGAGATCTCTTGCTAGAAACGGACTCCTTGCTCCGTTCCGTTTTATTCCTGAGTGGGCTGGGAGGGTCTGAATTGAAACAACCTTGCAGACTTCTCAAGCTCAGAGTTCAGATTTCCAGAAAATGATTCTGACTTTAGAGAGTTCATGACTGACTCCCTCCATGACTTCCCAGAGCTGCCCACTTAGAATAAGTACAGGAAACAATCTTATAATTGTCTTCTAAATTTTGTGATAATTCTGGATATTAAAATCTGCAGGGTTTCAAAGACAGACAACTGGGGAGAACCCCTGTCAGGCAGTTCTGAGGCTACGTAAACAATTCCGGTTCACGTTGAAGTAAAACAGTGACCTATTTTTAGAGACCAAGGGTTTTAGTGTTTTACCATTCCGGAAATAAACATCGTCACTGCTCCTTGGGTTTCAGTGGGCACAGCTGTCTGGGTGGGGACGTAAACATCCCTTGGCCAGTGTTGTGAATCCAAACACAACACTGTAGGGCTGGTGTGTGAGAACCAGGAAACGAAGCTGACTCCAGTAGCACAAGAACCAAGCTGCCTCCTTATCTAATCTAAATGAAGAACGACCTACCAGACAGTACATCCTCGGATCATTTCGGAGTCAGTCCTTCCTAGCCATCCACACCTCTGCAGCAAGTGCAAACGCTCTGCGGAAACTACTGTCTTTGTTCTGTCTCACCCTCTGTTTTATGGTATTGTGAAAACTAAGAGATCAAGGAAGACTCACCTCCTACAATGAGCTAACTTCCAAGATAATCTGCCAGCTTTAAATGGGGACTCTACTATCAAGACAAAAAACGCTTCCCCAACGCCAGTTACCCTCAACCCAACAGGAGACAAAGGTTCTCCGTAGAAACTTGGAGGAAGCTGCATTAGGTGGCCCAGCATGCTGTGTCTTCCTTGTTCCTTGGAGACTGTACATAACTACAGATCTTCTTTTGATGGCATGAGCTTCGACAAATGTCACTAATCAGTCACTTCTGTATAAATTAGAAACACACCCATACAGAGACCTTGCCTGAGCAGGATGTCAGGATGTCTCACAGGAACCAGCATCCGTGTTCTAGCTTTCCTTCTAGTTAAAGCATACCTCTCCTGACTTCTCACACCTGATGGCTCATGCCTTTCCTCTAGGCACTTTGGTGGCTCTGAATGGCTCCTAGACCCTCATAGATGGGTAACAAATGATGGCTTGGAAGCTAAGTTTAGTCTACAAGTATACCTTACTCGGCTGTTACATTGTATCTGTGTGTTTGTTGTGTCTAAGCACCAAACTCAGGTCCTTGGACATGCTAGGCAGGCTGCTGTGCCAGTGAACTATGTACCTTGTTTGCTTGTTTTGCTTTGGTTTTGCATGTCAGAAACACTGCATGCTCCAGCAAACCGCTTCCACAACCTACAGTCTGACGTTTCTTGTAGAACACAAAAGTTTAAAGTGAGTCTGTTAGTCAATAAAATCCATTAAGAAAGCAATAGTTTGCTTCTCTGTTGTGAAGAGAATGAATGAGGTTAGAGACTCGGCCTGGAATGTAGGGAAAGAGGAGACCAAACGAGAGAGGTGAGAGGTGGCGTGGGAGGGGTCTGAACCAGACTGTCTTCAGAGTTCCAAGAGGTCGATTTTTCTAACTAGAAAATTATTTTTAATTTTGAAAAGCCTTCTGAACGGCACCACATTTCACACTTCATTGATAACAAGATAATGGTACCCTTTTAAAAATCCCAATTTCAGGGCAGTCTAATGCAAAAGAAGTTCTGATATTCACTGCATGGTATTCAAAGAAATCCAAGGTAAGCTGAATCTTACCGACCTGCTGTTATGATAGCTTTTTGTGTGTTCTGAGTCAGGGTTTCTGTCTGTAGCCTGGACTCAGGAACTGCCTGGCCCCATCTCCTGAGTGATGTGATTGTTAAAGGTGTGTGCCACCGTGCCTGGCTCAGTGCCATGGTTCGTGTCACCTTGAGTACATCATGGCTCTCTTCAGACACACCAGAAGAGGGCATCAGACCCCATTGCAGATGGTTGTGAGCCACAATGTGGTTGCTGGGACTTGAACTTAGGACCTCTGGAAGAGCAGTCAGTGCTTTTAACCACTGAGCAATCTCTCCAGCCCGTCACCTTGAATAACTAAGATTCTACAAAGAACAAGAAGAAGCCCACCAAATGGAATGGCAGGATTGGTTAAAAAAAAAAAGTGGGGAGTACAGAAAAGCAGTCAAGTAGGACAGACAGTGCTCAATTATTTCTCTGTGGATGCTCTCTTACACAAAATTAGGTTTAAACGCACTGGATCCACCATAAGAACCAAGAGAGTTTTACATGCAAATCTAGTTTCCTAGACTTTCTTATCTTTTATCTGAGAAGTCATCAGTCACACCCCCAAGGAAACCAACAAACAAACACCTTTACGAAGAAATACCTAGGAGGAGTCACCAAGCATCCTGTGCCAATCACTTCTATGTTGCTGATATAAAACACTGGCACACATCAGCTTGGGGGAGGAAAGGGTTTCTTGACTTATGAGTCACAGTCTATCATGGAAGGAACCCAGGGCAGGAGCTGAGACAGCGACCACAGACCAACACTGTTCCAGGTTCGTGGCCGGCTAACTTTTCTTCTACAAAGCAGGCCTCCCTGACAGTGAGTGGCACTGCCCAGACTGGGCTGGGCCTTCTACATCAATGAGAAATGAATAAAATGACCCAAAATCCAATGCAAATGTTCAGTTGTAGCTCGTCCTTCTCAAATATGTCAAGTTGACAACTAAGGTTAGCCATCACACCTCCCCAGAAGAGCCACCAAATGCGTATGGAAAAACACCTAACTCTTTTCCACACAAAAAAACATATAGCGAGTGTTAATTGTTCTAAAAAGTCCGACCACAACTCAGAACAGACCACTCCAGACCACACGGTTCCAAGGGGGAGGGGGTTTATTCAGGAGATAGGGCAAAGGTGGAGAGAAGAAGGTGGAAGAAGAAGAGAAGAGAAGTAGAGATAGAGGCCGGCCATGACCACGTGGAGAGAGAGGAAGGGGGGAGGGGACAGAGAGGCAAAAGGGTAGGAGTGAGGGTAAGAGAGTAAGAGATTAAGAGAGAGAGGAGGGGGCAAGCAGCCCCTTTTATAGTGGGCCAGGCCTACCTGGCAGTTGCCAGGTAACTGTGGGGAGGAGCATACCTGGCTGTTGCCAGGTAACTGTAGAGGTGGAGTTTAGACAGAATACTAACAGCGAGTTCCAGGCCAGTCAGGGCTGCATGGTGAGATCCTGTCTCAAAGGGAAAAAAACAAAAAACAAAAAAACCAAAACTAAACAAATAACAAAAACAAACTGGCAATAAACAAAGAGACACCTCGTGTTGTTCTTACATCAGTCAGGGGCACGGCAGATGGCAGTTCTTTGTTCATCCTAGCTTGATGACTGGCTTGGTGGCCAAACCTGCTTTAGTCACAGGACTCATACAAATCAAATCAAATCGAATCAAATCAAATCCAGGCAGCCAGCACAGTGCAGGAGGAGGAAGACAAACAGAGACCTGTGCTTCACCATGCTATGCAGTGTAGGCAGGAAAAGACACACATAGGTCTGCTCTCCACCCTAAGGCACAAGCAAGCCATAGACACATAGAGCCCTGCTTACCAGACACCTTCGGACGCCACACCACCCACAGACAGTCATAGGCACCCACTTGCTGCCACACCAGGCAGCACAGATGGTGGATGTCACGCAGAGGCCGACAGCCAGCATCGGGAGCCACCACAATGTGTGAGTACGTGGTGGTTGGATGGGAGAGAACGAAGTGGAGAGGTCTGAACAGTATGAAAAGAGGTGGAACTGGAGACTGGAGGGTGGAGAGGAGTAGCGTGTTGTGAGTGGCCAGCCCTTCCCCCTGGGGCCATGGTGAGAGCTCCACCTGAGCTGCCTCTGAGAGCCAAGTCTGGGTCTGTAGCTATGCAGTGGCAGGGGTCAGTGTCAATGTCTGAGGCTTGTTCTACCACTGGAGAACATGGGGACAACCCTGGTCAGGATAGCCACCTGGGATCACATGGATGTTCAGGGGCTATGCAGAACAAGCTCTGCCCCTCACCCTCACCAGAGGCAGCACTTGTGGGAGTGAGAGACTGGGCCCTGCACCTAGCCCGGGCAGCATAGTGGAGCTGGTCTTGGTGGAGAGAGTATGGATGAGCCACCCTGGAGATCATGAGTGTGGGACTCCTGGCAGTTAGGAGAACTAGCTGCAGCATGTGAGAGACTAGACCCTGCTTCTCTCCTGGACAACACAGTAGAGCTGTCTTTGGTGTATATGGCCTTGGGGACACAGGTAAGCTAACCTCAGGGGTGGGAGAGTGGGAGAGTTGGCCCAGCCCCTCAAAAGCTGCAGCATGTGGGAGAGTGGGCCCTGCATCTTGACTGGGCAGCACAGTGGAGCTGGCTCTGAGGTGTGGGTACGAGTGAGCAGGCCCCAATGGCAGGAGAGCAGGAGAGCGGACTGAAAGTGATGGTGACATTGGGTAGGTTAGCCAGAGCAGTACTGGAGAACTACACCTGTGCTGCAGATAAGGGACAGCCAGCATGATGACCAGTTCAGATGCCACCCAGGCCCAGATCCAGGGCTCTAAGTTGGCCCACCCCAAAATCTATATCATCGGCAAACGAATGGGATACATGAAAGGCCAGTCTTCCAGAGCCAAAACTGAAGATCTCCATGACAGCAGGGCAACAACGGGATAACCTGGAAAAGGTGTGGTAAAGATCCAATATTAATGGGACACAAAGGCCAGAGACCTGGACCCAGATTCATCGCAACGGCCATTTGCAAATGAAGTTGTATGGTCAGAGGACACACTGGGACACACTGGGACACACTGGGACACACTGGGACACACCACAGATTCAGAGATAAGACGCTTTCTATGCTTTGGTTTTTGCTTCTCTCTCTCTCTCTCTCTCTCTCTCTCTCTCTCTCTTCTCTCTCTCTCTCTCTCTCTCTCTCTGTGTGTGTGTGTGTGTGTGTGTGTGTGTGTGTGTGTGTGTTTATTTGGGGAGAGTGCAAGAGCAAAAGGCAGTTATGAGGACACAGGAAGATGAGCAGGACTGGACACATGATGTGAAACTCACAAAAATCAATAAAACGTTAAAAAAAAAATTCGTTCCAGAACATCACCAAAGACCTTCCCAGAAGACCACCAGACAACTCACAGAGAAATGCCAACCACCTTCCCAAAGGAACTACCAACCACCTCCCGTGAGGAACCATGGAATGTTCCAGAGGAACCACCAAACATTACACACACTTACAACGCTCGGACTGCCACCTCTAGATCTAGTTTCTGCTTCCGGTCACACTTTTTCTGCACAGCTTGGTCATTCCGAATCTATCTTTCAAGGCTGTGACAAAGGCTGCTACTTCATGAGAAGACTTTCGTCTCTCTAGCTGAAAAATAAAGGCCCCTTTTAAATTCCCCTAGCGTCTCTCTTATGCCCTCCATTGATTTATATATGATTTATATTGCTTTCCGGTTCTCTACTAAACTGTAAAATGATCAAGTGTTTATTTTATGATTCATAACGTACAAACTATAGTAAAATACAGTCACTTAATAAGAAAATAAGAATATTTTTTCCTTTTTAATATATCTTTTCCAAGATAATTAATGGAGCCAACAATTTCCCCAAACTCCTCTGTACTGGTTAGTTGTTTTGTTAACCTGTCATGAATATGTCGTGTGGACGAGGAAACCTCATTTAAGGAATTGTGCTCATCAGATTGGCCTGTACGCCATTTTCTTGATTAATTATTGATGTGGGAGGTGCCAGCCCACTGTGGGCAGTGCTAATCCCTGGGCTGGTGGCCCTGGGGTCTATAAGAAAGCAGGCTGAGCAAGCCATGAGAGCAAGCCAGTAAGCAGCACTCCTCCATGGTCTTAAGTGCCTGCCTCCCCATTCCTGCCTTGAGTTCCTGCCCTGACTTCTCTCAGTGATGACTGTGATGAGACATGTAAGCCAAGTAAACTCTTCCCTCCCCACATTGCTTTTTCACAACAAGAGAAAGCAACTAAAACAATATCACACTGAAGACTGAGGCCATATGCGAGTGACTGCCAGGACTGGGGACATTTTTAGGGAGTTCATGATCTCTTAAGTCGTATATGGAAATGTAAGTACATATAAGTGGAGACCTAAACAAAGAAAACTTGCCCACGGGGAAGAAGACAGAAATATTCCTTCCTTCTTGCCATCAAACTCCAGGTCACTAGTAAAGTTATGAGAAAATGGAACCTTCATAAGATATTGTTCGTTTTTTATTTCTTTTTTTTTTTAATTTGGTTTTTTTAGACTGGGTTTCTCTGTGTAGCCCTGGCTGTAGTCCTGGCTGTGTAGTCCTGGAACTCACTCTGTAGACCAGGCTGGACTTGGACTCAGAAATCTGCCTGCCTCTGCCACTCAAGTGCTAGAATTAAAGGTGAATGCCTTTAACACACCAGCATAAAATATTATTCTTAAGAGAATAGTTTATATACATTTGTGCTAGATAATACTCCGATATATTGCGTGCCTATATAAGAAAAATAGTAACTGATACAGACAAGAAAAATAACAACATGAGAAGAATGGACCACTATAATAGAATAAATTAGGAAAGCTATCAAAACGTAACATATAGGGCCAGAGAAGGGGCTCAGAAGGTTGGGGTGCCTTGCTGTCTAGCATGGCATCAAGAGAGTTTGATCCACATAGGCCCCATGCTTGAAAGACAGAACTAAATCCCATCATTCTCTATTCTCTCTCTCCCTTTCTTTCTCTCTCTCTCACACACACACACAAATCATAAATAAACATTCTAAAATTCCACCTTCAGGGGCTTGAGAGATGGCTCAGAGGTTATGAATGATTACTGATCCTGCAGAGGACCTGGGTTCCGTTCCCAGCGCTCACACACAGCTCACAACCACCGGTAACTCCAGTTGCAGAGATCCTAACAGCTGCTTGTGACCTCCACAGGCTCCTGAACACACTCTGTGCACACTCACGCATGTAAAACAAAACATTTTATAAGTGACCTTCAAGCAGCAAGTGTGCTAGTGAGTATGTTACAAACCTGGGATGGTTAGAATTATGGGCTGTCCTCTTTTTCCATGTGTGTCTTCTCACTCTTCAAAGTATCTTTGTGGTAGTATTAATGAATGACAAACAGCTATGTAATTCAGAGTCTGGAGAGCTGGTAGCTCTGATGCTCAAGGGTAGAAGAAAATGAGTATCCTCGCACAAAGGATAAAAGGTAAACCTTGTTTACTCAAGCCCTTGATGAATTAGACGATGTTGTCCCTACTGATAACGTAGGTTTTCTTCATCCCATCTAACTGCCCCAGTGCAAACTTATTACAGGAAAAAATGATATGAATTTAGATTTCATGTATTCAGATCTGTAACTGTGTGGATGTAACATATTCCCTCTGTGTTAATGTGTTGGCACAACTGGACCCTGTCCGGGGAGGTTGTAGAATTTTCAGAATTATCTAGCCTTTTATCATTGCAGTATGGGGAGCTGTATCTATAATATGCAGGGCCTCCCTAGAGTGTGTGGGATGCTCGCATGCCCCTGGGTTCTCACTCCCAGCATCCTCTAACAGTAGCACATGATGTGAGGATGGGGCTCTAGCTCCACTTTTAAAGTAAAGGGAAGGACACTTGAGCACAGTGGCTGCAAAGGAGGAGGAAGCCAGAAGGAGGCGGTCCTAAACAAGCCCTGCTGGGGATGCAGTATGCTCTCTGCAGGGGAGGATTGCAACAGGAGCCATTCTTCAGTGTTCCTTGGTAGAAAAATAATACACTTTCATCCTGACTACAGAGGATACATACAGGTTTGAGACCAGCACTCTAAGGAGAGACCACCCATGTCAGTTAACCAGGATGAGAAAAAAATATATATAATATATAAAAATATATTTTATTATATTGTATATAAATATATATAACTTGTATATATATATTAGATATAAATACATTACATATTATTTATTACATGTTATATACAGATTATATTATATATATTACATAATGTATAGTTTGTTTTATATATGTTTTATATACAAATATATACTTATATATTTGTATGTGTACGTGTGTACGTGTGTGTGTGTGTGTGTGTGTGTGTGTGTGTGTGTGTGTGTATGTGTGTATATATACTGACCAGCACACAAAGAGCCACTGTCAGGTCACTGCACAAATCTACTGAGAGTCCCAAGGGAAACATTGGGCAACCAGGGTTGCAGGTGTCAGGCATGGATCATGACAGAACTACTTAAATTTAGGTTATTAAGATTAAAGATAGCTTGACAAGGAAGAGTGGCACAGGCCTTCAATCCCATGACTTGGGAGGCAGAGGCAGGTGGATTTCTACAAGTGAGTCCAGGACAGTCAGGGCTCTGTTATACAGAGAAACCCTATCTCAAAAAAATAAACAAAAAAGATTGAAGATAACTTCATAACTTTATAATTTGGTTCCTTAGTCATTCTACGCATGTAAAAAATGCTTGCTAGCTCCATGTGGCCAGCAGTTAGCATGCCAGACAATACAGTATCACCACAGAAGGTTTGACTGAACTTATGCTGAGTCCAATGCCAGAGCCTCACACACTTTCAGATAAGATATAAGAACTCCCAGAGCTTCTGTGCTTGCACCTGCCCTTTTAGACTATCTGTAACTCCAGGTACAGCCATCTACCCTCCCCTATAAGAGCGCCTAACCAAGAGGCACATTCATAGGTGGGTCAGCACCAAGGTTGTGAGTAGGCACCCCTGTGTTCTGCCTGCTAACTAGTTTCACAGACCAGAGGGCACAGAAGCCCAGTCCTCTGAGGCCACTGCTGCTTCCATACAGAACGAGAAAAGTAAGTTTGACCCCTTTCTCCCACCACAGATCTTCAAGACCCATTCACTTCAACCCCTTCCATCTTTGGCTGGGTCAAACCCATGGAGAGAGAACTGTGTGCCAGCTTGCTCAGTCTCCCCACTTTGAAGACAGTCATCTCTGCTCAGAAAGGGGCAAATGTTTGTGACTCAAATGGTCTTTATTAGTCATTGTGTGCTCTAGAATAAACGGTGTCTCTAAGGACCTCTCACTTCCTGCAGCCAATGCTGTAACCTCCACCTCACCTTAAAGTTCATGGAGACTGAGAAGAATGCACTTCACCTCAACAATTGACTGCATCTTAAGCACAATAAGCTGATATTTTAAAAAAAAATGAAAAAAAAATGGGGCTGAAAGTCAAACCTTGTAAAATAATTCCAACATTTTATAGTGTTGTTCTGATTACATACAATTCCCACAAGAAGGGAAGTCCCTTTAAAATAAGGACTATTCAATACTAGTCCAGGATTTCCTCTTGTTGTTGATAATTTCCTTCTAACAGAAGACACGACACAGTGCACAGCAAATTCAAAGGAGGGGTCCAGAGACAACGTGGCATCTACATTCTGCAAGGAACATTGTTCCGTTTAATTGATGTTTTCCTTGCAAAGCAAGAGTGAGTGGAACTATTTTTATCCAGAACAGAATAGATTCTCCTAAACTTAGGGCTTCCCTACCCCCCACCTAGTTTTATATACAGTCAGAATCATAACCTGCATCCTTGCAAACAACGTTTTCATAAGAAGGATCATGAACAATAGACAAAGTGACGTGCGCGTTCTGAACACACAAGCCTTTACCAGTGAGAACCGCGGACAGTTTGGTTCAAGCACTGTGTTTTTAATGGGTCCTGTCATCTCAACAGCGATGGCTCATAGAAAAGATGTCTCTATTTCTGTGAAGTTTAAGGCTCTCCCTCTCCCTGGAACACTGACTTCTCATTAGTTTGGCCACCTATGAAGGCTGAATGATGTCCGATCATTTTGTGTGGTTGAGATCTCTCTAGTCAAACAATAACCTTGACTCTTGTATACACAAGGGCAAACACATCGGTAGGCAAATTTTGGCAGAACATTTTTCCAATTTCCTCTCTTCAGTCAGAGAAACATAACGCAACCTTCACGACTTGGCCTGCCGTGCTAGAAATAAAGGAACACCACCTTTTGTCCAAGTACTTAAACATACCCAATGAGGACGATGAGTCTCCGCTGAGACTGAATTAGGCAAAAGCTTCAGTTACAAATCACACCGCACTGCATGGGAGAGGAGGGAGTGTGACAGGACTGTAGCAGGAAACACCAGGAAGCACCGACGCTCTGTACCCTGTGGGTTTTTCAGATTTTAACAGGAGCCGTTCTTAAAACAGAAGTATACTATAGTCAACAGAGCCCAGGGCTCAGTCTCAGGTGTTCAGCATTTTTAAATAAATAAATGAAGACTGCATGTAAAATCAAATTAATTTTCATAGTAATGCTACATTTTCCCCCAAGTTATCTCAGCAGTCTGGGGGCTAAAATGAATTAACAGAACAACAAAAACACTCTTTGGCTTCCAACTGTGCACACAGAGTTAAGAAGTAGAAGCTGGGGCTGGAGAGATGGCTCAGTGGTTAAGAGCACTGACTGCTCTTCCAGAGGTCCTGAGTTCAATTTCCAGCAACCACATGGTGGCTCACAGCCATCAGTAATGGGATCCGATGCCCTCTTCTATTGTGTCTGAAGAAAGCTACAAATGTACTCCTTTATATAAAATAAATAAATCAAAAAAAGTGGGAACTCGAGTTTAAACAGGTTAGGTAAGCACATTCTAGCTGTATGTATTCTGAGCTAGTAATTCTTTTCTGGAGACTTACTCTCCTTATCTGTCAGCAACTGTAGCAACCAAATACCTTACATGCAGTGAAAGTTTGTGTTGGGGAGGGGACAGGGTGGTGTGTGTGGTGCCTATGCTTGTGTGTGCACACGTGTCAGTATAGCTGTTCTCACCTATGTGTGTGGAGGCCAGAGTTTGTCTTCTTACTCTGTGTCTTTCTTCATCTCCCTCGGCCTTACATTTTATATAGTTGCTTTCGCTAAACCCAGCGCTCGCCGCTTCAGCCAAAATAGCTGGACAGAAAGGACATGGAATCTTCCTGTCTCTCCTCCTCCAATGCTGAGGGTCATGGATGTTCACCTCCATTCCCAGCTTTGACATGGATGCTGGGATTCAAACTCAGGTCTTCTTACCTGCAGAGCATTTTACTCTCTGAGCTATCTCCCCAACTCCAGAGAAGTCTTTAAAGGAATAAGTAACATAAAGAGACAACCGTGAGGTGGGCCATGGTAATCATATTCTGTGTGCCCTGTCACTTGATTGCCTGTCACCTGTTCTTCTGGCCTAAAGACACTACTTTTCTTCTCTCCAATAAGAGCTGGTTCCAAAGTCATGGCAACTTCAAAGCTGCGCATAGGAGCATTTGTGTCTTCCATATCCCTTCCTAATGACCACACACAAAAGACTTTTTTCATATGTCCCAGAGCTGTGCTATTTTCCACCCAGCTGTTGAAAGTGAGCCTCAAGTCTCACTAGGTCTCATTCAGTCTGCGTGAGCAGTACCACACAGTCCTACTGAATGCCTTTTTAATGTTCTGCCTCTTTGTTTCAGGTCCTGGCATGGATCCTTGGAGACTAGGCTGGAAGAAAATCTCCATGGCAGACACCACACTGCATTCAAAACAACCCCTGGCTTTTGAATATGGTTGACCTTGTTACTCTGTTCTCTTCCTGTGGTGCTTTCTGGAAAGTGTCTGAGTCCTTCCTGTAAAGCAGCTACTGTTCCCAAGACAAGCATAGGCATGCCTCAAGTCAGCTGGGGACGCTCACTGAGGTCTCTTATCCTCCCTTGACCCCACAGCAGAAGTCAAGAGCAATTCTTCAAGCTTGGGGTTATTTGATCCCGGAGATGTTATAGGATAAAATACCAAAGAAACAGGCCAGATATGTGCAAGCGGCAGGGGAAGGTTCTAGTGGCTAAAGACCCAGTACTCCAGCTTTATTGTATTTACTCCAGACGAGTCCTGAGCCAAGAGTTCCAGCCGCATTTCTTTACTACCTTCCAGCTTTTTGACTCAGGTTGCACTCTTAGCTATACATTGTGCAAAGGTCACGGTAATCCATGCATGCAAAGAACAGAAGGGACTCTTTGGAGAGTTGGAAAGAACATTTTGTGGAAATTATAGCTTCAGTCTGGGGATTATATACTCTAAAGTTGGTCCCCAAACGGGGACTACTCAGCAGACACAGAAATAATTTATTTTTGCGTATCTCACAAAATATGTGATTAGGAAGACACGCTTCTAAGACCCTGGAAGACTTCAGAAGAGTCCATGTAAAGAGAAGTCTCCACAGCCCACAGTGCAGCTGTCCTTGGCTCTTCCTATGTCCACTACACTAACAAGACTTAGATGCATCCCGAGAAGAAGGGACCAGCCCATCAGCTGATGGCTTCAAAGCTGAAGAGACGTCATCCACAGATTGGTCCTTTTAACTGCTCTTGGCCCAGTGGTCTTCATCACTTGCAGTCTGGCGCTTCTCTGTTAGCTTGCTACATGTAGCTTCTTTGCAGTTACATGGGCTGAGAAAGAACCGTTGTTGCTTTAAGCATCCTTGAAGGTCCCTCCACCGGAGAGGGAGGAGTTGAGCATTGTTTTGTTTTGTTTTGTTCCTAAAGTCTGCGAATAATAGAAGAAAGCGATTGTTTGCATTGGGCGCACCTGCTTCCCTGGCCAGGGCGAGGTGTTTTGTTTTTCTCTCTCAACCCCCACTCTCCTTTTATCTTGGCTGCACATGCTTTGTTGTTTGGTGGGAATTTTTGTGGCTCCTGATTTCTTAGGGAACTTCCTATCCCAGGGAACTCCGAGATTCTCCCCAGAGGGCCCCAGAGACCATTGTTTTATTGTCCCACCCTCCAACCACACCACCATATAAAGAGGCACCTGAGCATACAAGATGTTCTGAAAGCAGGAGAAGAAATGCGATCCTGCAGTAAGGTTGCCTGTGTAGATGTGCAGCCAAACTATGCGTTCATGTTTGAATGCATTCCCCTGGCCAGAATGCATGTCACACAAAGAGGGAGGGAGCCTGTGTCTCTGCTCTGTGCATTCTCTTTAATCTTAAATACAAGGCTTCTAGCACTGTTTGCAGTCCCCAGTCCTTCCACAAATCAAACATTAAATTGATAATAAGCCATCAAGAAATGTATTTTCAACTGTTTCTCTGATATATACATACATACATTATATATATATATATATATATATATATATGTGTGTATATATATGTGTATATTATATATGTGTGTGTATATATATAATGTATGTATGTAAAAAGATAATTTTACTGTTTATTAAAGATCAAACCAAATTTGTATACTAATGAAAGGGGTGTGATTGCTTATTTATTCCTCTCTCTCTCTCTCTCTCTCTCTCTCTCTCTCTCTCTGTGTGTGTGTGTGTGTGTGTGTGTGTGTGTGTGTGTGTGTGTACATGTGCACGAGCACATCCAGTGGAATGTGTGTGGGTGAGTACACAAGGGTCAGAGTTTTCATGTAAAGGTCAGATCAGAGAGCGATATCTGGAAATTAGTTTTCTAGCTGGCAGTCAAGTCACCAGGTGTGTGTCACAACTGTTTTTATCCACGGAGCCACCCCACTGGCTCTTATGTAAAGAATTAAAATTTGATTGAATATTTGATACTGCAGTATGGAACTTGTCTGCGGCATCCTTTTGAGCTGACTGATATGTCCAGTTTATAACTCTCAGTGCTGAGAGCACGACTTCACATAGCGTGTAGTCCAGAGTGACATCAGTGGGCTTAGGACCATTTTAGAAAGACTTACAATTGGGTCCTTTTTGTTTACTTTGGTTGGTTGGGGGCAGGCCAAGGTCTCACGTATCCCAGGCAGCTTCACACTCACTGTTCATCTGAAACTGGCCTTGAACTCGGTGCTTCTAATCTATCTCCTGCACGATGGAACTACGGGTCTACCATCTCACCTGGCAGAAATTCTACCATCATCCTAAGCCAAAATTCACCAAAAAAGAAAAAAGTTATGAAACTCAGCTCAGCAAGTCCAACAGTAATTTTTAAGATAAAGCTTTCTTTCTTGAGACAGGGCATTATGTGGCCTTGGACACACTATGTACCCTAGGTTGACCCTGAACTCCTAACATTCCTTTTCTGCCTCTCAAGTGCTTGGTATGCACCTCCATGCCCAGCTGGAAGTGAACATGCTAACGAAAGCCAACCCAAGGAATAACCTGACACACACTTGCTAACGGCTGACAGAAGGACAATGTTGAGTCTTCATTTTCTGTAACTGAGATGTTGTTTAAGAGAAGAAAACATTGTGCAGAAAATGCTGCATTCATGATGTATATAGTCTCAAACCTGAGCTGATGGGAACCACTCTGAGCTCAAGGCACTGTGTGCTGCTCAGCATATAAGGTGCATCCTTTGCTGTGTGTTCAGAACTAGGGCTGCAGTCAAGTCATAATCACGTTGGCGAACCCTGCCAAAAGACCTGGCACTTGTTAATTTGATTTTCTATTGTTTTTGTTGCTGTAAATTAATATGCAGTTATTTCAGAAGCTTGAGGACCACTCCCAGCCCATGGTACATAGGTGCTTGTCAGATCTCCTCCCCCTTCCCCTCCCCCTCCCCCTCCCCTTCCACTCCCTCTCCCCTTCTCCCGCCTCCTCCTCTCATTCTTCCTCCTCTTTCTCCTCTCCCCACTCATCCTCCTCTTACTCTTACTCTTCATAACCATAAAAAGTCTGTGGTTTAATGCAACAAAAATGAATACCTTGGGTGCACAGCTCAAGGAGACTGGTGATCCACCACCAGGTGCATTTGTGAACTTCTAGATAGACAGAATCATGCCCCGCTTCATCCCTGTGCCCTAAATACCTGGCAAATAGCTTCACACACAGGACTGTTCAGGAGTTCTTTGTAGAATGAGTACCGAGGAGGGAAACTCTGTCAAGCCCTTCCCTGCTCCACTCTTGTTGTTTTGTGAATCTGGAACACAGCTCATGCCTTGAACTCACTCTGATACTTCTCTGATTCCTGCCAGCCAAAACGAATGTGGCCTTATGTCGCTGTGTCAGCATGGGATGAACAAGGCAGGGACAAAAGGAACTGGCCTGTCAATAAGATTAAGTTCCATTCTCAAATGAAAGTCCACAGATAAAGTATCTTCAAACTCAAGTGAATACCAAGGGCTCAGCTGTCATCTTTCTGTACAGCCATCCTCAATGCAAAATCCTTGTCATGGGTCCAGACACCATGTCATTCTAGATTAGCTGGAAGAGGAAGTGCAGGAAGACAAGACGATTTTGCAGCCCAGTTATATGCAATTCTGGAATCTCTACTTGGCCTCACACTTGTGCATCATTGAGTAGACTCTGGCTGGGTAAGATGCTACCCAAATCCAAACAGTACCTCATTGCCCAAGTGGAAATGAGAAATGAACGGCTGCTGGTGTCAACCAGTGATCTAGTCCATTCGCAGTTTCAGATAACTGTACCCCTAACTCATTCGCAGTTTCAGATAACTGTACCCCTAACTTCCCTTGAGATCTTCAAGTTTTCTTGAATCCTGACATTTCAGCGGCTCCTGAGGAAAATGGGTGGGGATAAAAAGATAAAGTAGTATGTTTCTCACGTGGAAACTTGCATTAGACTGTAGTTGGCTAAAGAGCCGCCCTGTACTCCACTTAGACCACTTTCTCTCATCTTCACCAGATACGTTTCCTGTGGGAAATGGTGCTTGTGTATGTAAATTCCATTCATTTTTATTCTGGTCCTTGCTGCTAGCACTGCAACTGTGGCCTCTGTCTCAGCGGCCTGATTTGTTCTCTGAGTCTTTATATTCAGAAGTCCAGATGCATCATCTTAGATCATTTCCTTACTTAATTCCCAACTTCCAGATTCAGAGGAATCTGAGACTAGGTGGGGAAATGTCTGTATTCCATTAATAATGACAACAGAAAAATGGAGGTCAGAGGTTTGATTCATTGAGGAAGAAACAAGTCTCTCATACATTGATATCAAGGGAAAGCTTGATAGTGATGTTGTCTTATATAAGAAAGAAAGATGTGTTTACTGTAACTGCCTAAAATTTAATACTTCCTTCAAGAATGCACCAGCAGAATGAGTCTGAACAAATTACTCTGCTTCTTATCTCATTCTTATAATCTGTAAAATGGGGCTAATAATAGAGAATTTATCACACAGTGCCTGACACATAGAAAATAGACAATGGATGTACCTTATTTCAGGTAGTAATTCAATTGTCAATCACTTTCTAAACAATTTTTTGACAGCTTCGGAATCTGGTTCCTCTTTCCTGGTGAAATACAATGGAGAGTCAGCCAGTCAAGGCACAACTGACCAAGCAGTGCCATAGACACCAGAGACATGGATCTCTTTTATCAACAAGTTCTGTCATCTGTAGCTCATTGTTATCAACCCAGCACGGGAGCCCCAACACAGACTTCCATATGCAGAAGGCAGAAACAGCATGAGAAGATTGCTATCGTCATTTCTTCCAAAATCCTGCATCTTACATTAAGTCATTGGGCAGAGTTTAGTTCATGAGCAAAGCTGAGAAGTGGGGCCTGTATAATCTTAGCAGTAGTATCCTGAATATGAGATCTTGTTGCTAGCAGAGGAGAGAATGAGCAAGGCAGCAGGCCATGGAAGACTAGGCCCACATGTATTGTCATATTGTTCCTCACTGCAGAATCTAGGAAAAGAGAGTGGCCACAGCTAATGACTTAAAGTCACCACTGTAACAGGTGACAGCAAATACTACACAGGCCACTAATCCCAGAGGTCTTCTGTGCCTGCAAGAAACAACATTTCCCTGTATATTTAGAAATTCACCAAAAGGGTAGATCTTGGGCTGGAGGTATATATTAGCTGGTAGAGTACCCACCTAGCACACAAGAAACACTGCCTTCCATCGTTCTACCATCACAACTTTGTAAAGCTGGACACAGTAGTGCACATTTGTAATCCAACACCTGGGAGGTAGAGTCAGGAGGACCAGAAGTTCAAGTCATCTTGACTTCACAGCAAGTTGGAGGCTAACCTGGTCTACATGAGCCCCTGGCAGGGATGCAGGGCTAAAGAGATGTCTCAGTGAGAAGGAGCACTTGCTGTTCAAGCTTTTTTTGTTTTGTTTGTTCAAGACAGAGTTTTTCTGGCTGTCCCAGAACTATCTCTGTAGACCAGGCTGGCTTTGAACTCACAGAAATCTGCCTGCCTCTGCCTCCAGAGTGCTGGGAGCAAAGGCATGCACCACAACCACCTGGCCTCAACTGATAAAACTTAAGAACCTGGGTTCAGATATAGCACCCACATAACAAGTTGGGAATGGTCCCACACACTTGTAAGCTCAGTAATGTTGAGTGTGAAGACGGGAGGATTTGGGAACTTACTGAGTGCCAGCCTAGCTGAAGAACATAACTTCAAGTTAAGGGAGATATCTTGACTCAAAGCAATAGGCAGGTTGATAAGAGTTAACCCCAGTTCTACCCTGGGCTCTGTGAGTGGGTGTGTGTGCATCACTACATGCATGCATGCATGCATGCATACATACATACATACATACATACATTGAACACACAAAGAAGGAAGAGGAGAGAAAGAGGGAAAAAAGAATATCTGTTGTATGTTTTATCACTAAAATAAAATAAAGAGGACAGGAGAAAATTTCAGCAGCAATATCCATGTACTTACAACATTGGCTAACTCACGAAATTGTATGCAATAACTATAAACAGTGATTTATATCAGACTTGTTTCTTACTTTGCTTTTATTGCTGTGAAGAGACACCATTGCAGGCTTAGATTCTTCAAAACCTACTTTTAATAAGGGTAAGTAAATGTTTTAACCTCCCTTCTAGCCCACCACGCAGCAGAAATGGTAGGAAGGAAAGGTTAATAGGGCAAAGGAGGAGGTGAGTCTGTTTAGAAATAGTTCTTAGGAGAGGATCCTATTGCATTGTCAGGATATGAGCAGTTCCGTTTACATGAATCAACCAACAGTGACAGCTTGATCTGCTTGCCAGCTCCATTCAGGAATCAGCAATGGCATTTTGGTCCAGAAGAAACTGAGAGGCTGTGCCAGGCGGCCCGAGTCCATGGAAGCAGCACAGAACACCACCAGAAGTTCTTTGCTGCACTTTTCTTTATGAAGTCATGGCAACCGGTGACCAGCAAAGAGTGGCAAGGCGAACCAATACCAAACAGCATCTTCATAGCCTGTTGGGCTGTATTTATACACTTTCCAAACATCACGTAATCTCTCAAGCATCCTCTCTAGCAAAATATCACATGACCTTTCCCAGGCTGCTTCCAAAAAGTACCACGTGTCTGTTCTCAGCAAAACATCTTCCCATGTTTTGTTTCAGCAAAATCATCCTCTCATAAGACAGGCCCAGAAAAGCATTACAAGATGTTGTGTTAGTCTCCAAAGAAACCAGAAATCTCCACTTCATACCATAATCACAGCAACTCTTACAAAGGAAAACATTTAATTGGAGCTGACTTACAGTTTCAAAGGTTTAGTCCAGTATCATCATGGTGAGAAGCATGGCAGCATCTAGGCAGACATGGTTCTGGAGAAGAAGCTGAGAGTTCTACATCTTGATCCATAGGCAGCAAGGAGGGAGTGTTTTCCACACGAGGCAGATCTTGAGCCCAGGAGTCCTCAAAGCCCACTCCCACAGTGACACACTTCCTCCAACAAGGCCACACCTCCTAATAGTGTCACTCCCTATGGACTAAGCATTCAAATACAGAAGTCTATGGGAGCCATACCTAGTCAAACCACCACAACTTAACTTGTTTCAGTAACTTTTTAAAAACCCAAAAACACATGAACAGAAAAGTCTTGAAAAAATAAAGGGAACCTCCTGGAGTTGCATCCATGTAGTAGTTACTACACAGACCTGCAGGCTTCATGCCTGAGCTAGTTCAGTCTGCATGGGATCCACTGTGATCACCTGCAGGTCTGCCAAGCACACAGGTGCAGCTGACTGCTCTTTAGAATTGCTAGCACTGGGCTCTGGGAAAGGGGCAGTGACCTCAGAAAACAGCAGAGACATCTTTCTTCCTTTAAGGATTTATTTGTAATAACTTTTCTGTGTTTGTGGGTGCTCCTGGGTGCATGCATGTGCACCACAAGTGTATAGGTGTCCATGTAGGCCAGAATAGGACATCAGATTCCTTGGAGCTGCTCACACAGATGGTTGTTAACCATCCAGTATGATTGCTGGGAATCAAACCCAGGTCTTCTGCAAGAGCAACACCTGCTCTGAATCACTGAGCCATTTCTGCTGGGAACACCTTTACATTCTCAAAACTCACTTAGATGCCAATTTTCTAATGGGTTTTTAAAGACTGTATATGCATTATATTATTTAATTCTAAAGCAATACGGTTATATTAAATTGCTCAGTGTTTAATATAAAACATGAAGAAGGCATAAGTAATATATTTGGAATGACACTTGGATAAACGTGAATTTAAGTCTTGCTCAGTCATCAAATACTAATTACCAATCAATTAGAAGTAAGGGTTGGGTAGTACTGTGTCTGACCATATCATCCAGGCCCATTTGCTGCTGAAGAGTGACTAGGTGGGCATCAAGGTGTTCTAATTCTTCTGATTGTCATTCACAGTTCTCAGAGGTCTGAGCTGTTCCATAGTATTCATGTCTCACCTACCAATCCCAAGTGGAGGCAAGACAGTTCAGGAGTTGGTTGGTCCCTTTTGAACAGTCCAATGATCTAATACCCTGTCACCCCATAGGTTCCAGCAAAGAGTCCATGCTTTCTCCTTCCCAGAGTTGGGACACGGGGCTGTGGTGGCACATGCCTTTAATCCCAGCACTTGGGAGGCAGAGGCAGGCGGATTTCTGAGTTTGAGGCCAGCCTAGTCTACAGAGTGAGTTCCAGGACAGCCAGGGCTACACAGAGAAACCCTGTCTCGAAAAACCAAAAAAGAAAAAAAAAAAAGAGAGGAGCCAGAGTTGGGGCAGAACCTTCTTCCGCCCCTGCCCCTGCTCCTCACATTGCCAGAACTCCTGCTGCTGCTGCTGCTGCTGGTGTTTCTGCCAGCTAATTTTGCATGTGTCATTTATGCCTGACCTGACCCTATACCAAAGTACTTTGCCTAGGGTTGGCCTTTACTCATTTTTATCTGCTTTCCCACCCCTCTTCCCATCTTGATTTCCTAACTCTGTCTTCTTTCATCTCTCTCCTGCCTCTCTGCCATAGTGTTTTTAGCAGTGTACCTACCAGTCCATCACCCAAAGCAAAGACAAGGCACTTTCTACAGTGCTAGAACAAAAAAAGAAAGCCTAAATAGCGTGAGAAAATATTCTGGACAGACCTTTGTTACTTTTACATTTTAAAATTCACGTTTCCCACTGGTGTTCATCTCCATCCACTGTTTTGTTGCAGTCAGCACATCTGAGACTGCAATCTACTTACACACACACACAAAAAAAAAAATGCTTATTTGAGCTCATGGCCCTGCAGTCCAGGAAGTCTAAGATTTGATGGCCACATGTAGCACAGTCCTTGGGACACTTGGGCTCACAATGGTAAAAGAAGGGGGCAAACAAATACATTCATAAAGCTTTGCAGTGCAAAGATACAGAGAAACAGATACATTCATAACAACCCATGCCCCATAACTTCCACTGGGGCAGCATGGACCACTCAAGACTTAACACCTTCCATGGGCCCCACCTCTCAGCTCTACAACACTGGAAATCCGGGTGTGAACACATGAGGTGTGGGAAGCCACACTCAAACAAAAGAAAGGCTTTGTCATAGCACCCATCCTCATTCAGAAGGAAGGAGAGAAGAGAGAAGCACAGGAAGGAAGCAGGGAAAGAGACTAAATAAAGGAGAATAAAGACTATCTGTAAATAATTCCAGTGTCTGGAGAGACCTCGCAAACCCATTTAGTGATGAAGCCGAGCAGACACACTTGGGCTGGCCCACCATCCCTGTGTCAAGTGGCCAAGAAGGCAGTCTGGACAATCACACAGCTAGGGCACGGTGGAGTTGCTGGGCTGGAGAACATAATAAGAGGTGAGCTTCCTAGACAAGGTTGTGAAGACCTCAGGGCACTTAAGTTTCCTCTAAGGGTTGGGGAAGGATTAAGGATTCCAGTAAGTTCTGTTAAGGGATCCTGATCCTTGCTTTTAGCTGTTTCCTCCTCCCTGATGCCACCCTGTCACCCTAATAGACCATCTCCCTGGTGAGTGCACACAGCAAGCAGCCCAGAGGTGTGACAGTCCCAGCAATGAGCCCTCCTCTGTACAGAAGAAGTCTAGAGACTCGGTTGCTAAAGATTAGTATGAATAGCAGTGTCTCAATTAGCTGTCAGTGGCCGGATGTCATTGTCTTCAGGACAGAGACAAGCTTCAGATCCACTGACATGTGAGAGTTAAGTCAATGCAAGAGAAATGGTGAAAACCAATGTCAGCAGTGAGAACCAGAGTTTACCTCGCACCACCGCCTATACTTGTGAACAGTCTACTGATCTGCTAGCTGACTACAGGTGTATGCCTGCAGATGGCTTGGCTGCACTCATGATCAGCCTTGAAAGCAACCCCGGTCTCAGCAGCTGGCCCCTCCCAGGTCTCCTGTCACTCGGCACTGTCTCTTCTTTTAGTCTCCTAAAGCAGCCAGAATCAGCCTCAGCTGCAGAGGTTCCCCACCCCCACCCCTGGGAATTTTAAAAAGCACTGATGCCACCTCTGGATCTTCTGATTTAATTAATCTGGGGTGGGAACTGCCTGTCACGATTGCCTAAATTTTTCCCCAGTGACTCTAATTTGAAGCTGGTTGAAATTCACTGTCCCAAAGTATTTTTAACAAGACCTCCTTGTGCATTCAGACTTCCACTAAAGCTTTCGGAGTTCATAAAAGCATGACTCCAGCAGAAGATGAGGGGAAAAAAATCTTCAAAAATCTATTTTAAATATTTGTGTCTTAAAAAATATAAAATCCTTTAGTCTATCCCCGCCCTTGAAAAATTTGAAAGAAGTGAGCAGCAACTTCAACTTAATTTCATCCCCTGAGTTCCTCCCCCTCCTCAGGACCCTTTTCTCTCCTGCTCTTAGACCTGCACCCAGTGCTGGTGCTCCAGGCATCTGCAGTTCTAGCAAAGTACAGACTCTGCAGGAAGGAGTCATTGGGAAGGTTACTGCCATGGCAGCCTCTGCAGTGGGCCAGCTGGGAGTCTGGGAATCCGGCTGGGTGTTAGAGAGGACACTCCACGTGGTGGTAGTAAATAGTCCCATTAAGACAGCAACAATGACCCTGTGGACATTGGTTGGACATCTGTAACCAGATATAAGATTCCAGGATCTCTGGGTAGCTGAGATCCATCATTGCTTTAACCAGGTGATGAGTACCTGACCAGGCAAGAAAGCAGAGAAAACCCTGAACCTCCCAGCATTCCAAATTAGATGCTTCCACTCTCTGAACTCTGCTCTAGAACCTCCCACTCCACGCCCTCTTCCCC
Source organism: Rhabdomys pumilio (assembly GCA_030674055.1). Lineage (NCBI taxonomy): Eukaryota > Metazoa > Chordata > Mammalia > Rodentia > Muridae > Rhabdomys > Rhabdomys pumilio. The sequence continues at coordinate 68,538,390 of JANHMN010000012.1, forward strand.
CACTACCTCAAGCTCAACCCACCTGAAAGACTTAACTGCCCCTGAACCCTGTGAAAATGAAGGATGAGCAGGCAAAGAAGAGACCTGGTTGCTGTGCTCTGTTTTGAAGAGTTCGCCTAGGGGCTGGGACGTGGAACAGCTGGTCAGGTTGCTTACTCAGAAGTCTCAGGTTCAACCCTCAGCACCACAGGAACGTCACATAGCTTATAGGTAAAAAGACTTAGCACACTGATAAAGGAAATCAAAGGAAATGTGGGTTAATGGGAAGTGACCTATTCATGGATTGGAAGAATTCATCCTGTTAAAATGTACACTATCTGTGAGCTACGATGCAAGGTCTGAGCAGTCATATAAAAACATTCTAAAAGTCACATTTGTTAGGTAGAAAAGACCCTCCACACAGTGACTGTAGTTAATGACATTGAATTCATAAAAGTTGTTAAGAGAAGGGGGTTGGAGAGATGGCCAGTGGTTGAGAACACTTGCTGCTCTTCCAGAGGACCCAGGTTCTATTCCCAGCACCCATATGATGACTCACAGCCATCTGTAACTCCAGAGTCAGAAGACCCAACATCCTCTTCTGGCCTCTGGCGCCAGCCGCAGATATGTATGCTGACAAAACACCTATGCACATAAAAATAAACTAATTAAAAGAAGAGAATTTTCTTCCTTGTTTATGAAAAATGTATTAGAGGAAGATTTTAAGTGGTCTTACTACCTACAAAAGCAGGAAGGTAAAATACATATTAATTAGCTCAATGGAGATAAGATATATTATTCATGATAAATATAAACAAGTTTTCCTTTTAAACGTTAGGGTATTTTTATTACACGGTGGGCCATAAAAACTGCACCACAGTACACATATGAAGGTCAGAGGACACACAAGGTGTGAAGTGTAAACTTCTGGTTTCTTTGGAAAGTTAGTCATGTCAAATGATGTTTTGCTGGGGCACACAGGTGAAAGGACGTCTTGCTAAAGCAGACACATGAAAAATGGTTTCCTGAAGCACACACAATTGAAAGGATGTTTTACTGTAGCAAACACATGAAAGGGTGCATCGATGTTCAGACGGAATATAAATATGGCCCCACAGACAGTAGGAACTTGAGCACTGGTTTGCTTTGGTCCACCTCATCATTCTTCACTAACGACAGGCATGTATTGGTTCACCCTACATTCATTGCATTGCTGAGCTCTGCTTGTGGTGATGCCTTAGGAAAAAAACTTGACAGGAGCCTGATATAGCTGTCTCCTGAGAGGCTATGCCAGAGCCTGACGAACACAGAAGTGGATGCTCTCAGCCAACCATTGCACTGAGCACAGGGTCCCCAGTGGAGGAGTTAGAGAAAGGACTAAAAGAGCTGAGGGGGTTTGCAACCCCATAGGAAGAACAACAATATCAACCAACCAGAACCCCCAGAGCTCCCAGAGACTAAACCACCAACCAAAGAGTACACGTGGAGGGACCCATGACTCCAACCACATATGTAGCAGAGAATGGCCTTGTCAAGCATCAATGGGAGGAGAGGCCCTTGATCCTGTGCAGGCTGGATGCCTCAGTGTAGGAGAATGCCAGGGTGGGGAGGCAGGAGTGGGTGAGTGGGTGGGCAAACACCCTCATAGAAGCAGGGAAGGAGGGATTAAAAAAAGAAGAAAGGAAGAAAGAAAGAAAGAGAGAAAGAAAGAAAGGAAGAAAAGAAAGAAAGAAAGAAAGGAAAGAAAGAAAGGAAGGAAGAAAGAAAGAAAAGAAAGAAAGAGGAAGGAAGGAAGGAAGGAAGGAAGGAAGAAAGGAAGGAAGTCACCAAAGAACTTCTCACGAGGTTCCTGTGGCTGCCTCAGGCCACTTGGCAAGCCCTGTGGTTTCTTCTGGATTGAACTGCAGTTGCTGGTTCATGTGTGGTGTCTGCTGAGAGGACTGAACTACAGCTGGTGATTTGTATTTGGTGTTTGCTGATGATATCCTGACATTGAAGATTGGACTTGCCCCCAAAGAACTATTGCTAAACAGGTCCATTTCTCCCATAGCCTAATAACTTTTCTTTCCCTCTACCTCTGCTGGGTGGTGGGTTAGAGAAGAGGTTGAATACTTATTAAAAGTAGGTTGTTAAAAATGTATGTACCAAGTACACATCTGAAGGTCAGAGGAGCTGGTTTCTGCCTTCTACCATGTGGGTTCCAAGAATCTACCTCAGGGCCTCAGGCTTGGTTTCTGTGGTCTTGAAAGCACAATATAAAGGATTTTTAGGCATAAATATTAAAACCTAAGTGATTAAAATATATTTTATGTGGAACAATAGACCACGCATAGACGAAGCAATGTTGACTGTTTTGAATGTACAAACTGAGCTACACCCACCCATGAGTTAGATGTTTTTAAATGATAATTTAATAATAGTAAAGAGAAATGCAAAAGTAAGGTATAAAAATGTTTCCTAATAGTTTTTAAACTAAGATTGGAGGTAGGAGCTGGGGCTGGAAGGTTGAGACATACCTACATCAACTTTCACTCAGCTCATAGAGGTGAATCTCGCCATCTCATGCATGCATGCATTTATCCACCCATCCATCCATCCATCTATCCATCCATCTGCCCACCCATCTATCCATCCATCCATCCATCCATCCATCCATCCATCCATCCATCTACCAGCCCATCCATCCATCCATCCATCCATCCATCCATCCATCCATCTGCCCATCCATCCATCCACCAGCCCATCCATCCAGAGTCACTCAGTAAATGTTTATTAAAAGCCTTCAGTATGGTAGGTGCTGCTTTTAAGTGACAGAACTGTGGAAATGGCAAACCAGCCAAAAACATACAGTAAGCAAATCATCACATATTGTGATGATCATCACAAAAAGCACATATTGTCACTTTTATAGTCAGATAATGTGATGCTATAGGGAGGAACAGAGGAGGAAAGGGAGGGTGGAGCATGAAGGGTAAGTGTGGAATGACTATTTGAATTAGGGTTGTCGTGGAAGACCTCACAGGAAAAGAAAGCTTAGAACACACCCCCCCCCAGCTGAATTCGATTACAGGCATGTCTTAATCTGCTGCTGTAACAGAATACCTCCAAACCTGGTTGATTTGTGAGTAGAAACTTGCTTGGCTCACAGTTCTGCAGGCTGAGAGGTTCAAACCTAGGAATCCAGCATCTGCAAGGAGCCTTCATGTAGCAGCACAACACGGCAGAAGTGGGTACATCAAAGAGAGAAAAATGGGGTGAACTCATTCGTTTTGTCAGAAGCCCACTCATAGTATGGTCAGTCCATTCTCCAAATGACAGCATTGATTCATCCGACTGTGTACGGCCCCCTCCAAGCTAATCACATGGATGTCAGATGTCCGCAGGAGTTTTTAGCGTACATTCAAACCATAGTAGGATGCAGCACTGGATCTGGGCAGAGGCTTAGTAGTGAGGGCATGGGGGACTTGCTCTAGCAACTGCAAAGCGCCAGAGTAGCCGGGGCAGTTGCAGGAAGAGCAGCTAGTACGAAATGGACTCAGACCTATGCAGAGGCTTACTTTTCGCCGGAAGTAAGGCCGTGCCTTCTGGTGCAGTGTGTGAGTGTGCTGAGTCTTGTTAGCTGTGGCAAAGTGAACAGAGGACCAAGGGAAAACACCTTCAGGGAGAGATTCCTGTCCATTGTCCAGACACTACATAAAGGATGTCTTATTTTGTTTCCTTCTCCTGACTTTATTTTACTTTGGGGATATGTAATAGCCTAGAAAACAAACAAAATCCTTTCCTGGTGTAAACTTCAGCTGCATAATTGATTCAATGTTTCCTTTAGTTGTCTAATTAGGCACATTCAAAAATATCCATGACAAAAATATTAGAAAATTTCAGCCGTCCAGAAAAGCTGTTCAGGTCATTGCTCTGAGACATGGCTACTGCTCACTGGCCCAGTCTTGCTAGCAGACAGATTTTGGTAAATAAGTTACCAACCAATAAAATCTGGTTAATTCCACATAAAAATCCAAAGGAGAGTTATGGTCTTAAAGACTCTGTAATGTGTCCTCACATGTTGTTAATTTACTGATATATTCAACTGAATGCATGGGTTATTATTAAAGACTTCATGATTATGATTACTAAGATAACTCTGCACTTAAAATGCTTGCTGGCCCTAGAATTCTGACAACATGAGTTCAATACCCAGACCCCATAGTGGAAGGAGCAAGACGATCCTGACCAAGGTTGTCCTCTAAACTCCACACCAGGCTGTGGCACACCTACACACGTGCACACAGGGGTGGTAGTAGTGAGCAATGATTGTTATTAATTTTTAAAATCTTCAACAGTTGGGAAACCCTAGACCAAACCTGTACAGAAACAAGACCTGACAGAACGGCTGGTGAAAACCTATGCTCTCTCAGCTGGCCTGACGCCTGCTTTCTTCTCAATCAGTACATGTCCTTGCGAGCAGACACCTAGGACCCTCGTTCCACACGGAGTCCAACCATTTCATGTGGCAGATGACCAAAGAGCTCCACAAAATTTTACTGACCTCTCCAAGGTCACCAATTAGATAGAGGCAGAGCTGGAGCCGGGATTCTAGCCTCTTTCCCAAGATGCCCCATTCCCTGGAGCTTGAGCTGTGAAAGAAACTGGGCCACAGCAATGTCTCAGATGATGTTGGCTCTGAAGTTATTTTAATTATAAATCAGCACCAGAAACTAATGAAGGCATCAAAGCTGTAGTACTGGTATAGACCAGAAGGGCTGGGAAACTGTAACTAAGAGACAGAATATTTCCCAAGGGACTTTAAATTTAAGTAATCTATATTTAAAATATCATGGTTTTAGTGACTAGCAGCGGGGACGGGAAAATCTGAATAAAAAAAAAAATCACATCCTAATTTGGTAATATGAAATAAGTTACCTATGGTATTTCTTGGATTTTTCTAATAGAGAGTAGTAGTTCATGCAAGTACTCTCTACAGCTTTCATTAATCATTTAAGTAAGGACTTCCATGATATTTATGGCCACTAATAATTTTTCATAAGATAAATATAGTAGGGTCTAGAGAGATGGTTCAGCCATTAAAGAGCACGTGTTGCTCTTACAGAGGACTCTGGTTTGAGTCCCAGCACCGCATGGTGGTCCACAACCACCCATAACTCCAATCCTGAGACTCCATGGTTTCTCCTGACCACCAAGGGCACCAGACACACATGTGGTACACAGACATTCATACAGAAAAAACATTTATACACCTAAATACATCTTCAAAATAAATATATAGGTCATTTAAGATGTTTATACCGGTAGGTCATCTAAACAGTTTTGTTCATGCAGGTAGATGAATAAAAGTCATATATGATATAAACACAGACTCAAGTCAGTGACTGATGATCCTAGTATTCATTTTTAATGCATAAATCAAAGTGGGAATTGTTGTAATCTAACAGTTCTGCTGGCTCCTGGACATAGTTATTCCATCCTCCTACTCACGCCGAACCACCCGTGGAGTTTCAGGTGAGCCTGGGGGGTGGGGAGAGAAGGGGGGAGAAAAAGAAGAGGGGGAGAACAAGATGAATTCCCTTGCTCTTCCCGCAAGTACTCCCTACCAGATCATGACACAGCCATCATCCTTGTGACAAGGATGACACATTAAATATCTCACCCTTCCACAGCTTGTTCTTTAAAGCACATCAGCAGCCATCCAAGCCTAGGTATCAGCGAGCTGAGAGACTAAAAGGAAACACGGTGCTGTTTGGTACGCTGTAGCACCACTGAAAGCCATGCTTGCCGAGTTTAAACACGCTTGGCAGGATCGTCGAAACACGTTCCATCACTGCCCTGGGACAGCCCTGTGCACAGTAACAGGCAATTCGGAGGATGGAGTCAAGGCTCTCAAGAGAGACCAATGGTGGAGGAACGAAGCCAAAGCTTAAATGGCACCCTCACATTGCAGACCCAAATGCCAGCCTCCCATCCTTCCCAGAGACCCAAGAGCTATTGCCCAATTGCAAAGTCTAAACTGTTCTTTGTGTTGTCTTTGCTTTCTCATCAGGGAGGTCGACCACAGTTGTTGCCCGTAAAGGAACACTACTGTCACCTGCCAGAGTGGGTTTTGCCTTCTCTCCTCTTTACCACTCATGAGATCAAGGCAAACTGAGTGAGTAGAGGCGGTGCCCCTTCATTGGCAGGATCTTCAAGGCACTGAAAGGCATTCTTCTGTGACCAATTACTGCTTCTGTCATGGTAGCATTTTGTTCTAACTTAAAGCATATGTCTGCTTCCTAACACACAGCTCAGGAGCACAGTGTGACCCAAGGGTTAAATACATTCCTTAGAAACTTAGCTGAGGGAAGACTCCTTGGAAGTGTGCAGGTACAGAATTACAGCCCGCCAACTGCTCACCATAGTGCCATACCCAGCCTTCTCTGCAGGCTCAGCTACAAGGCTCTAGTCCTGTTTGCCCATAAAAACAAATAAAAATAGATATATAAAATGTCTGCTTTTGTCAGCAAAGAACCGAGCACACAGTAGGTGTGTTCAGCACAGTAGGTGTGTTCAGCACTAATCAACTGCAGCTTAAAGTGATTTTGTCAAGTTCTTTCCAATAACTGCAAATCCCAGCCTGAATTCAAACTTTGTGACAAGGCAGTTCAGAGGCAGACCACCTGACTGACCATCGGACAAGCTAACCGTTCCCTCCCAGGACGCCAAGCAAGGCTCACGGTCTACCAAAGTCACTCTGTTTGATGGTACAGATACACATACCCTAGAATTCCAAGAATAATGAAACTGGCAAATGGATGAAAACCAATCATCAGGCAAAATGAAAACCAAGAAACTGGAGATTTTCTCAAGCAGCACAGGGAAAGGCTAAGGAAGACAGACACGGCAACATATATTGTTCTTTGCTTTTTATTTAGTCACAACACATCAGTACAACAGAGGTCAAACCCAGCTCAGAGGAGGCTGTTCAAACTATACCTGCTAAAGGGAGAAGCCTGTAAAACAATACTTTTAGAGCCTAAATCAAAATTTTAAAACTGAATGAGAAAGCAGAGAAGCCTTTTAAGTATTGCAAGGACCACATTTTCATGCACCAAAAAAAGGAAGAAAAAGAAAAGAAAAGAAAAAAAAAACCAACATAAAATTTCCACTTGAAGGAAAATATGGCAGTTCCAGGAAAGTCGGGTTATGCGTTTAACAGGCACCGAACTACTTTCAGACTACGATCACTCACACAGGTCGATACTTGTGAACTTGAGATCCGTAAGACTGAAAATGTTTTGCATTGCTTGGGGTTGCAAAGCAGGCATGGTCTACATAATTGTCTTGCTTGCTGCCGACACTCCAAATGGGGACCTAGCCTACCAGTGGCTGTTTCTAAACCTGAAATATCAGAACAAAAAGCCGGGCAGGCCACAGTAGCTGGGCATCTGGATTCAGGGCCACTGACAAGGTTGTTCATTTACCTCACTGCTCTAAGAGGCAGGGAGCCAGTGTTTCTAGAATAAAGCTGCTCATCTGATTTGTCAACGCTTTGTTTGGAAATATAATGCTTTTCTGACCCTCCCTCCCCAAAGAATATCACTTATATAACACCTTAACCTGTCAAAGTATTAACAAAATCATCTTAACATTGACCATAGTGGCTTGGGAAATTAATCCTCAAAAGATTGCAACTTATACAAGCCGGGAAACAGACCCCAAACACTAATGTTAGGATTCCCCAAGGTGAGGCAAATGGAGTCATTCTTGGGCAGACAGGTTTACAAAGTAACTGAGGCACAGAACAGACAACAGATCGTAGTGTTGGGTCATAATCACTACCTCAATTGAATCTTTTAAACAAAAGTTAACAACTAATTTTTTAAAACTGCTAATTCATGACATGATAAAAAAATTAAAGAAAAGTAAACCAACAAACCTTCAGTCTTCAGAAAAAAAATTATCTGAAAATGTACCTTTTTCCTGACTTTTACTGGCGACTTTAAGGTGGTGTTGGCAACCGTCCCAGCACACCTGGGATTTTAAGCTTCCCCTCCCTGGTTCTACAGCATGAGTTCTTTAGAAAGCTCCAATCTCTGTCCCCCAAGGTCTATAGGGCTTGCCAAGGTTTGCTGCCTGCGTGGGTGTCGAAGGGCTCAGAAGGTGGAAGGAGCTGAAGGAGAAGGGGAAGGCTGAGAGCGAGGCCACGGAGGAGAGCAGCGGCGGCGACAGTTTGGAGGCCGAGGTCACCACGGGAAGCACCGGTCCCAAGCCGCCACTAGGGGGCGCTCGCAAGGCCGGCGCCTCCGAATGGGCAGAGGCCAGCCTGCCCTGGTGATGCGGCTCCGTGGGTGACGCCGTGGTGCCGGCGTTCCCGTGGCCATTCTGGGGTAGCAGCAGCGGGTGTGCGATGTGTGGGTGATGTCCGAAGGCGCTTCCCCAGGGAATGTGTCCGAGGCCCCCGTGAGCGCCGCCCGCGGCTTCCCGCTGGGATGCGTAGTTGTTGAGATGGGAGACCAGGCGAACGCGAAGTGGGTCGGAGGCATCGAGTCCTTCAATGATGCTCAGATAACGGGCAACTTCGGCCAGGCATTCCCGAAACCCCAAACTCCGATAGTCCATAGCCAGGGCGTGCGCGTCAAAATAACCTATGCACAAAAACAAAAGAAAACCTTCAAGGCTCCGTTCATTTCCTGAATTTCTTCCACTCCAAAGGCAGCCCTTCCGGGCAACTACGTACAGGATTACAGCACAGATCATGGGTCCTGGAAGCTCAAATATTTTGGAGCTGACCAAAATCTTTGCATTAATCAACATTATATGTTTGCTAATGCAAGTTCAAAGCCCAATTAGAAGCTGCTGAGCAGAAATTGGAATTATACCCTACCAGCAGATGAAACTATGTTCTCTCCTTTAATGTTTTCCCCCAACAACAACAAAAAAATACATCAAGGACAGAGAAACCACAGAGCAGTGAAATTCATTAGACACACAGATGTAAGTTATCATCGTGGAGCTTTTAGGCACTTGGTCCTTGGTGAAGAATCTGAAGGCTGGAGACAGACACGGGCTTCAGTCTCTCCCGTTAGATTTTCTCTACTTAGCCCCAGCAGGTCTCTTTCCTCCAATTCTTTTGGCAGTTCGTTTTCTAAAGCCTGTATATGAAATTCTGACTATCTAGTTGTTGTTTTTAATAAGCCATTTCCTAAGCTTTTCTTAAATAGCAACAGACAAATGTGAGTGACTTGACCTAAATCAGGGCTGTCACAACCAGAGGAGCTCCGGGAGACAGGCGCTTGCTGAAAGGTGCATTAGCTCAGTTGAAAGAGGACTGGAGTGATGTATTCACTGTTCAAGAACCCATGTGCTGTTGAAGGTGCACTGGCTGGCAACCACGTACTGCTCTCCCCACCCCCAAAGCAAAAGCAGGCAGGGACTGCACCAATCCCAGACTGCTCCTGCTGCTCCCTCCACACCGACCACGCAAAGCCCCAGCTGAACTGGAGAGGAATACCTTTCCCTCCTGCAGTGTGCAGCATTTTCAGATGATCCACGGTCATCTGCAAGATCTCAGCTTTTTCTAGCTTAGCAGATCCCTAAAAAGATGACAAAGGGCTTATTTGACGCAAGTGCCTTTGGAGAACTTAAAATATGCACACAGATATGCATACATGTAATATACAAACGTAAACAAAAGCAAGATGAGATGTATCCACAAAATCTGTTGGAATTTGTGTAAGAACATTCAACGACAAGGCACAAATGAGGTTAGAAGCACGGAAGGGAGGGAATCAGAAGGTGCCGATGGCTACCCCAGGCAGTCTCATACTTCCTCCATTACCTGTTTCTCAAAAGCACTGGGTACCAGCCTTCTCAGCTCAGACAAACTGTTATTGATTCGGTCTCGCCGGCGCTTCTCGATGATCTATGGGAAGCCGACAAAAACAAAGGAGGACATTTCCATTATGACTGTACATGCCAATGAGAAGAAATGTGTTTCTTTCCGTTAGTTAATATAATAATGTGTATATATATTTAAATTATTGGGGGTGGGGGTACTCACGCCTCTCCGTCTTTTCCTGGCCAAAACCTGAGACGATGTCGTTGGGGACATGGAACCCAGCGCCGAACTCAAGTTTCTGTAAGATGGAAAGCAATTGCCTTGAGAAAGGATGGGGAGTCGAGAGCCCTCCTGCACTCAGATTTCTTTGGCAACTTGAGCTGGAAGGCGAGGGGAGGACCGCTCACAGCCAGCAGCCGCCGGCCCACGGCTCCCGGCAATGGGGACCCAGCACCGAGCACCCCATTCTCTCCTCCCGCTCCGGATCGGCCGGACGCTGCCAACTCACCCATTCTCGTCCGCGCTCTCCTTCTCCACCTCGATGGTCTCGTCCAGCTCGCTATCGGAGGAGCTGTAGTCCGGGTGAGCTCTCTTCATGGTGGCGGAGCGCGGGCTCCGAGGAACGTAGTGCGGCGGGCAGGGAGGAGTTAACTGCAGCAGCCGCTCGGCGCTCAGCTGCGGGCGGTGCGTGCACACTGATCCCACTCACGCTCAGCCTCCGGTTAAAACTCAACCATCCCTTTCCCACGCTGCGCCCCTTCCCATGGATGGGGGAGGGAGGGGGAGGCGGGGAGGTAGGGGCAGGGGCGGGGCCGAGGCTCCGGGCAACCGCGGGCTCTGGCCAATCGGCGCCTCGCTGCGCGTATTGGCAGCCGCATGGGGGCGGGACGAGCGGAGGTCGAGGCGGGCTGCGCCCCGCCCCTGCCCGGCGGCAGTGCGTCGGCTCCGCGGGAGCTCGGCTGGGGGCCGCGGGCGGCGGTGGGCCGGCGGCGGGCAGGAATAGGGGGCCGCCCCGCGACACCAGCCCGGCGATAGCCACCGCCCCGCCCCACCCGCGCGCCCCGATTGGCCTGGCCGTGTGCCAGGGCCGCGCCTGCAGCGCCGCCGGTGAGCCGCACGCGCCGCGGGCCGTGGGAAAGTGCTGGCGCCCCGGCCGCCAGCCAATCCGGACGGACGGCGACGGCGGCCGCGCCGGCGGCGGCGGCGGCAGCTCTGGGCGTCCGCATGAATGGAGAAGAATAGCCGGGCGGGGGAGCCGGGCTTCGGGAGGGCGGGCCCCCCGGGCTCCTGGTGTGAACCTGTAATCGGAGTCCGGGCGCCGGCGGGCCCCGGAAACCACCGCCCGCCTCCCGTTCTCTGCACTGCTCCCGATGCCCCGCGGCGGGAGGCATTGGCGGGTCTGCAGGACAAGTCGCCTGGGGCGCCGCTAGTTTGGGTGGTGGCCACCAGCTCTGGGAGCACAGCCTGAGATCAAGGGATGCTGCTTTTTGGGTTCTGGGAACCTGTGAAGCTAGACAATCCTTCAGGGCTTCTGAGCTCCAGGACAGAATGCATTTCCCTATGCGTCTCATTTCCGGGGAAGTAGACCGCTTGTTTTCTGGGTTAGCTTGAGGGAGGAGTAGCTGTCCCCGGAGACATTCATTATGTTGGGATTTTTGCTGTTGTTTTGTTTTACTTTTTTGTCCTCCCTTTCCCCTAGAGTTGGCGGCCAGATCCTCTCAGCAGGCGACAGGGTGGCGGCCTGGGTGTTTGCTTCTTGAGGCTGACTTCGCTGAGGGGGATGCACGTTTGTGGCCGGCACTGCGCGCGCGCGCGCGCGCGCACACACACACACACACACACACACACACACACACACACACCCTCCCTCCCTTTGGCCTCAGTTGGGGCGGACGTTTGGGGTGCCATATGAAGTTGTGCACACCGCTTTCCCCTCTTCCACCAAAAAGGCCGACTTTTAAATCTTAAGGATTGGTTTCCTTAAGTCCAGCGTTCATATAAGTAGACTGTCTGGAGAAAACCCAGGCTTTATCCCGCTCAAAGGTAGAGCACTTTGGGGTCCAATCTTGGAGCCTACAATTTTGTCTGTGATACAAAACGTTGAGAGTAAGAGAAACTCATCACCTTTGCAAGCAACTCTGTTTCTAGACCTGATGAGTTCTGTAGGTGCAGACTAAACCCTGTTACCAGGTCGAGTTCTCTGTCTGCACACACTTTAAAGTTCTTACTGGACTTCACCCTAATGTACAGCGCCTCAGCCCTCCGGGGCTCCTCTGAAAAGGTGGGGTCCCTCCATCTTGGCTTTGTTTTTCCTAGTGCTCATACCCCACCACATACTGCTTAGGAGTGGTCAGTCCAAGGTCAGGGTCACTGCCTGCTTCCAGGTCCACGTTCACAGCTGAGCTTCTAAAGGATTCCGGTCACAAACTCACCTCCAAACCCCTCCCTGCTGCCTTCATCTTCGGAGGTTCATATCACCTGCCTCCTCAGACTGCCTGGTGATTCAGACAGTCCTCCTCCTGCCCCATATCTCTCCCTAAAGTGACAGAGCACCCCGCACCTGAATCAGCATGGCCACGACTGCAACCTGAATCAGCATGACCGCGACTTCATAGCTCTTAAGTTTTCACGGTCAGTGGCACCGACAGACAGTAAGGCCTTCTTTGCTTTGGCCAGTTTGGGCTGATATGCAGGGGCAGAAGCAAGCAGTAGGTTGGCTGGTAGAAAGAAACTGTTTGAAAGTTGAGGGTGCTTGATTTTACATCATTTTAGATACCAATAGGCATCGCACATATATGCTTCTGTGAAAATGAAGCTATCCTGTTGGGCATGTGGTATTGTGTTCCTATAATCATGGAACTTGGAAAGTAGAGGCAGAATTTCATGAGTTCGAGACCAGCCTATGCTACATAGGTTCTCCTGAATTATATGTGTAACAAGACCTTGTACAGAAAAAGATCTGTGGCTATAATTCAGGGACCCAGCACTTGTTTAGCCCTGATAAATAACATCAATGCTTATCCATCTGTCCATCTACCCAGTACTTATGCAGTGTCTTCTGCATGCCTGAGACAATGCTGGCACCTGAGAGACAAAGGTGACAAGAAGTGATAAGCTCCACTCTCTCAGAACTCACATCCGAGGAAGACAATACACAATGAGCTAACACACAAGTGGGATAGCTGTAGGTGTCCCAAAGCCGAATGGCACTTTCTGATAAGGAGACAGGAGAGAATGGGGACACTTTTATGAGGTCTGGGGGACGTTTTTTTTTTTTTTTTTTTCAGAGCTGACCAGGAATGTAAGATCTCATGTGATCGGAGGCTAGGAAGGAAGGGGTGTAGTGAGAGCTCTTGGGTAGTAGGGACTGAGAGACTGAGAGTACCAGGCTGTTTTCCCACTTGCTAGCTATAGACATTTTTTTCTGGGAGATTTCGGGCTTTTTGCAAAGTGAATGGGGGTGCTCCAGGCTGGGCCTTTATGGGAAAGGCCTTTGAACAGCTGAAATTCCTACTCTGGGATCCTGCAAGAGACCCTTGTTCTGCCCTGTGCTATCAGTACAGGAGATTTCACTAAAAGCTGCTGGAATTGGTGTCAGAAGGTAGAGGTGTCATCTGCAGCTCAGAAAGAAGGAAGGGCTGTCACGTGGCCCCAGGCACTTTCAGTCAACTTGCGAAGTAAAAAGTCTTTGTGACAGGATGCCTTTAATCTCAGCTCTCAAGAGGCTGAGTCAGTCAGATCTCGAATTTGAGGCCTGATCTATACGTGAAGTTCCAGGCTAGTGCTATGTAGTGAATCCCTGTCTCCAGAACAGTTCTGTGTCAAACAACTCTTAGGAGTTACGGTGGGACATGCCTGTAATCCCAGCCCTAAGACAGGAGGAGTAAACGTTTCAGGACAACTCGGACTACATAAATCCTGTCTTGAAAGGCAAAAACCAAACAAACAAATTCTGCGGTGAAGGCAGCAGGTGAAGCATTTGAAACCTCTAGGGTTTGGTTGATTAAAAATTTGCTGACAAGCCCTACTAAATGCTAGTCACTGAGTCAAGACTGGAACAGAGACTGAAAAGCCACAGTCTCCATCCACCTCCTCAGAACTTCCCGACACTGCGCGTTATTTAACCTCTACGTCTCCGTCATTGGTGACATGAAGATACTGATAACAGTCACCATCCAAAACTAGTTACATAAAGAGCATCGATTACACCAGTGTGGCCGCTGACCAACACTCAATAAACAGCACACATTGGTATTAGATATTGATGTGTCTGGTCTGTTGGTGAGTGTAGCCATAGGTGACCCCAGCATTTTCCTGTCATGATATCTCACATCTTCTGAGATTATGCAGCCTAATCTACTAATTGGATATAGTAACACAGTCATCTCTAGAAAGTAGAAGAGTTTCAGCATCGTGGGAGGTGATTGGTGCTATCTGTTTAAAGCAGCAGCTGAGTAAAAGGGCCGTCTGCTATTCGTTTTTAGTGAAAGTGCTGTTTCCAAGTCTCTTATTAAGAGACATCCTCCTGAGCACACACTGCTATAAATAGGTGTATAAATAAGCCTCACACGCACAGAGTTCAGCTTCTGCTCCTTTTTGGAGCTTGCCATCAGGTCAGAATCAAAGCAGAATGGCCCCAAACTGTCACAAAAGAGTCTCAACTCAGCAGCCACCTTTCTCCACCCACTGTGTGCAGTGCTCCCCAGAAGCCCTGTTTAGGACATCTTGAAGCCTTGTGCGATGCCATGCCACAGACAAGTGCACTTCCGTTCTCAGGTCTCCTAATGGAGAGCCAGTGTGAGGTGCCTTACTGTTTTCTGGATAGGCATGCTTAACTGTAAACTCTACAGGACACCATGGCACAGTGGCAAGGATGGGAGATGAAGTCACCTCTCTGGATTTGAGTCACAGTGAGCTAGTCTTTAGCCACGCCCACACCTCAGTCCCATGAGCCTGTTTCTTCATCAGTAAGAATGATGCTTCACAGTGTCTTTTAGGGTGGTGACAGTGTCTATAATCCCAACACTTTGGAGATCATGACAGAAGGGTCAGTGCAAGGCCATCCTCAGCTACATAATAAGTTGAGAGCTAACCTGGAGTACATTAGACACTGTTTCATAAACAGAGAAATAAGAGAAGTATCCAGAGAGAGAATGAATCCAGAGAGATTCATCCTCTAAGTTCTGATACTCTAGAGAACCCCAACTAATATAACAACAGATTGTTATTATAAATATGTGATGGCTAGTTGGGTTTTGGTTTTGGTTTTTGTCAGCTTGGTACAAGCTAGGGTCATCTGGAAAAGGAAACATGTGGTACGCCAACGTCATTGGGTGTGGTGTGCCAAAGTCATCACGCACTATCCCACCGCCGCCATTGGAAGATGGCGCCGACATCAGCCCGGACTCACCCCGCTTAACTAGTAAACAAGTGCTCAGAGCATGCTCAGAGTCCCTTGAACCAGCCTACATGTGATGCATCCCGAGACGTCATATTCTCCTGAGCTCTGCTAGCCAATCACAGAGGTACACACCAACACGCCGACCTAATAGGTATTTAAGGACATATCCCTTTGTTATCGGGGTCTTCCCTTCCATTCCGGCTGCAATAAAGCCTGCTGTAGAAGAATCCTGTGTGTCCGCGTGAGTTCCTGCTGGCGGGAAGATCGCGCGCGGATTACAGAAACAGAAATAAAAAAAACCCACCTCCATCAGATTGGCCTGTAAGCCGGTCTGTAGGGCATTTTCTTGATTGACGGTTAATGCGGGAGGGCCCAGAGGCCCACTCTGGGCAGTGCTACCCTAGGCAGGTGTCCTGGGTGGTATAAGAAAGTGACCTGGGTAAGCCGGGTAAGCCGTGAGGAACAACTACTGACCAGTATTTCTTCATGGTCTCTGCTTCAGTTCAGACACAAGAGTCCCACCTGCTGGGTTCCTGCCTTGGCCTCACCTGATGCTGGATTGCAAAGAGTAAGATAAAAATAAATCCTTTCTTTTCTCAGCTTGATTTTGGTCATGAAGTTTTATCACAGCAACAAAAAGCAAAGTAAGACAAAATAAATCTAGTTTTGAAAGGTCAAATATAGGAGGTTCCAGGTGATCCCCAGACTGGAATTCACAGACTCTATGGCTTTGAAACTAGCCAGCTTCTAACCGACTGCCTATTGGCTAGAATTGATACTTCCTGGAGCTTTGAGTTTAGAGTCAAAAGGACTTCTCTTTTTAATTCAAAAGCACAGGGTAGGGATGAAGAAGAAAAAAGAGAGTGGCAGGCACAGATATTCTTAGTAGACAAAAATAAATTGAGACCAGAGTCTGAGGGAGCTGATAAATCATTTTGGAGGGAAAAAAGACACATTGTTTGCTGTGTAAAGCTGGTCTGCACCGCCAACCCACACCCGTCCACACAAGTGCTCACACTCCTTACCACATGGCATCCTGGGAAATCTTGGCACAGTGGAAGTCTTCAGAAGGGTTTGGATTTAGAGACAGAAGCAAGAGCCTTCCTGGGAGGATGGATGAAGTTAACAAACAATGCTCAACTTAATCCAAAGTATCCACAGTTCCTCCCCAGGTGAAGCTAAGAGCCTAGACCAGGGCAGAACCTAAGCCTAGTGGAAAGACTGAGTCACTATAGGTTGTGAGGAGTGTCTTATTATTGTTGTTGTTTAGATTTGTTTATTTTTTTATGCACGTCTTAGGGTTCTTTGCTGTAAAGAGACACTATGACCACAACAACTCTTATAATGGACAACATTTAATTGGGAATGGCTTGCAGTTTCAGAGGTTTAGTCCATTATCATCATGGTGGGAAACATGGCAGCGTCCAGGCAGACACAGTGCTGGAGAAGGAGCTGAGAATTCTCTATCTTGATCCACAGGCAGCAGAAGGGAACTGGCACACTGGGTACAGCTTGAGTGTAGGAAAGCTTTAAGCCTGCCTACACAGTGATACACTTCCTCCAGCAAGGCCACACTACTCCAGCAAGGCCACACCTCCTAATAGTGCCACTCCCTATGTCCCAAGCATTCAAACACAAAAATCTATGCACCAAACCTATTCAAACCACCACAGTGCACATGAGTGTTTTGCCTGCATGTATGTCTGTACACCATATGCATGTTTGATCCTCTAAAACTGGAGTTACACACAGTTGTGAGCTGCCAAGTAGATCATGGGAAATGAACCTGAGTCTTCTACAAGACAAGTGCTGATAACCACCGAGTGGGCTCTCCATTGCAATATGAGCATAGATGTAGCCTCGTTCGTATTCAATGTCCAGTGGGACTCTTCAACCTTGTGCTCTAGGAGAAGGAATAAAAGCTGCAAGTGTTTGGATTACTGTCTTGTAGTGGCTCCATAGCCTGAAGGAATAGTGTTTGGAGAAGGGGCCTCTGTTGGCTGGTTTTTATGTCAACTAGACACAAGCTAGAATCGTCTGAGAGGAGGGAATCTCAAGTGAGAAAATGCCTTCAGAAAATTGGCCTGAAGGCAAGCTGATAAGGCATTTTCTTAACTAGTGATTGGTAGGGGAGAGCCCAGCCCATTGTGGGTGGTGCCATCCCTGGGCTGGTGGTCCTGCAAGCCATGAGGATGAACCAATAAGAAGCACTGTCCGTGCTGCTTCAGCTCTGCATCCAGGATCCTACTGTTTTGCTGCCTTAGATGATGAATGGTGACAGGGAAGTGTAAGCAAAGAAAATGAAACAAAACAACAACAACAGCAAAAGCCTTTTCTGTTCTGTTTGCTTTTGGCTGTGGTGTGTCATCACAGTGATAGTAACCGTAACTAAGGCAAGGCCCTTGGAGATAATTATATCTGGAGGAAGATGGAGCCATCATGGTAAAACTGGTGCTCTGATAAGGGTAGAGACCAGGAAGACCTCTTCCCTCCTCCCGCTCCTATCCCCATATCCTTCTGTACGCTCCCTCTTCCTCCTCTTTCTTTACAGAACACAGCAGACAGTAGCCAGACATCTGCAAGGCTGTATGGTAGGCGTGGCTCACTGGCACCCCATCATGCTGGGACCGTCCTCTCCCACGTCCTGTCTCCAAAGCTAGAAGGGGGTTCTTGTATTCTGCATGACTCCATCTGTAGGACTGAGCTATGAAGGTAAGATAATCCCTGTGGCAAAACTTTTGTTTTACTCTGAGAAACATGACAGAGTTTTTACTAATCAATTTAATGTTTAAAGTTAGATATTAATTTTTTCCTTATTCTCCATGTTCAAATTAGATATTTATATTTAGAAAATCATTCCATTACTCTGATTCCAGATTATACTGCGTAACACACCCAGCTTGTTCTCCTGAGACTTAGAACTCTTCGCTAGTTCTGAAATTCTATACATGTCTTCTTCTTTATATTACCTATATCTATGCACTTTTTTTACAACAGAAAAAATAAGTTTATTGATACGTATATACCTTTCATTTTAATGAGCATTAAAGACAACTATAACAAAATCTGGAGAATTAACAACAGAATTTAGGATAAGGTTTAGGGAACACCTATTTGAAAAGTTCTGTAGCATCCTAACACATCTTCATAAATAGACATTCCTGCTCACAGAGGCACTTTGCCCAGTGTTTGACATGTGCTCCACTGTGGGATAGAGAGATGGCTCAGTGCCTAAGGGTACACACTTGTCTTGCAGAAGACCCGAGTTGGTTTCCAGCATATTGGGCATGGTCACAACCTTCTCTTAATTCTAGCTCTAGTGATTCTGAAGCTTCTGGGCTCTCTAGGCACAGCACCTATATTAGTGTGCACATGCCCACCATATATATATATATATACATATATATATATATACACATATATATGTGTGTGTGTGTGTGTAAGCATATATATATCATATATATATATAATTTTTAGAAACATTAAAATGCATTTTATTTTATATATAATTGAGTGAGCTGAACAAAAGACACACTGTTTTCACTGTAAAAGCCCTATCTTCAGAGCAAGTGTGTGTGTGTGGTTTTTTTTTTTTGAATTTTTAATGATTTTTTTTCAAATTCTTTAGGGATTACAAGTTAATGAACTTAGGACAAGTTTCTTTCTATAACGACACAGATTGGTATTTCTTGGTATTTCTCACATCTCTGCTTCAGAGCAGCTCGAGGTTTCTGCCCACACATTTTTCTTCTTTCATTCTCCACTTGAGCTGTTTGTCAAGTGGCAGTTTCTCTCTGCTGGCTATCCCACTTTACACTGAACCTTTGGCCTCGGTCTGGTACATTAGACCACCACCAAAAAAAAAAAAGGGCCCAGGACCCTCCCTCTAAGATTTCAACTTCCTCCACTTGCCATACTAAGTCCCCAGAATGCACTGTTACTAGGGTTCCTTTCTCCAGGTTTATAGTGTAGCTGTCTTTGCAAGAACAGTCTTCCCAATACAGTGGGCCAGATTCTCGACTTCCCTGGAGCATACTAGCTCACATCTTGTGCCAGGTAGATTTCTATAACTTAAAGTAAAGTATTGGCACAAGACACACCAAGACCTAATTCTCAGCACAGACAGTTATTTTCCCCAGACAGACAAAGAGGCAGAAGACAGGATGGAGGAGGAGGGGAAGGGACAAGGGAGAGAGGGGAGGGATATTTGTCCTGGGGCAAAGGGACAAAGGACTGCCTCTGGATGGAGAGGAGGCTGACGTGGCCCATGGACAAATGGTGGTTTATAAAGGTAAAATGGGAAACCCTGTGTTTGGATGAGGTGTTAATTTTTATTGGGCTGTTGGTTGCTGGGCTTCAGTAACTTGATAAGTGGACCTTGATAGTCAGACTCAGGAGGAGGAAGTGGGCAAAACCAGAACAGACCTTGGTGGCTGGCTTCAGGAATGTAGCTTAATGGTTTGTAGCAAGGCTGAGGAGTTGTAGAGAGCAAGGCCTGCCAGACTGTGTTTGCCATGCTCAGGCTGGATGGAGTCCATTCATGAAGAAACTTTCTTTTGCTTTCTACCATGGTTTGATCTACCAGACCATCCTCCAAAGTGAACACATCAAATGTTTATTTCCCAAAGTGGGAGGTGAAGTGACTTTCTGATGGTTTGAATAGGAATGGCCTCCATAGGCTCATGTATTTGAATGCTTGGTCGGTGGCAATGCTTGAGAAGGATTAGAAGCTATGACCTTGTAGGAGTGGCCTTGCTGGAGGAAGTGTGTCATTACGAGGTAGACTTTAAGGTTTCAAAACCCTAATAGGCCCAGTGTGTGTGTGTGTGTGTGTGTGTGTGTGTGTGTGTGTGTTTCTCTCTCTCTCTCTCTCTCTCTCTCTCTCTCTCTCTCTCTCTCTCT
>JANHMN010000012.1:68558507-68579303 GCA_030674055.1 Rhabdomys pumilio
TCTCTCTCTCTCTCTCTCTCTCTCTCTCTCTCTCTCTCTCTCTCTCTGCTGTCTGTGGATTCTGATGTGGAACTCTCAACTACTTCTCAAGCACCGTGTCTGCCTGAGTGCTGCTCTGCACCAAGATGATAGTGGACTAAACCTCTGAGAAAGTGTGAGCCAGCCATAGTTAAATGCTTTCTTTCATAAAAGTTGCTGTAGTCTCTTCAACGCAATAGAGCATTGACCAAGGCAAACTTTAAGAGGCAGAGAGTAGCAGGAAGACTTTGGTCGTTGGTGAACACTGCCCTGCCCCCATTTTAGATCAAATCCAGGGCCTTGTACAAGAACAAAATCCTAGCCAAGAACCCTACCACTGAGCCACACCTTCAGCCCTTTGGAGGACAAAATTAATTTATTTTCTACCGTGTGAGGAAAAGTATGGAAACAGAAAGTTGAGTTGGCTGAGTGTGTCATAGATTTTTAAACACTTGCTATCATTTTTGTAAAACAGAGTACACTTGGCTTGAAGGTAGTCAGACTGTCCCTGCGTTTGTGGGTACAATCATGTCATTACCTCAGTCCCTTCGTCCCTGCACAATCACCGTAACAAATATCTAAAGTAACTTTTGAGGTTTTTTGTTTGTTTGTTTTTGTTTTGAGACAGGATTTCACATGGGAGCCAAGCTAACTTGGAACTCAGTTAGTTCCACTAACCTTAACTAACCTTAACTAACTAACCTAACTAACCTAATTTACTGCTTCAGCCGCCTGAGTGTGGATTTCCGATATGAGCCGCAATGGCTCCCCTTTAAAGTCTTGTTTGTTTGTTTGTTTCTGTTTACTAACCCTAACCCTAACCCTAACCCTAACCCTAACCCTAACCCTAACCCTAACCCTAACCCTAACCACTTTCACAAGTTCCAACCCCACACATCTCTCCCTCCCTCCTGCTACCCTTCACCCTTGCAGCCCAAGAGAGAAAAACAAAATATCTCATTGTGGAAGCTGTCGTGTGTCACAGTGTGTCCCATAGCATACACTTCTGTCCACACTCTCTGCTGGCAAGTGCTCATTGCAATGACTGGTCTGTGGCTTGTGCTACTATCAGTACTGAAGCTCACTGCACGTCCTGGGCATCCTGCATTTGCCCTGTGTGTGGAGATCACATAGTTCTACAGGACCGGCTCCTCCACACACTCCAGCAGTTCATCGACGGGGTAAATTTGGGGTGGGCCAGGGCAAAGCCCTGGGTCTGGGCCTGAGAAGTATCTGAACCGTTCAGCCTGCCAACTCGCTTTCATGACCCAGTCTGGACGAGCTCTCGTGCCTGCCTGAGTGGCCTTTTGGGGGCTATCTGCCTGGTGGATATATCCTTTGGTGGTAACAGACCTCTGCTACTGCAGAGCCACAGACTCAGACATGGCCTTCAGTGGTATCATAGGTCAGGACCCTACTGTTGAAGACACCACACACTTGAGTCAGAGAACACAGGGAAGTCAAGCTGGTACAGACTCGGAAATGTCATTCCTATTGGATAGCTTCTTTAGTGCTGAAAATTTTTATTCATGCTTCTTGGGGAAGAAAAATAATCAGTAGCTCTACCCAACTCTGAACCATATGATCTATATAGCTCCTGGCCTGTCAAGATATGTCCACTCAGGCAATAGTGGCACAAATAGTGGTAACCAATCACTTTCTTCTTGGATGTAGGGCCTACTTCACAAGAAAGAATTCGTGTCTGGAACTATTAAATACATATCCTATAAGAATAGTTTTCTGTGAATTTCACGATTTGTAAGTAAAATCTGTGTCTTGGAAGATTTTTGTACTCAGTTTCAAAAGTTTCTTTAATATTTAGTGGTTAGGGAAAACAGCTAGTTTTCTGTAAGCTGGTTACTTTAACTGGCTTACGTTCAAACATTTTTATGCTCAGTTCATTACTATCTTTGTTTCCTCTAGGATTTTGGTTCAGAACATAAAGATTTGCTGTTTCCATACTACTGATGTCTGATTTGCAACATTTATTGAGCTTTTTTTTTCTTCTTGAAATCTGATCGGAAGAATTCATTCTTAACTTGACCCACATTCTCTATTTTTCTTAATTCATTGCTGTGACAAAATATAAGACCAAAGAAGAAAGGATTTATTTTGGCTCATGGTTCCAAGGGACAGTCCAAATGGCAAAGGCGGTAGAGGGGAAGCCAGCTGGCAGTCACACTGTGTCCACTTCAGAAAAGCAAAACGATAAATTATGTTCATTCATTCACTTTTTCCTCTTCATTCAAGAATGCCAAACAATTGGATGGTGCCACCTACATTTTGGGTGAGCTCCCCCACACCCCACTGCCAGTTAACCTCGTCTGGGAAATCCCTTATAGGCAAACGCAGGGGTGTGTGTCTATGGTAGTTATAAATCTCACAAAATCAACAATATTGACCAACACATTTATATACAAGATTCTGCTTTCTAATCGGTAAATGTGTTCTACAAAGGCACTGTATTATATACTTTAAATAGTCTGCCTTGTGGAGTTTGCCATTCTTAAAGTTTCTGTAAACACACTAGAACCTGAGAGCACATCATGGTCCATGTTCACTGACAATCCCGTCTGTGTGTTTGTGTGTGTGTGTGTGTGTGTGTGTGTGTGTGTGTGACAGTCTGTCTGTGAATGTGTGTGTGTGTGCATATGTGGTGGTCTCTGAGTCTC
Organism: Rhabdomys pumilio; assembly: GCA_030674055.1. NCBI lineage: Eukaryota > Metazoa > Chordata > Mammalia > Rodentia > Muridae > Rhabdomys > Rhabdomys pumilio. Next base: position 68,561,198 of record JANHMN010000012.1, read on the forward strand.
CACAGTCTGCATTTTTTTTAGTGCAAGCCAGAATTTCATGTTTTGATGGTGAGAATTAAAAAGAATAGTTCAGGTTTTGTTTTGATGCAACAGTTCAAGAGCAAGTGGAAGCCTTTGATCTTATTATCACTGTCTTGTCGAGTCAAAACAGGAAAAGGAGAGGATGTGGTCATCTAGGCATGTTGTAGAGAAAGGACACCCTTCAGGGTAAGCAGGCAGGGGAAAGGATGGCTGTGTAAGACAGACATTATGCATCCCTGCTGGCAAGGAAGTGAACTGAGTAAAATTATCTGTTAGACCAGAAACGGAGGGAGACTCCCAGTCTGCACTTGCTTATAGTTGAGATGATTTAAAATGACTTATAGAAGAAAGCCCTAAGTGTTGAGATCTGCTGGGAGTAAGTGTGATGAAGACTGTGCCCAGGGATGGAAAGATCATGGGGAATGAATTATGGCAGGGCATTGAGCATCACTCAGCTTGTCAACAGATAGAAGTAACTGCCTCAAAATTCATTTCTGTGCTAGCCACTTGCAATCCCAACATTTGGCAGTCTGAGGCTAGCCTAGGCTGCAATAGTAACTTCTAGGATAGCCTGGACTACTGTAAATAAACAAAACAAGTCACTTTCCATTTTCTAGCCCTGGAACAGTGGCTCTCAGCATCTAGCCTGCATTGCAGGAAGTTACCGTGACTAGGTTGGTCCAAGGACTACGTTTGCAATCCATTACTTTAAGAAACCATTTGTCCGTGCTGGTGGAGAGCCTGACTCCAGTGGGAAAGCTTAGAAGGAAATGAAGTTGCTTAGACTCAGTCTGTTCATCGATCTAGAGATACACAGTATTCAACTGTGTAGCTTTGAGATCTGCCCAGTTCTCAGGAATGGTAAGAACCTGGTGCTTTCCCAAAGAATTAGGGATGTGTGTTAAATTCTCAATTTAAGCCATTTGAATTTGGGTGTAGCTCCAATGATGATGGTTGGAGTTTGATGTCTAATAAAGTTGCTGCCTATCTTGAGAAACTGTGGTTCTCAAAATAAATTTCCCATGGGAAGGGTTCCACAGACAATAAAGGAAACCATTGTCTTCCTGTGTCAAATGAGATGCTCAGATATTTGAGTGCCAGATAAATGAGCAAGTAAAAGATAAAAGCATAGACCAGGCCATCCTTCAAATCTACAAAAGCAAAACAATTAAAAGTAAAGTGTGCATTAAAATGGTAATAATAGCATTTAATAATATATATTAATTATACAGACAGAGAAACTGCTCCTCTGATGCCTGTACTCCACAGTGGGTTTTTGTTTTGTGGTTTTTGCTTCTTTGTCTCACTGTGTAGCCCTGGCTGACCTCCAACTTGCTATGTAGACCAAGCTGGTCTTGAACCCACAGAGATCCACCTGCCTCTGATGGAATTAAAGGTATGTGGTGCCATATGTGCCACCATAGCCAGCCTAATTCACAGTTTCATAATGAACTATAATGTATCCAAATAATGGGGGGAGGAATACACACACACACACACACACACACACACACACACACACACACCAGTATCCGAATTTCAGAACCTAGTGCTGTGCTGAGTTACTAGAGTCAGAATCACATGGATTCAGGGATACTAACTACAGGGAATCAAACTGGAATGGCTCCAGAATTCATATTCCAAACACTTTCCCAGAGAATGCTGCCACACCTGGCTTAGGAATATGCTTTAGGAATTGCTTAAGTTAGCACTGTGGTTTGCAACTGGACCCCATACTAGAATCATCCAAGGATCTTTTTTTTATAAAAAATAAAATTTGAGTTATCAGACCACATCACAGAATAACTGAAAGCACAACCTTTGGGGACAGAATCCATGTGTTAGTATTTAAGTCCTCTGACGACTCCAAAGGGAAGTCAAGTAGAAAAGTGATAACTAGTGATCTCAGACTCCAGATTGACAGTGCTAGCACTGCCATGGTACAGAGCTTGGACGTAGGCCTGGGGGATTAAAGGAAGACACAGACTCGGGTCATTTGTTATGAGAGAATACCAAAGCTTTTACTGAGCAGGTTCAATATATACACCAAGCCAGGGAAGGAAAAACACAAACAGGAACTCAACTAGGGGGCAATGGTTTGTATAGTGGAAAGTGCCTGCCCAGGGCATCACACCTTCAACAGGATGTTTTGTTGTTAGAAAAACTGCAGAATGTTACTTGGCAGACAGCAGCACATGGAAAGTCTCAGCCAGGGCATGGCAGCCCTTCGGGGTCCTTCAGGTCCTCCGTTTTTATTTTATAGGCGAATAGCATCTGTCTTAGGTCACCTTACATCAATACCAATTACCCATCACTTGGAATCCCTGCCAGCCTCAGGGCCCCTGTCTTAGGTAGGTAAGGACTGCAAAGGAGTTGCCAGTCATTAACTAACTATTCTCAGTAAAGGCTGAGACAAACCTGGGCAGTAGGGTTCTATAGTGCCAGTAACACAAGCACCTGCTTAGTAATTGCCTGGGACTTGATCTGCTGTCCGCAAAAGCGGCAAAGAAATATCAATTCCTCTTCAGCTTTTCCAGTAGTCCTGTTGGTGGAAACTATGACTGGCCAGGTCGAGCTACTTATCCCCACTGACATCAGAACTGGGAGGTTCTTCACAAAGCTCCAGTAGATCTCTGCCTGAGCAAGGCTCCATAGCTACAGGGCACATGCAATGCTCAGGAATCCAGACAGGACTTTCAACATTGTTAGGAAAAACACAAACAGAACCTCTCATCCCAACTAACACAGGGTCAGGGCCTTTCCATACACCTGATGACAGTTCTTTCCATTTTCACTAAGCCCAGTGCCTTCTGGGCTCATTTCCAATGTCTGCCTGTGGCAGACAATGCATCCTTACCCACTAATAAAAATTTTAAAATCTTGCATGAGGTGTGAAGTAAACTCCTCCTTTTTTGTTTTTCAAGATAATTTTTCAAAGTTAAACGTGCCCTTGCCACTATAGCCTGGCCTTTAATGGCTGAGCCATCTCTCCCCGAGTTACTAGTTAAACCAGCTTTCTATTACCAAAGTTGTGAATTTTTAATCATACCCAATAAACACTTTTTTAACATAAAACATAGAACAACAATTATTCAAACAATGAAACAAAAACAGACAATTAACACACATGGACAGATTGGCGTGCCAAGAACTGACAATAGACAGGGAAAGCAGAACTAAAGATTTCTCCAGTAGGAGCTAGAGAGAAAGCAAGACATCTCCTGATTTTTTTTCTTGCTTCCAGGAGGGCTCTGAAACAGCCTTTTCCTTCTCTTTTGCTAACACGGCCAGAGAGAGGACAATTGCTTTTCTGATACCCTCTCTCATTTTCAAGGTCTAAATTTTCGTCTCTTTCCTAGGAGGTGTCACGGAAAGCCTCAACACTCCTGAGTTACTCTCTTTTAGTATCTAGAAATTTGCTTTGCCTATGTTTTCTATTTTAACCCATGCTTCTTCTCACTCTTTCATTTTTAGCTTCTCTTTGAGTCTTTCTGCTTTGAACTGCTGGGTGCAGTCATTGAAGAGTTTCTGGTTCATCTCCATGAAGAGTTTCAGAGCATTGTCTAGCAAGCCATGTACTGTCTTGTTCCAGTGGGTCTTTGAGTTGCGGTATAAGGATGGAAATATAATGGGCAGAATTTTAGCTGCATTGTCACTGATTAAACTCATGATATACTCATTGTTCCAGTAATAGAGTACCCGCTCTGCCACCTGGAAGTGAGGGCTGGAAACATATTAGGCTAACTGTCGGAAAAGAGGCTTCATGATTTTCACAAATTCTGATAGTTCAATTACATCTAAAATTTCTTCTAATTCACTTAGGAACACTACTTCTTTTGGACTGTGAGTCTTTGGCCAGTATTTGAGAAGTGTCATTACCATTGGTTCAGTGAGGGTGCTGTTCTTTTCTAAAAACTGCATGACACAGTACGCCAGCTTGTGATGGTAGACACTCAGGGACCTCGTTTCATGCAAAGGCAGCAACACCTTCAACAGGAAAATCTTGTGCTCTTCCTTTAGTGGCAAGGCACATCCATTAATTATACTTCCCAGGATCTCCAGTAATTCTGCGATGTCATTGTGGTGCTCTGTCTCATAGACAAACCTATAAAATAAATTATTGATCTGTTTTCTGATGTAAGCACACAGGCCTAAGAACTTCACATAGATTCTGTGCAGGGTCGTTTTTAGAAAATCTCTCTCTCTCAAGGATCCTCGCTGTCAAAGAGTTCTAGAAGCTGTAATACAGACTTCTGATCAATATATTTCTTTGTTATATTGGGCTGGAAATCTGGAGACTCTAAAAATCTTAAGAGAAATTCATAAACAAGCTGTGGACGAGGCCAGGCTGCTTCTAACGTTGTCTCATCTCCTCCTGGGTCAAATTCTGCTCCCGTAGGATTGGAGGAGGGTGGCAAGGTTCAAAACATATTAACCGCAAACATGTGGATGGCCTTGGGGTAAATGGGCTCTGTGATCGCGTTCCGGTTGTAGGTGATATATTCCACCATCTTGCTTAGCACAGCTCCCTTTACTTCCTTCCACTTCAGGTCACTCAGTGGGTCAGAAGCAAAATCAAAGAGGACACAACATTGACGTAGCTTCTGGATAAAAAGCTTCTCTTGACCTACAGGAGGAACATTTTGTAAAGATGGGAGTTTTTGCAGTTCTCTGTTATTGCTGGCATTAAACGGTGAAGAGTTCCGCCATTTGTCTTTCTTCACAGGGATGATGATGGGCTGAGGGACTGGTACTTTTATTTTAGTAGATGTTGAAGACTGGACAGCTGCGAGGCTGTTTTTCCTGCTGGCTATCTCTGCTTCTTCTGTCTCTTGTCCTTCTTTTGAACCTTTCCCACTTTTCACCAGTTTGGTGGTTCTTTCTCCTTGCTTTTATTCAGCGTGGCTGGTGTGGGCTGCCCCACCTGCTGCCACTGCCACTGCAGCAGCAGAAATGCCCCTGGCCCGGCCATTGCACCATCCCAGCTGTCACTGCCGCTGCTCCCCAGTACTGAGTCACTCGTCCACTTTCACTTCTCCTTTTCCAGGCTCCCCTTCCAACTTTCTGACCTTGCATTTCTTCAGTTTTTCCTTTTCTAAAATTTCTCCCTCATCCTCAGAACTGGAGCTGCTCTCCGTCTCATGCCAGGATTCCTTAGCTGCATCGTCCTGTGCCCCTACTTGTAGGGAGGAACTCCTAGTTCTCACGGCGCAATCAAAACACTCACATAGTGCTACTTACTTTCAATTTGATACCACGCAGCTTCTCCGATACTTTCCACTCACTGAACCAGCCAGCTTCTTTCAGGAATGATCCCATCAGATTCTCCTCACTTTCCGAATCTCGGTGGGACCTCCATTTGACAGCACCAGCCCTGCCATGGTACAGAGCTTGGACGTAGGCCTGAGGGATTAAAGGAAGACACAGACTCGGGTCATTTGTTATGAGAGAATGCCGAAGCTTTTACTGAGCAGATTCAATATATACACCAAGCCAGGGAAGGAAAAACACAAATAGGAACCCAACTCGGGGCAATGGTTTGTATAGTGGAAAGTGCCTGCCCGGGGCATCACACCTTCAACGGGATGTTTTGTTGTTAGAAAAACTGCAGAATGTTACTTGACAGACAGCAGCACATGGAAAGTCTCAGCCAGGGCATGGCAGCCCTTTGGGGTCCTTCACCAGAGCACATCAGATTGGTGGATACTTATTTTCTAGCTGCTTGGTTGGTTGGTTGGTTGGTTTTTCTTGTTGGTTTCTCTGTGTAGCTCTACCTGTTCTGGCCTCAAACACACAGAGATGTGCCTGCCTCTGCCTCTGTCTCTCTGCCTCTGCCTCTGCCTCTGCCTCTGCCTCTGCCTGCCAGGTGCTACGATTAAAGGCCTGTGCCACCACAGCCAGCTGGTGGATAATTATTAAAGCACTGAATATGAGGTCTCTGTCCTGAAGTTTCTGGGTCCATGAACTTGCATTTCAGTCAGATCCCCAAGTGATGCTATTGCTTCTTAAACTTCACAACACACGCGCACGCGCGCGTGTGCTCGCGCGCGCGCCCACTGCAAGACTCCAGGGAGTTGGATTTTATTAATTTGCACTGGAGTCTGGCAAAACTATACTGTAACACTGTCCAGGTGGTTATGATATGTAGCCAAGGCAAAGTCACAGCAAAGCCAGTGCTTCACCAAGCAAGCTCAGTGCCAATGGGAGAAGGCCTCAAGGAGCACAGGATCAGTGGGAGAAGGCTTCACGTATGGTGTTTGCCTCTTCTATGTTAAATGTGACGTCTTTTAAAAGGAAAGCATCTTAGTCATTATGCACAACAGATACCTGTTGGGGACAAAACACAATAACATCCTGATAGTCATTTGAATTTGAGAAATAGATGAGTTAAGCCAAGGGAAGGTCCTCCCATCCTCTTCCCTGCCATAAATACGACACATGATCTGACTTTTCTTAATTTAGTGAGATAGTATACTGTCCTTTTGTCGAGCCACAGCCAGTCACGTCAACGAAAACATCATGGCCGTTATTAAGAAAGTAGCTCCTCAATGCAATTTATACTCATAGCTGAACAAAGTTTAAGCCTGACTAGACTGCCTGGTTTCAGGGAAGTCTCTGTGTGGGGGTGAGTCACAATGCAGGCTGGGGATTCACTGCCGGCTGATAGTCTACAATTACACGGGGTCATTTTTAATCATACAATACGGGTACAACTTGCTAGAGGAAAAATGGAAGAGTATCAAATGCAGTCTGGCCCTAATATGTGCATTCTTGTCCAACTCCATACGTCAGCTAGAAATACTTGTAATTAATTAACTTTCTATTTCAGTCCCCGACACCCAAACAATGATATTGTTGCTTTTAGCAGCTGCTATAGTGAGTTGCCATTCATAACCTTTGTAGAATATACAGTGCAAGTCACAGGTCTTATTCTCAGGAAGGCCTCAGAAATTCACAGTGCAGAGAGTTTAGGGCTCATCTAATTTTTTAATTTTATAACTGAGAAATCCTTTCATATATTTTGTTTAGAATGGCTGTAGTCAAAGGGACGGTCAACAGCCAGTGTTGATGAGGATGTGGAGGAAAAAAACCAGAGACTAGCATGCATTGTGGCTGGGAACTCTGGCCACTGGGACCTACTGGGGACTTTCTTTGAAAGCCAGACACAAATTTTCCTTCAAACCAGCAACTCCACTTCTGGTTATCTGCTCAGGAGAAAGCTTATGTCAGGAAGCCCAAGTGAACTTTTTAGCATTGTTCACAATGGCCACATTTGTGGGTACAGTTCCAGTACCCATCAACAAAATAGGATTTAAATCCCTGTAGTATAATATTATTGTAGTAGAATATGTAGGAAAATATTATTGGAATGAAAAAAATGTGCTGATTCTCAGCAGAACCTGAATGTACCCTGAAGAACCTGGTAAGTGAAAGAAACCAAAACAAAGATGACATAAAATTTTGTGGTCAACCTGGAAGGCTACTAGAGATGGGAAGAGATAGCTGGAGGTACCACGTGTGTGTGTGTGCGTGTGTGTGTGTGTGTGTGTGTGTGTGTGTGTGTCTGTCTGTGTGTCTGTGTGTCTGTATGTTACCGCAACGGAGATGTGTGCCTGCATGTGACAGTATTAGAGATTGAACCTAGGGTCTTACCCGTGCTTGTGCTCTGTTACTGATCTATGCCATCAACCAAGATTTTGTTTTTGGGAAAATGAAAATATTCTACCATCAACTGATAGTTGTGCACATCTAGGAAACCACTGAAGTTGATCCACTCGTATATAAGTGAGTGAGTTGTGTATGAATGCTATCTCAGTAAAGCTGAAGATTTTCAAGTCATCAGTGCCCTGTACTGAGAAACTAAAGCAGGTCTCCATTAGCCTCCATTCAGGACAACCTTGACACAGGAGAACTTTGAGTGTCAAGTGCCTACAGTTGCTTTCAGCCAGCTGAGGGGCACCCAGGACAGAGGCCTAGGTGAGGAGCGCCCAGGTTAGGGATGCTGTCCTTGGGGCTACTGGGTTGGGTCTAGCTCTGCAGAATAGGGACAGGGTGGTACCCCTCCTCTGCTTAGCACAACGAGCTGGTCTCTTTAGCATTGCCAAAGTGGGTCACTGAGCCTTGAGGACGCTGACCTGCCTCAGGGATTTTTGGTAACAGTTGTTCTTCTCTGGCTTTGGTCAACACTCAGTGACTGACCTCCAGCTGGATCTTGCAAGAGCTCTGACCATCACTAGCCAGGACTTGGGGATGACCCTCCACAGGGACACCGCCCTGGTGGCCCCAGAGAGGACAGGGCGGGTGGAGGGGAGGTGGAACTGTGGCACAGCCAGGGTTCCCACGCTCCTATTGTTGGCCACGTTGTTTCCAATTCCCATCACGTGTGCTAATTAGTTAGAGCTGCTGGCTGGCCGGAAGGCGTGTGGCTCGCCTAAAAGCAGAAAGATCGCTTCCTGTTGGGAGGCAGGCAGGCAGGGCTCTAGCTCTGAAGGGGTTAGCCAGGAATGATGGCAAAGGTCCCTGAAAGAGCAGCTGAAAGCTGAGGTGACCCGACCCGTGGGGAGGGTAGGGGAGGCCAAGATGGTTAAGAGAAGTTACCTTTACTTCCCTCTAACCTGATTCGTAACTGTGTTCTCTGTGAATCTTTTAAAGATTGGGGTAATAAAAGACAGGTATTTAGTCTGCACATTAAAATTGTTTTTCACATTCTGAATGAAACAAGCATGTGCTATTCAACAGGAAAAGAGAAGAAATGTGAAATGTAGCGAGTCATGTTTGCTCAGGTCTCTCTAGTCCTCGGACCTCAGTTACTGACTTTGCAGCACCTTGGCACTGAGCAAACAGAGGGGTAGAGAAGACAGACAGAATAACATTGAGTTTGCCAATATACAGGACTCAACAAGATGTGCTTTCTGTATTTCTGGGCTTCTTGTTGCATTTCAAGATCCAGGTATGCTCTGAGCCCACAATGGAAGTCTCTGCTTTGAAGATATCACAGTATCTAATACCCTTAAAATAAGAGAAAAGTAGCATTCATTCTACAACCTTGTATGTGGTGGCACTAGAGAGAGGAGCCTGCAGGGAAAGAGACCGACTTATGGAGCATAGAGAGCAGTTTCAGTCACGTGAGAACCACAGAATGCCTGAGTATTTCCTGTGAGCCTGGCACTGAACTCCATGTGCAAAAGTAGACCGTCTAGAGCCGAGCTTACAAATATAGTCAAAGACAAAGTTCCCCAGCCCTCAAGAACAACTTCCAGGGATGGGAATGGAGCTCAGTGGGTAGAGTACTTGCCTAGCATGTGTAAAGCCTTGGGTTGGATTCTCAGCATCGCACAAGCCCAGCATGGTGGTATTTGCTGGCACAGTCAGTACTAGAGAAACGGAGGTAGGAGGATCATAGGTTAAAAGTCATCCTTGGCTACACAAAGAGTTTGAGGGCAGCTTGGACTGCATGAGACCCTGTCACAAACAAACAAACAAACAAACAAAACAATTGTCTGGAAACTGGACATCTTGGGGTGGTGGGGAGGAAAGCTGAGAAGGAAAACTGGATCTGGGCGGGGATTGTTACAGGATCTCCTGTAGCCCAGGCTGGCCTTTAATTTTTGTGTAGCCAAGTATGACGATGATCTTCAACTTCTGAGTCTATTGCTTCAACTTCCAGTCGCTGGGGATACAGGCAGAAGCTGACACATCTGTGTACGCCACATCTGAGTCATCACAGGGTTGCTGGATGTCAGCAATGACTAGTCCAACTGAACTAAAACCCTAGCCCCAGGCGAGAGACCTGAAAAGGCTTCCTAAAGGACAGTTCTCCTAACACTTCTTAAACAATAGATAGCCATTGGCCAGAAGAAGGAAGGAAAAGGCATTCTGGAAACATCACAAGGTGCTCAAGAGACCCATGGGCCTATAATAGAGAATGGGATAGTGTATGCACCACTGTAGCATGAATATTGAAGAGAATCCATCCTGAAGAGCAGGGACAATATTAAATAACCAGGCAGAATACTCAGAATCACCTCTAACAGTGGCCACCTGAGCAGGAGATTGCACGGTGACCTGGAGGGACTCAGGAACACGCGCTTACTCAGTGGCCAGGCTTTAAGGTGTAGGAAACTAAAATGCTCAGCAGGGTGTGTTCAAAGACAGACTTGACAGAGGGTAGGAAGCATCTGTACGCTTCAGGTTTCACAGTGGTCAGTAGTGGTCTTTGCTGGGATGAGCAACTCAGGAGATGGGAAACCATATTTGAATGGCAAGAGTACGAACGGATTAGAGATCAAAGATAAGAAAAAAATGACTGATAGTGTCAGCTGAGAATATCAGTCATCATTTGTAAATGGTTTGATAATGGAAAACTAAGTAATTAAATATAGTGAACTACATGTCAATTGTTATAAATAATTTTTTCTCTTTTAAATTTGATACAAGGTCTTACTATATAGCCCTGGCTGTCCTGGAACTCACAACCGAAGCCATGCTGGTCTCAAAACTCAGAGATCTTGTCTGCCTCTGCCTTCCCAGTGCTGGTATTAAAGGTGTGCACCACCACTCCTGGAAAATTTTTGCAAAGACTTTTTAACAACATGAGAAATGCTTTCTAATGGGAATGTAGAGAAATCAATAGTACACTGGAGGGCTGGAGTGATGGCTCTGGGGTTGAGAGCACTCATGGCTCTTACAGAGGCCCCAGGTTCTGTTCCCAGCACCCATACAGTAGCTACAACCACCTGTAATACCAGTTCCAAACTTTCTCATGTTCTTGTCATGTCTCAAAAGGCTGCCACATGGGGCACTTATATGCTTGGATGCAAAACACTCATATACATGAAGTAAGATAAATAAATCTTTAAAAATGCTTAACATAAATACTTGGTGGGGGGGCATGTAGTTTGGTTGGTACATTGCCTGCCTAGCATGCACCAAGCCCTGGGATGGATCCCTAGAACTTTGTAAATTGATGAGGTTACAGCATTCAGGAGGCAGAGGCAGGAGGATCACACGTTCAGAATCATCACTGATGACATACTGAATTTTAGGAATGCTGGGGTTACATGAAGCCCGGCTACAGAGCTATTAGTACTGTTGTCACTGTGTCAAAGACAGTCTGTGAGTAGAGTAAGTTCCCTGCAAGAAAATATATTAAAATACTTGCTGTAGGAATTTAATTTCCATTTGGAACCAGAGATGATTTCCTCCCATTTGGTTTTCTACAGCTCCCAAATTTTCATATTAAATAAATATTACTTTATGATGGTGAAAGTAAACTACATTCCTTGGTTTTTCCACAGACATTAAAAGAGGTGATTTGGTGGAGGCATGGGGGTTGGGGATGGGAAGAGACTCTTGTAATCCCAACATTTGTGAAGCTCAGTATATTTTAAGCCAGTCTGGGATACATAACAAAGCCGTGTTTTAAGGAAACCAGGTAATACTTAACATAAGAAAGTGGCAGAGCTCTTGCCTAACGTGCACAAGGCTTGAGCTCTGTCTCCAGCACCTAAAACAATAGCTTCATGGATAAATGAAAGTTAAACATGGCCAAATGTGATGGTGTTCACTTTTAATCCCAGCAGAAGCAGAGGCAGGTGGATCTCCTTGAATCTGAGACCAGCCTGATATGTGGAGAAAGTTCCAGACCGTTCAGGCCCACATGAGACCCTGTCTCAAAATCAAAAGTAAATAGACTGATTGGTTAATAATTTTCAAATGAGTACGATAAATTTTAGTTCTGTCTGCACTTGCCAGCATTAAAGTCAAAGCTGCAAGAGTTTCTCAAGGAGTGTTACATAAGTGACCCAGAAACACAGGGAAAGCAAAACCTTTCAAAGTCACTGAAATGCCTTCATTTGTGTATTTGTTTTCTGTGTGGGAAAGAGGAAGCGGGAGAGCTTAGTTTCAGGAAATGACATCACAGATGCTAGCTGATTCTGCCTGTTGGCAAGAGAAATGCAGGCCTTTCCTCTAACTGGATGTGAAGGGTTAGAACAGGTGAATGGGCTAACAAGACTGAGATGGGGCCCAGTCATGACAGTCTTGGTGGTGACCAGCTCTGAAAGACAGTGCCACCCTCAGGGATGGTGTGTGTGTGTGTGTGTGTGTGTGTGTGTGTGTGTGTGTGTGTGGTGTGTGGTGTGTACATGTGTTTTTATGCACATGTATGTGAAGCCAGAGGATGCTGTCAGGAACCCTCCTTCATCACTCTGCACCCTTCTCTTATTCCTTTGAGGCAGTTGCTCCCTGTACTTGGCCCTCCTACTTTTTGACTAGGCTGGCAGCTAGCAAGCTCTGACCACCATCCCCCACCCACCCATTGCTGGAGGTCATAGGCACCCTCACTGGTTTTTGGAGTGGGACTCCAAAATCAGATACTCATGATTACATAGCAAATGCCCCAACCACTGAGCCATCTCTAAGCAGTGAATGGGCTTTTGATTCTTTGTCCCATTTACTGGCCAAGAAGAAACATTGCATTCAAAACTTAAGCATAAGATTTCTTTTGGAAAAAAAGAAAAGCAGCCTGGCATCCATTGTGAGTTCCAGGACATCCAGGACTACACAGAGAGACACTTGTCTCAAGAAAGGAGAGAGACAGAGAGAAAGAGAGAGAGAGAGAGAGAGAGAGAGAGAGAGAGAGAGAGAGAGAAAAGAGAAAGAAAAGTATAGATTTTTTTCTTAATAATTTTCTTATTTAGAAGTGACTAAGGCAAAGAATGTCTTCTCAACACGGGCGACTTAGGAACTCTTGTGTGTATAACAACCAGTTGAGGAGCTCAAAGGCAGATTTTCTATATCATCACAGGCATCTCACTTTGCAGATGAGGAAGCTGAGGTACAGCAGTTGATTCATGGTCACATGGTTGGCACAGGAGGAGCTGGGGCTTGAACCTGGCCAGATGGTTGTCTCCCTCATCTGCGATGTAAATGTTCCATGGGGAGCTTCTAAAGATTGGAGGTCAGTTTCCTCTGAGACTCCCCAGTACAGCAAGCTGAACCTGGCCATTTGGAGCAAAGGGCTCTACTGTGTTCCTATTAGCTGGTGACCGCACAAAAGAAGCTTTGGGGAACTAGGCACACTCACCGAAGAGTGAACCAGGCAGGAAAAGCAAAACCTGTTTTCCCAGCACTTGGGAGAGGAAGGCAGGGGGAGCAGGAATTCAAGGTCACCTCCTCCTACCTATGGAATTTGAGGTCAGCCTGGGCTACATGAAAACCTGTCTCTCAAAAAACAATCAATAAAATGAAAAAAAAAATTAAATTGGAAAAGCAAGAAGACCAAACAACAGCAGATCTCACACCACTGTGTTCATACACTATTTCATCTGAGTGTTCAGCCGACACCTACAATTGGTGAGTGTCAGTGAGGAGAAGCCGTGTGTCTCCTTTCAACAGGAACATGACCAAGGTGTGGCAGGACCATCTTTGCCATGGGTAGGAGGAAGCCTAGATTGGGTAAAGGCACAAGCTCCCAAGAGACTATGTTTTCCAGGACCGTATTCACTGGGCTCTGAAACTGGACTCAAAAGTTCTCCAGGGAATCAGTGTGGTCACTCATGACCGTCACTCCAGCTCTTGGGGGACAGATGCAGAACTGTCACGAGTTTGATGCCAGTATGGACTACAGAGTGAGACTACAAAAGCCAAAATAATAAACAAAAGTCCCCAGCAACTTTGGACAACATGCACAATGCCCTCAGCTACCCATACCAACACTCCAGACTCCTTCCATTGGTAAAATCACTATAGTCCCTGGTGACAAGGATCAACTGGCGTGGTGGGCAAGCAGCATTTAAAAAAGACCAAAACAACCCTGGGCAAGCAGGGCACAGCTGAGAGAAGGAATGTGGGGCACCCTACATGCAAGCCCCACAGCTGTTTCCAGCCCCAGAACTTCTGGTGTTCAGACAGCAGAACTTTTTTTCCCTGACATAAAGAAAGCTTTTGCCGGGTGGTGGTGTCGCATGCCTTTAAACCCAGCACTTGGGAGGCAGAGGCAGGCAGATTTCTGAGTTCGAGGCCAGCCTGGTCTACAGAGTGAGTTCCAGGACAGGACAGCCAGGACTACACAGAGAAACCCTGTCTCGAAAAACCAAAAAGAAAGAAAGAAAGAAAGAAAGAAAGAAAGAAAGAAAGAAAGAAAGAAAGAAAGAAAGCTTTCGATTATCTGCAGCAGAGAGCATTTCACCCACTGGCATACTTGGACACCCAAATCATCATGGCCATTATTCTTTCTAATGTTGCAAACCCCAGGGGCACCTCATGTGACCAACCCTTCCAGCCCTCCAGGTAGAGCTCCCACCTGAGTTACTCGTACCCTCTGTTAAGTTTCAAAGCAGGGCAAAGGCTGGGGTGCCTATTGAACAGTATCAAGGCAGACCTGACTGCCAGGTTCTCCCAGCATCCCTCAGTCCCTAGATGCACAGCTTACATATCCTAACCTCTACTCATCCCCAACTCTCCAGGTCAGGGGCTGGGCTGCCCTTTCCCAAGAGGCTCTTCCCTCTATAATCCAGACATTTTGGTTACACATCCTTTTTTATACCTTTGGCCAACTGGCTACTGTACCTGGTCCCCCTCTCTTCTCTTTCCCTTCCCTTCCCTAGTGTTCCTGCCTCTGGCTATGCTATCCTACCTATCTATGATAAACTTTCTCCTCCACCATATCTAGGAGCCATCACCTCCTTTCCTTTCCTTTTTTACTTCTCTTTCATTCACCCTCAACTTCCCTGATGCTTTGGTTCAACGGGTGAAGGGAGAGGAAGCATGTGACAGGTAGAGGCTATGCCAGAGACAAGAGTCTCCCGTCATAGGTACACCATGTGTAAACTCAGATCTGAGTACACCAGAAGACAGAAGGCTCAGCTTGCCACTCTGAGTTCCTCCATCCCGGTGAGTGATGGGCAGCTGACCTGATGGTGGCTGTGTCATCACCCAGATTGGTGATATGATATGGTCCATACATTTCTGCGGACTTGGTAACAATTACAGTCAAGCCCAAGCTTGTTCTCATCTGTCTTGGAACCTGGACCAGCCTTTCTGATTTTGCTTGACCTGGATGTACTCAGGCCACCCTTTGAGGAAAGGAGGACTTCTGTTGGTCCTAAATCAGCTATGCGCTGTGGGCACCTGGCCACTGCTCTATTCTAGAAATAAGCTAGTCCTTAAAAATGGCAGACAGTCAACATATCTTTTTGTGTGTAGCCCGGTATTGAGCACACAGTGACATTCCAACAATGATCACTGGTAATTGAGGAGGCACAGGTCCATAAGGCAGAAGAGCTGAGATTTCAAGGACAGTCTGTGCTACAGAAGAGACCATCTCTAAAGACATATAAGTGAAGGATGCAGGGACCAGAGAGCTGACATCTGAAGGATGGAATGGTCAGAACAGTGAAACAACTTAGACTGAAGGCTGCATTTACCATGATCTCTTTTTTTTAAACTCCATTTTAAGTCTAGCAGCACACTTACAAAATAACACTAGAACAGAATGACTTGAAGGCCAGGTGTGGTGGTGCATACTTTTAATCCTAGCAGTCCAGAGGCTGAAGCTGGCAGATTTCTGTGAGTTTGAAGCCAGCTTTGTTTGCATAGTGAGTTCCGGGCCAGCCAAAGATATATATTGAAACCCTGTCTCGATAGATAGGTAGATAGATAGATAGATAGATAGATAGATAGATAGATAGATAGATAGATAGATAGATTTAAACAGATGGAAATTTCCAGATCACAAAACCCTCCCATCAGAACAGACATTTTAAATCACTTTTCCCAAGAGTGTCAATATGACAAGCATACTCAGTAACTAGTTACATCTGATTCCTTTGCACTAATGGTCAATAGAATTAAAAATTAAACCCAGCATTGACAATTACTGTCTCAAAGGCATAATGTTTGTTGGCTGGTTTCGGGGATTAAAAAAAAAAAGTTGTTCTTGCTACATCTGTACACAGAAAACTGAATTCCAGCATCTGACTATGAGAAAAAAGTGACCGTGACAGAGCAGAAAGTCGGGTTTATGTCCCCTTCTGTGACTCATGTGTCCCTTTGCTCCATTCTGTCCTTCTCATCACCTGCAGGACCCACCTGAACATGTATCTGTCATAGGCTGGAATACGCATATGAAGGGGAACATGCAGGGTTTTCTTTCTGAGTTTGGGTTCTCCTTTAGCTTATGCTTTTGAGGATCATTCACTTTCCTGCAAATTTCATGATTCCATTTTCTTTCTCTTTAATCCCATCAGATTAAAAGATTGTTTGAAAAAATAACTTCCATGACCACGTCAGGTTTGCCATTCTCATTCCTCCACGAAGAGAGTTGATGCCACAATTCTTTTCACTAATGTACATGTGGCTTCCAGTGTCCAATCCACCTCACATCCTAGGCTCACATGACTGCACATCTTTCTACCTGTCTATCCTTCAGACCGTGGCTGTGTGATACCACAGCCTTTACAGATGCTGTATTCCTTGCCTTTCCTGTTGATGTGATAACACCCCTAAGCTTAAAGGAGCAGGGGTTTATTTAACTCACAGTTGACTGTACATGCTAACGAAGGCAGGAGAGTGGAAGCCTGGCATGTGGTCACATTGCAATGACCACCAGGAAGCAGAGAGTCAAACACTGGTGCTCAACTTGCTTTCTCCATCTTTCCTTTAAAAATTTAAAAAAAAACTCACACATTTATTTATCTATTTATCTATCTATTTACTTATTATTTCTGGGAGGTAAGACATATACCATGGTGTGTATGAGGAGATCAGAGAAAAGTTTCCAGGAGTCAGTTCTGTTCTTCTACCTTGTGGGTTCTGAACTTGCGTCTGGGATTTGGTGGCAAGAGCCTTTACCCACTAGACCATCTTGTTCACCCTTTATTCTTCTTTATTTTTTTTTTAGTCTACAATCCCAGTCCATGCTATGGTGTCAACCATATCTGGAGAATGGGGAAGTCTTCTCTCCTCAGCTGAGCTTTTTCTTGAAGAATCCTGGAGACATACCAGTGGAAAAACGAGGTTAGACTGACACTGAAGCCCAGTGGCTGATGGAACACTTCCACCATGAACTCTTTACATCTTCCTTTCTGTAGCCAAGTGTTGATGCTCTGATCACGAGGGGCTAGTCTCAGTTCACAGTCCTCTCCCTTCCCTCCCCTCCCCTCCCCTCCACTCCCTCCCCTCCCTTTTCCTTCCCTTCCCTTCCCTTCCTTCATTGCTCAGCTCGTTAAGGGCAACGGGCCACGTGTACAGTCTGCTCCATTTGTCCAATGTCATCCAGAACCGGGGAGAAGGAGAACAGAAAATGGAAGTATGTAGGTAAGCAGATGCATGGAATAGAAGATTCATCTCAGCAATGGCGAGGTGAGGCAGGCAGAGCTCTGTGAGTTTGAGGCCAACCAGGTGTGCATAGCAAATTCCAGGTCAGCTAAAGCTACACCCTGTCTCAAACACAAAAACAGAACAGAATAGAGGGGTTAGAGTAAGAAAATCTGTTTGTTTGTTTTGTTTTGTTTTTTGTTGCTGTTGTTTTGTTTGTTGTTGTTGTTGTTGTTGTTGTTTACATAACTGCGCCTAACCACATGAGTTAAGTCCCAACTTGATCTTGGTGTCTTTTATTCTAATACAAGCAAGATACCAACCTGTATGGGATCATGTTAAGGATACAGACCTGTGTGGGGTCCTGTGAAGCCTCTTCTTCCTCTACTCTCCCTTCTCCCATCTTTGTTCCCTGAGGAGGTCGGGGAAGCAGGAGTGTATCCATGTTTGGCTAGTGGGCTAAGTGCTGATCTCACTCTGAAGAAGTACGACTTTTTCTGCCAAACTCTCAAAGACAATAACACACGTCCTGTTCTTTAGCAGAGTGAAGTAAGCCTGGCCTGAACTGGAGTCAAGAACATTTTTTGTCTCATTGCTTTTCCTGCTCCTGCTGTTGCTGTTGCTGCTGTTGCTGCTGCTGTTGCTGCTGTTGTTGCTGCTGCTGTTGTTGCTGTTGTTGTTGCTGCTGCTGCTGCTGCTGCTGTTGCTGTTGTTGTTGATGCTGTTGTTGCTGCTGCTGCTGCTGTTGCTGTTGTTGCTGCTGTTG
>JANHMN010000012.1:68579313-68593588 GCA_030674055.1 Rhabdomys pumilio
TGCTGTTGTTGCTGCTGCTGCTGCTGTTGCTGTTGTTGCTGCTGTTGTTGCTGTTGTTGTTGCTGCTGTTACTGCCACTGCTGCTGTTACCGCCACTGCTGCTGTTACTGCTGCTGCTGCTGTTGTTGTTGCTGCTGCTGTTGCTGTTGATGTTGTTGTTTTTGTTGCTATTGTTGTTGCTGCTGCTGTTGCTGTTGCTGTTGTTGTTGTTTTTGTTGCTATTGTTGTTGTTGCTGCTGCTGCTGCTGTTGCTGCTGTTGTTGTTGCTGTTGTTGCTGTTGCTGTTGTTGACCTTGATCAGTTTTTCAGACTCTGAGCAAAAGAACAGAGGACAGAGACCAACGTATGGCTTAATGGTGACTACTGAGGCATGGAATTGGCTTGCTTTTCACATTGCGTGAAAGTATAGCCTGGGCTTGGGGCACAAGCCTTGTGCTCTCGAAGTTTGGAGTCAGCCTTGGCTTGGCCCCAGCAGTAACTTTTTGGCACAGAGGCAGGGCAGCACTGGCCTTCGTGCTTTTCAAAGTCCTCTGCTACATGAATGGACCTAGTAACATGACCATTTTACCAGATCATTTTGACAATGTAATCCAACCATCAGCCTTGGTTGGCTTTCTGATGCTGTGCACCACAACCCAAAAACAATGTGTGGAGGAAAGGATTTCTTTTAGCTTATCCA
Source organism: Rhabdomys pumilio (assembly GCA_030674055.1). Taxonomy (NCBI): domain Eukaryota; kingdom Metazoa; phylum Chordata; class Mammalia; order Rodentia; family Muridae; genus Rhabdomys; species Rhabdomys pumilio. Next base: position 68,579,993 of record JANHMN010000012.1, read on the forward strand.
TCCAGATAACGCCCATTGTTGAGTGAAGTAGGGGCAGGGACTCAAGGCAGAGTCCATGGAGGAAGGTTGATTACTGAATGAGCTCTTCCACACCAGTCCTTATTAAAAACAATTCCTCATGGATATGGCCACAGGTCAGTCTGACTGGTGACTCTTCAATTTAGATTTCCTTTTCCCAATTTACTCCAGATTATGTTAAATTGGCAATAAAAACCTAACCAGGACACATACCATCCAAAGGGATGTAATGGTTTTGAATTCCAAGCTCCTCCTGACTTAGCTTTCACATTTTCTAAACATAGTTTGGAAATATTAAAACTGCTGGGATGTCCTTCAACAGAAGAGCGGGTAGAGAAAATATGGCAGGTAGGTGTGCGCCATGGAAGCAACTGAGACAATGACATGTGCAAGAAAGTGGATGGAAAAGAAAAGCATTGTACTAAGTGGGATGACCCAGACTCAGAAAAGATAAATCCACGTCTTCTCATAGACAAGATATGGGGTCATGGAGGCAAAGGGGGGATTAAAGAGTCAGGGATTTGGAGGGAGGGAAAAAGGCTTAACAAAGCTAGCTATGAGAAATACTTAAGCGAAACCCATTACCTTGTATTCTAACTTAAAAACTAACAGACAAAGCGAGAGCAGGCAGACGACAGTACAGTGGAGCTGACCCTGGCAGCGGACTGCAGGTGGGCTGGCCCTGAGGGTGTGGCTCAGGAGAGCTGACCCTGCCTCTCAAAGGCTATGGCATTGGGTGGGCTGGCAGAGGCCATGCTGGAGAGCTTGTCCTGGTGATGTATGTGCGGGAGGGCTGGCAGGCTGTCCGACTCAGGTACCACACAGGTAGCTCCACAGCCTTGAGTTGTCACACCACAGCGTCTACCTCGTCTTTGAACTGCTGGAGTGCGTGAAGGGGCTGGTCTTACAGATCCACCAGGATCTCCAGGACACAGGGAAACAGCAGGATATCTGAGAGGAGTCCCAGTGAGGAGCCAGTATTGATGGCATAGCAGAAGCTGGAGACCTCAGACTAGATCAATGACTCATTGTCGTGAACATTTGCAAGTGAGGAAGTGTGGACAACAGGGTGAACTGTGGGACACAGTGGGACACACTACAGCTTCCATGACAAGATGTTTTGTTTTGGTTTTAGTTCTGGTTTTTTTTTCTATTTTTTGGAAAGGAGGTTGAAAGGGTGGAAAGCGGATACAAAGGGATAAGAAGAGGAGGGGGGTTGGGGTGCATGATGTGAAATTTACGAAGGAAAAAATACAAAAGTACAAAATAAAATAGTAAATAAACCTCAAAACCTACACACACACACTACACACACAGACACACACACACTACACACACACACTACATGCACACACATGTGCACACACATGTGTGCACAAACCACACGTTTGCATGTACACACACACATACCATTGTGACACTTTGAAGAAGCACTAGAGGGAAATATTAGCTTACTCACTAAAAGGTGCGATGTATCACCATGTGACTTATTGGAGACGTTTTCCTGAGCTCTGGTACAATGTGAGGGGTCCCCAAATGTTTCTTCTCCAGAATGCAAATCTGTAGGGTTCTGTGAAATTTCAAAAAGCATGGCCCCTTGAGGAGGGGTGTCCATCCTTAGCTCTTAGAGAGGGCCTGTGGGACCCACGTCTCGCCTTTCTCTCTCCAGTTCCCACTGTAGCTGTGATCTCTGGCTCTGGCATGCTCCTGGGCCAGCCTCAAGAGGGATCCTAACTGAGTGCCCTGCCTGATCTTGAACTTGAACCATAAGCCAAAAATAAACCTCTTTACTTAATAAGTAGTCTTTGTAAGATATTTCGTTACAGTGACTTCCTGAAAGCTGACCGATAAACTATAAAGTTTACTAGTGAAACCCTTGCTGGCAAGATTGCTCACTAAGCATAGGCACTTGCTGCCAAGTAACCTGAGTCTGATCCCCAGAACCCACAAGTAGATAACCAATTCTAGAAAGTTGTCCACTGAGCTCCAAACATGTGTATGGCACATTCCCTTATAGATAGATAGATAGATAGATAGATAGATAGATAGATAGATAGATCAATGAGATAGATGGATAGATAGATAGATAGATAGATAGATAGATAGATAGATAGATAGATAGATAGATAGATAGAAAAATCAATCAAACACACAAACCCTTATAAGCCATATTTCTTATTGGGGATTTCCTAAAGCTTTAGCAAACAGGGTTACCCACCTGCTGTGTTCTCTTCCTGAGATGTGGTCAGCTATGCCCTAATCTATCTCCCTTTGGTTCCTACTCAATCACCGAATTTCTAGCAGCAAGTGGTTCACATGGTTCACGTGGTTGTCCCTTAGCAAGCTCAGCCAGCTGTTTACTCACTCACATCTATGAACTGCACACTGTGCTAGCCTTTCTGGAGTCCATACACAGAAAGCATGGGCCTGGTCCCTGAGCTGTTCTCCAAGTAGCAGCTCTGACCTTACGGCAAGAAATATCTCAGTGAATCTCCTACGTAAGTGCCACACAACAGGCTAGTTGTGAGCTCTAAAGAAGGTCTAATTTACTGAAACCATAGACAACAGCTCAGGGGAAAAGAAAAAGAAAGCCCTCAAATATTCAGCACTAAAAATTCTATGGAAGACATGTTAGGAGTATTTATGTCTTTAGGGTGGGATGAATGGATGCCTGAAGATAATTACAGTAGAATAGAAGTGAAAATCAGCCATACAGCTACGGAACTGATCACAGATGGCTGCGGGCTTGTCTGAGCCCCATTGCTAGCAAAACCCAGGTGTTACCAAGCCCTCTGTCCTTGCTGCTGGGCTCTTTGTGGAGCCAGGCCCTGGTGGAGGGCTGTGCCTCTGCAGTAGGCCATAGGTAATCCAGGGGATTAATCACACCTGGGCCTGTAAAGGAAGGGATGGAACATTGACTAGACTGCTGCCTTGATTTCCTGTTCTGACACTGTGCAGCACAGCAAGTCACCTCTCACACCAAGGAGCCTGCACCATCTCAGAGAAGGACTTTGTAGATGACAGAGGACTTCCTGGCTCAGTCAGCCATGCCACGCTGGCATGGGCCTCTCAGGGAAGAGTCTAGTACATGTCTCTTTACCTGTGTGGAGGTCAGAGGTCAACTTCTGCTGACATTTGAGACAGGGTCTCTCACTGGGTCCTGGAGCTCACTGATTAAGCTAAGCTGGCTGGTATTCCAGCAAGTGCCCGGGATCTACCTGCCTCTCCCTCCACAGTACTGGGATGACAAATACTGCTTGCTTGCTTGCTTGCTTGCTTGCTTGCTTGCTTGCTTGCTTGCTAGCTTGCTTGCTTGCTTGTTTTGTGTGGGTTCTGGGGACAGAAATCAATCCTCACATTTGCAGAGCAAGCACTCAGCCAACTATGCTGTACTCTAGCACTCGGCAGCTCCTCATTAGGAGCCCAGACTAACAGGATATAGATGTGGCACTGGATATCCGTGAATGCAAACACCTTCTTCCCCTCCAGCACCAGAGCAGAGGTAAGGCTGATGGTTCCACTTAGAGGTTCTCACCAGTAGGTGCAGATTCCGCCTCCTCACTAGCGGACTAGCGGGCATGTCTCTGACTGGCCAGCACCAACTCTTAACACACAACACAACACAACACAACACATTTGTTTTCCTCAGCCCAGTTATGATCCTGCACTGACAGAAGGAAGGAGCTGTTCCTTCTGGTACACTTAGACCTATTCTTTTCACATGCAAATGGAGTAGTTCCTTCAACTCCCCCAGGACAAGAGGAGAAGTATCCATGAACAACAAAAGGACCTGGCAGCCCCTACTGCTTCTATTTTGATCCAAAGCTGCAAGGGCATATAGCTCAACAGTGGAGCAGACTCTGACTGCAGGTAAGTCTGACTCTAAAAAGGGTACAGGATGTAAACAATGGATAGAAATGAGGAGGGCGTCTTCCATTTCCCATACCAACCTCTTGGAGTATTACAGATTAAGAGGGGGGAATTTTTAGAGACACTCCATTTGGGTCAAAAGCATCATCTTGAAATTCTCCTTTCTCAACCACGTTTATCACAACCTATCATTAAACGACAGTGAACTCCCTCCAGTCACAGGGTCTGAATCAATGTGATTTTGCTGAATTTGTTTGGTGGATATGCCAAGTCTCCCAAGGCTGAGAGACTTGAGGAAGGGGCTCTGCTCACTGAGTCCTTGACCCGTTGCCCAGGTGCAGAGCACAGGATTGCCCAGGACAACCCACAGCCAGATTAACCTCCGTCTGCACCAACCGACCCCATCCAGGGATGCTCCAGAAGGCTGCCACTTATAATGAACCATTCTAAAGCTTCCAAGGACTCGTTTCTGTCTACCCCAAAGTGACAGCCACCACCTACCCCACTTCATAGTCTGTAGAGTAGAAAATATCAGAGTGACAGTGAGTCTGTGTGGTGACAGTGCCTGATGGCATGCTTATTCCAGCCAAGAACAAAGACTGTAGTTCTGATGTGTGACTCTCAGTCAACGTACAAACCAGGTAGCCCCCCTTTTCAATTTTGATATTTAAAAACCATTTTAATTTTGCTATCTGTCTTAGGGTTTCCATTGTTGTGAAGAGACACCATGACCAAGGCAACTCTTATAAAAGATATTTAATTAGGGCTGGCTTACAGGTTCAGAGGTTCAGTCCATTATCATCAAGGTGGGCCATGTGGCAGTGTCCAAGAAGGCACGACACTGGAGAAGGAGCTGAGATTTCTGCAATCTTGTTCTAAAGAGAACCATGAGAGGACTGACTTCCAGCAGCTAAAAGGAGGGGCTCATAGTGACACACTTTCTCCAACAAGGCCACATCTCCAATAGTGCCACTCCCTGGGCCAAGCATATTCAAACCACCATATTTCCTTTACTTACTTCAATGTTTCTAGATATGTGTAAACACTCCCCTGTGTCGCGTATAGCATGTGGAGTCCGGGACGACTCTCCGACTCTCCGGGTTCTCTCCTGCCACTGTGTGCGTTTTGGAAAGCAAGCACAGCTTGTTGGGCCTGCAGGAAGCACCTCATCTGCTGAGTATCTGTCCAGCTCCCGTTTTTTAAAAACTCTGGTTTCGATACTAGTGCATGATCAGTGTGCTTCCCTCTCCAGGCCTCTGTATTCGTATTCCTTATGTTGGTTTTATCATTATTTGACTCTAAACCTCCCTAGCAGAAACAACTAAGGATGAAAAGACTTATTTTAGCTCACGGATTCAGACACTTAAGTCCATGGTTGTTGGTTCTGTTGATTCCGGACAGGAAGGTAGAATGTAGCAGTGGTGGAGCATATGGTAGAGGGTTCACCTCATGGTAAGCAGGAAGCAGAGAACAGGGACCTGGGAAGTAAATATGACCTTCGAAGGCATGCTCCAGGGACTGCTTCCTCCAAGATGGGCCCTATGTTCTAAAGCTTTCAGAGCCTGCCAAATAGCACTAGCTAGGGATCAGGTATCTAACACATGCACCTATGAGGGACGCTTTACACTAAAGCCTCACAATCCTCAGAGATGTCAAATATCCCTGCATATCCACTCAGGTACCACTGCATACCCACTCAGATACCACTGCATATCCACTCAGATACCACTGCATATCCACTCAAATAAATACCTCTGAATACCTACTCTGCCTTAAATAGGTGATTTCAAGGTATGTGCTGTATTTTTTTTTTTAAGGTGGAAACAGTTTGTATAAAATCAATGTCATTTAAAACAATTCCAAACACTTTCTCATTTCACAGAACTTAAATTAACTCCCTTCCCTCCCCACTTTCCTCCCCACCTCTCTTCACATACACACACACACACACACACACACACACACACACACTCACAAACACACTTTTCTTTTTCAGGTCAAGGTTGTAAATGATAGGGTGCTTCTAGAATTTACTTTGAGATTCATCAAAGCCCCATGACACCTTTGTTTCTGGCTTCTCAAACCCTCCATATTTACAGAGGCCCTCTGTAGGCAGTGACCTCGCTGACCTTTAAGTTTGGTGCAGTAGCTGAGCCCAATCCACTCCCCGTGACTGTGCTGTAGCTGACGGGTTAATCCTCCTTGTGCTGAAGCCTGACACGGAGTGAACCATCACCGCCCCCTCACAGCTGTTACAGCATCTCATGTGCCTGACAAGGAGCACTCGTGTCTGACCTAAACCTCACCTACTGCAACGGGAACCTCATAGACTCATTCGGTTAGAGAGCCAACAGTTAATTCTCACACTCCTGATTGCAGGAGCTTGCTGTTGTCCAAAGCTCAGAGGAGCCTGGGGAGCGGAGCTCCTGTCCAGCTGCAGAGACAGCACACCATAAATCCCCAGCTGTACCACATGTGTTGTGGAGATAAAGGAGGTGGAGGTGCCGGTGAAGATTGTGGAATGGCTGACCTGAGACAGTCCCATGGGACCATGGAGGTGCAGATTGAAGCACTATTTGGAAAACAGCTGACACCATCCTCCTGGGAATACTTTCCCCTAAAATTCTCTTTGAATCACCATCATCTCCATTAACCCCCCTTTTGGTAGCTAAGCCTCAGCCTTTCATCCCCTCTCTGGTGAGGTTTTTTCTTCTTTCTTCTTTCTCAGAGCTAAACATTTGCATCTCCTGCTCAGATTTACCAGTAGAATCCTAATGCCTCGGGGTCTGAGGAACTGAGGCCTTGAGGAAGATGTGCTCAGGGAGGGGTTCAGTGCTCCCTTAGTGCTCCCATGAACTGGAATCGATGTCCATATAAAAAGAGAACTCGGGATGCACCCCATGCCTTCCACCATGTGAAGGTACAGTGAAAAGACAGTTATCTCAAGCCAGGAGCCGGGACCCTCTCCTAACCCTAACCGAGCACTTCCCAGCCTCCAAACCATGAGAAGTTGGCTACTGTTGTCCACAGGCTACCCATGCTATGGGATTTTGTTATACCAGCCCAAGGCAGTGATACTTCCTCTATAATATGAGGTCCATGAAGCCTAGTATAGTGGCCGGTAGTCAATGCTTGCTCAGTAGGTACATGAAGCCCATTCTCCCTGGGCTTTGTTAGGCTGACATGACAGGGTGATGATATTTAAACTGGACTCCTATTAGTAACCCTGAAGCTGAAATCTCAAGTTCTCCTTCAGGCTTATTACTGTCAGGCTCCATCACCTCCCGGTACGTCTTGCTCTTTTATAAAGCCTCCTAGTTATAAGTCATCTGGTCAGGAACAAGTGCTAAAAATGTAGCCTCAATGTTAGAGATACCAACAAGCTGGAGAGTTCTATACACACCAAAGCTTTCCGAGACTCAAGGCCATGGCCACAGCCATAAAGACGGGGAAAGAGTGGTATTTGCCCCCTGCAAACCCCTGTTACAAGGCTCCAAAGCAGCCCAGAGTTGTACTTTGCACATGGAGAGTTTGAAATAAAATAATGTTTCCATGTTTACTTCTGGTGCCTTCCCCTTTGTATCCAGACCCACATGTATGAAGGGGACATCATCTGAGGACAAAGGGCAGTACTCAGAGTCGCTTCTCCCCACTGACCACAAAGGCCTTGGAATTGGCATGAAGTTAGAACAACTGTTCCGTGGGGCCAGGGATCCAGAAACTAAGGACCATTCTCTGCAAAAGAGAAACGAGAGGAAGGACTCTTGGTCCACCAGGTATGTCTGATCCCAGTGGGGTGTGATGGCCCTGGGGCTTGAAAGGTACCAACAAATCCTTCAGATGAAGTGGAGCCGTGGGTTGACATAGAAACTTGTCCTGTCCATGATCAAGCCTGTGCATTTGTCCTGCAGATTTTATGTAGTATTCTGGGGTTTATGAATGGTCAGGAAATCAGCCAATTCGACTGAGACTCCAGATATGCCTGATGACTGAATCTCACCCAAAGACCTGGCTTCTCAGTAAGCCCAAGGGCATTCTGTTCTGCCAGCCCAGCAGAAGGCACCACCTTTCCTGCAGTAAATGGGACCATTACTATTCTTCACTCTTGAACAGTGTCCTGATGTCACGCTGCTTGATATTTATAGGATGCAGACAGCTAAACTTTGATCACCTACTGCTTTGTAGGTACGCTGTGTGTGGTGTTTTGAAGATGCCTGTCCCAGGAAGTGGCACTATTAGGAGGTGTGGCCTCATTGGAGTAGGTGTGGCCTTGTTGGAGAAAGTACATCAGTGTGGGGGTGGGCTTTGAGTCCTACTTCTAGCTGCCTGGGAGACAGTCAGTCTCTCCTGGCTGTAGTCAGATGAAGTAGTCAGATGCTCAGCTCTTGCTCCAGCACCATGCCTAACTGGAAGGAAGCTGCCATGCTCCCTTGATGATAATGGACTGAGCCTCTGAACCTGTAAGCCAGCCCCACTTAAATGTCCTGGGTCACATAGCTCAGGTCCCTGGCTTGGGTCACACCGGCATTTGCACCATCCTCCCGTCCTCACTCGAAGTCTCTCCGCCACCATGCCTATGTTCATCATGAACTCCAATGTTCCCTGCACCTCCGTGCCGGAGGGGTTTCTCTCCGAGTTCACCCAGCAGCTGGTGCAGGCCACAGGCAAGCCCGCACAGTACATCACAGTACATGTGGTTCTGGACCAGCTCATGACTTTTAATGGCAGGAGCAACCCCTGCGCCCTCTGCAGCCTGCACAGCGCGGGCAAGATAAGCGAGATCAGTGGTGCCCAGAACAAGCAACTACAGCAAGCTGCTGTGTGGCCTGCTGATGGATTGCCTACACATCTGGACCAGGTCTACATCAGCGACATGAACGCAGCCAACATGGGCTGGAAGGGTTCCACCTTCTCTTGAGTCCTGGCTTCACTTACCTGCACCTCTGTTCTGTGTTTATCCACCCATAGTGATGCCCACCTTCTGGTTGGGAGAAATAAGTGGTTTAAGAGACAAAAAAAAAGAAAAAAAAAGTTTATAAGAGTTGCTTTTATTATAGTGTCTGTTCACAGCAGTAAAACTCTAAGACACTGCGTGTTTTGGTAATACATTTACAAGATGGAGACACATTCTAATTTTTTGCTACTTAATAATCAACAAACAACCCTGTCTCAAAAAAAAAAATCAACAAACAGGTTTTGTTTGTTCTGGGTTTTTCTGTTTGTTTATTTGGTTTGGTTTGGTTTGCTTTTTGAGGTGGGGGTCTTCTACGGCTCAGGATGGCCTCAAAGGTGCTATGTATCTCCTGGTCCTCTTGCTTCTACTTCTCAAGTTCTGGCACTAAAGAGGCATGCCACAATGCTTTGCCAACAAGGAGTTGTTGAATGCTGACGGGATTGTGGATTACCCCTTTCAAAGTCAGAAACAAAAAAGATAAGGTTGCATCTGGAGAGCTAACTCACTGTTAAAAAAAGAAGAATGCCACACACACACATAAGGACCTGAGTTTGAAACACCCCCAAACCCACACAAAGGCTGGATACAGTGCAGGCATCTGTCATACCAATAATACCAATAATACCAATAATCAAGTGAGGAACTGGGAGATGTAGACAAGAGAATCCCAGGAAGCTGGTAGACCAGCTATCCCTGGCATGTACAGTGCAGACAGACAGACAGACAGACAGACAGACAGACAGACAGATTCTGTCTCAAAGGCGATAGAAGGTAAGGACTGAGGATTGATGTCCTCTGATTTCCACAACACACACACACACACACACACACACACACACACACACGCACACACACACGCTCCTGCAGGTATGGAGAGAGTGAGAGCCCTATTTATTCTTACCGTAAATGAATATGCCATAAGGCAAGAAAGAGTGAAGTAAACACAACTTTTGAGAATCAGATTGCAGAGCCTATGGCCTGGGCTCCACTGCCCTCCTCCCTCGCACCGCCCTCTCCCTTTTATTGTCTGTGCCCAGCAGAGCTTCCCTGCCAAGAAATGGCAGGGCTTCATAAGAAAGGACTTTGACGTTTAACTTTCCCTTCTTGTTGGGAATAGACAGGATGTCCAGAGAGAGGCAAGGCCCCAGCTATCCTGTGATCATGAGGAGTGGTCATCACAAGGAAGAAATTCAAGATGCCATGCCTGGCACAATAGAATCAAAGAGAACATGAGTCCCTGGTGGCATCACCGAGCCTCACATAGCCTTTGCCCAGCTTCTCCAGTGTCTCAATGATCGCTGAGACAAGTGAGGCATAGTGGTCCATGTCTGGGATGGGTGCACTTGGGAGATGGAGGTTAGAAGATCCGGAACTCAAAGCTAGGTTGAAATATATAGATAGTTCCAGGCTAACACCAGCCTGTGTCTCATGCATATGCATGCATACACATACATATATACATGCAAATATGTATACACATACATACACACAAACACACATACACACATACACACATAAATGTGCATATATATATACAAATACATGTGTCCACATACATATACACACATATATACACACATAAATATGCATATATATACATACAAATACACACACATGGTGTCTGAGGACATAGTTCAATAATAGGCCACTTACTAGCATGTACAAGATCCTGAGTTCAGTCCTCAGACCTGCTGCTGCTACTGCTGTTGCTATTGCTTGTAGCATGTACTTTTTGCTACCCTGCTTTAACCTCCGGGTAGACCATGCTACCAGCCTCTACCCAGAGAATATTGGATCTGTGGAAGAAAAACACGGACACACATGTTGCTCAATTTCAATCTGCCTTCTTGGCTCAATTGCTGGGTACTTCTAATCTACCACAGCTAGTATGCCTTTTCCAATATTCTTAGCTCAGCATCCTAAATCTGCTGTCAACTTAGTTATGGTTCTAACTTCCCACCTGGAGAAGCAGCCTATGGCTGCTCTGCCTAAGATCTCACCTAGCTGGTAACCTTTTCTCCCTCCAAAGCATGATGAAAAACTTGTCTCCTTTCCCTGCATCTCCTCTCCTCCCCTCCGGGACCTGGAAGTCTTGCCTCTTCTCTGTAGAGTGTTGCTCTGAATGAAAGCTGGAAATGGTGTCCATGGGGCTGATGGAGGATTGGGGAGGACTTTTGCTAGTGTGCAGACCTTATTTGCATATCCCTGCAAACAGGGGACTGGACGTTTACTGAGCCCCTACTATATATCAGATATATTACACACACATTCCCTCATTCCTCCCAGTGGAGCAGCAAAGAAAGCTAGGGTTTGTTGTTTGCTTGTTTCCTGTGCTGTTCTCAGGGGCAAGCATCCTACCACCGACGTGTATCCCTAGCTTGGTGTTTTGTTCTTTTAAGACCTTTATTTTATGCAGCTTAGGGCAGCCTCGAACTCCCTTTACATTGAGCTTCTAATGGACCTGCCTCCGTCTCCAAGTGCTGAGGACAGCACCTGCTTCTCTTCATCTTACTCTGTTATTTTGAGAAGGGTCTACTAAGTCAATCACACTAGACTTAAATTCTGTAGCCCAGAACTCGTTACTCCCCTGCCTCAGCCTTCTGAGTAGCTGGGATTATAGCCTGCATCACCACAGCCATATAAGATGGTGACTGTTCACCACATTGGTGTTCGTGAAAGAGACTAAATAAAATATTTGCTGGTACTTTCAATTCAAGTAAGACATAATCTGAACTCTCCTGCATATTGGGTGTGCAACCTTGACCAATTTACCTCAGTTTACTGAAACCGAAAAAAGAATGAGGGAAAGATGGCACAGCAGGTATGGTCATTTACTGCTAAACCTGAAGGTCCTTAGGATCCCCACGATAGAAAAAGAGAATGGACTCCTCGGGCTGTCTCCTGACCTCTGTACACATACATACAAGCAAATGCATGTCAATTTAAAAATGGTTCTTCGTTGTTGTTTTGTACATTGTCCACATAGCCTCTCATACCGCTGACCATAAACTTGTTATATAGCTGAGGATGGCCTTGAACTCCTGATTCTCCGACCCCTGATTCCTAAGTGTAGAATTATAGATGGAAAGCAGCCCACTCAGCAAAAGTAGTATTTTTAGAAATGGAAAAAAAAAAAGGAGCCTCAGAGAGTACCTTCACGTGTTTGTCAAGTATACTGAACTTTTATATATCGTGCTAAGCACTGAGGAAGACCAGACAGCATGAAGTGAGCTGGCCTCATCCTCATGGGGTTTACGTAATGACCATGGTCATCGTGATGGTGATAATGATGTCAGCAGCATCCAGAATGGCTTTCCTATGTGCCAAACTCTGGACGCATCACCACAGTAAGTGACAAAAGCAGGCTATCCTTGTCCCTCTTCTTGCCCCTTGTCTCTTCTATGACCCCTCCCAGGGGTACCATTTTGCAAGAAGAATCAATCCTAGCTGCAGTGGAATAATCCCATTGTGCAGGTCATTGGAAGGAAGCAGCAGAAGTGATGGCTGACCATACTCACCACTCCAAACCACCCCTGGGGAGTGTTACAGGTTAAGCTGTGTAGCCCTCCCAGTAACTCAGCAGGTGACTCTCCCTGGAGACAAGGACCTTCAAGAGGAAATCAAGGGCTGGAGAAAGGGTTCCGTGGGTAAGAACACTTGTTGTGAAAGCAGGAGGACCTAAATTCATGTCCCCAGGGCCCACGTAAGAAGCCTGACACCACTACACATATATCGACATCCCTAGGACGGGGACAGAAATTAGAGGATCACTGAGACTGGCTGATTCAGCTAGAGACTGTTTTAAGAGCAGAACATTTGGTATCTTCTTCTGGCACCACACATGCAAATAGAGGTGTGCATACATCACATACAATATATCACACACAGAAACAGATAAAATATTAATTAAAGAAAAAATGGAGTAATGTACATATACCATAGTTTACTCGCTATGAACGTGATAAAAGCACCATGGCCTAAAGCAGCATGGGAGAAGAAGGGGTTTCCTTGGCTCACATTTCCACAGGTCATCATGAAGTCAGAGCAGAATCTCAAGGCAGAAAACTGGAAGCAGGAGCTGGGGCAGAAGCCATGGAGGAGTCTGCTTACTGGCTTAGTCCCCTGGGCTTACTGTGTCCTTTCTCATACAGCCCAGGGCCACCTGCTCAGATGTGGCACCACTCCCAGCGGGCTGGTCTTGGTCACATTGATCACTAACTAAGTGCTCCCATAGGCTTGCTTACTGGCCAGTCTGATAGAGACATTTTCTCGGTTGAAGTTCCCTGACGACTGCCAGTTCATGACAGATTGACAAAACCCAGGCAGCACGGTGTGACTCTAATCTAACAGAACTGATATCCTTAAAAGAGGAAATTGAAACATTGAGGCACCCAGAGGAAGGATACTGAGGAGACTTGGGAGAAGAGAGACATCAACAAGGCAAGGAAAGAGGCCATGGGAAAACCAACCTTGCCAGCACCTTGACCCTGGGATTGTAGCTTCAGAAACCCGAGAGGAATTTCTGAGGCTTTTAAGCCATTTCTGACTGTGGTGTCTTGTTATGTCAGTCAAGCAGGCTCATAGTAAACAAACCAGCTCTGCACCAGACTGCAGGACCTCAGTGCACTGTGGCGGAGGAGCCCAGTGCCCACTACAAACCATCAAGCAAAGGAGACCAGATCAGATCCACAGCAGAAGCCTGGGACCGTGAGAGTAGACAGTCGGGAGCAGGGAGAGACCTAAGGAAACAGAAG
>JANHMN010000012.1:68593988-68648233 GCA_030674055.1 Rhabdomys pumilio
ATCAAGCAAAGGAGACCAGATCAGATCCACAGCAGAAGCCTGGGACTCTGAGAGTAGACAGTCGGGAGCAGGGAGAGACCTAAGGAAACAGAAGATGAATTGGGAGAATGAGCCCCCAAAACTCACCGAGTACCAGGTGGTAATCAAGGCACTATTTGCCACTGGCCCAGTGGAAGTCACTTTTCACCAGCCTGTCCTCTTCAGACCCCATATGGGTTATTCTGTGTTCTGTCATAGCTCGACATTTTGTTATTTCATTGTTGGGAACATTCAGGAGCATGAGACAATTCTTCCCATTTTACAGCAGAGGAGACTGATGCAGGGAAAGAAAAGTCACCTGTCTGGGGCCACATAGGAGGCCAGGGCACAGAGGCAGCAGAGCAGCACTTCTCTGCTAATGAAGTAACTGAGGCCAAGTCCATCGCAGTGGGGGTGGGGGTGGGGGTGCAGCCTGCGGCTTGCTGGCTTGGAGACCTTTGAGCACACGCCCACAAGTGGTATGCTTTTCCAGAAACACACACACACACAACAACAACAACGAAATAAACCAAACTCAGAAAGACAAACATTTAAACATTTGCATGTTCTCGCTCATACGGGAAATCTAGACTCACAGCTTTGTGTGTATGCCTGTGCATTCATGCATATGTATATAATGTATGTGTGTGTAGATGGTAGTGTGTATGGTCACATGTGTGTGAGCACTGACATATGGGGGCCAGAGGTCAATAATTGTCTAGTGCCTTCCTCTATGACTCCCTGTCTTACCTCTTACTTGTCTCTTACTGAACCTGAAGCTCACTAATTCATCAAGAGTAGATGTCCAGTGAGTGCCAGGGATCCCCATCTATGCCAGTGTAGGGTTACAAGCATGTGCCACTACGACCAGATTTTTACCTGGTGCCAGGAATCCAAATCCGTGTCCTCGCACATAGGCAGCAAGTAGTTTACCAGCTGAGCCAAATGGCCGTCTTGAGAAGCCACTGCTCTCCCAGAGGTCCCTCTGTGCTCCACCTGTTCTTACTCTTTTTGATCGTCCTTCTTTCCGGGCAGATTGGTTTTTAATGGAGTTTGCTTCTGGAAAGAACCAGAAGTCATTAAGCATTGTTTGGTGTATTTGATGTAAGACCAAGCTAAGCAGCATAGTCAGCTCAGAAATAAAGTGGCGATAACCTAAGACTCATCGTGGGAAAGTAGCTTGGCTGGCAGAGAACACCACAGAAGCTGAGCACAACAGACAGGACAAGGCGAAGGCAGGAAGACCAGAAGTACACAAGCATCACAGGGAGTTCATGGCTAGCTTAGACTAAAGACCTTGTCTCAAAAAAAAAAAATTAAACGAAAACAAACAAACCCAAATCAATCTTTCTTTCTTTTTTCCTTCTTTCCTTCCTTCCTTCCTTCCTTCCTTCCTTCCTTCCTTCCTTTCTTTTCCAAGAAGGAAAAGACACTAAGTAGAGAGTATCCTGGAACTCACTATGTAGTCCAAGTTGCCTTTGAACTCACAAAAATTGACCTCCTTCTGCTTTCCAAGTGCTGGGATTAAAGACAAGAGTCATTGGGCTAGTCTCAAAACCAGATTTCTCATGATCCTCATCAACTAGCTTGAAGGCAAATATTAAACTTGTTCTAAAATAGTTATTAGCAATGACGTGGGGGCTAAAGGTATACCTCAGTTTTTGGTTCTTGTCTTGCATGCATGTCCTGGGATTGAGGACCAGAATGAACAAACAAAAGAAAACGGAGAGGGGAAAGGGAGGGACAGGGAGGGAGAGGAGGGGGATGGAAAAGGGGGAGGCATAGGGAGAGAGAAAGAGAGAAAGAATAAGAAAGAAAGGCAGAATGATGGAAGGAGGGAGAAAGAAGTTAAAAGATCAAAGCAGGACCATGATGCATACCAAAAAGAGAACAATCACTTAAATGAATTAAATATTTATATAGAATATCATCTTTAAAAAAAAATAGTGTGTGTGTGTGTGTGTGTGTGTGTGTATAACACACATGTGGGCATCACAGGATGACTTCCACCGTGAGGGACTCAGGAACCTACCTCAGGTTGTCAGGATTGACAAGCTCCTTCATCCACTGAGCCATATTTCCCACTTCATCATCTCCTTTCTCTTAAAGAGGCACCTGACATACAGCACTGACAACTTACTGACATCTTACTGTAGCAAATCCCATATCGGCTGTGAGCTGGCATAAAGTACAAGCATAGGAGGCGAGTCTGCACATGTGAATCATCGTGTAGCAACAATAATGGAACTGGCACACACGTGAGAAATCCTCCTTCACAGAAAACACACCCGTACAAGGAGAGAAAACAAGATCAAGTTAAAGAGACACAGTTCCTTCTCTTATTCAACCATCTTTAGCAAAAATCCTGTCTGGTGTAAGTTTCTTAAAGGGTGGAGAAGGGAGTAATAAATGCCAGCAGGAAGTAAATCTAAGTAAAACCTAAGAGCTGACAGGTCTCTGCTCCAAAGAGATCCTGGAAAGGCAGGATCCCAGTCAAGGAGTCAGAGAGAGATTCTGCCAAACACAGGGGGCTGGCAGTACCCCTTCATGTCCTCTACAGTACCGAAGCACATGTCTGTTCTCTGCCCATCTCTTAAACTATGTCATAAAATCCTCTTTCCAAATTTTTCAGAGGAAACTTTGTCGTTACTTAAAAGTTTGTCGTTTCTTTCTATGAAAAAGGAGCAAAGAAGCGTGGTGATCCCTCTCAGGCCAACCCATGAGGGCAGATGGTAATCCCTCCCAGGCTAAGCCAAGAGGGCAGATGCATAAAACATCACTTCCTTGTTATAAAATAAACTCTCTTCTTAGCCATTTTGTTTATTTGTTCAATTCAAAATATGAACAGTATAATCAGTGGATATTTTTGGTACTCATATGAAATTAGTACTTCATAAATATGAATCATGCTATTAACTATATTATGGTGTTCTCTAATCACTGACATCTGTGCACTGCACAGCTCTTATCTCCAATAGTCAAAAGATTAAAGGGAATTTCAAAAACCACATGGCACCTTTTAAAATAGACTATAGTATACTCTAACTGATTTTCAAACATACGTAACCTATTAAGGCAGTACGAAGGGGAAAAATTCCCACCTAAATCAAGCTTCAGATTCCTGTAGAAACCCAAACATGAGGCATGGAGTAGAAAGAAGATTATTAATAGAGATTTTTTTGAAAAGTATTTTCAAATTCGGCAGTCATTTTTTCAATTAGTTGAAATTATATTCTTTTCTACAGTGGGAAATAATGTGGCTTTTTTTTAAACAGGTAAAAGCTTTAAAAAATATGGGAGAAAAGGTAAATTTCTGTTTATGTCATTTGTGCAAGAAATGATATGAATCTCTTAAAAAAGAACAGAATAATGTATTGTTTTCTATATGAAGTTTGAACAGTGTTCCTAGAACTTGCATATCAAGAGTCCACATTCTGTAAAAATCTCCACACACCCATCCCATAGCGAAACACGTTTGCTGGGGGCCTGGAAGTTTTTGAAGTCTTTAACTGTTGGGCTGGGGATCAGATAGTGTGGGGCTCTCTTCAGATGATGAAGCTCTGACTGTGATTCCCAGCACTACATAAACCAGGCATGGTGGAGAAGGAGGCCTGTCACCCCAGTACCCAGGCAGTAAGGGCAGAATTGAAAGGTCATCCTTGGCTACATTGGAAGTTAAAGGCTAGCCTGGGCCTTTAACAACTTCAAAAACAACTTTTTAAAAGAAATATAACTACTTTCTGTCATATCTAGAATTGGTGGAGGGGAAGATCATGGCAGTAAATTAGTAAAACTGTTAAAGATATATATAGAAGAGACTGGGAGGATAATTGAGGGGGTAATGGGGAGGTAATTGAGGGGGTAATGGGGGGTTAAGTGTGGCCAAAGCACACTACAAGCACAGGTGGAAATGGCATGATAAAACGCCTTGCTCTGCAGTATTTTTTTCTTTATTGGATATTTTACTTATTTACATTTCAGATGTCATCCCTTTTCCCCATTCCCCTCCCTAGAACCCCCTATCCCACCCCCCTCCTTTATGCATTTATACCATTTTAATTACATGAAATATTCAGGTCAGTTCTAGGTTGAGGGACTAGCAATACAATAGATGCAAATAGTCAAGGAACAAGCAAGGAAATAAACAAAATTCCATGAACACTCCCATGATCATTGCTTCTAAGGGCTTATCAAGATGACCAAAATATCTGAGCCAATTTCCCTGTCCTAGCCCAAAGTCATTTTCATGTCTGAAGCCTACTTCCTTGTTCTAGCCTAACATTTAGATTCCTGCCTGAAATTACTTCTTTATTCTAGCCTAATATTTAGATTCCTGCTGGAAATTGCTTCTTTGTTCTGGCCTAAGATATAGATACCTGCCTGAGATTATTTCTTTGTTCTAGCCTAGTGTCAGATTTCTGCCTGAAGCCTACTTTCTTGTCCTTGACCCATGGCAGGATCTTGTCAAGCAGCCCCAAAGGCTCTCTGCCTCTCCCCCTTTTTTATTTCATTAACAATACTGAGCCTGTCTTAGGTCGTTCTGACAAGAATGCCTTTCTTACCTGTCATGGAATATGCATTATCAAAAGCAATGCACTTATGTCTTAGGTTGGTAAGGCTCTGTCTGCAATATTTTTAGTTTTACAAGAAATACAACTGTTTCAATAAATACTGATGAGAACTACCATTTGGTTTGCTGGTGTTGGTGGTTTTGCTTTGTTTTTTGTTTGTTTTCTTTTGTTTGTTTGTTTGTTTTTATGTTGCTAGGGAGACTATTTTTGCTGCTTTGTCATTTTTAAATTTTTTTTGAAACTGATGTTCAGTATCACTTAAAACACACATCCTGCCTCAGCCTGCTGAGTGACAGAATTTCAGAGTTGCAACACCACAAGGCAGGGCCTGTCTTTTGTAAAGGTCTCCAGTCTTAACCACTGTTGTTTCTTCCAGAAGTACAAAAGACATCACTCTCTTCTTCTATCATTTTAAATTAAGAAGTCATTTAGACAGGAAAAGTAGGCCTGCAGTGCTGTGTACACTTTTCCAGACGGAACGTGAACAGGAATGAGGGAGGGACTTGGTACTCAGCTCATCTGTCAGAACTAGCCTACTGAGAATGCCCTGGAAGGATGATTTCCCAGGATTCCCCATGTTGGAGTCTGCCCTGGCTTGCTGATCTGTCCATGCTGTCTTGAAGGAACTATAATACCTCAGCTGGGACTATCAACAGCTTCTAGGAACTTGCCAGAAGACAGGCTCATCACCAGACCCATGAGGAATGCTATGCAGACATATCAGCCCTAAGTAGCTTACCAGGTGCCAGCTCTCCTAACCTCTGCTTCAGCAGACTTCATGACACTGTAGGAAGGAGTAAATGTCACCTGTTAGGTGTAGAGTTTAATTATACCACCTTCGAAGAGTTAGTCTTTGATGGTTACATAGACAATGGACCAAATTGGGCTTTTTGAGTTTTACAATGGCCCCCAAGCATCACCCATTCAATAGAAAACATATTTCAAAGTTTTAACTTTAATCTTTTCCCAGGCAAGAGGTGTGCAGTGTCATGGTGTCATATGGCTCTGTCAGTGGCAATGAGCCCCCTGCCAGCCATGTGACATGAGAGACAATAATGTCTGTGATAGCAATGGCCTTTGTACTGGATTGTCTTCTTCTACTTTAACCTAAACGTTCGGTGCCCACCTCAGATTTGCAAGAGTGAGCTGGAACATTCACTAATTGAGTGCGCAATTCACCTGACACCAATTTTTTCATCCTGAGCTGAGTTTCATGGATGTAACAGCATCCGAACGTTCCTTGTCTGCACGGGGCTTTCCATCCTGAAGTGGAGCCTTGTGAAGGCAGGAGTTGTGTTATAGGCGATTTTTCTTCCCACAGCATTGTTGATGCTGAAACCATGGCAACCATTGGGGAAATGCTCACATTTTGTTGTTTTAATGTTTTTTTCTCCTTTTCTGTTACTCCAGCCGCCCCTCCTCCCACACATACACACAAACATAATTTCTGTATATCCACATCCCACCTGTTTTTGAAGATTCACCTCGAAAAGCATCTTTTCTGACCTCATTTCTTCTATAAGCTAATGCAATTTTTTTTAAAAACCCATATTATCTTAAAGAAAATTTTTTTTAAAAAAAATCTGCTTCATGTTACAGTCACGTGTGTACATATATGTTTCGTCACTGAAAATAGATAATCACTCTAAACCAATCTTTTAAAAAAATGAAAGAAAATAACTTAAAATGCTTTGGGGTATGGATATACAACTCTCTCGTGTTCCTCCGAATCTATATAGCTCCGATTCTGGGTAATGCTACTGTTTACACAGGAAGGAAATCTCACGTTTCAGAGTGATACGGTCTTTCTTTCTCGTAGGCACACTGGGGGTCTGCTGGCTAGAGACACTTTCGGCAATTTGTGTGGTCTAATAAGGGGCCTCAGATTAGACATGAAGCAACTGGAATCTGCAGGAAATCGAGCCATAAGGAAACCAGTGTGACTTTAAGTCCCACGAGTAAGGAAGAAAAGAGCCTCACCCCAGGGTAAGGTCCAGTAGCAGAAGGCTTAATTGTTACCATGTCGTGGTGTGAACCTGCCTCACCGGTGCCTCTGTCTGGGCTAATGGAAACCTGATGCTGTTAGCTTCCTGAAAACCACCAGCCCAACTTCAAACACAACCCTTCTGCTGGGACTAGCAAGCTGCAACCCCACCTGCAGATACTTCCTCTCCTTACCACCCCTGGCCTACTGGTTCAATTAGGCTGCAGCAGGACTCAGCAGGACTCAGCAGGACCTTAGGACCACGAGGGCCTCTGATTTTCCCTCTTAGTGCTCCCTTCCAACACCCCCTCCCACCCTTGGAAGCCTTCCAGAACTATCTCAGTAGAAAACCTATCCACGGCTCTGAGCTTGCAGACTTGTTACGAGAAAAGTCCCAGAGATCATTTGTCAGCAAATTGCAACTTTGTCATTCGGGAGTGCATCCCAGGAACTGCAAGTGCATGCGGAGAAATCATGTGTAGAGAATTGCTCCTGCATCAGATTCGGCCTGGCAATGACAGTTCACCAAGTCCGAACCTTCAAGGTTGGATTCCTTTTCCTAAGGGAGGCAACTTACAAAATCACGGCAACGTAGCTAGGCAAAGAATCCTTCCATTTATGTGACTGGAACTGTGTGCCTGATGCTTGGGGGCAGCCCAAGGCCCCGGTGGAGTGGGACTGAGGCCTGAAAACACCCTGGACTGCAGCTCTTACCTCAGTCTCCAGGGACTAACCAAGCTTGCTGGTTTTCCTTTGCTAGACTTTCTAAAATTCCTTTTTCTTTCCTTTTCTTTTCTTTTCCTTTCTCTTCTTTTCTTTTCCTTCTATCTTTTTTAGAAGCCCTTATTGGTGTGTGCACTCCACATCAGAGTGCAAAGGTAGATGTTCAAGATAGACTGCAATAGCTGGGATGAACTGCCTCTTAAACGGTTATCTCAGACAAATGCATTGCTTGATATTGGGGGAGTTTATAAGCAGAACAGGCATGAAACTAAGAAGATCCTGTCATAATCAGACTATATCCTGTTCATATAGTTTCTCCAATAACATGCAGACAAGCAGTAGATAGGCTTACAGGTGGCAGCTCCTGCCCCGCTCTCCTCCCATGAATCTTTATTCTTTCCCAAATTGTGTGTGTGTGTGTGTGAAGACTGAGCTCATTTCCCCCGAGGAATTGACCTCAGGAAAGATCTGGAATTCCTCCTGTTAAAAACAGTCACCATCTCCTTAGTCAATATCAGCACCATCAGAATCAATATCCTGTCAGGAGAGGTTTACATTGTTCTGAAGTCTGTTCGCAGGTGGCCACACAAAGATACAGTTCCTAATCTGGGATTTTTCTGAAAGAGAAAGAAAATAGTCTGAGAATGGGGGTGGGGGTGCTGAGCTCACTTTTTTGACAAATAAGCTTCTTTTGTCCCATATTCTGCCTGGCTTTTCACACTCAAGAAATGTCAGTAACCTGAGAGTTAGAAAATACCTGTCCTTCCAGAGTTTCAGTTCTCACTGAAAAGGCCCGGCCATCGACTAAATACATGATTGGTCCTTTTGTTATCTTAATTTCTTTACCTGATAATAGCTCTCTAGCGTGCAGATTATAAAAGAAAACATATATGTAAAATTAGCTCACAGCAAACAATCAACAGTAAGTTTCCCACTTGATTTAACTGTTGAGGGCCCAGCAGAGAGCGGGTGTGAGAGGCTGGGTATAAGCACACATTCCTTTACATGGGTGTACCTAAGCAAGCCACATAGCCTGGACCTTTCCCTGAACCCCAGTCTCTTGCTCTGTAAGATAATGATAACTCTCCTCATGTCAAAAATGGCTTATGGGACCCCAAAGAACAACTAGAAACCTACTCACTGACAGTTGTGTTTCCAAGTAGTGAAGCACATAAAACATGCTAATTATAATTAACTGCGTCATCATAATTGGATAAAATACAAGCACTATGAATATCACAAGTACACTTTAAAGCCTTAAAAATGTGTATAAGGAACTAAAGAAAATGTTTATTTCATAGAAAATAATTACTGTGCTTCTTTTTCTGGTTTTGACTGGTTTCCTTAAGAATTTTTTTTTTATTTTTCTTCCTCATTTTGTGTACATTTGTTTGTTTTTAAAACAAGTCTCATACAGCCCAGGCTGGTCTCAATATGTACCTGAAATCAGCCTTGAACTCATGATTCACCTGCCTCGGAGCTGCCACATGCTAGAATGGCAGGCATATAACATGCTGTCCAGCTAGGACCTTAATGTAGGCATGAAATACTCCGTGGAGAAGCTATGACCACTGAGATGCTCCAACCACAGACTCCTTGAGCAACAAAGAGGAAAACAAGGTTGATAAAAGCTCAGAACATTGTGGATGCCCCAATAACATATGGAAGTCCAAAGAGGAGATTGTGTCTTCCTTCTGTATGGGCCTCAGGACTTTCTGCAAGGGACCTCATGCTGCAGGACCCAGTGTAGGTGGAGATGGACAGCTGCTTTGCCTCCTGATGTCATAGCTTATCAGTGTTGATGGACAGAGTCCACAAGGCTCTTCCTGGCTCCCTGGCAAGCAGAAAATACATCTCTCTCTGTTTCCACCATCTTCTTTGCTTCTTGAAAAGGAAAGGGCAACATTGTTTATGATTGCAAGGAACAGCCTGAGGTGCCAGTGCATTTCATGAGGAAGGACATTGGATTCTGGGAGTGACTCGCATGCGTGAACCCTGCTGTGAAACACCTTAACTGAAAACAGAGGGAAATCAAGTAGTCTCTCAATTGGATAATGCACTTTTTACTTAAAGCAAATCCAGACATCGAAAGGGGAACATGCACTGGTTAGTGCATCCCTACCATCCGCTGTTAGTAAATCTGGAAGAAGCCACCATTCTGTAAGCTTTAGCTTGGTTTGCTATGTCACAGGCTTCCAATACATGTACATCACAAGGCTTAGCTGAATCTCTTGTTAATTTGTAAATGTAGAGCTGGGAATGGAGCCCAGTTGTTAGAGCTCCTGCATAAGACACACAAAGCCCGGGCTGATTCCCAGAACTGAAGCAACCTAGCAAGGTGGTCCATACTTAGAATCCTGGCCTTTGGAAGGCAGAGGCTAGAAGATCAGAAATTCAAGACCATCCTTGACTACATAGCAAGTTCAAGATAGAAGACCCTATCTAATATAGAAAGGAAAAAAAATGTGCTTAAAGTTTCGAAGGAGTAAGATTTATTTCCTTATGTTAAAATTAGCAGCTAAAATCAATTAAGTTAATATAAATATTTGTTCCATAAATATTTAATAAGCATTTGATGTATGCCAGATTTGTACTAAGTACATACTGATAGTGAAACCAGTATGGTCCCTGTCCACAGCATTGCATTCTGGGTGTGAAAATGTCATAGTTTCCCACTGTTTGGCCTAAAGCAGGAAAGTCCAGTACACACTCTCCACATGTCTGAGGCAACCTTCAGCGCTGAGTTCCAGAGTCATCCTGTCCTGATTGGATGTGCTCCCACCAGGTGCTGACTAGTTGCTAACCAGCAGCTCCTGGTGGTATTTAGAGGTCAGACTGATAAAGCTGCAGAGACTTAGGCACTCTGTTGGTCTGAGCTCTTGGGTAAGATATTTTATCTCCCTGTTAATCTGCAAAACAGGCTTTTATTACCCATCTTACAGGACTATTGTAATGGCCAACTAAATGAATAGTGCCTAGAAAACAGCTAGTGCTCCATGAGTGCCAGCAATTGTCATTCCAAGTTGACCTCATCTCCGTCCTGGCTCCACACACAGCCTGGGGGCTTGGCAGAGTGACTTTCCTGTCCTATGTTAGCCACAGTCTCCCTTGCCTCCCACTGTCCTCATGCTCCAATCCAATGAAGGAACCTTGGCTTCCCTGAGTCAGGGGACCCTTTCCATTTCTCCACTACACACTTAAAGCTCGATTTCTCTAGGAGAGCCCTCATGGTACTCAGTGTCGACGGGACATCCTGCTCCCTACTCTCCTTAGGGCTGGGGAGCTTTAATTCTCTGAAATCCTTTCAACAGGCTTACTCTGTTCTTTCCCACTAGAGTTGGACTGCCATGCAGTCAAAGGTCAGGTCTTATCTGCATGCTAGATGGACAGATGAACGAGTGGGAGACAGACAGTGGTGGAATACAGGGGACAGGATGGGGCAGTACTTGAAACAATCTACCTGTGATATTCAGTTCAGTGACAGCAGTGAAGGGCACAGAAGCCATTGGCCATTACCTTCTGATTCTACAGCATGCCACTATTGGACTGAAGATATAAGGGACACAGAAGCAGAACAAAACCCAGGGAACAGCTCACTTTTCATATGATGTCACCACCTTGAGCTGTAACTATACAAAACATCTCCCAGTAGTCTCAAGATGGTATCTGTGGCTGAAAATCTCTCTCTCTCTCTCTCTCTCTCTCTCTCTCTCTCTCTCTCTCTCTCTCTCTCTTTGGTTTTCAAGACTGGCTGTCCTGGAACTTACTCTGTAGACTAGGCTCGCTTCGAACTCAGAAATCTGCCTGTCTCTGCCTCCCAAGTGCTGGGATTAAAGGCATACACCACCACTGCCTGGCTGCTGCATTTCTCTAGATGAGAGTTATACATGCCGTTAATGAGATTTTCAAGTTTGGAAACTTCATTAGGTGCCCTTAGTAGCATAGGTTTAAGGACACCTCATGACAGAAATGATAATGATATTTCTTTTCTTTTCCTTTCTTTCTTTTTTTGGTGACAGGGTCTCATTATGTAGCCCTGGCTGTCCTGGAACTTGCTATATAGTAAATGAAAAGGGCATGACCACTCCAGGGCATGGTTGAGGAGAAGGTTTTTATTGTAGTTATGAGAGAGAGAACAGCCAGAAGCATCTGCAACTGTCCAGACTGAACTTGGCCATGGGAGGAGAGAGGGATGGAGAAAACAAGAGAGGAAGAGAAAAGAAAGGAGCAAGAGAGGGGGAAAGCAAACCAAGAGCGTAGCCAAGGACCAAGAGACCAAGAGAGCACAGGTCTGAAATGGTAGAGATGTACAGGGAAGAGAAGCTGGGGGAAGGGAGAAGCTGGGGGAAGGAAGAAGCTGGGGGAAGGTAAGTGAGGCTCTGCCCCTGAGCCCAAGAGGCAGGGGCAGGGTAAGAAAGTACTTGGGGGAGCCACAGATATTGAGTGAGCCTTGTCCTGAGTTTCTCTGAGACCTGATATGTGGACCAGACTGGCCTTGAACTCACAGAGATCTGCCTGCCTCTATCTCCTAAGTGCTTGAATCACAGGCATCCATTGTATCTTGATATAGTAGGCACTTACCAAAAGGCATTCTTGGAGAAGGGAGATGGCGCAGCATATGAGTGCATGCTGCTCTTGCAGAGGAAGAAAGGAGCTCAGTGTCAAGTACCCCCATCAGGCAGCTCACAGCCACCTGTAAAGCTAGGTTCAGGGATCTTCTGGCCTCCTTGGGTACGCACATGCACATGGTGTATACACAAATATTCTGGCATATTAAATAAATAAGTTTTTACAAAAAGCAAAACCAAAATGCATTCTTTCTTTTGGGCCCTTCGACACTGAGCATGTTGAAGGTGCTTTTTGGTTTTCACTTGCTGGAAAAGCACCAGCTCCTCCCAGGGAAACAGTCCGTTGAAGCCTGTGAATGTGTGGACCCGAGAAATAGACAAGCCTGGCCTTCAACAATGGCATCTCTTTGCACCTAATCTTAGTTAGTGAACATCACCTTTGCACCCCCTAAACTCACTTGGAACATGAGCTCAATTAGAACCACACGGGTTGTTTCGAGACTGCTTGAGACAAACTAGACATGATGACGCCAGTCTATGATCCTAGCATTTTGGAAGAAGAGGCCAGAAGCTTGGGAGTTCAAGGTTATTCTTGACTACAGGGCATTTTTGAAGCCAGCCTTGGCTACTTGAGATCCTGCCTAAAAACAAACAGAGCAATGATGAGTACATAAGGCTCTGTTGTGTGGACTTTTCATTGATCATGCCTACAATCTAATTAAATCATGCTTGAATGAGAAAAAGAAATAAAAAGGAAGGGAAAGGACATTCCTGCTCTTAGGGATGGGGGGGGGCATTTGTCATAGATATGTGGGAGAGCCTAGCCAGAGGCAGAGACATCTGGGAGAGTCCAGAGTGGACATGACCCTGAACTACGTGCAGAGAGGGGGAGGGGAAGAGAGGAGAGCCAAGAACAGCAGCCAGGAGACCAAAAGAAGGGGAAGAGAGAGCAGGTAACCAAAATGTCTGGATTATATTGGGAAGATCCTCTGTGGAAAAAGCAGCCCAGCTGCCCTGGACTGGAAAGTTCAGGGTAAAGATAGGGAAGGTTTGCCATCCTTCCCCAGTAACAGGTAGGGACTGAGGGATACTGGGAAAGCCTGGAGGCCAGGTCTGCTTTGGTATGTAAAATAAGTACCTCAGCTGCTGGGAGCGGGTAAAACTTAATAATATCTCAACTTTGCTGTTTTGGGAAACCAACTTACTCATCAGAATTGGATTCTCTTAAGGAAAAGAAGCATGCCTGCAATTTGCACCTGAGGTTTGGCTCCAGAAAGTAGAATGGTTTCTGAGTTCTGTCATCTTTTAGTTTTTCCAAAGTACTCAATGCTCAAGATGCAAGATCTCCTTATCTTAGAGTCTTTCTTATCCCAGCAAAGCAGGGCTGGTGCTGTCCTAAGCTGGGCATTTTTCTATCCATGGTTCTAGATCTTGTAAGATCACGGATCTCTGTTAAGTGGCTTCATCAAATCTAACCAAGCTGGAAGCTCTTACGATTCTTACTTGTGCTTCTCCTCTGTCTGAGTGACACCTATCCCTGAGCACCGAGCTGAGGGAGGTGAGAGTGGGGGGAGAACGAGCCCACCCTCTGCAAGCCTCATCAAGAGTTCTGTTAATTCCCTGCTTGCTTTGTCCCCTCCCAGTGGTTGTTAGCATTGAGCTGTGTGAGTCACTTCCAGGCTCTCTTGTGGTGTACCCCAGAGGAGACAGGCTTGTTTACTTGGCAGAGCCTGAGACTGAGGGGAGCCAATGGCCCCCAAAACTAGCTTTGAAAAATCCTTAATATAAAGCAGTAGTTCTTAAATCCAGGAATCTTTTTCTGAGACTTCAGGGGCATTTCTACAGACACAATCCTAACACCACTGCAGATGACCCAGACCTCCCTAATCTCTTCCCAAGAACCTTGAGGGTAACCATCTCCCCAAACCACACCCTACTTCATTCAGCAGAATGCTGAACATGGAGAATTCAAACCTGGTGTCCAGTGATGCTAGTCTCCCTTCTTGGTCATCATGGAGACCATGATGCACCCATCTCCCTGGGGAAAGCTGCCAGTTTTCTTTAGGCACAGGCACAGTACAAAACCCCTGAAGCTCCCAGGGGTGCCTCATGGAGAAGGCGCACTGCAAACTCCTAACAATGGCCTTTGTGGGCAGTGGTCTGGGGTCATTCCCTTATCAGCAGCCACAGGCTCAAAATTGATGTGTAAAGCACAAGATTAGGGATCCCAGGGCAGCCTCAGGTAGTGGTCTCTGCCTGGTTCTGGGGAGCTGCCACAGGAACCAGGAACATTTGCCTCTCATCTCTGGGTGAGGGATGGGAAAAGAATAAAAGATCATTTGAAGGCTCCAATTCAATTGGAGTTTACAAAATGCCAGGCCATGGCTACCCTGGAGAAAAGCACTCAGTGCCAGCTCCTCCTGGAAAGGCCCTTCCACCCCTGCTGAGGGGGTGGATTTCAAACCTTCTGACTTCTTGCCCTTTTACCAGGACTGCAAGTGTTCCTACTTTGGTTTTAAAATGCCTCCCACTCCCAGTTTTCCTTCCTTTAGAGGCCTCCCTAAAAAAATCTTGTATTCTGGGTCACTGGGGTGGGGGGTGGGGGGATTTATAAACCAAGAAAGGAGATGGAAGGCTTGGTCCACAGCGTCAGGGCAGCACACAACAGTACCGAGAGCTTTCATTGCCTGTTTACGAATGTTGTAAAACATTCAACTCTAAAGGTGGGGAAAAGCTACCAAAATCTCTCCTGGAGTTTGCTTTTGGCAGCTGAGGCTCAAAGTTGCACGCTTTTCCCACACCTTCCTAAACATGCTTTTCCTCCTTTACACACAGGCAGACTCTGGCTGCCTCATCTTTTCTTAACACCACAGAGCCTTTCTGTCTAACCCCGCCCCCACCCCCTCCAGCCTGCGAAGTCTGGCCTGCACACTGGGGAGAGGTAGACAGTAATTAAGTTAGCTGTTAGCTGCTGAGGGCTGACTTGGGTACCCCATCGCAGCTGCCTGCCTCTGTCTCCCCAGCGGCCCTCCCACGTCTTCCTATGAGACCGGCTGTGTGTGAAGGAGGAGCTGTTTCCCACAGCTCTGATCTAATTCAGCTGAAATTCAATCTCCGTGTGACCCACCTCAGCCAGCCTTCTCCCACCCGCCGCCTGCCTCCAGCGGGCAGTGTGTGCTGCCCACTTACACTGTCAATCCTGTTGCTGCCTCCCTTCCACTAACTCCGGGTGTCAGCTTACAATGTCAGCGAGCCAACCCTGGGGGCCTGCCTACTGCCCGGACGCTCACCCCTCATCTCCAATGCTCCAAGGGAGATCACTTTATACCTGCCACTCAGTGGCTTGAATGAGGCTTGTGAGCAGAAAAAGCAGCGAGCCAGCAGAGGCTGAGACCCCGAAACAGATGTAAAAGACATCAGGCTGGAGTTTCCATGGATCTTCAATGCCCAGAAAGATTTATGACCCCTTTAAGCTGCTTCTAGATTGAACCTGGGCTTGTTTTTAGTGAGCGAACAAGCCTGACTGTCATGGAAAACCACCAGTGTCTGCCCTGAGGTCCGTGGACCCCTGCACCTCTTGTTTGTGCCCCACCCCCACCCCCTGCCCTGCCCCAAGCTTCATCCTTTAGCTAACCACTGTGTTTTGTGGGGACATCTCAGTTTTAGAAGACTCCATCCCCATATAGCCCAACACCACAATGCCCCAGCAGCTTTGTCTCCGATTAAGTATTCTCAGTTCGGATTTGCAAGAAATGGTAAATCTCTTTTAGCAAGGACGGTACTTCAGAGAGCCGAAATGACCAGTAATGCAGGGGCCTGGCACTGGTGTGTCTGTTACCTAATCACGTTCTACTGGATCGTGCGCACTTTCTTTTGACCACAAAAGCTTTGAACTTTGCTTTGCACTTCCTGCAAGGGGAGGATTCCTACCTAGGGGCAGGGAGGCACAGAAAGGCACAGGGTTGCCCTACCCTTTTATAAGCTCAATGAATCTAAAGGGTAGGGGTTTTCAGAGGCGTCATAATTAGAAATGATGTGTCAAGGCAGGCAAGCCCCTCTTGAACCTGACCCCGCTTGTCTTCGACAGCGGAACACAGGAAGTTCGATCTGGCTTGGGTTCAGAGCGCTCACAGAATCTTAGTCATCTCATAGTCCCATTCATTGTGTGGCACATAGTGGGAACATGACACACTCACCTTTATTTTTACACTTCTAAAAATAACAATGTAATTCTCATCCAGAAAGATTCCCTCAGCTGACAGCCTGCTTATCTTGTTGCATGGAGGCCATCCCGTATGCACACAGCGGCCAAGGCAGCCCTGTATTTGTATTCAGTCTGGAAAGTTTACAGATCGCCATGTCTCCTCTTTTCTTCCTGGAGACAGTGAGTAGTTGTGCCCAGAAGAGAAGGAAATTCTCAAGCACTTACAAATACAAAAGCACAGCTTTAAACTCTTTCTGGCCACAGTTAGTCTGTGTTCTGGCATGAGGTGTAGGGGAATAAAGAGACATGGTTGAGTGGGGAGGACGGTCTCCTGCTTGGGGAACAAGGAGAATCCTACAGCGTAGCTCAGAAATAATAGCCTCCCGAGTCCTGAGAAACTGCCCAAATTGTTAACACATCAATCTTAAGGAAACAAGTCTGGCCTTTGCCGACTTAATTTCATATAATTATTTCAGAGTTTGAGTCTTTACAAGAAAGAGGGAGTGGAGGGGAAAGATCTGAAAATTGAAGGGGATGAACAGAGAGGAATGAGCTTTCCTTTGTTTTGAAGAGTTCCACTTCTGCCCCCTGCCCAGGGCTTGCTCCCTGCTTTCATCTCCCATGAGCAAAGGCGATGCACACAGCTCTGACAGAATGGGGAGCTTCAGAGACAGGAGCTCTGCTGTCTAAGGGATGCTTAATGGAGCTTCCTCTTGTGTGCTGAGTCTCAAGTGCAGTGTGGTAGACTTATGAGATCCTCCGAACAACCGCCATGTAGTAGCCATGAAGACTCAAGTCTATCTGAAAACTGCTGGCAACAATACCTACCTTCCTGGACCCAAGAGGACTCTAAAACAGAAGGATTTTGAAGGCTTCTCTCCAAACCAGAAGCACTGGATTAAGAAAGAAGTTTTCTAACTAGAATTAGCATCTTATATTTGTAAGTATTTGTGTTGAATCGTGCATACTAACATTCACAGAAGAATACAATATTGTTAAATAAACAAAAACCTTGGACATCATTCAGACCATTTGAAATGCAAATCACAACTAAATATCATGGTATATTTCTGTTATAATGGCACTTGGGAGGTGGAAACAGAAGAATCAGTAGTTCTGGTCATCCTTTATATATAGGAACTTTAAGGCCCGTCTGAGCTACACAAGACCCTGTTTCAAAAAACAAGTGGGGCTAGCAAGATGGCTCAGCAGAAAGAAAAATTGGCAGCCAAGCTTAATGACTTGAATTTGATTCATAGGATCCACACAGTAGAAGGAGAAAACGGATATTTACAAGTTGTCCTTTGGCACCTGAGTGAACACACACACACACACACACACACACACACACACACAACAAGCAGGTTAATACATGTGGTTATATTACATTTTATTTAGAAGGTATATGTATATGTGTATAAGCATCGAAGTGTACATGTGGACATCAGAGGATAACTTGTTGGAGTTCTCTGTTTGTACCAGGTGAGTTCTGAGCATCTACCTAAGGTCACCATGCTTGGTGACCAGATAAACGACCCTGCTGCCCCCACAAATAAATATTTTAAATGGAAGTTTCAAAACATGTCCTCCAGAAATCCCATGTGGTGGGATCCAGACCTTTCAAAGTCCAAATGTGGACTTTGAAAAACTACTTTGGAGCATTGTGGGGTGGAGCGTCAGAGGACCCAGCTTTGAGCAGCGTTGTGTAAAAAGAAGACATTCCCCATCCTTTTGGCCATACCTGTATTCCCACTGGGGCTGGGTGAGAGGATAGATGAGAGTATGCCCTCATCCTTCTCTTACTAGGTTAGAATCTCCAGAGTGAAGGCATGGAAACAAAGCTGGATGAAGGATTATGTACACTGGTTTGGCTTCCCTTTAATGATGAAAAAAATGTATGTTTGCTCTGAATGCATGATAAATCAATCCAGAAAACATCGCACAGGTTTCTTTACTAAGCTTTAGAGTCAAAGTCAACAATATAAAAGAAAATGTACCTCTGTTTGATTGGAACAGACTTCAGTTCTTGGGAGGCACCACGCAATAGGACTGCCCAGTCTGTACGATGCCAAAGGCCCTAGTTCATTTACTCAGCTTTCCACAGGACTCTGCCAAGGACAATGGGGCAAGACTGAGGCTGACTTAGACCTGTGCCTGCAGTTTGTTCTTGCACCTGCGGCTTTTAGAAAGTGACTAGTTTGAGAATATCACGGTTACAGGTTTGCACGTCTGTAAAATAGTTCGTAAGTGAAGCTGGGATAATAAAGATATTTCACAGAAGAAATTGTCTGTTTGAAACCATTTCCTATTCTCATGTTGTGTGACAACAAAGAATGAAAAGGAGGAATTTTCTAGAAAGAAAGATGACTCCTAGGAAAGTGAGGATAATGTCTCATCAATGTTAAACTCCTTGCTATCACAACACTTGGTTTGTAAAAAGATTCAAAACGCTGACAAACACAGTCATAAAGAACACAGTAGAGAACTCACGCTGTCTTTACCCTGGAGTGGAGCAGATCTTTCCTCTGGTGAAGCTTCCAACAGCTCTGTGTGTGTGTGTGTGTGTGTGTGTGTGTGTGTGTGTGTGTGTGTGTGTGTTGACCTTCTATGCTCAAATAAACATTAAAAATGAGAATAGAAACATTTCTGCATAGAGAAATATCACCAACCAGTAGGTAATAATTTGCTAAAAAAAATAGAGAGACAGAGAATCTATTTAGAAGTTTAGAAAATTACTTCAGAGCCACAGAGTCTAGGACTCTTCAAATCCCTCAGACCTCCAGAGCCTTATATCATGACAAAGTGTAAAACCTTTGTTCACTAAGATGACTTCCATACAGCAGAAGTTAAATTATTCTCTATTTCTCCATTAAAGATAATGATTTGCATATTTGGGGAACGTTATCATCTAAAAGGGTTCAGATTAAAGAGGTATCTATGAGGAGAGTCTTTATCTTTCTGGAACTCTCATTTACTCTCCCACACCTCCCATCCCCCACCCACCTCAAGTTTCTGAATAAGTAGTTAATGTGAGGAACAAAGGTAGGTCGGGGATGAGAGGGCAGGAGAGCGGCTGTCTGGAGTCAAGCATATCAAGGACAGGACTGGAGTCAAGAGTGGGGAGGCTTCGGGTCAGAGAAGTTGTGTGTTGGAACGTAGAGTAAAACCAATTATTCTAGGGCTATGAGAATGTGGGTGGGTTAGAAGACAGCAGTGAGCAATGAGATATTTGTGGCATCAGTCCAGGCTGGGGTTAGAACCCATGCATGGGTCCTGTGTGAACAGCCGGGTACAGAAAGTGGCCTCATCTGACTACCTTACAAAGAGCATTCTGCCAGCAAACTGATAACCTTAATGGCAGAAGGCCATGTCAGGTAAGAGGGGAGGAGGAGCTAATCCAACCTCTCCTGAACTCCCAGGCACACCTCCCTCCTCCTACAGAGGCTGAAAACTTACACACACACTTTTCCCGGGAGTCCTCCATCACCACAGCAAGGAGGCTAACCTGCTCTGTCATAAACAGACACGCAATGACCCTAGCCAGAACGTCACTTTGCTCTCACCAGAATGTGAACCCTCAGCTTAACTCCAGGCTTAGCTCTCCTGTTAGACAGGACAACACTTGTGACTCTGAACAGAACTTAAATCTTTTACTCCATTTTCTAAGTCTATGTCACATGTCAAATTTACATGACTCAAAGGAGTATAAATACAGGCAATTGCTGAGTTAAAAACACGTTGGAAAAGACAGGATGGCATACATAACCCCACACTTGGAGTCTGAGGCAGGAGGATCACAAATTGGAGTCTTGCCTGGGTTGCATAGTGAAACACTATCTCAAAACAAAGCCATAGGACAAGGGACTCAGTCTCTCCTGTGTGTGAATGACTAAGGTCTGCTCTGCCCTGAGCTCTGGCCTGCTTTGCTATCTGGCTGTCTGGTCACTCTGAAGCTGTTTGCTCTGAGTCAGCTGACTTTCTGCACAGGAGGTTTGCTCTCCTCTGGAAGTTACTGAGGTTAGATATACAGGCTGGGTGGTTGCAGATACCCTCATGCCCACTCCTACTCCCCCACTCTCCCCCACCATCCCACCCCATCACCACGGTTATGTGAGCCTGCACTGCCTAGTTTTAAGAATTGTAACAATTGAGGACTCAGGTCCTATGAAGACACACTGGCTATTCTCCTGCATCAGGAGTCCTTAAGGGAAAAGGAAACAAGATGGCAGTCTCACCCAAGATGCATTTAACAATCATTTTCACAACTGCCATAGTCATTTCAGTAGACAGCCGGGGATTGCCCTTAAAGTATCTGCCTATTCCTGGCCTTTGCCCCAAGGTCTAGAACCCCATCCTCTCAGGTTCCTTTCCAAAAATACTTGTTTACACATAGTCTTCCTGTAGACTCATGGAGGGTAGAGCCTGAGAAGTATATCCCTGTGTCCTGGGTTGGTCCCCTCTCTGTGCTGGGATGGGCAGTCAAAGGCAAGCCAAGTGCGAGGCCTTAGCAGCTGGTGGCAGAGCGCTAGCCAGAAGTGACACCTTCTACTAAGTCCTCATCTCCTTCTGCCTTACGACTTCTCTGTAAGAAAGACAGGAGCTCACTCCCATATCTGCATCCTCTCACCAGATCCACAGGGCGAGCACAGCCAGCAAGAGAGCAGAGGCCAGGCAGCTGTTTGCCATCTCCCTACCCATGATGCTCTGGGTTCCCTTCATTAGCACAGCGGCCTGGACTTTACAAATTGCCTCCCTATCCCTCAGATAGCTTCTGGGCTAGAAAGGAAGTGACCACAGGCACTGCGGAGGCACTATTCACAACTGCCCTCACTGGGTGGCCTTCCTCACACACAGAATAATCTATAGTCTTTCTCCTAAGAAAATGGAGGCTAATAGGAAATTCCCACTTCCTTTTCCAGTTGTTCCTGGCATTCTGTTTCTAGGACTAGTGTTTGCTCAGCCACAGGTTTGAGCAGGAGGAAGGAATAGACCTGGGCCTGGGGCCTTGAGATGTCTGTGCTTACGCCCCTTCTTGTCTGTCAAGCCTTTTTCCCATGGCAGACTGACTCCATGCTAAGCATTGGGTCTTTTCTAGGGGATGGGGGAGGGGCAGTTTGGAAAGGGGACTGAAAGGTTCTCACTTCATAGCCCTGATCTCACTAGGCATCTAGTCTGATTTCGAATAATCCCCCCCAAAAAAGTAATAATACCAGCTTCCCAGGTGCCAGTATAACAGGTGTGTTCCATTGTCCCTAGTTAACATTTCTTCTCATTATTCTTCGTAGTGCTGGTACCAAATTCAGGGGCTTGGTCTCTTGTCACTAAGCTACATCCCTAGTCCTAAATACTACCCCACACCTTTTTTTTCATTTAAAACTTTTTATTTTTTGCTAGCTACAACAACACACACCTTTAATCCCAGTACTAGTGAAGCAGAGGCAGGAGGGTCTCTGCAAACTCAAAGCCAGCTTCGTCTCACAAATCTGGTCATAGCAAGTTCCAGGATAGCCAAGACTATAAAGGGAGACTATGTCTCAAAAATATTAAAAATGTGTCTATGTTTCTCTATATGAGTCTGTGCATATGCAAGCAGGTGTCCAAAGAGAGCAGAAGACAGTTAAGTCGCAGTTGTGAAGCAGTTGTGAGCCATTCGAAGTGGGTTGTGAAAACCCAACTCTGGTCCTCTGCATAAGCAGCCTGTGCTCTTAACTGCCGCGCCTTCTCTTCAGGCCATGAAGTCACTTCTTTAACAAGACCCCCCTCTCTATCTCTCTCTCTGGAAATATGGAAATAGAATATGTATGTATGAATCCATATATGTTTTCATATGGGTGTTTCACTGTGTACATGCAGGCGCACCAGAGGTCCACGCTGGGTGTCTTCCTTAGGCATTTGCCACCTTATTTCTGAGACAGGATCTCTTACTGAACATGAGGCTTACCAGTTGGCTCGGCTCACTAGACCAACGGGTTGGCTGGCTAATGGGTTCCAGAGATCTGTCTGTTCCACCTTCGCCAGCACTGGAATCCCAAATGCACTGTGCCCAGCCTTTACACGGGTGCTACGGATCTAAACTCAGGTCTTCACACTTGCATGGCAGGTACACCACCAGCTGATCCATCTATCATCAGGAGGCACCCACGACGTAGAGTGTCACCAGGATGCCGTACACATTTCCTTCGTGCATACGAAACTAGAAGTCCTTGGTGGATATGACTCAGCTCTAAATAAGAAATCATCACAAGAACAAAGAACACTAGTCTCTAGACCAGAGATTCTCAATTTGGGGGTTGTGACCCCTTTGGCAAACCTCTATCTCCCCAAATGTTTATATTACAATTAATAACAGTAGCAAAATTACAGTTATGAAGTAGCAATAAAAATAATTTAATGGGTGGGGGTCACCACAGCATAAGGAACTGTATTGAAGGGTCGCTGTACGTTAGGATGGCTGAGGACCATGGCTCTACAGTGTTGACATCCTTCATGAGTTCCCAGAGAGCGACAGAGGCTTTATCAGAAGGATCCACACAGCACCATGGAATTCAGGCTCTGTTTTCTGTCTTTAAAGGCTGTGCCTTGCAGCATCATACAGTTCAGTTTGCTGTAGTCTAAAATTTTCTGAGTTTCTGGTTAAATGGCGCTTCAGGAAACTTTGTCCCTCCGTTGACTCTCAAAGGTCCCTAGCGGCCCACTTCTCATTTCAAGTTGAGAAATAAAACTTCACCTCCAGGGAACTGTGAGAAGAACCTCGCTCTTTGAAGGCCCAGGGCCCAATTTCATGCTAAGCCTTTTTTAAAATTATTAAATCCAGCGGAAGTGTCTGCTGTGTAAGTGTGTGAGAATGTGGGGTGCTAGCTAGGCAGAGGTGTGTGTTTTCTAAATCGCTTTGATCCACAGCCTTACTACAGGGCCTTGTTAATTCAGTGTGGTCACAGAGGATTGGCTCAGGCCCAACTAAGGCAATCAGAAACTTCCTTGAGCATTCTGAACTGAGACCCAAGGAATGTTTGGTGGTGGGTCTGAGCTCTGAGATGAGGACTGGGGTGGAGTCCTTATCCCATGTGCACCAAAGCAGAGCAAACCAGTGCAGGTGGAAAATAAGGAGAATGAAGATAACTCTTTAAAGAGACAGAGAATGCCACAGAATACATTAATAAAATACTTATGGATATCTTGTACCAGTAAAAAAAGGAGGGGCTGGAGAGATGATTCAGCATTTAAAAGCAAGTACTGCCCTTTCAGAGAACCCAAGTCTGGTTCCCAGGGCCGAGCACACACATTCAACACACGACAACATGAATACATTCGCATTCGGAGTGCACACACTCAAGTGCATGCGTGTACACACACATGCACACACAACACATACACACACATACACACAAGCACAAACACATATACACACAATTAAAAAAATAAATATTTTAAAAATGAAATAAATATAAGGGGCTGGAGAGATGGCTTAGTGGTTGGGAGTGCTGGCTGCTCTGTCAGAGGTCCCAGGTTCAGTCCCCAGCACCCACACAGGGGTTCCAACTGTCTGTGGCTCCAGTTCCAGGTGTCACATGCTCTCATGCAGACAGACATTCAGTCAAAATACCAATACATATAAAATAAAAAGAAATAAATCCAAAGGAACTATTATGTAAATAAGTGAAAGAAAATACATTTAAAAATAAGATTCTATGACAATAAAATCGGTAACAAAAAAAACCATATTTCTAAAACAACCACTAGATATTTAGAATATAAGCAGCATAGTCCCTGGAATCTCAAGAGAGAGGAAGGAGGGAGGGAGGGGGAAGGAAAGGAAAAGAGAGAGAGAGAGAGAGAGAGAGAGAAGAAAAAGAGAGAGAGAGATTTTAAATTACTTTGAAGTAGTAAATGGAAGCACTCAAGTTCTGTGGGCTCTACTGAGGCAGCGTCTAGAGGGAAATGTCCAGCCTTCAAAGCTTGCATCAGAAAAGGAGAAGCCAGGTGTGGAGTGCACCTTAATCCCAGCACCCCCAGGATGCTGGGACAAATTCTAGAGTTTCAGGCCACCCCAAGCTGTGTGGTGAAATCCTGGTAAGAAAGACATAAGCAGAAAGGAGAGCAGGAGAGCATACAGTGGGGAAAGGAGGTCATTCTTAGGTCAGTGCTAAGAGCCCCTACTTAGAGGAATTTACAAGATACAAGCTAAACCCAAATCAAGCAGAGAGCAGAAATGATAGAAAGAAAAGCAAAACCAAGGGGTTGAAAACTACAAAACACTAGACAGTGTTAACACATTGAAAGCTTGCTTTATAAGTGATCGATAAAGCTTACTTTTAACAAGAGTGAACTAAGGGAAGAAAGGAGCTGGCACCAGTGTCGGAGATGAGCCTACAGATGTGAAGAAGGATGCAGATCCGGCTTAGGTTTTAGATTTACCGATTTAGGTTTGTGTTTTTGTTGACTGTGTCTCAGAAGGTCAGGTAGCTAAAAAAAAAAAAAAAAGACCCACAAGATGGGGAGGGGACAGGGAGCCCAGGGAGCACGGAATTGTGTAGGAATACTGAGGTTAACGGTTGAAGGGGGAGCTGGGTGTGGTGGTGTACTCCTCTAGTCCCAGAACTTGGGAAACAGAGGCAGACAGATCTCTGTGAGTTCGAAGCCAGCCTGGTCTACATAGGGAGTTTCAAGACAACCAGGCTACATAGAGAGACCCTATCTACAGCAACAACAACCCAAAATAAACAAACAAACAAAAGGTTGAAGGGGAACCGAGTCAGGGGACAAGAAAAAAGATGGAGTGAGGGGTAGGGCATCCAAACCCACAAATATTTGTAAGATAACTTGAATATATAATTTTTAAAGAGGGGTTGAGTATAGATCTGCTGGATGGGTGGATGGTGCTCCCTTCAGAATATTTAAGCTATTTTTATTTTGTTTTGTTTTTATTTAGTGTATGCATATGTGCTTGTGTGAATGTATGTCATATGTGTGCATGCCTGTGGAGACCAGGAGAGGATATCAGATCTCCTGGAAATGAAGTCACAAGCTAAGAAATAAACAAGCAAAATAAATAATTTGTATAAAACATTATGCTGAGTAGGCCTGACGGGATATAGCTATAATCCCAGAACACAAGCAGTAGAGGCAGAAGAGCCGGGAGCTTGCGGCCATCTTGGGTACGTGGTAAGTCTGGGGTGCAGGAGCTCTTGCCTCATGACCAAAGTTACACTGAACAACTTAGATAAAATGAACACAGTCCTTGAAGGATACAAACCACCATATCCCACTGAGGAAGAAAACTCTATCAGAGAAGTTCTGGGCCAACTAAAGGGACTTCGTTAATATTTTTACATCTTTAACAAGGAAAAGCTCCAGGCCCAGAGGCTGTCATTACTAAATTCTCTCACATAT
Organism: Rhabdomys pumilio; assembly: GCA_030674055.1. Classification (NCBI taxonomy): domain Eukaryota; kingdom Metazoa; phylum Chordata; class Mammalia; order Rodentia; family Muridae; genus Rhabdomys; species Rhabdomys pumilio. Next base: position 68,619,447 of record JANHMN010000012.1, read on the forward strand.
CTAAGAAAGAAATAATGCCCACTCTTTCATAATATAAAAGTGGATTTAATGCTTTCCAATTTTAGACACCATGAATGTTACACTCAAAAAGCTCCCAGCCAATGTTCTCCTGAACACAGGCACAAAAATCCACAACAAAGCACAGTGAATTGAGCCCAGAAAAATAGGCAAGGGGTGATGCAACATAAGGAAGCAGGGCTCTTCTTTAAAAGAGTGCAGGACTGTTTTGACTTTGGAAAGCTGACCATTCTAATTTAATACAGTAATAAGCCAAAAACAGATAAAGGATGCTCTCATCGTGAGAGAGTCAGAGAGGCTCACAGACATGGTAGAGAAGGCTATTCCAGCTCCCATGGGGCAGCCAGCAGACAAGACATCATGGAGACCATGAAGCCAAAGTACAAATGAAGCTGTGCATGCAACAGCCCCTGCACTGCTTCAGTGAAATGAATCTCCACAAAGAGTCTCTGGGATCCCGCATCATTCAGACACACAGTCCCACATTTCCCAGAGGGACTGATTCCTGCTGTGCTTGTGTGACTTGGCTGAGCGCCATTCTGTTCCTTGATACTAAAAAACAAACAAACAAACAAAACAAAAACAATGGACACGCCCTCAGGCATCACCTACCAGCCTGTACTTCCTCCACCCTCCTGGACTGGAAGCTCCCCAAAGGGAGCTTCTGAACCAGCATGCTAGCACTGCATGTGGCCACATCACAATGAATCCTCACTGCTCCAGGACCATGTGAATGGAGAAATGGATAGTCAGACTCCTCAAAGTCTGTGCCCATGTTACGGCCATCACATGGACACTTCCTTATTTAAGTGTGTGTGTGTGTGTGTGTGTGTGTGTGTGTGTGTGAGAGAGAGAGAGAGAGAGAGAGAGAGAGAGAGAGAGAGAGAGAGAGAGAGAACTTTCAGGAGTCAGTTCTCTCCTTTAACCATGTAGGATGCAGGGATTGAACTCAGGTCATCAGGCTTGGAGGCCAGCACTTTTCCTCAGCGAGCCATCCCATCAGCTCCACTTCTCAAGAAAGGAATTTACTTCTTTTACCTCCCCAGGACCAGCATAAACGAGCTCATAGAAGCACTGGTGCTGATGAGTCTTGCGAATAATACCTGCTAAATGCGCAGAAGGCATTAGGAACATATCTCTGCTCAGATCGAACCCCCAAGCCTCTTGTGTGTGTACCACTGCACATAATTAAAGGTTAAAGAAGTGTCGTGTGGGTTTTTATAGAAAGCAAGAGTACATGCAATTCTTCTGAAAGCTTGCTGATTACTCTTGGCACATTGTGTTTTAATTTTGATCTCTGGAAAATATCAGGAACAAGGAAAGAACTTCCCACCCCCACCCCACTAACCCCACTCCATAGGAAAAACAGTATTGAAATAATACAAACATCTTGGATCAAACCTCTTTCAAACTCGCTTCACCCTCCCATCAGGCCTGAAGTCAGCACAGTTTGTCCGCCAAGAGAGTGGGAGTTGGCACCGCTCCTCATAAACGTCCCCCACGGGAGGCCTGGGATGCATTGAAATTGTTTCCTCTGGTCAGATGTTGATGGCGGCCCCCACCCAGGATGTGAATTTATCACGAGGGTTGTGGGTGGGTCTAGGGCGATGGTCCTGTCTGTCTGGACACGTGTGTGAAAGCACACACGTTTGTCCTCTAATATCTCTAATAAGGACATTGGCAACACCTAAAAGAGTTTCAAAAGTTGGTAGAAATTTTAAAGCAAGGCAAGAATCCTAGAAGGCTGGTTCCGTGGGTGGGGGTGCCAAGGTGGCCCCATGTACCTCAGATGAAGTGCTGAGGGGGAGCAGGGACAGAAGGGTCTCCACTGAAGCCAGCCTAGCTTAAAACCTGTAAGAGAGATCTTGTTTCAAGAGAACATGGCAGACATTAATAGCTGGGGATATTCTTTTCTTCCTCCAGCTTCCAAACGTGCATGTGCACGATGCAAGCACACACATGCATGCACCACACACACAAACACATGTATACACCACTCATCCATGTCTACACACATGCTCACACCACTCCCCCCCACACACACATACACAAGCACACACCTCTCCCACCCACATTTATACACCATGCCATGCACATGCATGCACCACACACATACTCACATCTACACACATGCTCACACCACACCACACATGCATGCATCATATCACTCACACACACACATACATACATGCATAGACCACACACACACACACACATGCTTATACTAACACATCCATATACACATATCCATACACTACACAGACATGCACACACAGAGAGACAGAGACACACGCACACAGAGAGAGAGACAGAGAGAGAGAGAGAGAGAGAGAGAGAGAGAGAGAGAGAGAGAGAGACAGAGAGACAGACAGACAGACAGACAGACAGACAGAGACAGAGACACAGAGAGCTCTTACTGGAAAAGGCAAATGAGGCAACAGATTTTCCGTGGGTGGGTCATTAACGTGATCTTCTTGCTCCATACGCATCTATCTCAGAGTCTTTGGTGAACCAGAAACAATCAGAGGCGTGAGGGCTGAGGCCTCTGGTCATGGGATAGGAGAGCAAAGGGAAATCAACTTAGACAATGAGGAAATTCTGCCCTGCCTCAGAGTGGCCAGTTCCCATCCTCTTCATCATGGCCAGTAGAGCCAGCTCAAGACCAGCCACTGTTTACAAAAGATGGACCTTTGTGGGGAGGAGGGTTTCTTTCTCGTCACTTGGTTCAGGACTTCAGCTTCTACAAGATCTACAGGCCTAACTGAATCCTCATGATGTTCCTGTCTGGGCTGCTCGCCAGTGCTCACAGCAGCACTGTGGGTCACGGGAGGCTGAAGCTGTGGGTGAAACACTGTTGATTCTCAAGCTTTGCGGAGTTAGCACTGCTTTTATGTGACGACAAGCAAGCGCAGATACAGTGTGAAGTAGAATTGATGGTATTGTTTTAAACACACACAGGACCTTCTAGGAACTGTGGCTGTAACCCACATCCGTGACAACCCTAGCGAACACAAGCTCTCTCTTCTCCGCTTCTGGATGATCATAGTGGAAAGATTTGAAAAAAAAGTACTACTCTGTTCGTCTCATCCCTCTGGGTGAAGGGGAAACACTGGAGGACTCCTACGGGCCACTGCCATACACATGACTCCATACACATGACTCCATCGCGGGAGCGCAGGCCTCACGCTCGAGCTTAGATGTCCTTCACCACTCCTCGCTCCCTCTGCAGCTGTTTTGATTTGGTCTGTTAGCTAGGAAGTGGGAAATAATAACCAAGTCTCTATCCTTGGATCCAGTGCCACCCACTACAGCAGTTTGTGGAGGTGACCCAGCTCCTCCCTTCATGCTTTTCTGTCCTCGGCGTCTTCTCCAGAAGTGTGGCTTGGTGGACAGACAGAGCATCCTGGTGACCTCAGGGCAGCTGGGTGCTGGGCCGCAGACTGCCCTGCTGTTCTCTGATGAGACCAGCTGCAAAGCGGCTGTTGGAGGCCCACCGGGGATGAGCTGGCTTGAGTGCTTCCTGGGCATCGAGCTGGTGGTGTCTGTTGCCGACATGCACAGCTGATGTCCTCAAGGCTGGTGTTGCTCAGTCCAGCCAGGGCTAGCTCTCCTGTGCTCTGGGCCTCCCCTGGGCTGTCATTGGTGTTGCCAGTGCTGAGTTTCAACCATCTGCTCTGTAGTCACTAGCCCTGAAACCCTCAGCCCTACCTGGTCCTTGCTGTTGAACATCTCATCTCTCACCTGCTGAGCCTTCTGGAGACTCAGCAACTCCCCACAGGCATGCCATGAATAACCCTGGGATGCCCTTTATCTCCACTAGATGTAATGGTGCTATGCCCAACCAAAGTGACTTGATCGCCAACCCCAGACAAAGAGTAGCAGAGACCCCAGACCTAGACAATCCCCAATTAGTCTTTTAGGGGACAGCATCCTAATGAAGAGAACTAGAAACCCAGCCTAGCCCTTCTCCTGCTCCCTCTTCCCTCTGGTCAGGAAATTCACCAACTCAGAAAACTTCCATCTTTTGAACAAAACTTTAAATGGAGGAATAAACTTTATAGTCTGATGGGTAAGTTGTCTCTTTGGGGGACAGAGAGGAATTTAGACAGGCCTGGGGAAGACTTTCTGTACCTGCCCTTTTAACTTTATTTCTTAGGAAAAGATATCAGATGTCAAGTAACAAAAAGATGAGACTTCAAAGGCACCAATTTAGTCGAGCATGCCTGGAATCCCAGCATGTGGGGGGCAGAGGCAGGAGGATCAGGCGTTCAAGGCCAGACACACAAAACTCTGCCATCAAAAAAATAAATAAATAAAAGCATCATTTATTACAGCCTGTTGGTGTAGTAGAACACCAAGAGAGCAGAGAGTAAGCCGCCTGTATAAAGACCCACTGCGTGCTTCTAAATCCCTCATACCCACTGCGTGCTTCCAAATGCCTTACAGTCTTCAGTCACTCCCTACATGTAGCCACCTCACCCATAGACCTGCCATAACCAAGATGGGAGTATTTGTATATCAGTAGATTTTTATACTTTTTTACTTGTGAATAAAACATTAATCTTTGAACACATGGGAAAGTATGGTTCACACAATGGACCACAATTAAGGCATAAAGAGGAGGAAATGGCATCATTCATAATAATGCATCTGGAACTGGAGGTCATTCCGTTAAGTGAAATAAGCCAGCTATAACCACGTGAGCGCCCAGGGTTGGGCTCTTTATAAAGTTGTTCTTATAGCCGTTGAGAGACAGTGTTTCCTGGAGACTGGGGAGACTGGAGAAAATCAGGGAGACAGGGAAAGGTTGTGTGACAGATCTCAAGTCACAGGAGGAGTACAAAGTGTTCGGTTGCACAGTAGGTGACTATTGTAATGCTAATTTGAAGGGATGGATATGTTTACCCTTTTTAAAACACAACACAATATATACATAAAGAGTATAAAATATCACATGGTAGATCATAAATACATAGCACTTAAATGAATTAAGTGACTTTTTAAACAGTTGACAGCTTTGGGGAAAAACAAAGCATCATTTCCACCTCCACCTATGTGGCAGGACAGCTCAAGATGGGAGATTTCGATCTCAGAAAGAAACCAAATGCATCTCTCTCCTAACATCATGCCCTCTTTTGAAATCCCATGAAGTTGTTCACTGAGTGGCTTGATGACCTCAACCTATTCCCAGCGGTGCCCCTGAGGTGGCAGTGCCTCCAACTGCATCGGTGAGTGTAGGAGCCCAATAGTGAGCTGTTTGACCTGGAGAACATAGCCCGTGTCTAAGGCTCTGGTGAGGCATTTTGAAGATCTTAGTGCTTTGGGGAAGAAGGGGATCAACATGAGCCTCCGACAGTGAACTTGCAGAAGTACAGGCCAGAGGCTCTCCTTAACCACTGTGGACTGCAAATCTCTGGGAGCTCACCCTGGTCTCCCAGAGACAGGAAGGTGTGAACCTGAAGGAGATAATGGAATCTGGAGCTACCACCAAGGCAGACCTTCATTTGCAGCGATTTAGAAAATAAAATGTAAATGTGTGTCTGGAGAGATGCTTCAGCAGGAAAAAGCAAGTGTTGCTCCTGTGGGGGACCTGAGTTCAATTCTCGGCACCTACAGTGAGTCATAGTCGTCCAAAACTCCGAGTCGCATACTCTTGTGTGGCTGCTGAAGGCACCAGTCACACAAATTAAAATGGGTAAGTCCTTTTGGAAGAAAGCAAAAATAAATGTGGCATGGGCTATGTCCCAGGGTCATAGAACTATTAGCACTCACTGGGTTTAGCATCGATTCAGTAAATGCCAACTCATTACCTAGTTGACTACTCAGCCTTTCATGTTTAAATACCAGTGGTGGATCTTTGTTAGTGTAGTCTTGCTTTCCCTGTCTGTCGAAATGCTAACTGGAACCACGGAGTGAGGACCAGGCACTCCTTAGGTGATGAGCTCTGAAGACTTGGTCTGCACAGTACGGAAACGTGGTTTCCACAGTTCCTTGTCAGTCTGCCTCCTCCATGGTCCTCCCCCCATTTCCCAAGTGTTTGTTGGCTGATAGCCTTCCCCGTGCTAGATGATATGGGACAGAAGAAAAGGAACGTGTGCTTCTGCTCTCCAGGACCTCGCCTGCCAAAGGCAGAGGAGGAAGTAAGTTCCGGATATGGTCGGTGCAGGACAAGAGTGGCCTTGGCTCAAGTGGGCATCTCTGTCTTCCAAAAGGAGGGAATACAATTGTCAGCTGATACAATCACAAAACACACTTGGGGAATGTTCTAAAGCAGAGACTAGATCAGTGATTCACAGGATCCAACTGCTGTATCCCAGCCAACCCGAGACTGCACCGTGCTGCCAAGAGAAGGGAGTGATTTGGTTAGCGTAGGTTTCTTTATTTGTTTGAATTATTTTTTCTTTTACTTCCATAAACATTACTATTTAAAAACTTGAAAGTAAATGAAAACAACACACAGCAAAGGTAACTACGACTGACTACAAGAAATTAAAACAATTATGTCAGAGGATATTAAGCTAATCATTTTTCTAGTTCTAATTCCACCATGGCGTTCTTGTTTAAGTAGTGGATAAGAACATAGAAGGTATTCACTCCTTAAAGTGTAAAATACAGTACGAAGTTTCACCGTTTCCGTTCCAAATGCCCATTCTAACTGCATGGATGTTTACTGAATTGTATAGATTTTTGCGTCTGTTTAATTTTGCCATGTGACTTGAACGTCATCTTCATCCGTCACAAGGGAAAGAAGATGGCTCAAGGTTAACTGGGGCGTTGTACAATGGAATGTTGGTCACACACTGCTCATTCTGGGACTTAGCATTTAGTGTTGTCATGGGTGCAGTTTGGAAGAACTTATTGGTAAGCTCCCTTGCCCTGTGTACAGATGGTGAGGGTGGGGTCTGGATTCCTAACTCTCTCTACCTCAAGCTTTCCTCTAAGTGAGACTGGAACCAATCATGAGAGAGCTCAGTGCTCCCTCAGATCTCAGCTTTGCTCTGCAGAGGTACAGTCGGGAGGTCCCAGACTTTTATGTCATCCTAGCTGTTTGCAATGTGCCACCCAAAGGTGACTCCAGTTCACTGCCATGGTCCACTGTTTTACATTAGACCTGTGATGACTTGCCCACATTCACTTAATTTTGAACCAAATAACTGTAATTGGGGACTGTTTTAATAATCCAGCTAATTCCCTCAAAGAGCCAGAGAAATTTTGTGTGCACTTAAAGAAAAGGAAAAAGAAATAAAAAAAAAAAAAAAGCCAGATATGGCTCTTATAGCCTCAGCGCTTTGGAAGCTGAGGCAGGATGATAGGTGAGTTCAAGCCAGTTGGGACTACAGATGTGAGCCTCTCACACAAACACTAAAAGCAATCAGATTAAAGAAGAATGTGGGATGGAGCTGGCTTCCTAGTGTTTCCCTGGCATACGTGAGGGCTCACCCCCTGTAGCAGTATATTTCCCCCACTACATTTTACAATAAACTCGATAATTTGGTAGGAGCTAATGTGGGAGGAGGAAGAAGAGAAGGAGGAGGAGGAGCTAGGAAGGACCCATGGAGGACCATGCATATATCAAGAGCAGTCCTAGGTAACAACTTATATCTGGGTTAGTTAATTGGGAAACACCGCTAATTGTGTGGGCATCTTGTTAATTGAACATTATCAAACATGTAAAGCCTTTGGATAATCTTTAAGCATTAGAGTCTCATTTCTACTGGGTACTGCATGGATGGCGGGATGGTCTGGGCTCAGCCAAGTGTTGGGGAGATAGGATGGTAGATTGACAGAGCCATCTCCCATGCTGGTGTCTCGTGGGTGCAAGGGCCGGTGCTTTGGCCAGCATGAGCTAGGGTCAGAGTTGAGCAGCAGCGGTGGGAGGATGCTGCCACTCTTGGCCTCAGTCCTTGTCTAGTCCAGAACATGGCGGCTCTGTAACAGCAAGCCAAATTGGGCGTCGTGTCGTTTTTAAATATTAACAGTAACAACCCTCCCCCACCCCCAGCCTCACATAAACTGGATGTAGCTTGCAATTGCTGGACTGGGGAAATAGATGCAGAAGAATCAGAACCAAATTTATCTTTAGCTACATACTGAATTTGAGTCTAGCCTGGGCCTAAACAAGACCCACAGAGATCTGTCTGCCTTGGTCTCCTGAGTGCTAGGCTTGAAGGCGTTTGTCACCACTACCTCCTGGCACTGATCTTCTGCCTTACTCTGCCTGGCCTCAGGGCCTTATTCAAGCCCGGCCAGCACTCCACACACTGGGCCACCCAGCACTCCACCCACTGGGCCTCCCAGCACTCCACCCACTGGGCCACCCAGCACTCTATCCACTGAGCCACCCAACACTCTACCCACTGAGCCACACCTCCCTACATCAGGTTGTTCTTTCACTGTCATTTAAAAATGAAGAATAGAATAAGTCACCCAAAAACTTCTTAGAAATACCTAATGCCATTAGTAAATAGACTTTGATACTTCACCAATTAGAAATTATTTTCTTTTAAATAGTATGTGGGGTTGTTTGCACCAACCTGGACATTAAAAACTAAAAGGCAGACAGATGATAAAATACAGAAATATAGTTTGCATATATTAAAATTATTATTATTGCTAGAAAATTTCAGCTAAAGATAGAAATTGGGATGGATAACTGATGGTAACACAACCCACACAGGTTTCATCACTACTGCTAAGCAGCACATCCGGAGGAAAGACCTTTGAACATTGAAATGCCTGGCCTTAAATCTTCGTAAATGGCCATAAAGTCCAGGTGACCCTCACAGATGCAAAATGATACAAAGCACAATTCCAATTCTGAAAACAGTTAAAATCACAGACCCACACCTAACTTCTAAACATTACTATCAGGCTGTGGTCATCCACTTCCTCTCTTTCCTGTTGATCCTTAAGTAACGTGGATTGACTTGTCTCTGTTCTTTCACTGGGTCCATTGGATGATGGGATGAAGCAGCCAGGGCAGGCCCCAAACTTGGGCAGTGCAGGACAAGCTGAGGGGGTGCAGCCACTCTCTGCCAAGCCCTGTGGATAACGGATGGGCTGTCAGCAGTGTGGATGACACGACCCACACTCCCCTCCACAGGCTTCTTTCCCAGTGGACAGTCTGGCCAGCTGTCTGGGCAGCAGGAGGAGTTGTTCATCTCCAAGTGAGACCTGTGGGAAAATCCTCACTGGCCCATAATTGATTCCACTCTGCCAACCCCATCGCTGGAAGCTTCAGTGAGGCAGGCTGCCGGGTGGGGAGGGCAGCCTGCTAGGGGCTGCTGGGCTGAGAGCAAAGGCCGTTAAGGCCCCCTGCAATTAACACTAATCTCAAAATTGGCCTCTGACAGCAAAGACTAGCACCTGACAGCTAATTACTTGTGTCAGACTGATGTGCACTTCATATGGAAAGGCTATTTATCAGGGACTGGGGTCACCTCACCCCCGTTTAGATTGGTTCTTCTTAGCAGAAGACAGTGAGGAATTGTTCTGGCTTCCTTCCCAGAAGTCCTGGAAGTTCTCAGACTTCATCTCATAGAGAGGCTCCTAACTAACCTTTGTAAGGCCTGATGCAACAATGCTGGACTTCACCTGTGTTTAGGGCAGAGCCCAGAAGAGTGATGGAGACACGCAGCACCTCCATCGTAGCAATGGCAGATGGAAAGTCCAGCCAGGCCATCCACCATTATGAGCCTCAGCATGGGGAGGACTCATACGTAGTTTATTTTGCAAATGGAATTGTGAAAGTCAGCTGCCCTTGGTGAGTTTTCAGTGTTTTCACAATGTTTCATGTAGCTTCTCGAACACGTATATATGACACACATGAGTATGTCTCATTAAGTGGGTGGCTTGAGTTGCCTTCGTAATAATAGAAGTGAGCAATGGCAGAGGGGTGGGGACCAGGAGGGGGAAGCTGGGGAGGAGCTAGGAGGAAGGAGCAGGGAGAAACCAGGAGGGAGTTTGGGGGAACCGGGAAAGGGAGGGAAGGGGGAAACTGAGTGGGGAGTCAGGGGAATTGAAGGGGTGGGAGGGAACTTGGAGGGGAGGGGGGAGCCAGGAGGGGGTATGGGGGAAACTGAGTGGGGATTGGGGGTGTCCATAGGACTATGGCAGCCCATTGTACACTCCAGCCCACAAACACTTTGTTCTTCACATTTGTTGATTAGTCTGTGTGTCCACACACGTATGTATGAATGCACATACCATGAGAACAGCAGTCAGAGGACAATGTGATGAAGTCCGTTCTCACCTTCCACCATTTTGGGTCTCAGGGATTGAACTCAGGTCATTGGGCTTGGTGGCAAGCACCTTTACCTACTGAGCCTTTTCACTGACCCACCAAACACTCTCAGAGGACTTGTAACATCTATGCAGGTTCTGGGCATATAAGATATGGCAAATTTATTGGTCTTGGAAACTCACAGTTTGGATAATGAACTTAATATGTAAGTATGGTGCGGTGTAGTGTGTACTCTTTTGTTTTATGTCTGGCCGTTTTAAAAAATGTTATTTATGTATAAGACACTTTTGTCGCATGTACGTCCGCACACCCAAAGATCACATCAGATTCCATAACAGTTTTGAGTCACCTGGGAGTGCTGGGAATTGAACTTGGAACCCCCAAAGAGCAGCCATCTCACCAGGCCTCTTATGTGAAGCCCACCATGCAGACGCACACAAATGGAACCTAAGTTTCTATGGTACAGAGAGCAGCTACACAGACTGAGAGCCAGAAAATATCCAGAGTCAGGCAGGCAAAGGAGAGGCTCTGTGGCAGTGGACAGGCCGGTATCCAATGCCTGCCATGGGGAACTCAGCTAAACTGAAGTCTAGCAGGAGCACGACCGGAACGAGGCTGACAAACAAAGCACATGGTCAGCTTTCCCAAAGTTTCATCTGAAGTTTTCCATTTCATGGTTTTACTTTTTAAAATTTATTATTTATGTTTTTATTTATTTGTTTGTTTGTTTACTTTAACTAGGTCTGAATCTCACTTCTGGTATCCATGCTCTGTTGAAGAGCACACCGAAGAGAACACTGAGAAACAGCAGGCCACAGTCCACATCTTGTCTGGCTGAGTCCTCCAGTATTAACTTTTTGTTCATAAAAATATCATCTTCCCCACTCAACTCCATCTCCTTCATCCAAGCAAATCTGGGTTTTCAAAGGATTCACTTGTCCGGTCTCTGTGCTAGGGGTTAGGAGAAGGGGCGAGGAAATCTGTGAGAGCGGCAGGCATCTGCACTACTCTCCCAAAGCTCATGAGTTCTGAGGAGAGCCACAGACAGGAAACAGATCTTCTGAAAACCCAGGAAGGTGAAACTTGTGGCAACTGTTACAAAAATCAGAAATTTTCTAAAAGTCAATATTTATATGAATTTTTGAACAATGTATTTATTTTTTAATATCTTTTATTTATTCTTTAATAATTTCATATGAGTACACGATGTATCTTGATAGTTTTTACTCCCAACCCCTCCCACTTCTACATGAACGATGTGTTTAATAGTCAAAGGAAGTATGCCACCCAGACCTTCATGACATAGAGCCATGGTGGTAAGACAGGAAAACAAGGCTTGTGAGTTGAGTCCTTGGAGTGTGTCTGGGGCTGCGCTCACACTGTGTGGTGAGCAACTCTTCTCACTGCAGTTTCTGAATATATAACAAGGAGCAGCTGAAGTGGCTGGAGAGATGGCCCAATAGGTGGGGACACTTGCTACTCTGTTACGAGAGTTGACACCTGAAGTCACCTATAAGTTAAGTTCCAGGGCCTCAAGGACACCTGTGCACAGGTGCAAAATACTTATGTCACACAGGCAGACCACTCACTGAGAACAATAACGTATCATTTTACAAAGAACAATGTAAAAGACCTTGTCTCACAGTTTGAGGTGATGGTAGTCCATCTTGGTAAAGAAAGATTGCAGCAGGAGAGTGAGCTGGGACCCCTCCCTCCCTGGAACGTCACTGGAATAGTGCAGAAGGTAGACAGGAAGCAGGATAGAAGAAGGAGCTGTGAGACTTAGTGACTCGCCTCCTCTAGAGAGGCCCCACCACAAAAGCTTCCTCAGCCACTCAAAACAGCATCACCGTCACATACACAATCCTGTGAGGGACGTTCCATGGACAGACGTGAACACATGGACAGAACTGAACACATGGACAGAGCTGAACATATGGACAGAACTGAACACATGGACAGAGCTGTTGCTGTCTTATAACAAGCTGTGCCAAACCTTTTCCATCTTTGCAAACCAAGTTACTGAGATGGTAAGGAGCTGGAGGCTGGGGAGACCGCCCAGTAAAAAGACACTTACTGTGCCAGCCTGGGGGACCTGAGTTTGATCCCCAGAATCCAAAAGGCAAAAGGAACCAGCTCCTGCAAGCTGTCCTCTGAACCCCATACATGTGTGCTGGCACACACACACACACACACACACACACAGAGAGACACACACACACACAAACACAGACACACACAGACACACACACATACAAACACACAAATACACACAAATACACACACACACACACACACACACACACACACACCTCACACAAGCAAAGGACCACATCAGGCAGCCAGAACATTCTGGCTAGAATGTTCTGCAGCTCCTGCAGGCCACATTTGTAGGTAGTAAACTCAGTCAGCTTGTATCATCTTAGAACAGATCCATCCTCCCAGGTCTGTATTTCCCGCCCGTGTCTTGGTAGACATTCCAACGCAAATGCAATTACTATTCCAATCCTTCTACTGTACCTGCCCCCAAAGGAGCCAGATCCTTCCAGAAGTTTGAAAGAAGACCTTGAAAGCCTTCTCAGATTTAGTTCTCAAAGCTTGAGACACAGCTAACAAAGCAGAGAGTAGGGCAGACTACTTTGTGTGAACACAGGCCACGAGAGGGATAAACCAAAAAGAAACCAACCTCGGAAACAGATGCACCATCCTGAGAGCGTGGGCCCAGCACACGCTGCTGATTGCAAATGGGCCCCGGGTGGCTGAATTATTACTGCCATCAAGCCTGCTTACTGCTCAAGGAGCGTCACTGTTTCAGTAGTCCTGCCAAGGCTCCAGGCACCAGCACAAAATAACAGTTTAAAACAAGTGATAACAGAGAACCAGGAGTCTGGCTCAGACACAAAACCAAAGGGAAAGAGAGCAACTTTACACCCTGGATCATGCCCAGAAGTCTCCTGTTCTGAAACCTTCTCAGAACACGGAGCCCACAGCACCGCTCAAATGACCCGAGTTGGGGACTCTTGTCAAGGTGATGTCAGCAGCAGCTTCTGCGGGTGCAGCAGGTGCTACCGGCTCCATCTGTAACAGGTCATTAAGTTTGCCTTCCTAATCACCCACTTGACGGGCAGAAAGAGAACACTGACCAGAGTGGCCAAGCTGAGGCCTGCACTTGGCCTCCTGCTGTGGGCTGGAGGAGGACTCCCCATGTAGGCTTTTTTTAGGCACTCCAATGGAAACAGTCAGATAGTCTCTTGGCCCCAAGTGAGGTCTCCGTCCCACAGCTCCTGGAGGCTGTGTAACATGAAACCAAGCCTGTGACACATTCAGTTCACTCTAGCTTTAGTTTATTTTTTTTTTTTTAGGAATAATAACTCTATCACTATATAGCAGAGGTCTGGAACTCACTATGTAGCCCAGGCTGGCCTCAAACTCACAACAATCTGAGTGTCTCAGCCACCCAAGTGGTGGGATTACCGCAGTGAGCCACCATATCAACTCAGGCCTCATTTGTTTTCTAAATGCTTCTTTGGCCATCACCAAGGTGCTTTGGTATTATCAAAGTCCCCCTTTACCTTGATTTCTCCACCATTCAGTGTTTTTTAACAAACAGAATAATATCTCCAATGTCAAGAGTAAAGACTATAGTTGTAGAGTTTTGCTTGGCTTTTGGGACATGAGTTTGTACCAATTCTCTTATAGATGGTGAGGTGATATGACTTTTGATTTATGTACAGTCTGTACAATCTGCTCCATATATAAAGGGGTCTATTCAAGCTGAGCATGGCGGCCATGTCTGTAACCTCAGAACTTGGGGAGACAAAAGTAGTGAGTACCACTGGCTTCAGGCCAGCTTGGACTCCACAAAAGGAGACCCTATCCTACAAAACCAATAAATAATTAAGTATATAAAGTCATAAACAATACATAAAATATCCCTGCCTTGGCCTTTGGAGAGCACTTCCATTCCTGGAGTCCTGCACCAACTTCCTGCTGCACATGGAGCTTTGGGCAAAGCAGCCATGGAAAGGGCAAGGGCACGGAATTCTCTGTGCCAAGCTGGCTCCCACCACCAGTATCCTTTCCCCTCCACTTACCACATATCACAAAACCATATGTATGCCCAGGACCCCAAATATTTCTGCATGAGGGGTTCCTCATACAGCCCTCTGGATTGCTGGAAATCGGCCACCACCCTCAAAGCTTCCGCTGTCCCTCGACACCATCAGAGGGTACCTCTGAGCCGAGTGACACCTGCTCTCTGCCTGTCTGGATCGCTACCACCCTGCTGTGAGATCGTTGGCATGGTGCAAGCCCCCTGAAGAACTCCCTCAACCAAATGCTAAGCAGGTGGGCACCATGGCCATGGCCCCAGGGGTCTGCTTGGAGCACTAAATTTATAGCCACTGTCACCCAGTGTGTGGCAAGAGTATTTTGGCAGCTCTAACTACAACATCTCTTCAGATTTAATACAGAGTTGTTGTAGAGACAGACTGATTGCAATTTTCATTTGGCCATTTTCTCATTTCTTTGGGGTCTATTTGGTACCCACTAACAATCTGTGTAACATTTCACCTGGGATTGCCTTGCATAAGCTGGTACAAAAAGCTAATTTGCAGATTTTCTTAAGCATGAAGATGGCTGTCAGATAAGGGTAACTCCAGCTTAGGTTCCAAGGGTACTAATCCCAACAGAGAGAGATAGATTTTTCCTAATCATTATCTGGCACTGGGTGGTAAGCAAACTCACCCTCCCATACCGGAGTTATAGGCTGAACAGCTGTGAGTCATCAGACATGAATGTAGTCCTAATTTGAACTGGTGCTGGAGGTAGTGGGTACAACTCAAATTAGACATGCGGTGGGAGTTTAACCACAATATTACCAATTCCCTTCTGACATCTGACAGCCTTTAATAATTAACTTCGTGTAGATGGTCAAACATTCCCTCCCTGTTGGACCAGTCTCTGGCTATACCAGTCTCTGCACTGTAATTGCTACTGGGACTTTCAGTTGCACTAGAGACAAGCCATAGGTAAAACACCAGGCAGTTACAGGAGCCTGCACCTCTAAGTTGCCTGTCTTTCAACAGGGCTAGAAGGCCGCCCCAGCAGCTATCATGTACTGCCTACAGCCTACATGTGAACCTGGGAGATTGTCCCTGGTTAAGAGGGAAAGCTGTGGTCTGAGGCTTGACTGGAGGCTTCGTGATGCTCTTGCAGAGTTCTCTGAAAGTCACTGGCAAGCTGCCCAAACCCAGGCCTCGCTTTCCATTTTGTGATGTCATCCTCTCCCTAGATGCTGTTTACCCACAGGTTACGGGTCCCAGAGACAGAGGTCTCCTAGTTGTTGACAACTGGAGAACTTTGAAAATTGAAGGAAAATGAAACTACATCCCGAATTTAAGCCCATCCTCTCTTGAAAAGACTGATGCCATCTTCAAGCTTTGAAGATTATGGACAACAGCCAACTCCTTTTACTCAGCCACGCTATGGAGTCCCAGAACTGGGTTCCTCTTTCTTGGGTAAAATGATGGGTCAACTGATGACTGTCCACAAGATTGTTATTCCAGTTAGTAAATGATGTCTTGCTTGATGGTAGGCACTACACACTGTGACCCTTATTCTACCCAGGAGCCAGTGACCCATTCCATATGTTTTAAAAGACCATTTTTAAAGTTATTTATTTTAGTTTGTGTGTATTTTGCCTGCACATATGTATGTGCACCATGTATATGCCTGTTACATCCCCTGGAACTGGGTTATAGATTAGTGTGGGTCACCATATGGGAACCGAACCCAAGTCCTCTGCAAGAGCTCCATGTTTTCTTAATTGCTGAGTCATGTCTCCAGTTCCAAAGTTACATTTCTTTCTATTTTTGTTTTGTTGTCGTTGCTATTATTAAAATCAGAGTCTCATGTAGCCTATGCTGGCCCCAAACTTACTGTGTAGCAAGCAGAGGATTGCCTTGATGTCCGAATCTTCTGCCTCCAACTCCCAAGTGCTGGGATTATGTGTACATCACCATACCTGGCCTCAAGTACATTTATTTTATTTTATTTGTTTGTTTTTTCGAGACAGGGTTTCTCTGTGTAGCTCTGACTGTCCTGGAACTCACTCTGTAGACCAAGTTGACCTCGAACCTGCCTGCCTCTGCCTCCCAAGTGCTGGGATTAAATGTGTGTGCTACCACTGCCCGGCTTCTCAAGTACATTTAGAGTCAAATTTTATGTACTGTGGATATTAACAAAAATGAACCAGATATGGTGGTGCATGCCTTAAATCCCAGCACTTGAGAGGCATAAGCAGGAGAATCTCTGTGAATTTGAGACCAGCCTGGTTTACATATCTAGTTCCAACACCAGGCTACATAGAGAGACCCTGTCTGAAAACAAAACAAAAGCACCCCAAAATAACTTTTGCTTTTGTGTTCTGGTCTAATTACTGACCAAGTGACAGATCTGGAGCTGAGTAGCTATTGCCACTCTGTGACATCACCTCGTGTTACCACACATGGCTGATGCAGTCATCATAAAGACTTTTTTGTTTTTAGTAATCTGGATCCTCTAAAATTCACACTGGTATACCATTATTAGAGGTTCTATGAAGCATTAAATTTGTACTTCTTTAAGATTCTAAAATTCAAACAGGATTTGTTCAGACTGGGCTGCCTTTTTCAGGTTTCTGGATTCTGGGAAGCTTAATTACGAGCCTGAGGTGGCCTGGAGTAGTAAATAATCAAGGCTGTCAGCCTCAGCCTGGGGTCTGTCAACCCAGCATTTACGCAGAACCCAGCAGAGATGGTGCCATGGACAGATCAGCCCAGCTATGACCCAGTGACTATTCTTTTTCACAGAAGAAGAATATGCTCTTCCAAAGCCCTCGTCTTAAGGAAGAACTAACACCAAACAGTCTCAGAATAACCAGGAGATTAAAGGCCAATGCTATCCAGCTTCCTGCTTGTAACTAATCTCCTTAGAGATGGGAGAAGACGGAGAGGTGTCACTTTGAGGCAGGAAAGCTAGCCAGAACACAAGCAGCAGCCACCATCGGGTGGATGGAGCACAGAGACCAGGTCAGAAGACCTGGGCCCTGCTTCTCCTGGATCTGACCCTGTGGCCCAAAGATCCATACATCCTCCTTCTTCTCAGCTGAGCCGGACTTCTACCTACAGGCCTCCACTCCTCAGAAAACTGTGGGACAGCCTCTGACTCGTGGGGAAGCCCAGGAGTGGAGGCTGGAAGAAAAGGAGGCCAGCTCTCATCTCCAGGCTTCCTGTGGCCTCCTCCCAAAGATTCTCCTCATTAGTAGTGTTGGCCCAAGGCACCTAACACATGAATGCTCTCTGATTTCTGTTTCCTCAAAATACTCACTCTGTAACAAAATGTAAATTACTGTGCTCAATTTTATATAATAGATTCTGCATTGATCTATGTAATGAAAAATATGTTGATGAGTTATAAAAGTAAATACATCATCAAAATCTAAGGAGTATTATTCCACAATGACAAGCATATTTAATATTCATTCTTCTTCATTCTCTAATTGAATTCCATTCAAATCCATAATCATGTTTCTATCTGTCACTTCTCTTAAAACAGTAAATAAGTGATTTGGACAGGAACAGTGCACAGATACCCTCCGAACAGCATGTAGCCCAAGTCTATTCAGCCCATGTTTGTTGGATAGCAAAAGGATGAATACATAAACGAATGGACAGATGGAAGATGAAAAGCTTAACTTTTAAGATTGGTGCTAAAAAAAAAAATTCTAAACCAGAACCAGGTCCATTTCTTCCTAATGTGTTCACTTGAATGACTTTCCACACTCTGAGGTGTCACTAAATGACAGTCAGAACTGTTGTCAAATTGAAAGGAAACACCTGATTCCAGCTCTTTCTAAAAGGTAAACTCCTGTGACCCAGCTGCATGTTCTTGCCCTGCGCACTTGACTCTTGAGGCCCTGGGAAGCTGGCTCTGATACAAAGGTGTGACCCGTCCTGGGGAGTCACAGACATCATGTCACTGCAGAGACGCAGTTTCTCCAGGCAACCAAACTCAACAAAGAACCCAGAGAGACAAGTTCCATTGCACAGCTTGACTGGGAAATCGGAAATTCTCCAAAATCCCAAACTCTTTGATCCCTGATACGATGCTGCAAGCAGATTCTGCGCTAGCCCTCATGTGACAGATCACAACGTGGTCACACCAACAACAAAACCTAAAGTGCTTTCAGCCTGTGTCTTCGAATTACGCATGAGACACAGTGAATCTTTTGCTTGTAGTTAGATGCTGTCAGTCTCCAATATTGCTTATTAATTGATATTTGTACAAACATTCCCAAACCTGAAACTCCACTGGTTCTAGACAGAGATGACTGGAGGCATCTCTTGACAATACTGTGTCTGGAGAGATTTCTTTGTTGGCTCAGTGCCTGCTGCACATACAGAAGGACCTGAATTTGGACACCCCATAGCCACAGAAGAGCTGAGCCTGGCTCCCCAGTCTGTAGCTTAGCACTCAGGGGACAGAGACAGATTAACTTGCCGACAGGCTAGCCTAGCCTGGGCCTCAGTAAGAGACCCTGTCTCAAAAAGTATAGTGGAGAGGATGATGTAAGACTCCTCATGTCAACCACAGACTCCACATGCACCTGTATGCACACACATGCATGCATGCACGAACACACACACATAGAAGCATACACTGCCCATGCACACACATATACACCCACTACGTGTGTGGCCAGGGGAGACCTGGCCGACTTCTACTATGGAACTCTGGTTGTGTTCATCATGTTTTTACTGAAAGGCTGGGGAAACAGCTCAGTGATGGAACGTCTACCTACTGTGTTCAAGGGTCCGACTTTGATCCTGAATTGAAACAAAGGTGATGGTAACATCACACTTAAAGTTTAGATTTGCTGTGACCAAAAAGCAAGGAAAAAATAAATGTCTCTAACATAGTGCTTCTATCTGTGGATCTCAACCCACTAAAAGACACAGGGGTCACCTAAGACCACCGGAAAACACAGTTACATTACAATTCATAATAGTGGGGAAACTGACGATTATGAAGTAGCAAGAAAAATGATTTTATGGTCGGGAGTCACCTCAACGAAAGTCTCACAGCATCAGGAAGGTTGAGAAGCACCCCTCTAACACGGAAGCCCCTCACTTGTGCAGGCTGCACTCCAGCGGCCTGCTTTCACTTTCTTTTCTTTTTTTCTTTCAGACATTGAAAACCATTCTTAAGTTGACTGATGGTGTAAAAGTGGCTGTTTTTGCAACATTAGGTCATCAGATGTGCTGTTATATCTGCTTTTGTAATCAAACCTGCTTACTCTGCCCCATGACTAGGACAACTGCAAGATACATATGCTGAAATTAGATCCTGCCTACACACAGACAGAACGCATGCAATCTTGTGGTTTTTGACTTTATAAACCTTGGGCTGTTATGGCCAGGGGTTGCATCTTGGGAGTCCCCTCTGCTGCAGTACTGGTGCCATGAGTATCCAGCACCCAGTATTTAATAAAGCCTCTTCTTATTAGAATTTATTCATGGTCATGGTGAATCTCTGCAAGACCCCAGACCCCTGACACAAATCAAAAACAAGCCTCGAGAGTTAGGGGGAGGTCCTTAGACTCCCCAACTCCCACTTCACTTGAATCATTTCTGAACTCCAGGAAGCAAATGAGAGCTCAGAAGAAAACTGTTCACCCTGTTAGACACACTGAGCCTGAGCCAGGGTGGGCATCCGGAGTTCTCTCTCTCTCTCTCTCTCTCTCTCTCTCTCTCTCTCTCTCTCTCATCTTCTTGACACAAGCTAGTTATCTGAGAAAAGGAACTTCCAGGCAAGACATTTTCTTGAGTAACAGTTGATGTGGGAGGCCCAGTTCAACACAGGTAGGCAGTGTCACCTCCGAGTATGCGGTCCTGGCTAGTGTAAGAAGGCAGAAGGAGGAAGCATAGGAATTAGCCAATACGCAGTATCCCTCCAAGGTCTCTGCATCAGTTCCTGCCTGTAGGTTCCTGCCCTGTGTGAGTTCCTGCCTCGGCTTTTCCTCCCTAAGTTGCCTTAGATCATCTTTATCACAGCAGTAGAAGCTAACTAAACAGCTGCTGCTCCATTAATTCGATTCTATGCTCTATTCTGTCTAGATAAGGAATAGTTCCCACAAAAAAAGAAAGAAAGAAAGAAAGAAAGAGAGAGAGAGAAGAAAAGAAAAGAAAAGAAAAGAAAAGAAAAGAAAAGAAAGGAAAAGACCTATTGTTCACAACTTTGAGAATTTCCACCAGTATAAACCACAGCACAGTTGATATCTGAGCACATAAACATAAGGTTAAGATGGTCCCTTAAACATGGGATTTCTGTGAGTGTAGATGTGTGTGTGTGTGTGTGTGTGTGTGTGTGTGTGTGTGTGTGTGTGTGTGTGTGTGTGTTACTATGTCTTAGGTGTTGCTTGAGGCTTTATCTTCTCTGCTTTTGTTTGGTTGTTTTGTTTGCTTGCTTGCTTGCTTGCTTGTTTGCTTGCTTGCTTGCTTGCTTGCTTGCTTGCTTGCTTGCTTGCTTGCTTGTTTGCTTGCTTGCTTGCTTGCTTGCTTTTTAAGACAGGGTTTCTCTGTGTAGCCCTGGCTGTCCGGGAACTTGTTCTGTAGACCAAGCTGGCCTCCAACTCAGAGATCTGTCTGCCTTTGCCCCCTGAGTGCTGGGTTTAAAGGCATGTGCCACCCAGAGGCTCTTTTTCTTCTGTCACTTTGTTTGCTATGTCTTATTCAGTGTTTTCTCTTAATCTTAGTTAACTGTATTATTTTTAAATGCTTTTTGAATTCCAATGAGAGAGAGAAAAAGATGTGGATCTGGGTAAGTGTGAAAGAGGAGATCTGGGAGAAGTTGGGGGAGGGGAACCATAATCAAAATATGTTTATGAAAAAATCTATTTTTAATTTTAATAAAAGTAAATAATACACTTTCTAGGGCTGAGGGTGTAGGTCAGTTGGTAGAGGGCTTGCCTAGTATGCACACACCCTAGGTTTGATCCCCAGTGCTGCATAAATTAGGCATGGTGGTATGTACTGAAATCTCAGCAGGACAGTGGAGGCAGGAGAATCAGAAGTTTCAGCTCACATTTAGCTCCAAGTTACATTTTGTTGAAATGATCAACACCCTGACCAAAAGCAACTGAGGGAAGACAGTTTGTCATCAAGGGAAGTCAGGGCAGGAACTTGAGGCAGAAGCTATAACTTTAATTTTTTCAAAATCTAATTTTAATGATGGTTCTTAAATGCTTTAAACTCCCTTCTAGCCCACTACCCACCAGAGGTAGTAGAGAAGAAAGGATACAGAGGAAGCAGACCTGTTTAGAAATGAGTCTTTGGAACAAATTCCATCTGCATTGTCAGGAAACCAGCAGTTCAGTTCACAGGTCAGCAGCGGCAGGTGGATCTATTCAGAAACACTTCACGGATACACCATCAGTCCAGCTCAGTAGTGTGGGAATAGCAGTGGCTGTGGCATGACCTAGCAGGAACAGGCAGGCCTCAATCTCAGCACAAGTCAGCAGGAGGGCCAGAGACAACAAGAACATCAGGAATATTTCTCAGCTGTGCCTCTCTCAGCAAAGCAAAGAGCAGCAAAGATGTGAGACCGACAAGCATTGCACAGCTAGTGAAGCAAGCTCTTCTCACAGTCTGTTGAGTCTTATTTATATCCCTCCAAACATCATGCATCCTCCATGGATCTTCTCTCAGCATGTATCTTGCCTCGGCATGTGAGTCTGACTTAGCAAAACTCAATTGACCCAAGTCACTGGAAGTGGCAAGAAGTTACAGCACACCATCAGAAGTTTCCAGTGCATTTCTCTCTATGGAGTCCCAGCAAATGCAGCTCAACTATGCAATGTAAGGCAGACCAATGTGTACATGTTAGCAAAGAATCCTTCACCACATGTCCTTTCACATGCTTGGTTTAGCAGAACATCCTTTCAACTGTGTTTGCTTTAGCAAAACATCATTTCACATCTGTCTGCTTTAGTAAAATATTCCTTCACTTGTTTGCCCCAGCAAAACATCATCCAACCCTTCCACTTCAAGAAGCCATAGAGGAAGACTGCTTACTAGTTCATTTGAAGTCTCATGCTTTCTTATACATCCCAGGACCACTTGTGCAGAGAATGATGTTACCCACAGTAGGATGAATGCTTCTACCTAAGTTAACAAGGAGGACAATCCAAATCCCAGTTGAGGCTCCTTTCTTGGGTGATGATAGGCTGTTAAGTTGACAGTAAAAGCATATTGCAACATGTGTTGCTACATGTGTAACTCAAAGCTACTTTAGGTGATGTGTAAGTTTCCTCCAAGATTGAAATATTTAGTGCTGTAGGAAGCTCCTTAAATAGAAAGGTAAACAAAACATAACTCCAGGAAGTTCCCAAAACTGACCAGATTTACTAGAGCAATCAATAAAAGCTAAGAGTCTCCCTAGGTGAGGAAAGCCAAACCACAAAGAAGATTCTCATAAAACCCAAGCTGCAAAGAACACTCTTGAGATAAGACTAACCTGAGAGATACAGAAATTAATCTAGGTGCCTGGAAGGGTTTACACCAACTGAGACATTGGGGAAAGACACTTTTCAACATGCTGAGCTGCCTACAGGCTGTAAAGTGCTCTGGGTGCCCAGTTTTGTGAACTGTCACCCATGCTGTGGTGGGCTTTGATAATGGAGCTCTCTTTCAGTCATTTCTGCTCCTGTAAGTAACCCCTTGTTCATAGCCCTGTAAGTAAGCCCCCCAAAAACCTCATGATTCACCAGGTTGGATTTTGGTGGTATCTGTACTTCGGTCTGTTGTGGGTTTCTGTAGGACCATGAAAGGACAGCATGGTTCCTGGTCGAGCACTGGCTAGAGATGGCTGGAGACCCAGCAGATTGGAGAACTCACAGGTTTCCCTGCAAGGGACAGCATGCATTTCACCACATTCCCAGACTCCAGGCTCCTGACATGAGGCCTAAGAACTCCATCGATCCTCCCCTTTCAGGCACATAGGACAACACCCCTACTAGCCCCTCCACAGGTAGAGAACATGACTACAGGCTGCAGAGCCTCAAGACATCTCCATATTCATGAGATACCTAAAGGCCAGAGGGCATAGCCAATTGAGCATTCCTCCCCAGACCCTTCTCCTCACAAAAGGTATTTAACCTCAGGCAAGCCCTGAAAATGCGAGGTATGACTTCATCCACTTTCCACCATGACAATAAAGATCTTAAGACCATATTTTAAGACCTGGACTACTTGTCTTCTTTGCTGCCTACCGTGGGGAACCGTGCAGAAGGTCTTCAACTACCAAGCTGCCTTCTAATCTCTTGCCAATGACACCTCTACTTTCCAGCCAAGTAGACCCAGCCAAGACCCAGCCAAGCAAGTAGCATGATCAAGAATCTCATTTCCTGCAGGGCGCCACCTGAGCTTATTTTGTCCCCCTCGCCCCTTTGGCTGTAGGTCAATCCAGCCTATACACCCCATCTTGGTCCTTTCTCAGCCTCTCAGGAGCACCTGAGAGCCTAAAGGCTTGAGACCAGTAAGGCCCAACTGCCTCCTGGCCAGAGGATTCCCCAACCCAAGAGCTCCGTTCCCCGAAGGGTCTCAGACTGTGTTCTCTCTACCCCAGAGCAGAGCCTGACGTCTGCCTGGGTCAACGTCTGCCTGGGTCAACGTGGAGTGAACTCAGTAGAATTCCCTCCCTCTGCTTCCCTGATCCGCGTCCCCAGCCCCTTGAGGCAGCAGACACACAGGACCCACAATTCAGCCCAACAGGACCCACACCCATGAGCACGCTACAGCCCAACAGGTATCCTTTATGGGGTGGGTAGAAACGTACTTTATATCTCCCCAGGAGATATAACACACAACAGTAGGCTATGAGACCTTATCTCAAAAATCAAAACAAACACTACACCTTATCAACCTTCTGTAAGGAGCATGTTTTGGCTAAATAGGTAACATCACTGAACTGTTCTTTTCTGGGAGGGCAACAGCAACAGCTCTCTGTCTATCAGAGCTTCCTTAGAAGCATGGTGACCCTAGGACCTTGTGATCTCCAGTAAGTCATTCCTACTCCATAATGGTCTTAGTCACCGTTCTGTTGCTGTGACAAGACACCATGACCAAGGCAACTCCTATAAATGAAAGTATTTAATTGGGGCTTGCAATCTTGAAGGCTTAGTCCATTTTCATCATGGTGGGAGCATGGTGCACTCAGGCAAACATGGTGCTGGAGAAGTAGCTCAGAGTTCTACATCAAGATCCTCAGGCCACAGGAAGAGAAAGGTATTAAGTTGTACTTTTGAAACCACTTAGCCCACCCCCCAGTGATACACTTCTATCAACAAGGCCACACTTCTTAATCTCTTTTATATAGTGCCACTTCCTGGTGACTAAGCAATCAGATATATAAGCCTGTGGAGACCATTCCTAGTCAAACCCCCACTGCATCTTAGTCGCTCCCTCAGTAAAATGGAGGCAACGTTATATGTATGCCTGTCAGACTCATGTGTCAAGTATATGGAAAGCATAGAGATGAATGCTGGAACACAGGAGGCACTAACGATAATTATTGTCTTACTACTGTGTGCACTACAAAGGCTTGGACAAGAATCAACTCCATCATGAATATACACTACCTTGAGGGAGGGACTGTGTGAAGGGACTGCAATTCTGAATTTTGAAACAAATGTGTGGGGTTGGGGAGACTGCTGAGCAGTTAAGTAGGACAACTACACCCACATACACGTGCAATCTTTCCACCCACGTACATAGTTAAAAATAAAATAAGCCGTTTTGAAAGACACAACAATAGAGGGATTGACAGATGTTTCAACAAAACAGAATAGTTGGGAAATGGACCTATCCATATAGACAGCTGATTTCCAAGATGCCAAATACATTTTAAATTTACTTATTCTTTGAGAATTTCATATATGGATATTTTTCTACTCCTTCTAGACCCCTCTTCCTCACATTCTTCCAAACTTCCTGCCCTCTTATTTTCTTTAATAGCCCACTGAGTCCAATTGGACTCAGTCTCATATAAGCAGGGTTGTCCTGCCATCCACCGGCAACCTACCAACGGTTGAACCCCTGAAGCAAACTGTCCCACATCTCCCTGAACATCCATCTGCAGCCAATAACTCCTCAGCTAGGGGTAGGACCTTGCAAGCTCCTCTCCAGTCCATGGAATGCTGACTGCTTTGATCTTGGGCAGGCTGCCACAGCTATTATACAAGGGCGCTGTTATTTCTACAAAGCATGGTTTCACAGGAGTCCTCCCTGGCTTGTGGCTCTTCCTTCTCTTCCTCAGTGTTCCCTGAGCTGAGGAATAGGAGAAAGTCTGATATAAATATTCCATGTAGGAGTGAGTACTCCATGGTCCCTTATTCTCTGCACTGTGACCAGTTTGTAGTTACATCCATCCTTATAACAAGAAATTTCTCTGACTAAAGATGAAAGCACTGGCTACGGGTATAAGAACAAGAACTTAGAGTCATCAAGTCCAGACACCATTGTGGATACCAAGAAGTACAGGAGCCTGATACAGCTTTCTCCTGAGTGGCTCTGCCAGAGCCTGACGAATACAGAGGCAGATGCTCACAGTCAACCATTAGACTGAGCACCCGGTCCCCAATGGAGGAGTTAGAGAAAGAACTGAAGGAGTTGAAGGGGTTTGCAACCCCATAGGAAGAACAACAGTATCAACCAACCAGACACCCCCAGAGCTCCCAGGGACTATACCACCAACCAAGGAGTATGTGTGGAAGGGAACATGGCTCCAACTGCATATGTAGAAGAAGATGGCCTTATTGGACATCAGTGGGAGGAGAGCCCTTGGTCTTGTGAAGGCCCCATGCTCCAGTGTAGGAAAATTCGAGGGCAGGGAGGCAAGAGTGGGTGGGTGGGGAAATACCCTCATAGAAGCTGGGGGAAAGGGTGGCATAAGGTGTTTTGGTGGGGGGACCGGGAAAGGGGATAACATTTGAAATGTAAATAAAGAAAATATCCAATAAAAAAAGAATAAAAATTTAAAAGGCAGTTTGATTGTGTGTTTATCCAACAAAATAATTGCAGCAGGTTCTTTCTGGCTAGGATTTGAGAGGTTTAGGGCCTCCCTAGCTAGCCATGATGTTTTGGGCGGGTTTGCAGAACACTTTAATCCCTGTTCCGTTTCATTCACAAATACTAATTTAAGATTGGTCACAAACCTAAACCTGAAACTAAACTCAATAAAGCATCTTGAAGAAAAGGTTTATTTTCACGCAGAAGATCTGTGGTGGTAAGTTGTCACTGTCAATTTGATAGGGTTTAGCATCACCTAGGACACACATCTCAGGGTTTCTCTGTGACGGCTTTCCCAGAGTTTTGTCTGAGTGGGAACATGAAAGGTACCATTCAATGTGTTTGGGCAGAAAGCCAGATTGAGTGCTGGTGTCTTAGTCACCTGTCTTGTTGCTGCAACAAGACACCTGACAAAGGGACCATAAGGATGGCTTCTCTAGGCTCACAGTTCAAGGATCCAGTCTATCAGAAGAGGCAACCACCACTGTAGGAGCATGTGACCACTAGACACAGAAGCAGGGAGCAGAGATGTCCTCAGCTAGCTTTCTTCTTCTTACCTTCTTGGGACTTCAGCCAGGGAAATGGCAGTGCCCACATTTAGGGTGTTTTTCCCACCTCAGTTGACCTAATCTAGAGAATGTGCTCAGAGGCACAGCGATTTACACCTGTGATTCTAGATCCTGCCAAGTCGACAATCAGTACAAGCAATTACTTCAAACAATCTTTTTCTAGGCTTCTTGAGGTTCAAGCCAATGACGAGCAGTTAAAGAAGGAGCCCTCTGAAATGCTGAACCAAACTTGCCCTCTCTTAAGTTGCTTCTGTAAGGTATTTCAGCTGAGTAATGGACAGGAACTTATATCTTTACAAATTTGATGTAGACAAATGTTTTTAGACTAGATTAAAAGAAAAGAAAAGAAAAGAAAGTCATCCTTTAAATTACTCATCCTCAATGAAACCAGAATATATCTGAAGTTAAAATTTTCTGTTCACTAAAAGCCACTAGTGAGAAAATGGTCAAGTCACAGAATGTGAAAAAATGATTGCATATGTGACAACTGACAAAAGAATTATCATCAGAACAAGCAGTGAGTTTTAATTAGAAGGGGGAAATGTGACGTTATAAAGGATAAGAAATTTGAATGGAGCCTGCTCAAAAGAGGAGATTTGATTGGGCAATAAATGCATGTAAAACTGGAAGACAGCAATAGTCGTTAGGAAAATGCAAAGTCAAGCCAAATAAATTCAAATCTGAGAGTAGTTAAAACAAACAAAATACTATCAACAGTATATGTTGTAAGGAAGTAAAATTCAGAAAGTTCTCACACACTGCTGTGCAGAATGTTGTGAGCACCTTGGAGAAGTATTTGGACTTTTAAAAATGATATTAAATGTATACTCTATAATAACAATCTCACCTTGGATGTTTATCCAAGAAAAATGAAAACATTTATTTCCCAAACAAGTCTTGTAGTTGGCACTTCTCAGTCATCCCAAGTGCTACCAGTAGAACTCACAGGATAGACTAATGCAGTCATACCATAGAGTGCTCTTCTCAAAAGAACATCCTGACAAAGGGAAGAAGCTACACGCAAAAGACTGCATGCTGTGTGATCCCATAGGCTGCATGCTGTGAGCTCCCATAGGCTGAATGTTGTGTGCTCCCATAGGCTGCATGCTGTGTGCTTTCATAGGCAGCATGCTGTGTGCTCTCACAGGCTGCATGCTGTGTGCATGCTGTGTGCTCCCATAGACTGCATGCTGTGTGCTCCCATAGGCAGCATGTTGTGTGCTCCCATAGGCAGCATGCTGTGTGCTTCCATAGGCAGCATGCTGTGTGCTCCCATAGGCTGCATGCTGTGTGCTTCCATAGGCATCATGCTGTGTGCTCCCATAGGCTGCATGTTGTGTGCTCCCATAGGCATCAGGCTGTGTGCTCCCATAGGCTGCATGCTGTGTGCTCCAATAGGCTGCATGCTGTGTGTTCCCCTAAGCAGCATGCTGTGTGCTCTCATAGGCTGCATGCTGTGTGCATGCTGTGTGCTCCCATAGACTGCATGCTGTGTGCCCCCATAGGCTGCATGCTGTGTGCCCCCATAGGCTGCATGCTGTGTGCTCCCATAGGCAGCATGCTGTATGCTCTCATAGGCTGAATGCTGTGTGCATGCTGTGTGCTCCCATACGCTGCATGCTGTGTGCTCCCATAGGCTGCATGCTGTGTGCTCCCATAGGCAGCATGTTGTGTGCTCCCATAGGCAGCATGCTGTGTGCTCCCCTAAGCAGCATGCTGTGTGCTCTCATAGGCTGCATGCTGTGTGCATGCTGTGTGCTCCAATAGACTGCATGCTGTGTGCCCCCATAGGCTGCATGCTGTGTGCCCCCATAGGCTGCATGCTGTGTGCTCCCATAGGCAGCATGCTGT
>JANHMN010000012.1:68660818-68679119 GCA_030674055.1 Rhabdomys pumilio
AAGAGGAGGAGGAGGATGAAAGGAGTAAGTTTTGAAACTGACATCATCTAACAGGAGGAAGCACAGCATTCTCTTTCAAGTGATTGCAGATTATAAAGTTGCATAATCCATTCTGAAAGCAAGGAAATATGTTGTCTCACTAGTTTGATAATATAATTTGGTGATTATTATACCAGGGCAAGGCATAAACGTTTGTTTTAATTTTTAAATTTATCATCATCATCATCATAATTATTGAGGTTGGATGGCCCAGGCTGGCCTAAAACTCACTATATATGGTCCAGCTAGCCTTAGATTCACAAAAGTCCTTCTTATGCTCAGCTTCCAAAGAGTTGGGATTAGATCTCAGACAAAAAACAAAAATTCAGGTTTCTGCACATTTATGTTATAGAACAAGTCTGTTTTAGCACACCTGTTTATCTGAATCACCTGGCCTTCGACTCAACATGGAACCCAGGGCTTGGACGTTTGCCCCTCTCACCCTCACTCCTTTAGTGCTGAGATTACACACCTGCTTTTTAATATCGACTTTGGAAGCATCTGTCAGTTGTCCTGAGCTAGCCATGTGAAATCAGCCTCAGAACTGGATCTAGAAAGCTATATTCCCACCACATATGTCTTCCTTTTTGTATAGCTAATGAATGGCCACGGATCTCTGGTCTAACCTTCTCCCTTTTGTCCCTGGACAAGCTCACACTGTACTTCATACTCCTTGTGCCAGCCTCAGCGTGACCTGGCATGCTTCAGCCGCCATCCTTGAGGTCAGCTGTGCCTTGTGCTTTCCACGTATTCTCTGTGATTTTATCAATCTGCCTCTGAGTTTTTAATGACTCACACAGACAGCAGGGCAACCATGATTAACACCATGACGAGAACTCACAGCAGCCATTAGCCAGTCTCCAGTGCGTGGTGGTGTGACATGCTGGGCACTCCAGGCTTTGCCCCTCAAGGGGTTGAAATCAGAGTACACGAGGGTGTGCGCGGAATGCCGTCCTGGATGATGGTCTATCTATGTCAGCAGTTGTGAGCTGAGGCTGGACCAGAGTCTGTGCAGTGAAAGCCAAGGCACCAGGAGCTTTTCCTATTGAAGAGCTTCTCATTTCCCTCACACTCTGTCACAGTGAAGGATTCTGCTTACATAGTTCACAACGACCGTTTTCTCCCTTCCTCGGTCATGTTATCGACAGAACCAATGCATTCCAGAACGGCCTTCATCTCAGTCCATACTGATGAGCAGATAACCTGGAACTTTAGGTCCTCCCACCTCCACCTCCTCGATACTGAAACTACAGACCTGTTCTAACATGCCTGCTGTTTTGTGTGGTGCTGGGAATCAAACCCTGGCTCTGTACATGTTAGACAACCATTCTATAGACTCAGTCCCACGCACAGCCTATGCTTTTAGGGAAATCTGTATAAAACTTACGACTTTCTGCTTTTCTTACCAGTGTGATATAGTTTTATTTGTGCCAATCTGGACATGGGGCTCACATATATAATCTCAGCACTTGGGAGGCTTTGGCAGGATCTCTGAGAGTTCAAGGATAGCCCAGGCTACACAATGATCTTTTGGAAATCTGGGAAATTTGTACACATCAAATTCTGTCTCAATTAAAAAAAAAAAAGAGGAGATCTTTTGTGCTGAAAGGAAGGCTTCTCAGCCAAAAGCACCTATGACTATTTTGAGAATTATTAATCACTTTCAGGAGAAAGAGTCTTCATTCGTTGCATTTAGAATTTTGCCTAGTTGTAATTGTTTACTGTGGCATATTCAAACAAATATTTTGTGAATTGTGCTTTAAGAAAAAGCCAGTGTGCTCTGAGAGGAAGCCTGCACACATATAATAATAATAATAATAATAATAATAATAATAATAATAGCAACCTGGTGGTACAAGGCCTCCAGAGCTATTCTGTGTCTTTTTAATGCTTCTTAATTTGACAGTGCATCTGATAGGTAGTGAAGTGACTCTGTGGGTGGAGTATCACCTCCCCAGAGCATCCTCTTAGAAGAGAAAACAAAAACATGAAGTGTGTGTCTTTATCACCTCCCAGGTTTAATGTCGAGTCCTGATTTCCTGAACTTATCTATCTTTCCCCTACATTCACGATGTCCCCTTGTATTTATGAATGAAACAGAAAAGTCAAGTGACTTAGCCAAGATCAGTGACCAAGAATAAAGTTAGTTTTCATCTTTGGGCTCTTCTGTTTGTGAGTCAGCTTTCCAGCACTGTGATAAAACATCAGAGATGAACAACTTACAAAGAAGAAAGGTTTCTTTTGGCTCACTGATGGACTGGTCCTGCTCTTTCGCACTTGGGTAATCCTGCGCCTCATAGTGGGCGTGCATGTCTCATCTTACACTTGAGACTCTCAGAACAGATCGCTGTCTCCTCATGTACCAGAG
The DNA here is from genome assembly GCA_030674055.1 of Rhabdomys pumilio. NCBI lineage: Eukaryota > Metazoa > Chordata > Mammalia > Rodentia > Muridae > Rhabdomys > Rhabdomys pumilio. The sequence goes on from JANHMN010000012.1 coordinate 68,663,226, forward strand.
GGGAAGGAAGTGGGTGCCTGTTGTCTGTTGCCAAGTACCTCTATTACCCCAGTAATCAGAAGACAGACGTTAGGTTGGTTAGGTTGTTTTGTTTTGTTTTTTTAGGTACAGAAAGGCTTGCCTACGAGTGATACCTTTCAGAACACAACTGTTGTTATTTGTTTATAATGGGAAGTAAAGCAGCAGTCTCTATGAGTGACAGATTTATTGGGCTTTTTTTTTTAAAAAAAGAAAGGAGCCACAAAAGCCACTGCAGAGGCATGTATGTGCACATTGTGAGCTGCACAGAAGGTTTTGGGTTGTGGTGCCAATGTGCTGTAGCGGCCTGGGGCTGTGGGTGGGCACACAATAGGAGAGGCAGGCTGAACCTGTGGAGTGAATGCACACTCTGCCCTGGCTGCCTGCTGAGTGCATCACTCCCTGTAGGAGGGTCTCTTCGTTAGGCACTTTGAGCATAGCAAACCAGCTGGCTCCCTGCTAGACTGCAGCAGGATCCTGACCAATGAGCTTCCTTCCCTCCATGCCATCATCTATCCGTCGCTCAAATCACTTACTATTTTTGAAAGATCAACTCTTGGATACCGGCAAACAAGGAAAAAAGAATGACCTTCGTGCCACATCTCAATGACTCTTTGGAAGGCCAAGAGCGAGGTGAGACCTGTCCAATCAAGATCTCCCAGTCTGGAATTTTCTGAGGGTTAATATTTTTCTATTGTGAACTCAAATCCTATGGTGCCTTCCCAAACACACATGCTTCTCCACATCGCCACAGGCACATCCGTGTACACGTCGGGTTACATAATGATGCCAAAACAGACAAGGAAGCGCAGGCCAGAGGAACAGCCTGGAGAGGGTTGAGTTCAGCCAGTGGTATTGACACAGCGTTTTCTTTCCAGACCGCAGAGCTGAGCGCTGATGCTATCTCTGTAATTCTCGGTGCAGCGTTCTCAAAGCCCCTTTATCCAGATCCTCAATGCAGAAGGTGGGGTTGGGCCAGCAGAGGAGGTTAAGTCCCAGGCAGAGGTGGAAACATGACCCAGGACTCCTGACGCACAGCCTTTGTCCTTTCAGCTCTACCACGCCAGCCACCTTCCTGTCAGGTGTCTGGTAAGCAGGTTAACTGATCTGTCGATTAGGAGCCGCCGCCGCCGGCCTACGTGCGGCGACTGGGGAACGCAGCACTTCCCGGTGTCTGCCATGCCATGCGCTAACTGCAAACCAGTGACGCCTACTGTCTCACAGGAAAAACTTAACAACCGCCGCTCAGAGAGAGGCCTAGCTGGGCTAAAAAGCCAAACTCAGGCTGTGGCTGTGACCTCGCTGTGCTCCACAGAGCCAGCTGGCAACAAGCCTCCCGGGATGTTTTGGGGCTGGTCCAGGGGCCAGCCAGGAAAGCGCAGGCTTTATTCGTTAATTGAGATAGAAACAGCATATCTCTATGGCACTGAATACAAAATTTTGAGGTTGGGAAAGGGAAAGAGAAGGAAGAAGGAGGAAAGGAGAGAGGGAGAGAGAAGAACGGGGAAAGGGGGGGGGGGGGGTGACTGAGCCATTGATGTTCACTAAGAGTTGCACAGACAAGGAAGGGGGAGAGAGGGGAACGGAGGAGGGAGAAAAGGAGAGGGAAGAGCAAAGGGGATGAGAGAGGAGTGGGAGGAGGTGTGGGAGGAGAAAGTGGAGGAGAAAGAAAAGGGAGTGTGATGATGCACACTTGGCTAAGGCTCTTTCGCTGCCTCAGCGGTGGGCTTTCCCACGAGGTCAGCTTGACTGGGTGATGTATGGGGGCGTGTTGGTGGTCGTTTCGAGGTGGGAGGCTGGCCCTGCCGCAGGGGCCCCTGGGGCGCCGCCCGTGTGATTGTCACTGGTCACCCGAACACAAACCGCAGGCGGGGACAATGAAAAGCCAGCGGGAGCCGAGATGCAGCCACTGCTCTTTTGCAGCTCCTGGGGGCTCCCTTCCTCCCTCCTGGAACCCCCCACTCCAGGAGCCTTGCCGCCTGCCTAGTGTAACTTGTCTGAAACCCAGGAGTCCAGATGAAGTCCTGAAGAAAGCACATCAGACTTTCCAGGCCTCAAGAGATAACTAAACTTATTAATGACGGCTCCTTTATTGGACGTGTGAATCAAAGGGCATTTTTCTCAGCCTATTCAGTTAGTATCAAGTCATATCTCTTACATTTATTTAATCTGAACCAGGAACACTTGGGGCTAGTGGCCTGACTGCCTCTCCAAGTACAAGGGACTAGAGAATTGCTGCCACTTCCCTGCTGACCCCAGGGCCACTGTAATCTGGCCTCATTTGCTTGCTGCTAGCCTTCCTGCGGGGAGCTTGCGTTCTAGAGAAAGTTGCCTTTTCCACCCAGTTTATAGTCCTGAGGCCTGGGCCCACTGGAACTTCGGTGAGAAAGCTGGTGTGATCATCTTGGGCCAAGACCACTGGCAGAGGGTGACTGCGGCAGCTCCCACACTCTGACCTCTGCAGACCCTCCAGACTACTTGTTAATAACCATCTGGGTACCCCACTCACCCAGTTCTTGTCACGTGCTTTATAACCCGCAACCGCCCATTTTATGAAAATCAAAAAGCTTGGAATAGGTGAGATGGCTTTGTGGGTAAAAGTCCCTGTCTCTAAGCCTGACTAAACTTTCATTTCCTGGATCCACATGCAGGACCCCATCAAGTTGTTCTGTGACCTTGGAGTAAATAAAATGTGATAAATTTATTATTATTATTATTATTATTATTATTATTATTATTATTATTATTATTATTTCAAGATAGGATTTCTCTCTAAAACCCTGGCTCTCTCTCTCTCTTTCTCTCTCTGTTTCTCTCTCTCTCCTTTCTCTCAGATATTTAATTTATGTGCATAAGTGTTTGACTGCATGTATGTGTGAGCACCGTGTGCCCACCTGGTGCCCAGAGGTCAGAAGAGGGCATTAGCCCTGGAAACATGGTTGTGAGCTGCTCTGTGGGTGATGCCAACTGAACCGAGGTCCCCTACAAGGGCAGCACATACATGTAATTGCTGAGCCGTCTCTCCAGCTCCTCTTTCTTTTTCTGGTCAAAATGTGAAAAAGTTTACTATCGAATTTAGAACAGGGAGAAGCAATCTAGTCTGCATTTTTCAAAAGATATGGGAGCCGGGGCACAATGCCTTCCTGGAATGAAATGTTCGTGACATGACCCATCAGATTATAATTTACACGGGATTTTATAGCTCCTGCTGAGAACGTAGCATGCCACATGTCTGAGAAGGCAATCCAGCTTTCTGAAGCAAAACTATCTTCCTTGTAAGACATACCACACACGATATAAGAATAAACAGTGGTACCAGAGTAGCAGAGAAGAGAGGCTGGTAGCCTCACCCTGTGCTCGCAGCACACAGTGCCAGGGCACACAGCTTGGCATCTTTGCCACAGGGCACACACACAAGGGCCAGTCTTTTACCTGACATTTTGAACAAGAGCCTAGAAGAAAATCTTACTCCATCCTCCCCTGTGATGCTGGTGTCTCCGCTTGTGGCCACCATCCTGTCGGAACCCAAAATTAACAACATCGAGAAAGAAAGAGTTTTCCTGTTGCCTTAAAAATACCTATTAGGCTTTGTTTCTGCCTACTACAAAACATTATTTTGAGATCTTAAGTTATGACTAAATGCAAACATTGTAAAACGTACTCTCTTCACCATTTTTCCTGTACATGTGCATTCTCTCACAGAGAAACTCTACCTACTAACTAGATTCTCTTCTTCATGCTGCCCAGCCCCTGCTAGCCACAGTTCTGCATTCCTGCTGAGTGTGTTTGCACAGGGTCTTTACCTAAGTGAACATGTGCACTGTGTGTCCTTTCATGAGCGCCTTCTTCCACTGGCATTGTGTCTTCATTCTCCAACCACGTTGTAACACCGATGGGGACTGCATTTATTTAAAAGGCAGAATCATAATTCACTGTGCAATACTTCATTTTATTAATCTACTAATAAAACACATTGGCACTCATTTGGGAGATTCTTCCAAAGACAGTGGTTGGGAAATTATATGCCTACCCTGTGCCCATATAGAGGTTACCTAGCCCTATCTGACCCATGCTCGTATGAAAGCAGACTCAGGGGTGCAGAGGAAGGAAGTGAGCACCTGCAAGCTGAGGAGAGACCTCAAGAGAAAGGCAACCTTTCAGCCATAAACCTCAAGTCTCCCGAACCATGAGAAAGTCTATTTCTGTGGTGAAAGCAATCAAGGTCTGCCATAGTAATTGGTACTGAGGAAGCCAGTTCTCATCTAGGAACATGTATCTCAATCCATTCCAAAAGAGCCTTTATATTCTGCCTCTTCTTTATAAATAAAACGTGTGTGCATTTGGAACATGCTTCCCACCTTTTTTTTTTTCTGTTCTGTTCCTCCAAGAGCTTAAGTCCTTCAAAGACTCTGATGACCTGACTCTTAAACCAAGTTCACAGCCTTCTGTTTCCTTAATCCACAGCTGGGTTGCTTTGATACTCTGGTCAAAAGGCTCTGTTCTCAATGGGGCTCAGTTCCCAGGCAAGCTCCAGGGCAGCCCGCCTCCTCTGCCCCAGACAGAACAAGGAAAGGTGGGGGTCTTGATGAAAAGGCATGTTATGGGGAAGAGGGCAAGCCAAGCGCTAAGGATGTCAACTTTTGTGTCTTGGGGAAAAATACTGATTAGATTTCAGGACTTTGAGCCATTCTGGATTCTTAGCTCAGCAGAGTACAAATCTTAACATTTGCAAAAGTTTTCCCAAAAGCTTTTAATTACATCATCTTGTAAAGTTATTTTAGGAGGCAAGGAGGAGTCAAAATAGAACCCACGGCCATTGTCATGACTGCAAGGTCTAGCTTTATCAAGTCTTTGTCTAAAAACTCCAGGGGGGGAAACATTTGAAAATGACACTAAGTAAGAGTATGATTTATTTTTCTAAAAACATAAAAATCCTCTTTTTTTTTTCTTACTTGGCATGAGCTTCCAAGGACAAGGCCTGTGCCATCCTTACAATTTGGGCACAGTACTGAGCACCTTGTAGCTCCCAGTGTTGAATGGTCAGCGTACCCAGTAGCTCTTGGTTCATCTATCTGATGTGTTTGAGTCCTACTATGCTCTGGGTGCTGACCTCATTGTCCACATGTCTGGGTGCTGACCCCAGTGTGCGCCCTGTCTGGGTGCTGACCCCAGTGTCCGCTCTGTCTTGGTGCTGACCCCAGTGTGCGCCCTGTCTGGGTGCTGACCCCAATGTTGGCTGTACTCTGGCTTCCTCTTTTCTTTCCTATTTCCCACTTGACTTGCTCTCATTCTGTAGTTTCCCTGTCAAAGTCTAGATTTATAACAAAGCTTTTTTTCCATGACTTTTATCTTCACCCCAGCTATAAATTTGAATTTATAAAGTGAGTTGAGCAACAAAATGTCCATAAATGTAGAACTTTGGGAAGATGGCTCATTTGGTAAAATGCCTACCATACTAAGACCCAAGCTCTATCCTCAGTACCATGTAAAAAGCCAGGCATGTGCTAGCCACTTACATTCCAGTGCCCGGAAAAACAGACAGACTAGCATATTTGGCTAACCCTAGGTCAATGAGAACCCCTGTCTCAAAGAAACAATATAGGGGCTGGAGGGATGGCTAAGTGGTTAAAAGTGAAGCTTCCTGTTTTTCCAGTGGACTCAGATCCAGTGGATACCAACACTTTCAACTCCAACGTCAAGGGATCCAACGCCCTCTTCCGGCCTTCTCGGGCAGTTGCATGCGTGATCATACATTCACATAAACAGACATACATAGACAAATAAGTCTTTAAAAACAAGCACAGTGGATAATATGTAAGGAAAAACATCCAAAATTGGCCCATACGCTTCACATGTATACACACACGTGTGCATGCTCTGTTCTCTCACACCCCCATCCCACTCCAAATCAGGGTGCCACATAAGAAAACACCCCCAAAGATAGATGCTACCTAAGCTTGCCTTTGAGTCAGCTGGAGATGGTCTTGACTGGAGTTTCTGGCCAACTGCTTTGGCAGTCTCCCATGTACTGTGCCTGTCAGTTTTGATCACCAGCTTGTCTGGGTTACAGCTTGAAGCCTTGGGGAAGCAAGCGTTTGCATTTGGGTGTGTCTGTGAATGCCTGCAAGGCTCCATTAGGGCTCATGGGTAAAATAAAAATGGAGAAAGGAGAAAACTGGGTGCTGGTATCCTTTCTCTGCTTCCTGGTCTACAAAAATGTGAGCTAATGCTCGCACTACTGACGTGCTGTCACCTGAGCCCACGGCTGCGCCTTCCCCACCCGGTTGGACTGTTTTCTCAAACAAAGCCAAATATAACCGCTTCCCTCAAATGTTTGTGGTCAAATATTTGACCATGACAATGAGAAAATTTGAAAATAAGTGTGTCCCAGCCAAAAGAACTCAGGCATCATAGATCTCTTAATGTCTATTACCACTTGACTTTAGAGAGTCCCCTTCGACTTCAGCTGGTCAATAAAATGAGATTAATGCAACAGAATTCTTTTTGATAAAGTAAAGAAAATCTAACACATTGTTACTTTTGCTTTGATCAAAACCAGACAGATGAACTCAAAATGTTGTGCCAAGACCTTCCTTTGTCTCCATAGCCCTGGAGCTCTGTGACTGGGATGAAATGGACAACACTGCTTCACTGGTGCCCTTAAAACACACCTTATACAAAAGTCTGCCCTACCCTGCGCTGGCATATGGATGAAGCTTGAACTCTTCATTCTCAGGAAAAGACTTCCTGAAACATCCTTTGTCTCCAGCCCAGGCTGCCAGGCACAGCGCTCCCCATGTGGACTCCCCCTTTGTGGACACCAAAGGCCTCATCACATTCTTAACTGTGCCTGGACTGAGCAACCAGGCCTCCTAAGAGGGAGTTTTCTCTTGAGGACAAGGAAAGCAGTATGCACAGCTGACCCCTTCTGACCCCCTCAAGGACTATTCTGTGCTTTACTAATGCCAAGAGAAAGGGCTTCCAAGCCCCGTGACCTGTAAATGCCTAATTAGGAGACTTCCAAGGCTGATACCATGTAAAACTCACTCATGATTTTCAAAAGAAGGAAGAAAGAAGAACTTATCACTACCCTGCTGAGGCAATCCTGCAGTAGAATTAACTTCTGATTGGCGGCGTCCACTTTAGTTGGGCAAAGCCTGTTGATCTCCATGAACGTCCACACTCCTTGCAGAGGCATCCCTGACACACCCAGTCAACCCAGAAACTCAGCCACAGTTCCAAGACGGTTTGCCTTCACCAAAACTCAAGCTGAGCGTTTTTCCACACAGCACTGGGAAGTGGGACCAAGTGGGAGGGGTCTGGGTCCCACAGTAGGTTCCTCTTAAAAAGAGGAAGGGGTCTGGACCCCACAGTAAGTTTCTCTTGGAAAGAGGTGAGTGCATTCTCCCACTCACAAAGGACTAGACACTCACTGTAGTGCAGTTCTGTAAAGCAGACTTACCTATGCTTTGTCTCTGTGCACTGCACGCCTGTAGACTGCTCTTGCACACATCCCTGAAAATGAGCTTTTTATTCAATTCTTGTTTAGGTTTCAATGAAAAAAGAGCCTCTTAATGGGGCTTATGTGCATGTAGACAATTTGGAAGGTGATCCTGGGAAGGAGCATGAGGTAGCAGGAGAGTGAGTGCAAACATACCACCATGGGGACCAGGCTGGGGAACCAGGCTCATATCTGCTGGGATGACCTGATTAGCACACTTAATGTCTATATCAGCTCTTTCTCATCAATCAAAGGAAGTCTTCATTCAGTATAACTAACTTCTTGATCTGCATAGATGCCTGGGCCAGCTTGGCCATCCTCAGCATCTTTGGTGCTCTAGGATAGAAAACAAAAAAAAACATACAATAGTTGTCTGTGATTGTAATGCAAATCATGCCTAAAATGTGTGATTTCAAATAATAAATGCGCGGGGCAGTGGTGGCGCACGCCTTTAATCCCAGCACTTGGGAGGCAGAGGCAGGCAGATTTCTGAGTTCAAGGCCAGCCTGGTCTACAGAGTGAGTTCCAGGACAGCCAGGACTACACAGAGAAACCCTGTCTCGAAAAAACAAAATAAATAATAATAATAATAATAATAATAATAATAATAATAATAATAAGTGCTTATTATTTCATAATTCGTGCAGGTCCAGAGTCATAGAACAGCTGCAAATCTGCCTTAGAATCATTAGGATCACAGTCTAGATGTGGACCCGACTTCTGTACCCAGTGGCTTACTAGGGCTGGAGGCTCAGCTTCCAGGATAATACACACTGCTGGTGGCAGATTCCAAGCCTTCATCACACACAGCCCTTCCCATGGGGCCACTCTGTGTCCTTACAAACACACTTTCAAAAATAGCCTCTCCAAGGAGGAGAGAGGGCGTGACACAGGGAGTAAGGAAAAAAGGGGAGAGAGAGCAAGAGAGATGGGGGGAGAGAAAGCTCAAGGAAGGTATTTCCATGGCCTTTGATAGTGATTATTACTGCCACAGAGAGGCATCCTGGCATATCGTGGGAAGGATATGAGAGTGAGGACATCAATGGGACACACAAGAATGAGAACATCAGAAGACAGTGATAACTGGAAGCTGTAGAAACCACTCTTCTCATTACAACAAGGTACCTGACAGACTCAAGGAAGGAAGATTGACAGCTCAGTGCCCTGCCCTGAGGCAGGGAAAGCCATTTGGCAGCGGCAGTCTGTCCACAGGCAGGAAGCAGAGAGCCACGAAAGCTGGTGTTCAGCTCTCCTTCTCCTCCTCATCCCAACCAACAGCTTGAGGAATAGTGAGTGCCACCATTCGAAGGCTTCCTAACTCAGTTTCCCCTGTGCAGAAACCTCTCACAGATGCACCCAGACTATGTTTCCACAGTGATCCTAAAGTCTGAAGTTGACAATTATGACTAACATCCCAGAGGCCGTCACATAGGCTGGCTACCATATGTGACTAGGTGCTTAGAGGGTGCCGTAGTAGGAACTGTCATTAACATAGATGACATAATATACAAGACCACAAGGACCTAGGTCTTAGCGTTCCTGCTGCCTCCTGGGTTCAAAGTCATGGGATACTATTTTAACCAGTGAAGTTTGCATGAAGCCTGGGAGTGATTCCTGTCTCTGCTTTTCCGATAGGTATACTTGCCGTTGTGTCCCCATCTGCTGGGGAAAGTCAGGATAGGAACTGGAATTCCAGCCTAAGTCACCTTATGGTCTCAAGGGAAAGGCCAAGGGACCAGAGTCCCATGGTCAGCACAAGCAGCCCGTATTAGTCTGCTTCCTGGGAAGAAAAAAGAAACCTGTCTGCTGTTGGGTTCCTGGTAAAGCAAAAGAACTTGGTCCCTAAAGAACAGACCACAATGATGCAGTGTGTGTGTGTGTGTGTGTGTGTGTGTATCTGCGCTCATGCAGATGCACATGTGTGTGAAACCCGGAGGACAACCATGGCTGTTCCTCTAGCACTGTCTACCTCTAAGGCTCCGCTACCCGGCCAGGGAGACTCAGAGGTCTTTCTGTCTCTGCCGTTCCAGAGTTAGCATTATAAATACACGATGTTGTAGTTTTTTAAAGTGTAGTTTCTGGGGATTGAACTCGGGTCCTCGTGTTTACATACAGGAACACTTTACCAATAGAGCCCTGTTCCAACCTCAAATTCCTCACAAAGGAGCTTTTGTTGCCTTGTTAAATTTAAAAATTATCTTCAACGAAGTGGTTTCAAGGTTTGAAATTTGTAAAAATGGTCATTATAGATCTCAAATACTATACATCTTGTGAAGTTTTTAACACATCTGTACTTAGTAGGGCTTTGTTTGTTTGTTCTTTGTTATTGATCTCTTCAACTAGGCCTTTTGGTCTTCACATACGGAAAGCCCTCTCTCCAGGCCTCCTCCTCCCTCCCTAATCCACATCAATGGCTACTCCACAACCCTTGCAGATTCTACACTAAACCAAGCAATACCTTGGGGACAGATCTAGACACTGTGTCTCGTGAGAAGAATGCTGTTTGGGGGTCAAGCCCTCCCGAGGAGAGGAAACCCTCTCCTAGAAAGCACTGGGTTTTTGCCCTTGTATGGAGGATTGCCCACTGCAACAGGGGCTGACATAGCACAGGATGCCTCTTGGTCTATCTCTGCCATGTGTCTTCCCTCTCTGCTCTCAAATACGTGTGCGCTGTGGTGCGCAGTGTGCCGTGTGAAGGCACTGCACAAGATAAGTGCTGGACGCAGGCTCCTCCAGCTCCACGGTCTTCTCTCTACAAATTATTCCAATTAAGGCATTGGGTTATAGCCGTGGAAAAGAGGTGCAGCTCTTCTCCTGTAAATATAGTCCTTCTTTGCTGAGGCCACGTTCGCACAGCACATTTCTTTTTGAAAAAATGTGTATAAGGTATTTTTCCCACTGAGTTCTAAGTAGAACTGAGTTCTGAGGAGTCAGGGGTTGTACTAGTTGCATTTTTGCCTGTGTCTTGGTCCCCAAGCAGAAGAGTGCCGAGTGGAAAGTTGCATCCTCTCAGTCTTTCAAGGGAGCCCTGAGAATCTGCCATGGGTCTCTTAGTCCAAGAGCTTCCGCAGTCTAGAGATTGTGAGAGTACCTGTATTGGATTCTGCTAATTGAAGAGTTTTAGGCTTTTGTTATCATATACTTTATATACATCATTTATACATATATACATATAGAGTGTGTGTGTGTGTGTGTGTGTGTGTGTGTGTGCTACTTACGTTTTGTTATTTTTATAAAAGGCCTCTGGGGTGCAGGAATATGTCCAATAGTCGGGGCCAAACTGATTCATTTCTAGCCAGCGAGGAGAATGTAGCCCACACTTTTAATCCCAGAACTCTATAGAAACAGAGGCAGGTGGGTTTCTGTGGGTCAGCCTTGTCAAAAAGAACAACAACAACAACAGAAAAGTCCTGGGCTTGCAGTCTAGACTCCAGTCTCTTATCTTTTCTTCCTCATTTGCTATTTATTTGCTGGATTTCTGTGGGCATGTGAGCGTGCACATGTATGCACGTGCATGTGAAGGCCAAAGATCAACATCGGGTGTCTCTCCATCAGTCTCTACCTTGTTTGTGAGACAGGGTCTGTCACTGAACCTGGAATGGGTAGATTCAGCTAGGCTGGTTGGCCAATAAGCTTCTGAGATCCACCTGTCTCTTCCTCTTCAGCACTGAAGCACAGATGTGCACCACTGGCCCCGGTGGATGCTGGGATTGCTCAGTCTTACCTTAAATATTGATCATGTGCAGGTGAGAGTGAAGACCTTTAAATGCTTTCTTGTTCAGACAAGAGAGTGTAAAGTTTGAAGAGATAAATATAGACTAAAAAATGCAATTTGTTTTTTAAATTAGAATATAACACAGTTCTGAAAGTCTTTGTCTTTCTGGGTTTTATAATACTAAGCTAAAGGCAAGAAGGTAAGACAGGACATTTTTAGAATATTAAAACATAGCAAATCCAAGTAAAAAATAAGGAAACTTTGGGAAGGATTCTAACAAGTCAAGTGAAACCTGACATCCCTGAAACCTGACTAGATGACCATTTTCTGGTCTCCTCTGAGCAACTACTTGTAGTGAGAATTTTGGTTTCTTTTAAAACACACAGGAATATTATGGGAATATGTTTTCATTTTAATCCCAGGTGTGAGGATATGAGGCTGCTTCACAGCAGATGACTGTGATTTGCCTCAGGTTTTAGCAGGGATATTGTGTTGCCAGCTGCAGATAGTTTCCGTGAGTGTATGACTTTTGAAATTGTGGGGACTTTTCAGAGGATATATAAATGCTAGAGCCCCGATAGTGGAGGCTGTTCAGACAGTTGGTGATTGCAAGCTGTTGACTGCTCTTGGTTGTGGTTTGTCAAGTGATCGTGTGTGAAGAGACAACAAGAAGAAACTAGATATTCTGAGGGTGAAGATCAAACTTGTCCCAAGAAATTCAATGTCCCTATTCAACAGGTAGTCTAACAACAACACTGCCCTTTCACTCTATCCTTTTTTCTCTCCTACCTAGTGTTAGGAGGTTGAAAGGGTGGGAGAAGAGGGGTAGAGGAGGATGGAAGAAAGAAGAACCCACAACGTAGCCAAGAATCCATCTGTCCCACTCACCCACGAGTGACTCCTATGGGCCAGGCACCTCCATAGTCCAGAGATACAAAGGCAGGAAATGGAATAACATGGAAAGGAGGCAGAGGTGTGCTGGGCTGCATCCCAGGCAGAAGCTCCACACTGGACTGTGGATGATAGGGCTGAGAGAAATTGCAGGCAAGCCAGAGACATTTGGGTCTGCCATCTTTTGGTGTTTATATATCCAGATAATCTGACTCTCAGAGGAGGCCAAATAGAAGGATTTCTAGTGAATTACATCAAACTCTGACTCAGCAGACCAGACTTGAAGCTAGGTAATTTTATAAACTGTAGAATTGGTATATAAATACTAGATAATACTATTTTAAATTGCTAAATAAAAATAATTCAAAGGCATACTATCTGTGGGATAAAATCTTCCTATGGATACTTTATTCATCATTTGATAGACACTGGCTTTAGGAGAAGAAAAGAGCATATTTGTTTATTTGTTTTTAATATAACCTTAAATACATTGAAAGTATTCTGAGAAAAGTAACATTAAAAATGGATACTTCTGTACTGTTTAGACAGGAGGCTTTGAAAGAGCAGAAAACATGAAGAACTGGCCAGAAATTATCAGGGCCACAGAATCAATTTACCTAAGTCACCATATCTATGAGGAAGGCCTCCTCCAGTCAGGACTTGCTGCCTCGGCCAGGGCAGAACACTGAACACTGAACACTGTTACTTTAGGAGCCCGAGGAAGCCCAGATGCCAGAACACTTACAGGAATTTGTTACCTTGTATTTAGAATCTCGTAGAAGGTCACAAAATCCTCTGTGAGCCTTATGAATCACTCAGGAGCCGAACTTGAGGTCAGAAGCATACAGTTTCCGTAAAATGCTCAGTTGCTTGAATACTTTTGTCACTGATGTCTTAGCTGCAATTTGAGATGGATATTGTACAGAGCAGATTCATGTGTCTACTCTGAAGTCCTAACAGGCCAAGGCAAACAAGCAGCCCTAGAGCTTTCTCATGAAGGTTTTGGAATGGCCTCATGTTAGCAGGTTATCTGGCTGAGTTACTTTGCTTGTATTTTCAGAGATGGGTAAAAAGCAGACTATTTCCCATTGTGATGTGGCATAATCTGTGGGCCCAGAAGGGAGAAACCCATATGGAGCAAATGAGAGTTTTTCTGTGTGGTGGTGGTACCCTTAAGTGATTCTTATGTATACAGAGAAAAGCTTTATAATTTTTATGACAGCAGGTGCATAAGAGTGGACCTCACAACAAAGAGCAGGGATTATTTCTCCATGAGGATGCACCAGATGAAGAGGCAGGCATCCCTTATTCATGTTTTGTGGGACTCAACAAAGGGTCAAAAGCTTGGCTTCAAGGTAAACCATCTTTCAGTGCCTATAAAGCAGCAAGCTGCCTGTCAACCCCCAGGCAAGCAGTATCTGTGAGGAATGGAAGGAAAAATACCGAGAGCAATGGGCCTGACAATACTGAGACCTGCATGCCCTCAGGAAAGGCCCAGAGGCTGATAAGGAGAATTCATTCTCCGTCCCTCCTCACTAAGGCAAACTCCCACTGCCCCAGACTCAGTCTCTGGTTGCAATGAGTACAGTGAGCTTGAATCCTGTCAACAGAAGAGAAAGACACAGAAAACAATGGGTTGTCTTTCACATCACACAAGGTCATTTTTTTTTTTTGTCCCTGACCTCAGGCCACCAAAATGCTAGACAGTGAGAGAGAAGCCCAGCAACCAGCTTTTTTGCTCGACTGTTAGGTGATATAAGCCAAAGTCAGATGAATATCTGAAACCCCAATAAAAGAAATCTACTCATGCATCCTAACCTTTTAATTCCTGCCTAAAGCATCCAAGCAAAAACATGATCATGTACTCAGGAAGCACACAGCAGTGACAGAGACCAGGAGTGAAATAAGGATAAAAGCAAGTTTATTTTGAGCACATCTTTGATAACAAAGTCCACCACCTACTGTGGGCATCAGAATTTTCATGCTTTAACTTTCTCTGTTGCCAGAAAACTTACAGCATTATGACCACTGAACTAAATTATATGCCACAAATGTTGGTGAGTGTCCTTCACGATTTTCACACAGTATTGGCATACAATCTTCATATTGAAGACACTGTGTATGTATGTGTATCTATGCACATGTTTGTGTACAAGAGTGAATGTGTGTGCATGACCCTTGTGTCTGAGGTCTGAGGAAAGCCTGAGTCGGTCCTCACCTTCCACTCTGTGTGCCAATGTCTAAGCTCAGGAGGTGTCAGGAATTCAAACCCAGGTCCTTTGGTGTTCTAGGCTCACACCATCCCCACGGATCCAGCACTCTCTCTACCCAATGTGGGGCAAGATTACTGTAGTTAAAGCCATCTGTAACCTCGTGTTTTCCCACCTGCCCACTTTGCTCCCAGAAATAATGATTGTGAGACTTCTTATATATGAGTAAATGCTTAGGTCAATAGCTTTTGCTCTCTTCCCTGACTAGCTCATATCCTAATTACCTGATTATTTTATTTTAAGTCACGCCATATCAGTTCCATAGGACTATCTTCTTCAGTGTCTGAGGGGAATCCCCTGTGCCTCACTATTTCCCAAAATCCCCCCCTCCCCGAGTGTGTCTCACAGATGTCCCACCTTCTAATCCTGCCTTAGCTCATTGGCCACAGGCTTTCTGATTGACAACTGAAGCTTCCACACATTGCATAAGATTCCCTCTACAGTTACTTTGTTGTTCTCTAGTGCGCACCACAGGTTCGCTGGCCTGCAAGCCTCTGTGGGTTTTCTCGCCTCCATCTCCCATCTTAAGTTAGACTCACTGGAATGGTGGATGCATACTCTAGTGCCCACCTGAGGTGGGTTCTAGGAATTTCAATTCGGGCATTCAAGCACTGTGTGGCAAGTGTTCTGGCTACGAGCCATCTCTCCTAGGATGAAGATGTCTTCAATTCATTGCTCAGCTTTATTTGCAGCATGACATGGCTGACGTACTAATGAACCCACAGTAGGTGGGTTTGCCCAAGATTAGGCCATTTCCCTTCTGTTGTAGATTAGGGAAGGAGCTCACAGGCCCCACCTTTTCCACAGAGCTAGGGAGTTAATGGATGCTGAGGAGAGAGACCTTTCCTTCAGTTGTAGAGCCCCCATTAAACAGTCCACACTCGTGTAAATAATGCTTTTCCCATGTTCCTAGAACCCTAATAGAACTCACCGGAAAACACACACGCACAGACACACTGACACACAGATATACATACACATACATAAACATACACAAACACATATACACAGACATGCACACAAACTGGCACACATGCACACACACAGACATACACAGACACACATAGACACACACAATCACAGACACGTACACTCAGACATGCACACAGATACACTGACACACATGCACACATAGAGAAACACATAGACACAGACACTCACAGGTATATACACAGGGACATGCACACAGACACACTGACACACATGCACACAGAGACACACACAAACACAGATACATACACACAAACATGCATACACACAAACACACACACACACAAAAGGGATATGAAAGGAAAAGAAAGGCTGGTTGAAGACAGAAATAGAGTGGTGGGTGAGTATGATCAAAGTCCATTACATGTGTATGAGACTACCATAATGTAACTCATTAGTATGTATAATTAAAATAGCCAATGAGAAAGTCAGATTCTAAAGCAAACACAAAGTGAGGAAGTTATAGAAAGTGCACACCTTAGACTCAGCTGTGGATTATGGAATAGAAA
>JANHMN010000012.1:68679667-68710404 GCA_030674055.1 Rhabdomys pumilio
GTGTGGGCTGACTGACTTACCCTATAGTGTGGGCTGACTGACTTACCTTATAGAGTGGGCTGACTGACTTACTCTATAGTGTGGGCTGACCAACTTACCCTATAGAGTGGGCTGACTGACTTACTCTATAGTGTAAGGACCCCCCCCCATGATCATCTTGCCTCAGTTTTCTAAGAAGTTACAGTCATGACCACCTTAAAGTTGATTTGGGGGAGGGGTGTTTGGTTGGTTGTTTTTTTGTTTTGTTTTGTTTTGTTTGTTTGTTTTTGTTTTTTTGTTTTTTTGTTTTTTTGTTTGTTTTTGAGACAGGCTTTCTATGTGTAACAAGCTCTTGCTATCCTGGACTCACTTTGTAGACCAGGCTGGTCTCAAACTCACAGAGATCTGCTTGCCACCACCACCTGGCTTAAGTTGATTTAGAAACAACAACAACAACAACAAAACAAAACAAAACAAAACAAAACAAAATGTTTCAAGTTATTTTCTTATTAGTTTTCCTTTCTTAAAACCCTTTTAATACCAGATTTTCTAAATCCCTTGCTAAAACTGGTCTATCAGTGAAAATAAATTAAAAACGTTTAACAATGGAAGTACAAATGGTGGCTGTGGAAGTCAGGGATAAAGGACTTTGAAAGAGAACACAGACATCAAAGTCCAGCCCCGTTCTACAGCTCTACAGAACTGACCTCAGGCCCTCTTCCAAACTACTGGACAGCAAGCGTGCACATAGAAAGAGAAACGCAGATCACCAGCAAACAAAGTGAAAATCAGTATCAGAGAAAGGAGACACAATGTTTAAAGCAAACAGGAGCACGAAGGCCAGTTGAGTCGGTTAGTGAATAGGGAAAAAGCTCCCCCGTGTTAGACCTGCACGGAGTTACTGGAAGCAGCAGACAGGCTGACATCAGTGTGAGGAGAAGAGCCAGGGAAGCTGGAGGTAACTGAAAGCTTCAAAGACTCTGTCTTCAGCTAGCTGCCAGCAGCTCTCCCACCGTAATAATCTCCGGGAAATCACATCATTGTGAAGTTGTTTTCCATAATGGTGGCCCTGAGTCATCAAGGAAGACTTTAAATCCTGTTTAGTACTCACTAGTTTAAAAAGCAGGAAGTGTTTGGGGGTCAAGAGACTGAGTAATGCGTTTTAGAGTTTTATAGGCAAGATTTGGTCGAGTGCACGTTTTACATTTTCCCTGGATACTGTAAGATCTCTAATTAATCAGAGGTTTGCAGTGGTTTTGGTTAATAAAATATTCTCCTAAATTCTTCCTTAAATGTTAATGTACCATAATAAGATAGTCAAGATTATATTCTCCAGCTCTCCCCAGAGCTATTTGAAAATCCCAGTGCTGACCTACTCTGGGCTGGCCTTTATGATGTTGTTCCTGGAGATGGGAGGAGGACAGCAGGGAGGCAGGCACTGTCGGTGGAGACTGAGGTAGGAACACTGCTGACAGCTGGACAGATTCTGTAGTGTAAGGCAGGGGCAGGACCCTGCCATGAGGCTGAGAGACTATGAGGAAAAGACTCCCAGTTTTCCTCAAAGAGAAGGCAGAAGAGTTTGTCCCACAGGCATGGAACTTTTAGGCCCCAAGGAAGGGTTGCACTTTCAAGGCCCTCCTCTTCACAGGAGAAATTATGGGAGTAAAATGTATATCTCAACAGACAGGCCCTTGCACAGTCTGGTCCTCACTTTGCTCAGTTCTGGCCTGAAGCTCTTAGGTACGCTGTGGGGTTTTGTCTGGAGGGCGTCAGAAGCTAGCCTCTGCCCTGGAGTCAGAGAAAGAAAGACATTCAAAGCACTCCCGCGTGCCCTACAGGAATGAACTGCCTTTCCCTTTAAAGGACCTAGGGCAGAGCCTGGCACGTTCCATCACTTCTCCAGTAGCCGTGCAGATCCTGGTTTACACCCTTGACCTCTAACTTCCTGTCCCTCTGCAGTCTTATAGAATAATTCAGGGTTAGCTTTGGTCAAGTTAACTCAGTTCAGCCGAGTCAGGCTGCGTTGCCAGAGGTCTCTCGTCACTCCTTTTAGCTTTTCATGAAATCCTGTCTTGTCTGGTTTTTCCAGTTCGTGCCCCGCACATATCAAATGACATAAAACAGGTTATGTGGAGCCCGGTAATAATATCCACTTGGATATTGTTCGGGATGTTTTCTGGTCCACAACTCATTGTGAGTTTTGATAACGCCTGCACCAAAGGATGAGTGGGAAACAGAGGTGTTAACAAGACTGAGGTGACTAACAAAACCTAAAAATCCTGTCGAAACAAAACCATAGACATGGAATTACCATACTGGCATCCACTTTTGGAAATCTGCTGGAATACCGGGCACCTCGACACACACCAGAGGGCCTGGCTGTGGCGTGCCTCACATACACCATTATGTCCAACCAGTTGGGTTGTAGCATTTTCCCACAAGCCTTGCGCTGGCCCCACTCCTTTTGGTGTGGTTTTGGGAGCTGGGTCATCATCTTTATCTGGCTTCTGTGGTATTGACTGCATTTAAAAGAAAAGATTCTGCACTAAAATGCTGCCTGGGAAGAACACAGTATCCTGCTTCCTTCCATTCATTCGTGCGAGCTAATTACTGCTATCACAGTCTCCTATGCCTTTTCCCAGACCATAATGATTTGAGACTTATGGAGTATGGTAAAACAGCTGGGCTGTGTGCTCCTTGTTTTCAAGCAGGCAATTTTGTGAAGTGTATGTTAATAATCAGAGCCACAATTTGGTTTCTGGATATTTCATCTGTTCCCAGGATGCTTTGGAGGTCCATAAAACTTTTCACCTGAAAACTAACATCTGACCTGGGAAATCCCAATCTGTCTCCCACAGACAGAGCACAGGCTCTGGGGCTTTTGAGGAGCACATTCTTTCCCATTTTCTTTATCCCAGCTCCTTGGGGTCAGAGCATCTCTAAGTCCTTTGTAATTAGTTTAAAAGAAACACGGGGGGAAAGTTATAGTCTTTCCAAATAAACTACACATTTCCCTTGGGGATTTATACTAAATTGTATATTTATTTTGAGAAAGCCCAAATAATACCAATGTAAGACAGGCAATACTGGGTCAACCCAATGGCTTAACCAGCCTGTGGTTTCAAAGTTTCACAGCGCTGCATTAATGTGGGCTCAGACATTATGGGATGTACTCCAAACTCCTGGCTTTCCCTTAATACTCAAATCTGGAGCTGCTACTCAGAGACTCATCTTTCTCCTTCCCAAATTAATTTGTATTGTTAGCTCACATCAACTACGGAAACGAGCCTCACACAGTGAAGATGTTTCACCTTCCTCACCGTGAGACTGGCTGCAGTAAGGGGCTACCATGCTGGGGAATCAGGACAGACAATCCAAAATCACCACAGCTGTCCTCTTGCTAACAACGGTTCTCATCTGCACCTCTCCTCCCAAAGCCTCATGTCCTCCCTACACATCACTGTGGTGCCTGCTAAAAGCTGCTTCTTGTGATAAACATCAGGCCCAGATTTAAACACCCATGAAAAGAGCAGAAAATTACCTGCCTCCTGCATGTCTGGTGTAGACAGAGTCTACGGGGGTCCCCATGGTCTTCATGTCCTGGGATTCATGGTCTTGCATAGTCCTTGTTCCTAAAATAATTTGCTGCTAACCAGCATAGTGTGACAAGATAGAGGGAGACTGCTACAGTGATTAGGTTGTATAAGACAGCAACCTCTGTCTTGCTACCAGTGTCTGTCTGTCTGTCTATTTCCATCCTTTTCTTTCTTTTTCCTCACTGTGACTTGTTGATGAGGTTTATAGAAAAAGAACAGAAGGTACCTGCTAGTGAATAGCCATTGAGAAACTGAAGCCCTCGTTCTATAAGTCCTTAAGGAATGAACCCTGCCAGCTTCAAAGTGGGGCTTGAGAGTAGAGCTTTCTTGGTGAGCTCTCCGGACAAAACACAGACATGGATGGACATCTGTATGAAACCCTATGACAGATACTGAACCAGAGTGACATGAAATACGTTTTTAAGTTGCTAAGGTTTAAAGATGTATTACTTAGAGTTGAGAAGTAACAACAGATAGTTACACGACTAATGAATAATAGAAGAGACACAAGATAATTAGGATAAATGTAGCCACTGCAGCTTTTATCGCCACACGGCAGTGCTACAATTCCACCAGGCAAGTGCTGGAGGAATCCGTCTTGCCAGCCTCTGCCCAGCTTGAGAACTGAGATCTATGAGGGCTATTCATATTTCTTCTTCAGAGACGTCTCTTTAGTCTGTACTGGAAGCATTTTACGAATATGTGTCCCTTACACCCTTACTGGGCTATTTTCTTGTTTCTAATCAACTATGAAAGGCACATACTAAATATTCTTTTTGTGTGAAGCTTTTATGTTTTGAGGCTTATTTACCTCTAATTTAAGGTTATTCAAGCTTTAGTGGGACTTTGGCTATAAGATTTCCGGAAATCTTTCTGTCTACTGAACAATCTCTGAAACAGTCAAACCTTTGTCCTTTCAGAAGTCTAAACAAATATGTTTACTTAATTACTTTAGTGTGTCTGTGTGAGTCTCTGTATGTGAATGTATGGTGTGTGTGAACATATGTGCATGGGTAAACGTGCCTGTGAGTGCTGACAGAGACCAGGAGGGCGCAATGAGTGTCTTCCTCTATCACTTTCAGCCTATTCCTTGGAGGCAGTCTCTCTCCCTGACCTTGTGTTTTCTCAGCTAGGCTGGACACTAGCAATCCCTGCTGTCTCTACCTCCTTCGAAGCTGGATGCTCAGCTTCCTACGTGGGTTCTAGAATCCAATGCTGTTTCTCCTGAGCTCATCTTTTTCTTGTGATTTCACTGTGTTCATCACTTTCTGCTGCTGTGACCGAACACCACGACCAAGGTAACTAGAGAAGAAAGAGTTTAAGCTTACAGTTTCAGGTGGGTAGGAGTCCGTGGTGTGGAGCAGTCATGTAGGTGGGTAGGAGTCCGTGGTGTGGAGCAGTCATGCAACAATGGGCAGACTTAGTGTCAGGAACAGGGAGCCCCAGCTCCCATCGTCAAGCACGGCACAGAGAGCAAATCTGAGGACTTGAGGCTTTTGACTCTCAAAGACCTTCCTCAGTGACAAACTTGCTCTAGTGATGGGACAAGACCTAAATCTCCCCAAACAGTGCCACCAACTGGAACCAAGTGTTAAGAAGGCTGAGACTATCCTATTCCAAATATATCAACTTTATTAAATAGTTTACATTCATTATTTCCTGGACTGCAGGATTTCTGTTAACTAGTTACTTTCTGTCCTTGAACCTACTGCAGGTGACAGACAGTTGGCCAAATGTTTTGGTGCTGCAACTCACTCATTTTCATACCTACAACATCCATTTCCTGTTCAACATTCAATCTTGGAGTCAGTGCTACTCCTGGGGATTAGTTTCTATTCTTCTTGCTTCATAAACTACCACCAAAATGTCAGAGGTTTACAACAATAAGCAATGAACTCTTTTGTCTGGAGATTTGGGGTGGACAGGTTTCAGGCTATGGATCTGAGGGTTTGCACCGAGCAAGGCCAAATTCTAAGCATGTTTTAGGTCTGTCTACATCACAGTCACTAAACTCCTACTAAAAACAATAAGTGACACAGCCTGTCCAATGGCAGGGATGTATGATGGTTTGTATTATTATATATGTATCATATTATATATGATGTATGTATGATATATGCTATTATATATTATATTTAGACAATATGCATCAGGACATTTTATTGAAACAACAACAACAAAGCAAATCTTGCTGAGAACAAAAGGATAAAACCATGCTACTGCTGAGAACCCTTCCTTTATTTAAACTGAGTAAGAGTGTTTGCCCAAAATGATGGTGAATGTTCATATCCAGCTTGACTGGAGTTTTAATCACTGTAGAGACACAGCTCTGTATGAGTCTTAGGGCTGTTTCCAAAGAGGTTTAAGTGTGGAGGTTAGATCCACCTCCTCCTGATTACAGACAGAAGCATCCCATTTTCTCTTCTGTGGCGAGTGCATGCAATAAAACCTGATGCCCCCTCTTCTACCACAGCTATAGCTGCTCGCACATGCTCTCCCCACACAAAACACTGCAGCCTCAAACTCGTGAGCCATTTCCTCAAGTTTATTTTTGTCAAGTATTTTGTCCCAGCAACAAGAAAAAATGGCTAACACATCCCTTTATCAACTAAAGTCCCATTTAGGTTCCAAGGAGACATGAACTGGGGAAGGGCCAGTGTTTGACTCAGTTCAAGGAAACTGAGTTTAGATTAACAACTGGCCTTTATTCCAGAATCCTAAGAGATGGGGGAGATCTGGTAGCAGGCCTTTGGGAGAAGGCTATAGAGTCTTATTACAGGACCCATATCACCTTGATTTCTGGACTCTACAAGGATCCTAGTCCCCAGAGTACAGCGAAATCCTCTCGTTACCACTCTCAGTACACACATTTGCTTCTCCCTTCTCCACATTGCCTCCCTGTCCCAGCGCTCTTTTCTTGCAATGGTGAGCTATTTTGGGGGTGACCATAATGACAACCCAGATGTAAAAGCTGGAAGGAGAGGAGTGGGGATGGGAACAGGATCATGGAGGAAGCAGAGCCAACAGGTTGGGATTTCCAAGACTGTTGAAAAGCATTTACTAAAAGGAGCAGGAAGGACAGGGAGTGGGAGAGCTGAAATGTGAACGAGAGCTTAGAGGGATGTCTAAAGGATGTGATCTTAGAAAGGGTGATATGGCAGGCTATTTCTAAAGATGGGCACGATGCCACCGTGGCATGAAGGAATGGGTTTATTTGTTCTGCCAACTACAGCTTAAAAGGCAGCAAAGGAGAGTTGCTGACAATCTTGAGGATTCCCAGAACGATCTTCATGATACCTGGGAAATTGGGGTCCTCTTTTGGGATTCTTAGTCTCATTAATAGATGAATTTAAGAAGAGAATGAACTCAAATGGGGGCCTGATGACAATTTATTAGAATCTGAGAGGAAATCCTCAGGGCAGTCAAGCTACAAGTCTCTCCAGAGAGGGAGAGACTAGAGAACAAAAGCCATGCTGCAGCTCAAGAGAGCAGGGATGGAGGTCAGCCACCTAGGGCAGGCAGCCTAAGGAGAGCTTCAGAAAATGCAGGAGAAGCCCGAGGATGGTAAGAGCATTCTTCAGTTCTGGCCAGCGTCAGAAAAACAAAGACAGACGAAAAAGACATAGTTCCACCTTTGTGAGCTGGGCAATCTGACCCTGCTGCATCACAGGAACTATGATAGTAAAATGGTGAACCCTGCTGGGGTAGCCACCAAGTCAAGTCCCAGGGTGGCTTGGATTAGCCCCTAAGGGAGGAGACAAGGTCATGTCTACCCCTAGAGGTAGAGTCCAGGTTTTTGTTTGTTTGTTTGTTTGTTTGGTTGGTTGGTTGGTTTTTACACTCCAGATTTTATTCCCCTCCCCATCCGACTGTTCCCATACCAAACTTTCTCCCTGGCCCCCTGTCTCCACGAGGATGTCCCAACCCCCTACTCTACCACCAGACCTCTAAACTTCCTGGGGCCTCCAGTCTCTTGAGGGTTAGGTGCATCTTCTCTGACTGAACCCAGCCCCAGCAGTTCTCTGCTATGTATGTGTTGAGGGCCTCATATTAGCTGGTGTATGCTGCCTGGTTAGTGTTGCAGTGTCTGATAGATCTCAGGGGTCCAGGTTAATTGAGACTGTTGGTCCTCTCACAGGGTTATCCTTCTCCTCAGCTCCTTCCAGCTTTTCCATAATTCCAAAGCAGGGGTCAGCAGCTTCTGTCCATTGGTTGGATGCAAATATCTGCATCTGACTCTTTCAGCTGCTTGTTGCGTCTTTCAGAGGGCAGTCATGATAGGTCCCTTTGGTGAATGCTCCATAGCCTCAGTAATAGTGTCAGGCCTTGGGACCTCCCCTTGAGCTGGATCCCACTTTGGGTCTGTCACTGGACCTTGTTTTCCTCAGGTTCCTCTCCATTTCCATCCCTGCAGTTCTTTCAGACAGGAACAATTATGGATCAGAGTTTTGACTGTGGGATGGCAACCCACTCCTTCACCTGATGCCCTGTCTTTCTGTTAGAGGTAGGCTCTATAAGTTCCCTCTCCCTACTGTAGGGCATTTCATCTGAGGTCCCTCTTTTTGAGTCCTGAGAGTGTCTCACCTCCCAGGTCTCTGGTAGATTCTGGAGGGTTCCCCCAACCCCCGACCTCCCGAGGTTGCCTGTGTCCATTCTTTCTGCTGGTTCTCAGGGCTTCAGTCCTTTTCCCCATCCAATTCCAGATCATGTTCCCCTCTTCCTCGACCCCCAACACCATCCCTTTTCTCTCCCAGGTCCCTACCTCCTTCCCCTTGTTATTGCTTTCTTCTCCCTCCCAAGTGAGATTGAGGCCCTTCAACTTGTTGAATTTTTGTGTTCTGTGGACTGTATCACTGGTATTCTGTACTTTTTTGGGGGGGGAGGGGGCTAATATCTACCTATTAGTGAGTACATGTCTTTTTGGGTCTGAGTTACCTCACTCAGGATGGTTTTTCTAGTTTCATTCATTTGCCTGCAAAACTCAGGATGTCCTTGTTCTTAATAGCTGAGTAGTATTCCATTATGGAAATGAACCATATTTTCTGTATCTATTCTTCTGTCATGGAACATCTGGGTTGTTTCCAGCTTCTAGCTATCACAAACAAGGCCTCTATGAACATAGTGGAACACGTACCTCTGTGGCATGGTGAGGCATCTTTTGGGTAATATTCCCAAAATATTGCTGGGTCTTCAGGTAGATAGATCTATTTTCAATTTTCTGAGGAACCTCCAGGTTGATTTCCAGAATGGTTTTACCAGTTTGAAATCCCACCAGCAATGGAGGAGTGTTCCTCTTTCTCTACATCCTTACCATGTGATGTCACCTGAGGTTTTGATCTTAGCCATTTTGATCGGTGTAAGGTGGAATTTGATTTGCATTTCCCTGATCACTAAGGTCTTTGAACATTTCTTTAAGTGCTTCTTAGCCATTTGAGATTCCTCTGTTGCTAATTCTCAGTTTAGTTCTTTACCCCATTTTGGGGAGGGGTTGTTTGATTTTTTGGGGGGGGGTGGTTAGCTTCTTGCGTTCTTTATTTGTTTTGGATATTAGCCCTCTCTCAGATGTGGGATTAGTGAAGAATTTTTTTCCCTATCTGTAGGTTTCTGATTTGTCTTATTGACTGTGTCCTTTGCTTTACAGACGGTTTCCAGTTTCATGAGGTCTCATTTATTAGTTTTTGATCTTAGAGCATGAGCCCTTGGAGTTCTGTTTTGGAGTTCTGTTTAGGAACCTTACCCCTGAGCCAGTAAGTTTGAGGCTCTTTCCCACTTTCACTTCTATTAGATTCAATGTATCTGGTTTTATGTTGAGGTTCTTGATCCACTTAGACTTAAGCTTTGTGAAAGGTGACAAATATGGGTCTATTTTCATTTGTCTACATACAGACAGCCAGTTAGATCAGCACGTTTATTAAAGATTCTTTCTTTTTCTATTGTATTTTTTTTTTTTTTTGGCTTCTTTGTCAAAGATCAAGTGTACATAAGTTAGTGATTTTATTTCTGGGCCTTCAATTGTATTCCATTGATTAATGTGTCTGTCTCTGTACCAATCCCATGCAGTTTTTATCACTATTGCTCTATAGTAGAGTTTGGAACCAGGGATGGTGATTCTCCAAGCTATTCTTTTATTATTAAAAATTGTTTTCTGGGTCTTTTGCCTTTCCAGATGAATTTGAGAATTGGTCTTTCCATGTCTTTGAAGAACTGTATTGGGATTTTGATGCGGATTGTATTGAATCTGTAGATTGCCTTTGGTAGGATAGCCATTTTTACTATGTTAATTCTGCCAACTCGTGAGCATGGGAGATCTCTCCATTTTCCGAGATCTTCTTTGGTTTCTTTCTTGAGAGATTTGAAGTTATTGTCATACAAATCTTTCACTTGTTTGGTTAGAGTTACCTCAAGATACTTTATATTATTTGTGGCCATTGTGAAGGGAATTGTTTCCCTAATTTCTTCCTCAGCCTGTTTATCATTTGTATAAAGGACAGCTACTGATTTATTTGAGTAAATTTTATATCTGGCCACTTTGGTGAAGTTGTCTATCAGCTGGAGAAGTTCTCTGGTAGAATTTTTGGAGTCACCTATGTATACTATCATATCATCTACAAGTAGTGATACCTTTATTGCTTCTTTGCCAATTTGTATCCCCTTGATCTTCTTTTGTTGTCTTATTGTTCTAGTTAGCACTTAGTACTATATTGAATAGATATGGTGAGAGTGGGCATCCTTGTATTGTCCTAGATTTTAGTGGGATTGCTTCAAGTATCTCTTTATTTAATTTGATATTGGCTGTTGATTTGCAGTAAGTTGCTTTTATTATGTTTAGGTATGGGCCTTGAATTCCTGATCTCTCCAATACTTTTAACATGAAGTGGTGTTGTATTTTGTCAAATGTTTTTTCTGCATCTAAGGAGATGATCATGTGATTTTTTTTCTTTGAGTTTGTTTATATAGTGGATTACATTAATGGATTTTCATATATTGAACCAACCTTGCATCCCTGGGATGAAGCCTACTTGATTGTGATGAGTGATGGTTTTGATGTGTTCTTGGATTCCGTTTGCAAGAATTTTATTGAGTATTTTTGCATGAATATTCGTGAGATTGGTCTGAAGTTCTCTTTTTTGGTTGTGTCCTTGTGTGGTTTAGGTATCAAAGTAATTGTGGCTTTACAGACTGAATTAGGTAGTATTCCTTCTGTTTCTATTTTATGAAATAGTTTGAGGAATATTGGTATTAGGTCTTCTTTGATGGTCTGGTAGAATTCTGCACTAAATCCTCTGGCCCTGGGCTTTTGTTGGTTGGGAGGTTTTTAATGACTTCCTCTATTTCCTTGTGGGATATGGGCCTGTTTAGATAGTTTACCTGCTCTTGATTTAACTTTGGTATATGGTATCTGTCTAGAAAACCATCTATTTCATCTACATTTTTCAGTTTTGTTGAGTATAGGCTTTCGTAGTAGGATCTGGTGATTTTTTTGAATTTCCTCTGTTTCTGTTATGTCTCCTTTTTCATTTCTGATTTTGTTAATTTGGATACTATCTTTGGGCCCTTTAGTTAATATGACTAGGGGTTTATCTAGCTTGCTGATTTTCTCAAAGAACCAGCTATGGTTTTGTTGATTCTTTGTATTGTTCACTTTGTTTTTATTTGGTTGATTTCAACCCTGAGTTTGACTATTTCCTGCTGTCTGCTCCTCTTGGGTGTGTTTGTTTCTTTTTTTTTGTAGAGCTCTCAGGTGTGTTGTTTAGTTGCTAGTGAAAGATCTCTCCAGCTTCTTTACCAGAACACTTAGTGCTATGAATTTTCCTCTTAGCACTGCTTGCATTGTGTCCCATAAGTTTGGGTAAGATGTGTCAACTTCTCATTAAATTCCAAGAAGTCTTTAATTCCTTATTTTTTCCCTGACCAAATTATCATTGAGTAGAGAGTTGTTCAGTTTTCACATGTATGTGGGCTTTTTGTTGTTTTTGTTGTTATTAAAGACTAGTCTTAGGCCATGGTGATTTGATAGAATGCATAGGATTACTGCAATCTTCCTGTTTCGGTTTAGGGTTGTTTTGTGACTAACTTTATGGTCAATTGCTAAAAAGAAGGTGTATTCTTTTGCTTTTAGGTGAAATGTTCTGTAGATATCTGTTAAATCCATTTGGTTCATCCCTCTATTAATTTCATTGTGTCTCTGTTTAGTTTCTGTTTCAATGACCTGTCCATTGGTAAGAGTGGAGTGTTGAAATTTTCCACTATTATTGTGTGGCATTCAATGTATGTTTTGAGTTTTAGTAAGGCTTCTTTTATGAATGTGGGTGCCCTGGCATTTGGGGCACAGATGTTCAAAATTGAGTTTCTCTTGGTGGATTGTCCCTTTGATAAATATGAAGTGTCCTTCCTCATCATACTTGATAACTTTTAGTTGAAAGCCTATTTTATTGAATATTAGGATGACAACTGCAGCTTGTTTTTGGGACCATTTACTTGGAATACCTTTTCCCGCCCTTTTACTCTGAGATAGTGTCTGTCTTTGTTATTGTGGTGTGTTTCTTGTATGCAGCAAAATGCTGGATCTTGTTTGCATATTCAATCTTTTAGCTTTTTATAGGTGAGTTGAGTCCATTAATATTGAGAGATATTAAAGACAGATGATTGTTAGATCCTGGTATATTTGATTTTGTAGGTGGCTTTATGTGCTTTTTGTTCTCTCCTTTTGGCTTTGTTGTGAGATGTTTAATATCTTATCTTTTCTTTGGTGTAGATACCTTCCTTGTGTTGGAGTTTTCCTTCTAGGATCCTCTGTAGGCCTTGATAGATACTGTTTGAATTTCATTTTGTCCTGGAATATTTTGGTTTCTCCATCTATGTTGACTGAGTTTTACTGGGTATAGTAGCCTAGGCTGGCATTTGTTTTCTCTTATAGTCTGCATGACCTCTGACTAGGCTCTTCTGACTTTTAGTGTCTCTGTTGAGAAGTCTGGTGTAATTCTGATATGTCTACCTTTATATGTTACTTGGCCCTTTTCCCTTGAAGCTTTTAATATTTTTTCTTTGTCCTGTGCATTTAGCATTTTGATTATTATGTGATGAGAGGATTTTCTTTTCTGGTCCCATTTACCTGGTGTTCTATAGGCTTCTTGTACCTTTATAGCCATCTCTTCCTTTAGGTTAGGGAAGTTTATTATCTTTATTCTATTATCTTCATGAGATAGAATTTTAGGTCAGCTTCCTGATTTTCAGGTATGTTGGTATATTCAGGGCTTGCTGTGCTGGGAGAACTGGGTTCTGATGTTGCCCACATATATTGGCTTCTGTTGCTTATGGTCTTGTACTTGCCTCACACCATCTGGTTATCCCTGGTGATTACTGGTCTGGGTGACTCTGTCTGGAGTCTGCCTCTTTTGTCCCTGGGTTGCTTCAGGTTTCCTGGTAGACCTGTGGCCCTGGCTATAGCAGACCTCCTGTGGGGACTTCCAGCTGGGGGCCTTAAGAGGGGCAGAGAAAATGCTGATCTGTTGCCCTGGCTACAGTAGATCTCCTGGGAGGCCTTCAGACTGTTGGGTCTTCAGAGAAGCAGTCAAGCTGTTGTCCTATGTGAAGCTGTTCTCCAGGGAGGCCTATGAACTATTGTTTCTGTTTCCCTGTGTGTAGCAGAACTCCAGGGAAGCTTTCAGTCTGTTGAGCCAGTTGCCCTGCATGCCACAGAGCCCCTGCGAGGTCTTCACACTGGTGTTTGTTGCCCAGTTACCCTGTGAACAGAGGAGCTTCTGGGATGCCTTCAGGCTGTGGTGTCTTCAGGGGAGCAGACAAGCTGGTGATCAGTTGCTCAGTTGCCCTGTGTGCAGTGGATCTCCTGTGATGTGTCAGGCTGTGGTGTCAGATGCCCTGAGTAGCAGATTTCCTGGGATGCCTCAGGATGTAGTATCTTCAGGGGAGTAGACTAACTAGCAGTCTGTCCAAGTAGGAAGGACTGGGCAGAAAGTTAGTCCAGTTTTTATAGTGGCCCCTCGTCTCCGTGTGACTATACCACACCTCTAGGAAAAAGTGAAGTATTGTTCTCCCCATCACAGTGAAACGGCATTCCCACTTTTAACAATGTTCTGGGAAGGTGAGAAGCTACATGATTTCTTAGACTAGGTCAGAAAAGGCTATGTTGTTTTCCTGCACAAGGTCAGCCATAGTGCAGAGAATCTATTCCGATATGACCTTGTTAGAAGTCGTGTATGACATTCTGATCAACTTGGTAGTTCCAGATTACTCCACCCATCTGACAAGTCTACCAGTGGGACTTTACCAGATAAACATTTTTGTTTTCTTGTATTGAGTATAAAACTCAGGGTTTTATACATGCAAGACAAGTGTTCAATACTGAATTATATCTTTGCACTTTAGGACTTCATGATACTATAACACATAAAACTGCCAAAGAAAATGCATACACCTCACCATGTAGCTTTGCCTGGTTTGGAACTTGCTATGTAGATCAGGCTAATTCACCTGCCTCTCTCTACCTTCTGAGTGCTAGGATTAAATGCATGTGGTTTCATGTTCTTCTCTTGCCCCCTTTAAAATACCTGTAGCTTACAAGTTTTTTTTTTTCTCTTTTATCCAGACCTACTACTATCTCTGCCTTTGGGATATCGCCACTTAAATGTCCAGTAAGTATCTCAACATGTTGCAAACTGAGTTCTAGACAGTCCTCTCAGATCTGTTCCTTTACAGCTCAGTTAAGGACAATTGTAAAAGGCAAAAGTCTCAATGTTTCACCACCCACTCCATTTCTCCTAATCTGTATTCATTGTGTAGGAAATCCTGTTGACTTTATCTTTAAAATACACCCAGATTCCAACAATTCTCCACCTATCCCTATGACTCTCCCTGGTGTCTCTTACCTGGACAATGGATCACTAGACTCCTAACAAGTCTCACTATGCTAACTCTTGTTCATTGTTAGACTACTCAGCCAATCTACTGAAGGGATCCAGTTAAAGTAACAGGCAGATCATACTCTGACCTCTTCCAAGAATCCCCCAGGAAATCTTCTTCTGGATCACTGCAAGCAAATGTCAAAGGACCCTTGCTTCTCTCCACCACCTCTGCTTCTTCCTGTCTTGAACTGGAGAGGCCCAGGCCTATCTCACGAGCTTTACACTAAGCACGGCCTCTGTGGGAATACTCTTCCCTAGAGACTATTGTAGCTTCCCCACTTCCCCCATAAGTCCCTCTGGGTCACTGCTCTGTGACCTTGTGCTGGCCACACATGAATTTTGACCTGTCACTTGGAACCTTGCACTCATCCTTGCTTTATTTTTCTCCTGAGCAGGAACCACTAACATACAATACATTTTTCTTGACTGTCTATTACTTGTTTACTGTTGGTTAAAATCACCCCACTCAGACAGTACTCAAAGCACTGACTAAATTAGAGAAACATTCAGAATTGCCTGTATTACCCCAACCCAACAAAAAATTGATAGGAAAAAAGGGATGGGGCAGCCCAAAATAACCATGGCAGGAAAGAGCTGATGACTTTTCATTTATTACAACTTAATTCAATTATTTATTCACAGTTTTCTGATTGTATTCTTGACAGGTTTCTGGGCTCAAAATGAGTACAAATGCAGCAAGCAGTTTATTACTTGTTGAGTTGTTCCTCTCTTGATTTTGAGTCTCTGCTCTCTTGAAGGCCTAAGAGAACTGCATCAGCCTCCAGTATAGTTGTATCTGTGGTCCCACCTAGGAACCTAGATGTCAGCTCAAGATCCAGAAGCCGCAGCCGGACCCTGGTGCCCCTCTGGTACTTCCTAAGAAATAAAGAAAAAGAAAAAAAAGAAAAAAGCTCCATCAATTCTGCAGGTCACACATAAACAGATCTGAAAATGAAATGCAAATCCTAATTTTCATTTTTATTCGCTCAAGCTTTTTAAGTTCACACTGGTATGTGAAAAACAGTTGTGTATGATTTTCAAGTATATCAGAATTTTTAATTTAAAGTTGCCTTTAAAGATTTTACTTTTATTTATTTAGTGTGTGTATGAATGTATAGTATATAAACGTGCTTATGTGGGTATATTGATAATCCAGCCTGCTTCCATCTTAGACTTGAAAGCTATCTTATGGTAAAAACAAACTAGATTCACTCCTGTTTATGACTGAACCTGTTTCTCAAGAATTGGGCTATGCCACATCTGTACCCTTAACTACAAATGGTTCTGTATAGCCTGTTCCAGGAATGGCAACCATGCCTTTGTTATCAAGACCACCTTGTTGCAACCATCTGTTGTCATAGCCACCTTGTTTTGACCACCTTGCAAACATGTCTCTATTTCTGAAGGTTACTATGACCAACTTGCTATGCTTACATAACTCTGTCTTTCTGCATGTCAAACCCCCCATTTGGAACCCCCCTACTACTGAACTATAAAAAAAAAAAAACATATCTCACCCATATCTAATGCTGATCTCCTGAACACTGCCTTTAAGGGAAGACAGCCTACACACATGAGTGAAAACGCTTGCTTTAATTGATTTGGCTGTGATCTGGGTCTCTGTAGTGTTTCTCCTTGTATCTGTGGGATTAATAGTATGTATACATGTGTGCAGGTACATATGCAATTGTATGTGTGTGCACATGCCTATTGAGGCCACAGGGCAATGTTAGGCACCTTTCCTAGGTTATTCTCGACCTTACTTTTTAAGACAGGGTCCTTCATTGAACCCAAGGCTCATCAACAGGCTAGGCTGGCTGACCAGTGAACCTGAGGGATCCATTTGTCTCTAGCTCTGCTCCCATACATGTCAGTGCTACCATACTTAGTTGTATGATGCTCTGGGAGCCAAGTCCAAGCCCTTATACATGTACACCTGGCATAGGATATCATGTAGCCCAGGCTGGTCCTAGTCCTCTTGCCATCACTGAGAATACAGTGCTGAGAGTACAGGTGTGTACCACCATATTCAGCTATTTAAATATTTTTATACTATAAATAAAACAATGTACTCAATTTGGAAATTCAAACAAGTCAGTTCTTAGAACTACTGTTTATTTTTAATGTCACTTATTGTTAAAGACAAAGTATCAAGAAGGAAAAAAACTCAGATATGTTTTTTCCACCTAAAATTATTTCAAATGAAGTAAAATATTATAAATGTAGCCTGGATAAAATTCCAAGGGCAAAGTACTTGCTATCTGAGATAGACCATACCAACCAGCCAACCGGTATTAAACATAAAAACAGTTGAATAAACCTGAAAGACACCATGTAACATAGAGTAAGCCAGATGTAGAAAATGTTGAATAATCTCATTTACATGCAAGCCAGAGACGGTTGAACTCATAGAAATGACAAGGAGAATGGTGGTTGTCAGAAACAGGGTGCCTGTGGGGGTTGGGAAGGTGTTAATTGAAGAATACAACAGGTGCAGTTACAGAGCAGGAATAAGTTCAAGACAGCACAGTGACCACAGCAGTAATGCTTTATGGGTATAAAAATAGCTGAGGGTTAACACCACAGGATGTGTAAGTCTGAAAGTGAAGGACTATCTAGCAGGCCCAAACACTGCAAACATGGCACCAGTGGGGTTTACCTTTTCCCCTTCCCTCTGCCTTGCTAAACCCTTAGATTATATCCCTAAAGCTAGCCTCCATGGTCTTTTTCCTTATTTGGCCACTAACTCATTCCTGAGACTAAACACCAAGGTCCAGAAACCAAAATTCATTACTGGCTAACCTGCTGTCCAGCCAGGACTTACCAACTCACCCTGGCACAGACTTCCCATTATTTCCTCAAAACTTACTCCTGTCTGCTTTCACCCAGACCAGGCAGCACCCCCTCCCCATGTGCCTTTGTACAGAGTTTGTAGGTGGTGGAATGATGGGAGAAAAAGAAGTGAGCAAACAGGTGGTGGGGAGACAGAAGACAGAGGAGCTGAGCAGTTATGAACTGAGAAGAAAGGAGGCTGCTCTTCTTGCTCCTTGGAAAATGGCGAATTACGCTGTCCAGCAATAGAGCCAGTAACAAACAAGTGCCAGAGGTCCTATGTCTTCTTCCTTTGAGAAAACCAACCACTGTGTGAGTCACTGTGACTCCCAGAGCAGCATCCTAGCCCAGGAGGAAGATCAGGACCTGTAGGGTGGAGATCACAGCTGACTGACTTGTCCTGCTATGTTGCTTCTCACCATTGGCCTATCTGCTCATCTCTCCAGTTGGTGGTGCTGCAGGTTCACCCAGGAGACTGGATGGTTTTATGTTGAATTACAGTTTTACTGTGTCCTGTTTAACTTTGGCCAGGAATTTATTTCCTAAGGAATCTTTGGGTTGGACAAACATTTAAAGATACCAGAAGCCCTGCTCGTCACATGGTCCAACTGAAGCAGGAGCCACTATGGCGAACAAGTATGAGTAGAGACAGGAGAGAAAGAGAAGCACAATGGTTGGATACTACAAAGAGGAGGAACTGGAAACATAAGAGTGACAAGAAACAGCCTGATGTGAGAACTGCCCTGCCACCTGAGGGCCATGTCTGGGTCCATGGTTCATATTACTACCAAAGGCAGCAGGGATGTCCCTGGTCTGGGCTGCTGCCAGGGACCATGCTGATATTCAATGGCTGCACAGAGCTGGCCCCACCCCTTGCCAGCTTCTGAACTAGATGAGCTAGCTGGAGCAATGCCAGAAAGTTTGCCCCTGGTGGTGTGGGTGTTGGAGAGTTGGTGAGCTAACCAGACCAGCTACCATGAGTTGACCTACTCAAACATATACCCCATCTACAAACTGCTGGAACATTCGAGCTGCAGTGTCTCCATGACACAGGGCAAGAACAGGATATCTGAGAGGAGTCCAAGTATCCAGTATTGATAGTATCGCAGAAACGAGAGACTGTGAATCAGATTCATAGCAAAGAACATTCGCAAATGATGATGTGTAGACAAAAGGGTATATTGTGGGACATACTGTGATACTTTGCAGATTCCACAACAACTAGTGGTTTTTGTTTATTTGGGGGAGTTCTTTTGTTGCTGTTTTTCATTTCTATTTTTATTTTCTTTTGAGGGGATGTTGCAAGGGGGAAGGCAGATACAAAAGGGGATGGAGAAATGGTTGGGATTAGGGTGCAAAACATGAAATTCATGATCAAAGTAAAGGCAAAAAAAAAAATCCATCAGTAAATTAAGAAAAAAATGTAAAACCAGGATCACATATATGAACTCAAGTTGGTCAATATATTATATCATCAAATGAAAACTAATAATTATCTGCCCTTTTGTTACTTTTTTCTCTTTCTATTGGTGGTAGGTTATGTTCCAGAAAACTTTTTAAAAAGATTTCTTTTTATTGTTTTTAATTTGTGTACATGTATATGTCTGTATATGTGAAGTACATATGTGTGCAGGTGTCTCAGAGGCCAGAGGCATGAGATCCTTCTAGAACTGGGCTTGTTGGTGGGTGGGAGCAGCTCAGCATGGGGGCTGGGAATCAGACAGAGGCCCCCTGCAAGAGCAGCACGCTCTTGTCAGGGACTGCTCTGCCAAATGTTGGAACCCGCACTGCCAAAAGCTTGGGGGCCAAAATTGTTAGAGCCCGCACTGTCCCAAGCCTTGGGGGCTAAATTGTGCCGGCTCGTACTGCTCCTCTGGTCCACGGGTCAGGGTTCAACAAGAGAGAGAGTGAGGGTGGACGCAAAGAATGGAGACCCGACAAGAGTGTGATTCAGTCCCTTTTATTCTCAAGTCTCTCTTCTTAGTCCAAGTCCTAAGTCTCAAATTCCTAGTCCCTAGTTCCTAGTCCCTGGTGTCTCCAAGTTCCAAGTTTCCAGTCCCTTCTGTCTGCCTCTTGCCTTTTATAAGTCTGACTTCTCAAGTTACGCCTTTAAGTCACACCTTTAAGTCACACACACACCCAGGGGAAAATCCTGGGTATATAAAACAAGATGTTATCAGAGTGTGCTCAGCTGTTGTAGGCTGTTGAAAACAAGTCTCCTGTCAGGGTATATGGCTCAAGATGGCTGCAAGGATGATAGCTGCCTTCTGTCGGCTCCCCACAGGTCCCCCTTTTTAAATTTTTTTCAAGAGGGAAGGCTGGGAAAACTTATGGAAACCATGCCTGCCTTCGGTCAGAACAAAGGACCCCAGCCTCCCTTTTCCATCTTTGAATACTCAACAGCCATTGGTTGAGCTCCTGTCTTAGGATGGTAAGGCCTCATTTTTTAGGGGTGAGGGTCTTGAAGTGTTCTCTTACCCGTCATTGACTATCTGGCTTAGAGAGTAAGTTAGGGGTTAATCCTCGTTAGTCTTGATGACAGAGGTTTTAGAATCCCCTACTTCCAGCCTGTAATGATGGAGGAGCAGCACACTCTTAATGGCTGAGTCATCTCTCCAGCTCCAGAAACCATAAATCTTTAAAGAATGAAATACTTCAATCCCATAAGATTATTTATTTATTTCCTTATTTATGGAGTGCTAAGAATCAAACACAGGGTCTCATGCATTCTAGGCAAGTGCTTACTACTAACCTCCAACTATACCAAATTTAATTAATTTTAAAATTAAAATGATCTTACATAAATGGAAAATGTAAAAACAATATTTTCAGGAAGTTCACTGAAAACAGTGCTGGTGAACCACACAACTACTACTCAGTCTCTGCTTATACATACTCTGGGGGTCTGTGCATGGCCATCAAGTAAACAGTTGGGTTTACTTGATTTATGGGTTTAATTTTTATGAAGTTAATTTTTTTTTCTGATACTGGAAGTAAATCGTTTTTGATAAAACTTAGACACAGTGAAACCGGTCACCTTTTCTAGCCCGTCTCCCTTGTGAGACAGTAACATTTCATGGTCTGTCTTTATTTAAACAAATTAACTAGGTATCACGGCTTGGGTACAGCTTTAAATCCTTAGTGCACAACAATTGGAGCATGTACAGCATAGGAGTCAACCCCAGGGATGAGGGTTCGCTCACGACGGTAGCATCAACACTCCTCTCCATTAGAAGGAGCTACAGCATGTGTTTGTAGATCCGCATGTCCTCACTGCACTGCTGTTTACAGCTTACTCCAAGGTGTGAACCTGGGAAAGCAGGGCCTAAAAATAAGGTGGACTAAAGTCTCATACAATGACCAACTCTGTTCAGAGCATCAGACAATTTATACTCTGAGGGTTAAGAAGAATCACATGAGCAAGGTGTTCAATCGCAAGGACAAACCACATGGGCAAAACCAGGTTCTTACACAGAGGCATAAGAAAAACAACAGCTGAAGTAAACTCACTCCTATCCCCTACACCTGGGAAGAGTACAAAAACATTTCAAGAACATTTCTATGTTTTTGAAGAAACAGGTCACAAGACTCTTGTTTACCTGGAGTTGCTCCCAGGCACTCAGTTCCCTAGAATGACTCTATTTCTGGATAGTGTTTCAGCACACTGTCAGTGTTTTGTTCAGTCAGCTTTTGTTCATATGGACCCATTTGCCTCTTCTCTAGAACATCCAACTAGTTACTTGATTATTAAACACATATTTCTTTTACTTAGCCCTTAAGGTCTCATCATCTCTAGACATGAGGGCTGCCATGATCGTCTTGGAGCTTGTCTCAGGGTGTGCTCCCCTCCATGTCCAGCTCCTGTCAGCTCTGCTTGGTGCTTTCTTCTAGCCTGTATTGATTCTTTAGTACTCAG
The DNA here is from genome assembly GCA_030674055.1 of Rhabdomys pumilio. Classification (NCBI taxonomy): domain Eukaryota; kingdom Metazoa; phylum Chordata; class Mammalia; order Rodentia; family Muridae; genus Rhabdomys; species Rhabdomys pumilio. Next base: position 68,700,913 of record JANHMN010000012.1, read on the forward strand.
GCAGAACATACGGAATGAAAATCCTTTTCATTTCCCTCCTCAGAACACAGTGTAGTGTTTGAGTTCTCACAGAAAAAAGGGCTTTGCAGTCAAAGACTTGGGTGCAGATTTGAGCTCTGACACTAATCTTGGGTAAGCTGCTTCCTCTGACCCACAGTATCTTTACCTATGTCACAGAAGGTGTAATTATTTTGAACATATGCTGAATATTAAACTGAATAATATGACATAATAGAACATATATTGGTACAGGGGCTGGGTATGATGGTAGATGGTTTTAATCCCAACATTTCAGAGGCAGAGAGAGGTAGATCTCTGTAAGCTTTAGGCCAGACAAGTCTACATAGCGAAAGTTTGCCTCAAGAAACCAAACCAAGCCAGGTATAGCACATATTTTTTATCCTAGCACTCAGAAGACAGAGACAGGTGGATCTCTGTTACTTCTGGGCCAGTCAAATCTACATAGTAAGACCCTGTCTCAAAACAAACAAAAGTGTAGCCAGACTTTGGCTACTTTGTGGGTTCTTTTTTCTCCCACCCTTCTTCACCCCTAACAATAGATATGAGAGGAAAAAGGGCTACAGGGGAAAGGGAGTGACATTATTGTTAGATTAATTCCCACCGATCGTCCATGTCAGGATATTTAATTTCTTCTTCTAGTTTCTTTTTTGTACAACTACTTAACAAACTATAACCAACCAATAACCAACCCACCTATGGGACTCTATCATTTATATACCCTCTGAAGAGTCCCCAGAATCCCAGATGTCACACAACTGCAGAAACTATCTGCAGCTGGCAAAATCACACCCCTGCTAGAGCACGAGACAAATCATAGTCAGTTGCTGTGGACAATCTGACGCAGCCCCACATCGCACATTGGGATTAAAACAAAACCATAGTCCCATAAAATTTCTGTGCTTTTCACCCTCATAAAAATTGGAATAGGGGCTTTGGGGGAGAATGGAAGAGGAGATAACAGTGAAAGATAAATACATAAAATATCCAATAAAAAAAGAAACAGATAATGGGTCTGGAAAAAAAAAAAAGATAATTTACTTATTTCAAATGATTTTCAAAAGTTTCCAGGAGATGCTTATTGGCTAAGATCTTATTTTAAGCTCTTCACAAAAGAATTTAAGCCTCTGTTTAATATTCTCAAGAGAGATGCAAATCCTAATTTCCCTCAACAATTAATTGACAAAAGAGGAGTAATTTTACAAAAAGTATAAGAAGCTATCATTAATCGATATATTATATAGATTGATTAATTGTTGGCTGCTTTATAATAATCCTTTGATAAAAGAGATTATTAATAAAGATTTATATTTTTTTTAAATAGTGTCTTCATGACTCTCTGAGGGTGGAAAGAGCATGCCTTGTTCACTTTTAACTTTCTAAAACTGAAAGCTCATGGCAAATCTGCCGACCAATAAAAACTATGCTACAACTATGTGGAAGGACCCTCTTACCCTTAAATGGAATGGCCAGGACCCAGTTCTCATATGGGGCCGAGGATTGATATGCCTGTTTGATACCACAGAAGGCACAGCTAAATGGCCGCCAAAAAGATTAATGAATTAAATAGATACCTCCACAAAACCAGGCCCAATTATAGATAAGATGAATAACAACTGACATCCAGGGAAGAGAAATCTCCCTGAGAAATCCATTCTTTTTTCCTTTCCAGGTAAAAATGAATCACCCGAGATGTCTGCTGTTAGGAGTTCTAATCCTGATGCTGGCCTCTGGACTTACACTGCTCAGATCTCCGATGGGCCTTTGACAAGGACATCAAACAACTATAGACTGACATCAATAATCTGAAGAAATCCCTTGTTTCACTGTCTGATGCGATCTCCAAAAATTGCAAAGGACTTTATTGGACTTGATTTTCTCTTTTACAATAGAAAAGACTGTGTACAGCTCTAGACTGTGTACAGCCCTTAAAGAGAATGCTGCTTTTACATAGACAAAACAGGGATGATTAAAGACAGCATGAAAAAGGCCAGAGAAAGTCTTGAGAAAAGACAGAGAGAGAAAGAGAAAGATGAGAGCTGGTACAAGAATTGGTCTTCAACCTCTCCATGATTGTCAACTCTACTTCCTTCCATCTTGGGACCATTAATTGGGTTATTTTTGCTTATTTCCTTTGGTCCCTAGGCCTTAAATAGGCTAACTTTGTGAAACAACAGATAGATAATCTGATAACAAAATCTATTCAGATACATTATCATAAGTTAGCTATGGAGAACCACGAGACTCAAGATGAGGTTGTTATTCTATCCAGGGTGTTCCCAAATCCCATTTCCACCCAACCTAAAAGAGGGGACTTCTGCTGCTAGAACAAGCAGAGAGGGGCCACCCAGAACCCCCTCTGACTGGTGACCTGAATTCTTGCTTAGGCTGCGAGGCTAAGCACTGCAAGGGAATATAAATAAAAATTAAAAATATGTTTCTGGGTTCCCTGAGGGACAAGCCTGACTATGTAGGGGTTGATGTCAAAAGTATCCCCTCTCCAGGAAAAAGACATCAGGATGGGTATGGCCCTCATGCCTCACTGGACAATGACAGGAGGACCGGAGCCATTACAAGGTCCCCTTTAATTACTGGAAGTCAGGCCTCTATCCCCGCCTTGGCAAGATTAGAATCTCCACAGTCCTTCTATATTTGGAGAAGGAAAGAGATGTCAGGGGCAGCCCTGCTTACACACTGAAGGCCTAAAATATAAGCCTAAAATCAGCAATAGGCCTGACGTACATGCCTGCTAACACAAAGTCTTAGGTATCTGTGGAAAAACAGTGAAACAGATGGCTATAAGCTATTCTAAACAGGCAGCTTTTGTGGAAATCTACCAGCCTGAGTAGTCATAGACCTTGTAAATAGGTAGCCTTGTCGGATAGTACCAACTTAGATAAAGACAAGTTAATCATACATAGGCAGAGTCATAGTGACCTGAACCTTTACCCAGCTGATACCCTGTTCTGAAAGATATCTGTACTCCCCCTGAACACCTATGCTCCTGTGTCATCCCCTTCCCCACATCCTGCATTTCTGTGTTTATAATTCCTGTGTTAAAAAGTAAAAATTATGATTTGATAATAAAAAAAGATAGTAAAAAAAAAATTTCTGTGCTTTTCAAACGTACCAAAATTCTCACTACAAAGAGAGAAAGGAAGAAAGAAAGAAAGTCAAACAGACAGAAAGACAAACTAACCAAACAAAAAACAAAAACCCATTACAGAAAATGTGTTTGTACCCTTCCTTTCCATGTACGAGGTATGAATGGCTTCTGTGAAAACGCCTGACTCAAGAGACACATGCTATCTACACAGGCTTTGACACCGTATCGTATTTATTTCTGTTTTCTTCCAGAACCAAAGCAGGAAGTATTCAACTCTTGGGATATGAAAATGTAGCTTGGTTGGTATAGAGCCCACCTAGCATGCATAAAGCCCTGAGCTTTGATTCTCAATACTGATAAAGTGGGTTTATTATGGCCATGCATACCTGTAATCCCAGCACTTGGAAGGTAGAGGCAGTAGGATTAGTGGTTCAATGTAATACTTAACTATATAGCAAGTTCAATGCCTATCTCAGTAAAGTACTTATTGTTGGTCACTACAAGCTACAAGGCTACACGGCCACTGATGATCTAGAGTCTCTACTTTCTTGAATTGTGCAGCTCTGGGGACTGGCATTCTTACTTGATCTTCCTGGCTGTTGCTTGCCATACAGCCTCGCATGCAGTAGCTGATGGATGCTACTTTCTTCCCTTCCCCACTCTCTCATCCTTTACTTCTTTTTGAGAGCACCACTCCCCAGTGAGCCAGACGCTGTGCATCATGGTAACAGGGACAGTGATTTGATTTTTTTTTTTTTTTTGGAGACAAGGTTTCTCTGTGTAGCCCTGGCTGTCCTTGAACCCAGAAATCCGCCTGCCTCTGCCTCCCAAGTGCTGGGATTAAAGGCATGTGCCACCAACGCCCGGCTGTGATTTACGTTTTTAACAAAAAAGTTTTAGTGTCACATATATGTGAGAAGAAAGCTTTTCCCTTGCCCACACTGAGGCGGCCACTGAAGGGGTTGTCTATATTCAGCTCTCTATGTATGTGGTTCTGTCACAGAGGTTGACAATTCCCAGCAGAAAAGTCACACAGAAGCTCCAAGAGGGCTGAAAATCTATGAAGAGCAACTTTTCTTCATTTTAGATGCAGTAAAGTTTAAACATGTGAACAATTTTGTTTTTGTTTTTATAAATTATGTCAATTCTATAAGTTATCCCAGTGACCCAGCGAAGGAAAGAAACAGATCTGAGGCCTTTGTGTATGCAGGATGACAACCACCTGATGATGAGCCATGGGTGGCAGTGCACACTTGTAATCCCAGGACCAGGGAGGTAGAGGCAGTGGTCCGTAAGCTCAAGACCAACCTGCACTACAGGAGACCATGTCTCAGAAAAGAAAGTCTGAGAGTTCTAATGACACAAACATTAAAAGAAAATTATATAATCATATATGCTGTGCATTAAACAAAGTACAAGAACCTCCAAAATACCTCTGACTTCTGTTCTCCAGATGCTCTATTTTCACTCTGTATTACAGTTATTTCTATATGGATATTATCTTTCCTATAACTAATATTCCCTTAAAGAGCTGGGCTTAAATTGTCTGGTGACCCCCACAATGCCTGAGGAATGCTTTCACTTCCTGCAGTCTTTTGACAGGTACTTTTTCATATACCCAACCCCCAATATTGGAAGCACTGGGGCTTGTTGAACATGCAGATTCACAGATAAAATCTGAGATATCTGGCAAATTTGAGGTGGGACTCTGCAATCTGCTTTTCAAAAAGTTCCAAGGTGATTTTTGACAATCTCCTGAGAACCGCTAGTCTTACGATTGCCTCTTTTGTATATAAACAAGTTCAGGACAATACATCCTACACAAACCCAAAGGGTTGGTAAAAGGGCAGCAGCTGACACAACTTTCCTGTGATGAAGAAAAACCAAGTGTGGCAGGGATCTAAGAATCCTAAGAGCACTTATGTACTGGGAAGTGAATCTAAATAGAGTCCCTTCAGGAAAGCCCCTCTGAGGTGGTGGCGCTTCCTCTCTCATGCACTCTGTCCATCCTGGGAATCTCAGGACATGAACAGATCAGCACAGTCAACAGGGTACAAAGCCATACAAGGAGTGGGAGCTCTAGACTTTATAATACTCTATTAAAGAGAAAGAAGTTAACTATAATGCACTTCTGAGAACTGCAATGTAATCTGAGGCAAGCCTTTAATGCTGTGGTTTAAGATAATTACTTATACTACCTAGTTGTCTTATTTAAGCTTCCCATTGTTCCACATGAGCTTTAAAAGGAATACGCCAGTAAACTCTCTCCAGACTGAGCATGTAGCTCTACATGACTGGTTCACCAAACGACTTTGACCTAAGCATACAGATCCAGTATGTAAAGCTGCCAGTTAATGTGACCTCCAGTTAGAGCCAGACGACAGGGGATGGTGCCCAACTCTGTGCAACTCTGAGTCAGTGCTTTAGCTTTGTTCCAATTTCCTCATTGCAACAGGAGAATAATAATTATACCTGTCTCCTAGAGTTCCTGTGAACATAAATTGTACAACCACGTACCACATCCTTATAAGTGCCCATTATCACCACCACCTCCACCACCACCACCACCTCCACCACCACCACCACCACCACCACCACCAAAGACCAGATTCTCTACCAAAAGAATCAAAGACTACAAGAGCCCAGGAATAATAGTCCAGTTTACAATTAAATCAGTAAAGAATGTGTAAAGGAAGAAACTCAGAGATTCGATAACCTGCTTAGATTTATATCTTATTCACTGTAATCGTATAAGCACACCCTTCTTAAAATATAACAATGTTAGAGGATTAGTAAACCAATTGGTTTATTTTTATCTGGTTGGACTTGAGGCCAGAGGAGAAAACATATAGCTTGTACTGTAAATGCAGTACTGTAAATCTGACCGAGAAAGCATGGTTGGGGAGCTCATTAAGGTGAAAGTACTACAGTTATTTTACTAACTTGACATTGATCACACTGCCATCTAAACTTGTGCCTCTATACCCAGACATTAGTGCGGCTTCCAGGTCTCATGAGATGATTCCTTTGGACAGATAATAAGTGAATCTGAAGTGTGCAGCCACAAATGAATGTCAATATTACATGTCTCTCCCCAAAGCTCAAGGACAAAGTGACTGTAAGAGTCAGCTGGTTGGGGAGGACTGGAGTGAGACAGTGTCCTTTGGATACGACAGGCCACTGCACTCATAAACTCAGCAGCTGTAGCTACCTGGACAAGATCAAATCAGTCAACACTCCAGCATGGAGGGGGAAGAGAATTAAAGGCACACGCTCGTGTGCATGTGTGTGTGTGTGTTTGGGGGGAGTGATAAAGAGAGAGAAATTGTAAGAAATAGAGTTTTTGTTTGTTTAACATTAAAGGTAGTTAGCATGACAAGGGCTTTTATTTTCCAAGCCTTCCTTTTCCCTTTGCACCGATCAGTCAATTGTATCAGACTGGTTCAAGGTCTCACTGATGGAATGAGGTGCAGGCATTGCCTATGTCAGAGGTTTGTAAAAGAAGGAGTCACCTTGGGCAGTGTGGTGCTAGTCCTTGGGTTCTGAGGCACTTTTTCTGCATTAAGAACTGCCTTGCTGAGCTACCTTTGCTTTGTGTGTGTGCTCCTGTAATTACTCTGTTGTTTCTAACATGGGGGAAGTGATCGGTCAACCACACTCTGGTGATGGCCCTATATCCATGAGTGTATGGACAGCATAAATTAGACTAGATAGAAAAGCAACCAACAAACAAACAGGAAAAAAGGACATGAAGTTGTGGAGGGGGAGGGGGGACTAGATAAGTAGAGCTGGGAGGAAAAGGGAAGAGTAATGCCAAATAGAACCGAAATACTTTGCGTGTGTGGATTACACTTAAAAAGGAATCCAAACGAATTTTTACAAAAAAAAAAATATATATATATAACATAAAGGTATAAAAATAAAACCTTTCTTTCAACATGAATGCTGGAGTTTGAGGATAAAGGTAATTCTGAACAAAGACAAGTATACCTCAAAGAAGACACACTGAACAGCTCACACTCCCAACAGCGGCCACGTCACAGCAACAGTGGCTTGAGGAAGCCTAGGGGCTGGGCAGGGCAGTCTTCCCTCACCTCTGACCACCCTTGCTTCTTAAGTATTAACAGAGACTGAGCTGAGCCTTTTGTGACTGTCTGGAATTTTGCACACAGAAATTCTTGTGAGAGTGGGGTATTGATCCCATAGGTTCATTATTAGTTTTTCCAAAGAATCTTTTACTCAGTATTCTTTCAAGTTAGCTGTAGTAATTGTAGATCTATCTTCTAATCTAATCAAGTAGTCCCCTTAGAATTTTATAGACTCAAACCTCCCTTCTTGCTAAACTTAAGTGGTTTTCAACCTGTGGATAGTGACTCACTAAGGGCCACAAGGGTCCCCTAAGACCATCAGAAAGGACAGAGATTTATATCACAAATCATAACAGTACTAAAATTACAGTTATGAAGTAGCAACAAAAGTAATCTCATGGTTTGGGGTCCCCACAACATGAGGAGCTGTACTGAGAAGTCACAGTCAGGCTGAAAATCTCTGGTGTAATCCAAGGACTTGGGAGGTATGTGGACGATCACCTTGAAGGCCAGAGTTAGCTACTTGAAGAACTTGTCTCAAAAACAAATAACAAGCCTTAAAAACATAAGGCCACACACACGAGTGGCTCCACCTTCCAGCATGACTTAGCCATCAGTGACTGCACCTGTGCCTCCAACAGTCACGCTGCAAACCAAAGCGACAGAACATGAGTTTGGAGGGACAGAGCATAGCTCAGCTGCTGCTGCTGACCTCACTGTTCACTGCTGCAAACTCTCTTACTGTCAAGTGTTAGCAAGAATGAGTTAGATTATTAAAATGCTATATTGCTTAATTGGTTTTAATTAATAAAGAAAAGCTCCAGACGCTAGTGTGACATAAGTTTTATATTTTGTATTAGAACCCAGAACAACACTGACCAAAGGCAAATAGGGTGATTTCAGTGAGAACACTCATATCTCACGACCCCTCTTACAGTGGGTTTCTCTTATAACTTCAAGCTTCCTCTGGCTGGTCTCTGAACTCCACTGTACACAGACGCAGGCTCAGCCTCCTCTGAACTCCACTGCACACAGATGCAGGCTCAGCCTCCTCTGAACTCCACTGCACACAGATGCAGGCTCAGCCTCCTCTGAACTCTACTGTACACAGATGCAGGCTCAGCCTTTGCCTCTTCTGCCCTCCACTCTGCACCTCTCACACCACACCACCCTTTCCTAAGCCTGTGTGTCTGTGGGGCACAAGGGCAACATCTGCCTTTGTATTTCTGCATTAAGAGCGTGGCTTAGGGGGCTGGAAAAATGGCTCAGTGGTTAAGAATGCTGGCTTCCAGAGGACCCGGGTTCAGTTCCTAGCCCCCACATGGCAGCTCACATGGCAGTTCCAGGAGATATGACACCCTCACACCAATGCACCTAGAGTTAAAATTAAACAAATTATTTAAAAGACCATAGTTTAGCAGCTTCCCTCTTTACTGAGTCAGTCGGCGCCTGCACTGCTGGTTCTTACTGCAGCTTCCCTCTTTACCGTGTCAGTCAGTGCCTGCACTGCTGGTTCTTACTGCAGCTTTCCTCTTTACCGTGTCAGTCAGTGCCTGCACTGCTGGTTCTTACTGCAGCTTCCCTCTTTACCGAGTCAGACAGTGCCTGCACTGCTGGTTCTTACTACTTCAAATAGAGGGTCCTTCTGACCTCAATATAAATACAGTAGATGACACAAAGCTGACGGACACATGGCTTGGACTGCACCTCACTGTCCAAAGACAACACTGCAAGGACAATTAGCTGTCCCTCCAATCACAACTCTTGGAGGCTTTAAAGTAGTCTGAACTCATTAACCATGTATGTTTTCAGCTTAGCTGCTCAAAATCTGTCAGACTTTTTGTCACCTTTTCACAATTCCTTAAATTTTAACACTATTAGAGTAAAAGTCTCTCTTCTGCCAATAAGAAAAATGTAAATGTTTCTAAAGGTTTAGTTAATACCAATTTATTTTAATTTTCGGCCATGCTGATCTTTTTGTAAAACTGGGAGCTAGTTCTTTCTCCTCCTCTAATCCGTATCCCCCCTTCTGCATGTGCGCACACACACACACACACACACACACACACACACACACATATATACACACACACACACACACGCTCCATCACCTAGGTCCAAATCATCACTGCGCATCCTGGCCACTAGAGCCTGCAGTGCTGTGGTCATGAGGAAGAGCACTGTCCACTGCAGTGCCGTGGTCACGAGGAAGAACACTGTCCACTGCAGTGCTGTGGTCATGAGGAAGAACACTGTCCACTGCAGTGCCGTGGTCACGAG
>JANHMN010000012.1:68710414-68724937 GCA_030674055.1 Rhabdomys pumilio
CACTGCAGTGCCGTGGTCACGAGGAAGAACACTGTCCACTGCAGTGCCGTGGTCACGAGGAAGAGCACTGTCCACTGCAGTGCCGTGGTCATGAGGAAGAGCACTGTCCACTGCAGTGCCATGGTCACGAGGAAGAACACTGTCCACTACATTTGAATGCACCTCCTTTAGCTTCATTCACTTGAGAAACAAGCCTTGATTTTTTGCAGTCCTAACAAGAATGCATATTCTTATTTTTCCTAAAATAAAAAGTTTTTAAAACCTTGTTTGGATAATATTTTGGGCATGACAAAGCTTTTTGTTTCTTATTTAAGCACTAATTCTTATTTAAGCTGTGAACATTTTCTATTTAAAAACTATTACCTGGACATGGTGGAACATGTCAGATCAGAAGTTTGACAATAGTTTGGACACACAGCCAGCAAGACCAAACTACCAAATTTAGAGTGATGAGCAAACACTTATGACCAGGGTCTAACTGAGGCTTCTCTATGAAAACCAATAGGTACAGGTGGAGTTTATGAACATGAGAAAAGCTTCCCACATGTGTCTGCTTCCTCCCTGGACTCTGTTGGAGTTTATGCACACGAGAAAAGCTTCCCACGCGTGTCTGCTTCCTTCCCTGGACTCTGTTGGAGTTTATGCACACGAGGAAAGCTTCCCAAGTGTGTCTGCTTCCTTCTGTGGACTCTGTTCAGAGCATTGGTTCATATCGGAAGACAGTCTCTGAGTATTGCAACTGAACTCTAAGTGATTCACAGTGGGATCTTCCTTACTTCATGTCTTAATTTTCCTAACAAGCACATGCTATTTATGTAGGTCAGCATGAGAACTGGCTGAATGTTTTAAATACCAAATGAGAGGTGCAAAACTTTTTCCATTATGAAAACTAGAGATTGGTATTTGTGTTCATCTAAATAAAAGGCTGAATGCTCTTAGCTTGGATCTAAGGTTTACTTCAGCTGAGGCTGTGTTTTCCTGCCTATAAGAAATGAGATCCTTGAAGCCACTTACACAGCGCTCCAGAACCACTCTCTAGTACATAGAAGGGTTGGATCTTTTTTCTTAATTATCTCATCCCTACAACACCCTAAGGACACATAAGGTTTTCCTTATAGTTGTTTCTTTTCTGTGTGTGCATGCACAGATGTGGAGATGAGAGGACACCTATGCACATGGCTGACCCATCCTGCATGCCTAAGAACACTCTTTCACAGTAAAAATGCTTTCCAGATTCCTACCTAACTCTGCACATTTAAAATGAACACCAGTTGGAGTTTATTAAGAAAACATTCTAAAGTGCATTAAGTATTGATGTGGTGAGAGGAGGGGAGAAGCTAAAGAAAAGGAGAGTTTTACCCATCATGGCAAGGGTGGGTGAGTATGGAGTCTTAAGAGACAGTGTCAATTTATGTCTTAACCATACTTTATACACACTGTGGCTTTTAAAGTTACATTGTTCAGAGGGTTTAAAATACTATAGTAAAAGAAGAGAAAAGCTTTAAATGTGTACTCATTGCTAGTTTGGTTTTTGTCTCTCTAAATGAGCTGCTTATTAAATAGACCTTGTTACGGTGGGGGCACCAATGGGAAACAGGCAGGACAGGGAAGCAGGGAAGCCGAGGGGCACTTCTGTGTCCTATCACCAGGGTGATGCTAAGTGTAATTTAAGAAACTCCCTCCCCTCACAGACTTATACTTAGGCTTTGGCAAGAGCTAGTGATGACACTTCTGTCCTTTTCTAATCTTTGCCCTCCATAGTCCCAACCCTGGGGAACAGTGCAGACTTTATTGAAAATAGAGAAACAGAAAGCACTGGCTGGGGTGTGACTCTGTAGTAGAGTGCGTCTCCAGGTAGGCAAACCCTTGACACCCTCCTTTGGTATATAACTGGTGAAGAAACCTGAAGAACTCTCTCAAACATACATACTTCCCACCACTATGCTACTCAGTAAGAAGTTCATGTCCCAGGGCACTTCTGAACCACTGTACTGCACAGCACTACCATAGCAGGCATCCACTCCTCCCCAGATGTATTTGTAGATTACAGGAAGTAGACACCTTCAAAGGCCATAGCAAACAGCTGCAACTCATTCTACAAAGGGCAGTGTGTGTGTGCGTGTGCGTGTGCGTGTGCGTGTGCGTGTAGCCCCTTGGGTCACTGGGTGGTGTTATTCCACCACCTGTCCTCTGAATCCTCTATATCATCATCCTCCAGTCTCAAAGCTTTATTCATTTACTAGAAGTCCAAGGAACAGAGTTGATGTGTGCTGTTCAGTATAGAGGTAGAGTTTGCTGGAGGGATGAGGAATGGGCATGGTTACAGGGCTACAGGGTGACTAAGGCCTTACACTCGGCAGCTTAGTTATCTTTGCTGGGTAGACTATTTCCAGGGTAACTTCCTTCTAGGAGCTAGGAACATATTATACTGTCAGGAGTCAAGTATCCTTGAAAGAAAGATCAAAATGACAGCTGTACTCAGTCGCTGAACGAAATCACAAGGCACATATTTATGATTTAACATAGTGAATAAGAGGCCTCTGATTTTATCTCAATGGAAACAGGAGATTGCCACAACTTCCCTAGAATTGGACAATGATATATTAAGCTGTTTATTATCTATAAAACAACATTCAAATCATGAAAATCTAACTGAAGGGTATTTGATATATTTGACAAATATAATGGCCTCTGAATAATTTTTCAAGCTTAGGACAATAGGGTAGAAAAGTGACTTAATTTTTTTTCTTGCCACCAAAAGCACTCAGCACTCCCTAGTAAGAAACACGAACTTTTACTTATTTAATTATTTAATGTGTTTAGGACAAAGGATAGCCTGTGGGGGCCAGTTTTCTCCTTCTTCCATGTGGGTTCTGGGGATGAAACCTGGTCTTCAGGCTTGGCAGCAAGTCTGTACCTACCACCCCACGAGCCCCAAAATAACTTTAAAACAATAATGTCTATTAATTACTTGAGAACTACACACAATGTAGTTTGATCGTATTCATGCCCCTCTCTTTCCCTCTTTCTCACTCAACTTCATGGTTCATGGTTGTTGTTGTTGTTGCTGTTGTTATTTTTGTTGTTGTTGTTAACCACTGAGTCCAGTTTGGGAAATACTAACTTTTAGAGATTTATCTATTTATTTTATGTATGTGAGTCCACTGTCGCTGTCTTCAGACACACCAGAAGAAGGCATCAGATCACATTACAGATGGTTGTGAGCCATCATGTGGTTACTGGGAATTGAACTCAGGACCTCTAGAAGAGTCAGTGCTTTTAGCCACTGTGCCATCTCTCTAGCCCCTGAAATACTAACTTTTAATAAGCACTCATTAACCCTATCAAATTCTATTTTATGGAATTATCTGCAATTATAAATGGACTTCTTAAGTCAGGGCCTACAGAATGAAAAAAAGATTTCAGGATTCTAGAGCTTTTTTTAACTTGCCAGTAAGAGACAAATGAAGGAAGAGCAGCCTTCTGCCCAGAAGGCACATGCTATACAATAGGGCTAGGTGAAGACTGCCAAGTTATTTGTTTACTGTCTGGAAATAGCACCAGGGTGACTATGGTCCTTTTACATAAGAAACTCTATGATCATCATGTAACTTGGATAAAGTATTTGTCTCCACTATCTTCACTGTAAAATGGGAATCATAGCCCCTACGTCACAGGACACTGAGGAGGTTGAAGGAGCAAATGGGCACAAAGGGGAGTGCAGGCAGATGGGCAACGGACTCAACAAACAATGACTCAAGTGCAGCGCCATCTACTTCCGGTCTCAAGTAGAGTGGGCCTGGCCAAACCTTTCACAGGGCTAGGTTACTTGGCAAGAAGGTTGTCTCTTGTTGGGAATAAAGAGTACCCGACAAGAATGTTTTCAAGGATTTTGTATGCAAATAAATTAACTTACATTGTGAGGGGTTTGTCCTTAGATATGAGGTCTGATTATGTCACCCAGGCTGGCCTCAGAGTCCTAGGCAGGCTTCCATTTTGAGGCATCAATCAGCTGAGGGCGGCTACTCTGCTGGATGAGGAGTGACAGCTGGACGTTTGGAGAAGAATGTTTCTAGGCTACAGGAGCATTTGACTCTCAGCAGGATTCAGGTGGTTGTGACTATAGCAGCAGTCCAAGAGTCCTGACAGGACATGTCCGTGTCTCTGCCTTCTTGTATATGGACATCAGTCCCATAGGATCAGGGCTCAAGATCTAACCTTACAGACCTGACTACTTCCTACTGGGGGGTGTGGAATTCCAGATATAAATTTGATTGAGGAAGGGTACACAGAATAGTTGTTTTATGAATTCTGATGACTGTGTGAGTACATGCAAATACCCTAATATATGTATTTACATATATAAAATCAGTCACTCTTTATATGCCAAGCAGATGCTCAGGAGATGAAGAGTAAACCTGTGATCTTAAGGAGCTCTTAGGAGTAATCTGAGTGTGATGCCATGTTTGTAATTCCAGTTCTTGAGAGATAAAAGGCAAAAAAACAAAACAAACAAACAAAAACAAATCAGTAATTCACGATCATCCTTAGCCACACAGGAAGTCTGCAGCCTGTTTTGAGTAAGACTTGTCTGTCTATAAATAAATAACAATGAAACCTTCAAAGCTACTCCTTTGGACATGTGTGGTGGCACATAAGTTAAAGTCCTAGCACTCAAGTGGTAGAGGCAGGAGAATCACTGCAAGTTCAAGGCTAACCTGATCTACATAGTGAATTTCAAACCATCCAGGGCTACACAGCAAGAGCATATAAATAAAACAAAACAAAATACATCAAAACAACCAAAGGAAATAGCTGGACTTGAAAAATCATGCCTATAGTATCTGCCCTGGAGAGGCCGAGGCCGAGGTATTACAGAACATCTGAGGCTATCCTGGCTATATACTAAGTTCCAGGCTCACGTAGCCTATAGAACCAGCCTCTGCTTCAGCCCCTACCATCAAAGCTCAGGCAACAACAAAAAAAGGAGTCTAGCATCCATGGGGAAAAGTTCTGTGCCAAGGATGATTTAAACAGAAAACACTGCACATATCCATAAAGGACTTTCAAAGTGTAATCCCAACATGCCATCTTGGAGGTAGGCAGACATGGAACAGGTTCCTTTAGTGTAGAAATTCAAGAACTTTAAGAAGCCTGGCTGACACTTATGCTGTTTTTATAGAATGAGTGGAACTCACCCAGTAAAACAAGAAGAAAACTCAGATTCACTCACATGCCAACCTCTGTGAGGGCAAGTCATGTTCCTCCAACCCTAGCCTGGAGACAGTTCTTCATGTACTGAGTGTAGATATAATTATTGTTTGCATCACCTATATAACCATTAAAGGAGGACTCCTCTGAGATAGGCTCCCATTATTGTCTTGAACTGCTATTTAAGTCTTTTGTTAGCAACAAGTTTTAATGAGTATGTTCCTTGTTACTAACTGTGGCAATACTTGGTGAATTCTTCAATGGAGAAGGAACTCAGTAAACGAATGTTGTTTTGACTTGATGAAATTAGAAGCTATGAAGGAGAGAGTTTAGATGAGAACAGGAGGAGCCTTATACCCTGGTTGCAACTTCTCACTAGTTTTACTGGTTCTCTCTTCTGAGTCTCATCCTCTGTTAAGACAGTTGACTTGCATCTGACTCTTACAAGGCTTAAACTCTCTCTATAAACCCAGCCTTCAATCCAGCAAACACATCTAATTAGAGGTGATCTTAGACTTCCCAGTCTCTATTACTTTTTATAGTCTCCTGTCCCTTCCTGTTTGAATTTTATGCAAGCATTTAAAAGGCCATAAAAATCTATTCAACAATACACATATCTCCAAAAAGGGAATAATTCAAAAGACATTTAATTATCAATCCCAAAGTTTGCACATTAACCTTAAAATACAGTCAACACATAACCTGCCATCTGGTAATCAAGCACTCTGCCTTACGTGAACCACGGGAGAGACCAGGGCTAATGAGAGTTCTCTCACCTTTGCTCTTAATGACTACGTCATGCATGTGGTCTGCATGTTTCACAAGCTAATATTTACACAAAAAGCGCTGGACATGCAAATAAAGAAGCTCCAGGACGTAACACATGTGTTCATGTATTCCTAACTTTGTAACCGAGTCTTACGTTAAAACAAGAAGCTAAGGAGGGACAGCTTGGCTGAAAACGAGCTGTGACAACTTCAGAGACATTAGCAATTATCAAGATAGAAGCATCTCCATTGACAAAGCCGTTACAACCCTCACTCTACAGTCACAAACCGTTTTGTCAAATTGATTATATCAGTAGATTGTTAAAAACCCATGCTTACAAAAGTTCTCTGACATCCAGGCCCAGGATGGGCTCTGTGAGGCAGCCTACGCCAACTCTACCTTTTTAACAGTTTGCCAAGATGAGGGTGTTATTAGCCAGGCTTGACTCAAATAATCCATCACTCACAAAGCTACTTTAATGTACTGTCTCTATTGAAAATCACAGTAACCCAACAGTAGCCTATGACATTCTCCCACCACAGGGCACACTTTGTTTCCAACAAAGAAGCCTCACACACTCTGCCTGCAGGAGCTGACCCTGGCGAGGTCTACGTGGCTGCCAAGGGGAACATCTGTGAGTGCCACTGTACAGAAAGCTGGCTCTTTTCTTCTCTTTTCTTTTCTCTTCCTTTTTTATTTTCCAGACAATAAATTGTGTGACTGCTTGGTAAGGAAATGAGCTTTCCTTCTCTTCCTCTTGCCCTTTATTTGTCTGTCCGTTGAACACACAGTCCACTACATCTGCCACCCACCAATCCAAGTCCAGACCCGGGAACACAGGGCAGGTTGTTTTCTGACTTTATAAGAACCTTTACACTTGAGTTCAGCTAAAGAATGCTGACTTTAAGGATAAAGATAACAAAAACATATTAACAAAAAGAAGATAATTTTGAACTTAGTATTGTAGACTTTGAATATTATAACTTTGAATATTGTAGAACTTAATTTATATCTATTGAGTGAAAAATCCAGATAAAACAAGTTTAAAAAAAAAAAAAAGCAATATACTCTCAAGAGGAAAAAAAAGCTCTGTAAATTATATGTTTCTCTGAGGATTATCTACAGGATGAGCTAATATTTCATAACAAAAATCTCATTTTGGTATTTTGGACCAAGACAGACTTTTCTGTTATGTTTACTTTACCTCAGATTAATCCCTCAGTTTAACATAAAATAACTTGAGGCACAAGCGGCAATTGACTGAAGATCTGACTAGGCTTCCCCTAGGCCTACTGAATAAAAAAGGGAACTCAAATGTGTAATTAAAAAAAATGTGTCCTACACAGCCCGTTACATTAAAACAGTTGTTGACAAAACGTTCTGTATGAGATCAACTCATTTGAAAGATAATACATACCGGCTTAGAAAAAACCAGACAACAGAATTATTTCATGGTTGTGTAATAACACATTTCTCTATAATATATCTGTTCGTGATTCTATAAGTAGGAAGAAAAAAATGTCTTCATTATTGCCTCTTAGTGCATATGACAAAATTAAATTTACTAACATTAAAGAAATAAAGGATGACTCATGTCTTCTCAGACACACAGCTCTCAAACCTTGTTCCCTCAAACCTTGTGAGGCCCGCTGGAAAGCTGTGACAAGCAGGACGGGGACATCTGCTCGGAAGGAGGGGCTGAGGGCAGACGTTCAGGTTTAACCTTACTATGGACAGTTATGGTTCAGAACATTTACCGAAGCTGTAGTTGTACCTAACTCATACTGATTCTCACAGCCTGGAAAAAAGAAACACCACGTGAATTTTAAGTTTTTTATATTCTTTAAATCAAAGCCAGCGCAGACAGAATACTTACCTTTTACAGGTTGGCACTAGCTAGTACTACCAAGCACACACTTACAAAGAACAATGAAGTGGATAAGTGCCTTGTGATCTGACTTACTGTACATGGCAGAGTTACGTACCATGCTGTAACGCAGATGGCTGTGTCACACAGCATGGCTTGTCCTCTACGTGTTCTATCTCGTTTACGCTCACACCGTCTGACACGTAGACGCTACTACTACCAGACTGCAAAGGGAAAATCTTCCCCCAAAGCCACAGAGCTAGGAAATCAGAGCTCTTTCCCTAGGTTCCTGAGTCAAGAGAGGGAGATAATGACGGCTAACACCAAAGAATGCCTATGCAGAGGCCGTGGTAGTGAATGCCACCAGCAGAAAGGTCCCAGCATTCTCTTGTCAGTGGCTCCCCTCCCTGCCAGCCAATAGTCCTGGCAACTGCATCTGCTCAGAGAAGCTAAACACCTCGTGACGGAAGACAATTTGTAGATTAACAACAATTTCATTGTAAATCCATCAAAAGTTTCATTTTACTGCCTTTGAATGACTTCATCAATTTCTAGAAAAGCTCAATCACTGGTATCCATGATAGAAAGGAGTTTTCTATGGAAGGAATATTGATTTGATCAAACAAGAAAGAAAATTAATTTAAAAAAATTGCCAATATCCATTGACTACAGCCACATTTGATATATTTGCAAATGGCTGATTCTTAGTGCTCAGCTGGCTGTGGGAAGAGGAGGGGATGCAGAGGCCTGCAGTAACTTCTGCTTGAACTAACTCCTACCACATGTGTGAAGCATGTTCATGGGATGCTCACTGAAGTATCAGGGTAGAGGTTCTATACAGAAAGACCTAGACATGATATACTCCTCATGCCATGACACACTCCCTACCTTTTCATGGCTGTTTGCACCTAACTGCACTTTAAAATCTGATGTACTAACGGTCAGCAAATCAACCTGGTCTCAATGGTTATGAAGAAACTAGGTGGGCAGCAATCTTACCACTAGATGGATATTCAAAAGACGTACAACCAGAATATAGAAGAAATATGGAGTCCTAGGTTTACTGCAGCACTATTCACAACAACCAGGGTATGGGGCTGAGCTTAGTGTCTACCAACAGATTAGTGGACAAAGAAAATGTGGCATATATACACAACCGAATCCTATTTAGTTATCAGAAAGGACGAAATCCTGTCATTTCCTAATGACATTTCCTTAATCACCTAACAAGCCAGATTTCATTATTATACAATGTATATAACATAGAAACATCACATCTTACCACAAAAATACAAGTATTATATACAATATATTATATAATATATATAATACTTATTGATATATACAAGTATTATTTCAACTAATAGCAAAATAAAATGAAAATTCACCATGAGATATGAAAACAAAAGTTTTTTTTATGAAGTGGACCCTCTCAGTTTTCTGGTCTCTTTCTATACGTTACTATTATTATTCTTGCTGTCCTGGTACTTGCCTCAACTTCCTTAATGTTGGAAAACCAGATCATGTTAAGAAACCTATATTGGATTGGCAAGATCTAAGTTCAATTCCCGGAACCCATATGGTAGAAGAGAAGCAACTCCTTTAAGGTGTCCTCCGACTTTCACCATAACACGCACACACACGTATACACAGATGCACACACAGTAATAGATAAGTGTAAGAATTTATGATGTCACTAAGGATTCCTGACACTTTGTATAATGGCTAAAGTAAAGTTCTTGGTTTTTAGTAAATTCTTGAACTACTTGAGGAATGTGTTGACTATCATTCTAAAGCTTTACCTCTAGGATTAAGCTAATGCCCTGCATTCTAAGGAGGACATTCTGGTAAGATGATGGCAGGTTTCAATGCAGGAGCTTTTCAGGTACTGTCTTTAGATTTCACTAAAGATTTTTTCAAAATATTTTAGAATATAAATATAAAATATATTTTTTTATAAATATAAAAGTATGAGGTGTGGAATAACTTTATATGACTGTTGGTCAAGAAGTCCCGGCCCCCAAACAATACAGGCCTCACCGCTCCTCTTGATTGCCCACGAAAACTAGATGGTAATACATTATTACTTAAGACACCGTATGTCTTGGTTATAAGACGTAGATAAATCAAGCTGGAACCGGACTGGAAGCATTACCACTGCTGCCCTTCACAGAGCCGCTAAGTGCAGGAGCTGAGAAGTCAAGAGTCCTCCTACTTTACTACCAACCTCATACGCTCCCCACAACCCCAGCACTCCCAGGCAGAGCACACCCACGTGTGCAATAGTGATACAACTGTTACGGAAGTAAGCACTGCTCTATGATTAGATTTGAGGTAAGCTCTGCTCTGAGGGAACTTCTGTTGTTTGGTTAAGTTGAAATAGTGGCAAACTGTCTTCTAAATATCTATTTTTATATCCATAGACAAAGGTATTTCATCCTTAGTCAAAGATGAATCTTTTTGTAGTGACTGGCAGTTGACGCTCAAGATGCAGTGGTAGATGAGAGCCATCCCTAAACGAGACACCTATGCCACACCCCCTTTCAGGCTGCCACTCATCCCTAAACGGGACACCTATACCACACCGGCTTTCAGGCTGCTGGACACTTCAGAAGCTGGGAAAGAAAGAATGCTAAGAACTGAAAGAAAGGGAGAAAAGGAACAAAATATTGTCTCCTGGGTATGCATAGCCACTGTAATCATAAACTCACAGAGATTGAGATTATCTGCACTTGGCCTGCACAAGACTGGCCTTGTTGATAATTAATCGTGGACGGGGAAGGGACTCATGGGGACCAACCTCACCCCTCCTTGGCTGTGGATAGATTCTGTGAGAGGAGGAGTCACTCACTGCCTTCAGTTAGGAACCAACTGATGACATCAAGCTCCAATTGATAGTTCCAGACCTATGGTTACCCAGGTGACCCTAGTTAAACTCAGTGGGTCATAAAACACAGAGACATGCATGTGGGAAAGGGATCCGGAGGATGGATAGAGAACCAACAGGCATGAGACGGCAGTAAAGGAGGGTGGGAAAATAATCAGAATGCACTCTATACGTGTAAGGATTTGTCAAAAGCAAATTTATTTAATTAAAAAATGAGAACATTTTTAGGAGCTTTGGGGACAGTAGTTTGGTCCAAGGAGAAAGAGGCTTAAGAAGTGGAAGACAGTAGGTTGGTCCAGCTGGCAGAACAGCACCTGAGATGGGTACTGAGGGCTAGTACTGACACCGGACCAATGCAGGCTGCATTCCACGGAATGACACAATCTGGAAGAGACATGGCACTAACAGACAAAAACTTGTACCATCTTTAGCCTACAATAATAGCTACCTCTGGTCAAGAACTGGCTGTTCAAATGAGGGTATAAAATCAGGGACTATGAAGATGACTTAAAAATCTTAGAATTATCCCCAAGTTTGAGAATAAATGACTCAACCTCGGGCAAATTTATATTCATGTAGCTCTATGACATCAGTCTCTTTTATAAAAATTTTATAACCTGAGTTAAGAAGTCTAGTCCTAGAAGTTTGGACTCAGATCCCATGGAGTCAATGTGAATTCACCAGACATTTTCCAAAAGTATTAGTGTTTTCCCTGATTTGGTCAAGATAGATGTCTGGTAACTAGTACTTACATACCTCTATTACTTAAAGTTAGCTACATTGAGTTTAAGATTGTTTTTAGAACAGTTCCCCTTCAAAGGTCAGTATTTTACAAACACCTACTACCTGTTATAACTATGGCATACACAATAAACCATGTGTGGCAAATAAACTCACTTTATGTACAAATAAAAATATTGACAGTTTATTCCACTTTGGAATCAAATAACCCACAGCTTTATCTATCTGTGTCAACTGTTCGGGAAGGAAGATCCTAAAAGGTGCTGAAACAAAACAAAGCTAACATCCTGCTCAGCCAAAACTACTACAATATCTTCCCACCAATTCTCCACATTTTTAGTAGAAGTCACAGTGCTACTTCACTCCAAGAGACCAAGATCTAAGATTGAAAAGCTCCCTACCCCTGTCCCTTTCACACTCTATGACGTTTCACTGACCCCGAGTGCCACTTCCCCAGCTAGTGGTCAGCCTGGCAGCTGCTGAGGAATGCACGCCAACCTGCCCCAACTCACAGAGCAGCTGCCATGCCTGTCTCACAGATGAAAGCAGAGTGCTAAAAGCCTAGAAAACCTTTAGCAGTAGTGGTGGCGGTGGCTGCGGCTGGCCCGTGGCACTGCTGCAGTGTGTACTTTGTGCTACCTTTAGTGGTGGCAGTGGCTGTGGCTGGAGGCAGCAGCTGGCCCGTGACACTGCTGCAGTGTGTACTCTGTGCTAGGAGGGGTGGCAGAGTGATTACAGTCCAGGTTTACCTGCAGCACATCACCCTCCCAGACTTGTTACCTCATGGACTAGCACACTGTTCTTCATATCTGTAATTTAGATCCCCTAACATCTAGGCATAAGAGGAAAATTTCACCATTTACATATTCCCAAACAATGAAGTACCCTAAAGATTTGGGTCCAGCACTTCAAGAACTAAAATGGCAACTTTGTACCATTATAAAGTTTTAAAATAATAAAAAAGTCACACCAAGTTAGAACTGAACTGGAAGTGGACAGCAATGTGATAAGAAAGAACATTTGAGGGAAAGGTGTTTGATTCACTAAAACGACCCTCTGTGCATGCACTTACTAGGGATTTAGAGTCAAATACAATTTACAGGTAGAACTGATATTCATACTTGCCATACAGATAAGCTGTGCCTACCAAAATCCCCTTTAAATAACAATATTTATGCCCATGGAGTAATGCTGCCATTAGCTTTAGTCAGAGAGACATGTCTGCAATGGCAGCATCATAAGAGTCATCTGTATCGTGTCTTTGAAAGTGGAGGGATCACTGGAAGAAGAGTGGAAAGAATACCCAAGCAGGAGGACCAGGCACTGAGTGGTCTGGAATGCGGGCGTATGGTCAAGACACAGCCTCACACTCTACAACACATGACAGCTATGGTTACCTGCACATACCTGGAGCAGTTAACAGCATGTAATGAAGGGGTAAGGGCTCATGAAGCCTTACCCCTTTGTGAAGATTTATCTATACATAGTTAATGGTTGGTAAGGAAGAAGAGACATTTTCTTCTTCAGTCCCATAGACCACTGCTAAGTTGCCCATCCTGTGGCAAAGCATTCTAAATAATCTAGTGTGAAACTCACTGAAATAGTCATGTACACAAATACACACAAACCACACACACAGGCATACCACACATACATACATACATACACACACACACACACACACACGCACACTCCACAGGCACACTACACACACACAGGTATAACACACACGGGAACAACACATACACACCACACACACCCCACACACATACATATCATACACACACACACACACACACCACGCAATACAAACCAAGCAGATACACACCACATACATGTATATATGCACCAGAAAGGGGCTAGTTGGAAAGAGGAAGGAAATAATTGTTGAGTAGGAGCAAGTGGGGTACAAGAGAGAGTAATGATAGGTGAGTACAGCAGAAATACATTATGTTCATGTATCAAAACATCATAATGAAGTCCTGTATTATATATAATGAATAATAATAATAATAATAATAATAATAATAATAATAATAATAGTTTTAAATAATAAATCGTTCTACAAAGTTACAACGATCTGCATAGGAAGAAGTGACTTTACATTCAAATGGGCAAGGCAACAGGATGCTGGCAAAAAGCCAAACCGAGGATAGGGGACACCCCGCAAGGCTCCAGTGTGAGTGGCTGCTGCTGGCTGGAGAAGAAAGCCAGTTGTCTTCAGCAGTGCGGCCATAGGCTGTCCGTGCTCCAGCAGATGCACCCTATGTCCATTTGGGCACAAATAGCACCAACTGGACTCAGTGTCTTATTTTAAAGGGTTGGGGTGGTTGGAAAGAAAATGTATGGAAGAGGGTGTATAGGAAAAGCTATAGGCAGGGAGCAGGGGTGTGGCTATTATATAAATGCACTGTATTCACATATGAAAATAACCAAGACTAATATATAATAAATGCACTTTTTAAAATTCCTGAAAAATGGGAAAAAGAAACTGCCTTGGAAAAGGCCTAAGTACACACCTATCAAATTGGATAAACAACAGAGTCAGCATTTTGAATTTGTATGTAGGGGTGGGAAGGAAGATGAGCTATTTAGTAACCATATTGGAAACATCAGTTTTATACCTGGGGGTGGGGGAGCCAAATGTGAAAACACCTGCATGTAAGGTGCTTCCTTTCTGGAGGATGACTGTGTTCTGAAACTAGGCAGTGGATGCTGCTGGATTAGCTCCTGCTGCATCACTGGGACCAGAATACTTGACAGAATTAACTTAACAAGGAAGGGGGCATTTTAACTCAGTTTTGGACTATTAATCCATCGAAGCAGCAAAGGCGTGGCTGTGTGACCAGCTCCTGACATCACAGCACAACCTAAGCAGGAAGGCACTGGGGCCAGGGGCCAGGATATACCCTTGACAGGCATATCCCCCAGTGATCTACTGCGGCCTTCTGTAAGGAAACAAACTGTAATAAGCACCAAGGGTATGAAATACCACTGAACTAGTGTGTGTGTGTGTGTGTGTGTGTGTGTGTGTGTGTGTGTGTGTGTG
>JANHMN010000012.1:68724947-68744684 GCA_030674055.1 Rhabdomys pumilio
GTGTGTGTGTGTGTGTGTGTGTGTGTGTGTGTGTGTGTGTGTGTGTGCAGTTGCAAATTCAAAGGTTACAGGAAGATGTCGACTCCTTCACCTTATTTATGTCTCTAAGAAAGGATCTCTCAAGGAACCTGAAGCTTGTCATGCGATAGCTGACCCAGCCAATAAGCTCGTAGAATCTGACTCTGCCTTGGTCTCCTTGTGCTAGAGGTTACAGGCATCTGCAGCCATGCTCACCTCTTTACATGGACGCTGGGGATTTAATCTCATATCCTCATGTTTGCAGAACAGGCACTCTTACCCACTGAGCTACCTCCCCAGGATCAAACTGTATACCTTCAAATTCTAAGTCTTCATTGTATGTACTCTGCCACAATGAGAACAGTAAATATCAGATCCATTACGGGGTTGTTGGTCATCATCAGGCTTACCCAACTGTAAACCCTGGGGCCACAAGCTACAATGACCCAACATGACAGGATATGCATGGATGAAACTGTGATTGTGCAGAAGGGAGGAGTTAACCAACTATTTTTTTTTTTTTCGAAAATTTAAGGCTGACTCCATGGGAGGAAATTCATGCTACTGTAAATGTGGCCATGGTTGAGGAACTCAAGGCTCCCTGAATGTACTATTTTGCTAAATGGGCATATTATCGAATTGTCCTCTAAGTTCATAGCCTTAATGCCCATAGATCAGTTAGCTCTCTGACCACATGAGATTTCTTTGTGC
Organism: Rhabdomys pumilio; assembly: GCA_030674055.1. NCBI lineage: Eukaryota > Metazoa > Chordata > Mammalia > Rodentia > Muridae > Rhabdomys > Rhabdomys pumilio. The sequence continues at coordinate 68,725,677 of JANHMN010000012.1, forward strand.
AGTAAATGATGGTTACTACAGAAACTCACACTGGTTAAAGTGCAGAAAACAATATAACATTGTTATGAGCCAGGGAAGGACTGGAGCAAAGCACTTGTCTTTTGGGCATGACAGGATCACTCATGACTGCACAGACACTGTGACTGCCTACATAAGATCTGTAAAGATCAAGTCAACCAACATGGCAGCATGAAAGAGGGAAGGGCTCCTGAGCCCCCATGCACAGCTGAGAAGCTACTGACAACTGATGGCTTCTGGAGAAGGATGGTTAGTTCTCTTTAAGAGTGGCCCTGGGAGGCTGGTCACAGTCCAGTGCATAGCCCCACACCATGACCTCGGCCAGCAGCACAGATGGATGGCATGACTGGATTACAGGGAAGGAACAGAGCATGGGAGTAAAGAAGGGTGGAAAGCTGGGGGACTGAAATCAGGTGGCCAGGCTGGCATGAATCTCTACCCTCATCTCACCAGCTCATGATGGGTGACATGAATATACCACATTGTATAGTATTCTTGAACTGCTACTTTAATACCTTATGCTTAAGGCAAAGAAGAAATGTGTGTGTGTGTGTGTGTGTGTGTGTGTGTGTGTGTGTGTGTGTATCTCTCTCTTTATATATATATATATATATATATATATATATATATATATATCTTTTTTATATTAACTATACCAGTGAAAGTATAAATGACCCTTGTCTTACTGATCACAGCAGTCATGCTGTGAAGAGATACCATGTCCAAGGCAACTTATAAAGGAAGGCATTTAAATAGAAGCCTGCTTACAGATTCGGATGCTTAGCCCATTATCTTCATGGTGGGGAGCAGATAAGTATGGCACTGGAGTAGTGGCTGGGAGCTCTACATGTGAAGCAGGGAAGGGGGGAGGGGGAGAGAGACAGAGACTGAGACAGACATGGGCTTTTGAAACCTCAAAGCCCACGCCCAGTGACACACCTCCTCCAACAAGGCTACACCTCCTAATCCTTGCCAAACAAATTATCAACTGAAGACTAAGTGTGCAAATATATGAACCTATAGGGGGGGCATTTTTATTCAAACCACCACCATCCTCCTAGCCTAAGGAGTCTGATTTATTTAACTGCAATAGAATTTAATGTTCACTCTAAGGTTTAAAATCTTACAGAATGAGAATTGAGTTCACCAAATTAGACCTAGCTATTAAAATTATCACCCAGCCAGATATCCTGGTCATGCCTCTAATTCCAGCGCCCAAAGACAGGAGACAGGAATACTTGCAAGTTCAGAGTTCGTCTGGATTTTGCCCTCATCACCTACTACAAACTAAAACATCTCTTTCCACTTGAGAAACAAATCTTCAAGATGCAACCACATCTTCAGTCTTCTCCTCTGAGCAATATGAGTTTCTTTCTTCCTTTTGTTCTTGTGTAATTTCTAAATTTTCTACAGATAGCTTTTTACAAAGTAGGGAAGAAATAATGACCAGTAAATCATTAATTATAGATCTATAAAATAGATCTTTTTTATTCACATGGCAAGCCTCTGCTGTAAAGGCATCACTTTAGGTTGAAAGTTCATAATGGTCTTCATGTATTAAAAATCAGTTTCAAGAATATAGACAGAAAAGAAAATCAATAACCTGGTACTTTTGTACTTTATAAAAAGTGGCATTGGAGCCCTTAAATTACAGTCCTGGAGGCACATGCCTGTAAATTCAGGGCCTATCTGGGCAACTTAGCAAGATATTAGCTCAAATAAAAAGTACAAAGGGCCTGGGACATAGCTTGGTACCAGCCAGGCAGGCTGTGATATGTCTGAATCAAGCAAACTCACACCTGTATTATTTTAAATTTCAGCACAAGATACAATTTTAACCAACAACGTATAAAGAAATAATGTTCAGAGAAACTTGTGAGAAGTTTTTCTTTCTTAAAGGATGCATGTGGTACTGTCAGCGCTGAATATAATACCAAATTTTTATTTTATTTGTGTGTAGGTGTTTTGGCTGCATGTCTGTGCTTATGAAAAGAATCTTCATTCTTTAGAGATGTCCCCAAGAGACTCCAAGTAGTCTCGATGTAGTATGCATCCTATTTTTAAAAATCAAGCCATTCAAAAACACCTCATTCCAAAATAGACCATTTTCAGTCATTTTCCTATCACAGACAGAAATCGTTTTACTTCCGTAGACTGAGATGAACCTGTCTGACAGATAAAGAGAGGCTATTGGAAAGAAGCTGTTTCTAGTGAGCCCACTTTCCTCTCTGTCGTTTAGTCTTCAAAGATGGCATCATCACTGACCTGCACGCTACACTGATGGAGGGAAAGAGAGGGCAGTTTTACATTGGAGGTAGGAATGTGGCATATTTTGCAGGAAAATGACATTAGACAGTTCTCATGTGATGACAGAAATGCTCTTCTTGAGTGTCTTCTGTGGGTGGGATCTGCATTCCCCCCAGGACTGAAGCCTCACATGACAGGACAACCTGCAGAGACAGCACAGCCCAGAGATAGAGACGTCTGCGCTACCGAGTCCATCTCCTCCTAGCTGCTTGCTGGAGTCTTCATCAGAGGTTGTGTCTTACACATTCACAAGTTCCAAGCTCCCATAGCCAAACAGTAGGCTGTGCACAGCTCTCCTGAGAGCTGCCTAGTTCTACAAAGCGAATCATCTATTCCTGGGTGGTAGTGGTGGTGGTGCTAGTGATAAGAAGAAGCATGGTCAGCAGCATTTACAATTTGGTAAACTTAACAAATCTGTGCTAGGTAAAAGCACCCAAGAGCAGGCTGGAAACAGAAATATTGCTCATTTTGTGAAAACTAACAATCTCTTTAGGTAAAAAAAATTAAACCAGTGATGTTGCATGAAATATTAAAAAAAAAAAAAAAAACCAATCTATGCTATTGCCGGCAAGGCACTGGTGGGCTGGCCAGCCAAGCACTGGCGGGCATAGCCGGCCTATTCTCATCTAGTGGAGACTCTCTGACTCAGAGCCCTGAAACCTCTCCACACAGCTAAGTTCCCATGGGGTGGGGGGGTCACTGCCACACAAGCTCCATGCTTCCAATTTCCTGTGGCTGGCTGGGGTGCCCCGCCATCGCACCTTTACTCTCTGGAACCCAGTTGAGCCCCAGCGTGAAGGAAAACACCACACAAACTTAGTTCAGAATCAATGGTAACTCAATCACTGGGCACAACAACTGACATCCTAATTATAAGCCATACTAAATTAAATCCTCCGTAGTGGATCAAAATGGATCCACTATCTGAAATGTCTTCACTATCTACATCTTCGCTTCCATCTCCAGTTCTCCTCACCTCTCTCTCCCTCTCCTCTCTTCTCCTCTCTCCCCTCCCCACCCCCTCAGCTCCTTGTCCAACCCGGAAGTCCCGCCTACTCGCCCAGTGATTGGTTTCTTTATTCATTAGACGTGCCACAAGAAGTCCTGAGTACGAATTCTCTCCTCTTCCAGGTAGCCCCTCTTGGGGAAGCTGAATTAGCATCAAATTACAAACAGCACCAGGGCTATCCACAACACAGTGAAAGCATGTGATGAAAGCTTTTAAAAGAGCTTGGTAGTGAGAAAATTAATTAAGCATTCCTGAGAAGCCACACAGCTGAAGTCAGCTCACTGACTCGGAGCAGCTGTCAGTGCAAAGTAGGTTCCTGTGCTAATCTTGTTCTGACGCAGAGTTGAGCCTGAGAACCTGTCAGAAAGGTGCTCTCACAGTGGAAGACAGCAAGCAGCAGCTGCAGAGCTCAGCGGGTTGCAGCCCTCTCTTGCCTTTCAGACCCCACTCTGGTAGGGAGCATTCTGGAACCAAACATATGTAGTTCTTGTCACCAGAGAGGGCAGTGAATCTCCAGTTCCACTACTATGAAGCTGTCACAGGCAGGATGTCTTCTGGGATTAAAGTCTGCTCTTGCAGGTCTATACAGGCATGGTTTAGGTCATAAACTATGCTCATATAACTCATAAACTAGCTGCAATATAACTGATTGCCTTTATCTGAGAAGTTACTAACATAACCGTCATTGCATGACTAATATGAACAGAATCAAAAGTGACTCTTCAAATTTCTTCTAGGAAAGATGAGAAATAAAGTAGAAAATGAGACAGAAAAAGGCACATTTTATATGCATTTATGAAATTAAGAGAGAGAAATAAAGATCACTCATCACACACTTTATACATGTATCACATTATAACTCATAAACTTGTGTAATTAAACAACAAAAAGACAAAGGCCACAGGCATGGAGAAGCACACTGGAGATGCACTAATTATTAATGCATTGAATTCACTTCTAATTCTTGGGTAGATATTTGCACAGTAGTCCCATTCTGTGTAGAACTCCCTGGGCAGCACGACTACTTGGTTCTCTCCCTTCCCGTGTGTATCTGGAGGGAGACAGGATGCCATGGCATGTTGTGGGAGGAGTTGTGGGTTCCTCCTGTGAGCATACACAGCTCCGCAGTGCCTGTGTGGAGGGGAGGCATATGACCTCACACGGGAGCCACTGCTCCTCAAGAGCAGATGCTCTGCTCCCTCACAGGCAGCTCTGCCATGCAGAGCACCTCTCTGTGACTGCTGCCACTTCTGCATTGTTGTGGATGGTACGATGGTTAACCTCATGGATCAACCTGGCTAGGCTATGGTTCCCAGTAATTGAATCAAACAGGGGTCTAGACATTACTGTAAATTTACTCTGCAGAGTGCAACATCTACAGTTACTCTCAGTCTTATTATAATGAGTATCATTTAGGAAGCTGTAAGACTAAGGAAAAATGCATGGTTTCCTGCAGAAAGAAGAAATTCTGTCTCAAAACTTCAGTATCCATTCTTGCCTATGTTTTCAGCCTGCTATCATGTCCTACATAATTCAGACTCGCCAGCCCCAACACTGGTGTGAGCCAACTCCTCAAAATAGAGCAGCTACAGCTGCAGTCATGGTTCCTGTTGCTTCTGTTTTTCTAAGAGCAAGCAGGTCCAGATGGTAACACCAACTCTTCTGCCTTCCGAGTGGAAACCCCAAATCTCCCTCTCTAAGCTGTGCGCCTGCCAAGACTGGACATGGAACCCAGGTAGACTACAGGACTGAGGGCACAGCGGTACCCTGATCTCCTGGGGGATGAAGTTCAATAGCCGAAGACTGATGGAGACGTTCGTCTCTGCCCCTCCTCATGCTGCTCGTCCCTGGCTGGAGACTGGGGTATAACAAGGCCCGCCCTTTCTTTTTTTATTTCCTTACAGTTTTCTATGCTAAATTCCATTCAAATCCTAATTAAAGTAAAATTTGCCTATGTTTACACTTTCCTTTTTTGAAAATATAATAGAAGATTCATAGCAAATCCTTTTTTACACAAAAGCTTTAGACCCTTAGAGAAAGGACCCTCTGCTTAAATATTCCAAGTTGCTAGAAATTATTCCTATTTAATGTTTAATAATAGAGAAAGAGAGAAAAGCAAATGGTAAGTCGGCTAATTTAAACACAAACACAGTAAAGTTACACAGATTTTTAAAGGACTCAGTAAGTACGCCAGTGAAAAGATGTGGGCTGGCAGACTGGACAGACAAAGCCTAAGGACACACTGCTTGTAAGAGTCACACTAATGTGAGCTGCAGAAATGCATCAGGCACAAGCTAAAATCAAACTAGTGAGCACTGCTAATCAGATATAAGTCTTAAGGCAGGAAGCGCCAGCAGATAAAATGCACAACTCATAAGGACAAAAGGACAATGCTATAGGAAAGAGAATTCTGTTAGGCACCTACGGAAGTCCTCTTGATATAAGAACTATCTGGTGATGATGTGGAGAAAGAGGCACACTCCTCCACTGCCGGTGAGATTGTAAACTGGTACAACCACTCTGAACATCAGTCTGATGGTTGCTCAGAAAATTGGAAATAGTTTTACCTGAAAACTCCTGAGTACCCAAAAGATGTCCCAACATACCAAGGACACATGCTCCACTATGTTCATAGCAGCCTTATTCATAATAACCAGAAGCTGGAAAGAACCCAGATGTCCCTCAGCTGAAGAATGGATACAGAAAATGTGTTATATTTACACAATGGAATAGTATTTAGTTATTAAAAACAAGAACATCATAAATTTTCCAGGCAAATGGACAGAACTAGAAACTATCATCCTGAGTGAGGTAGCCCAGGCCCAAAAGAACATCCATGGTAAGTACTCACTGATAAGTGGATATTAGCCAAAAACTACAGAGTATCCATGATCCACAGACCTTAGGACATTTAACAAGAAGGAAGTTCCAACTGAGGATGCTTTAATCCCACTTAGAAGGGGAACACAATAATCACGGGCAGGAGGCAGAGGGAGGGAGGGAGGGAACTGGATGAGAAAGGAGAGAGGGGGGAAAAGTGGGGCAGGATCAAATATGGGGGGCAGAGACAGGAGAGAAGCTCAGAGGGTCAGGAGAATAAATGGAAATTTGCAGCTGTGGGAGTGGGGGTGGGGAACCTCTAGAAAGTCCCAAAGACCTGGAATGTAAAAGGCTCCCAGGACTCAATGGGGATGGCTTCAGCCGAAATGCCCAACGGGGGTGGGGGGGGTGGGGGATAGAACCTAAAGAGATAGACATCAGTATATAGACAGGACCCCCAGTGGAGAGATGAGGGCCTACTTTCAAAACTTTTTGACGGAGAATTAGAGGGGGTAAGAAATGCATAGGCAAAAATGGAGCAGAGATGGAAGAAAAGGCCATCCAGTGACTGCCCTAACATCTCATGGATGGGGAACCTAACCCCGACACTATTATTGATAGATGACATGTTGTGCTTGCAGACAGGAGCCTAGCATGGCTGTCCTCTGAGAGGCTCTACCAGCAGCTGACTGAGATAGATGTAAGTACTCACAGCCAACCATTGGACTGAGGTCTGGGGCCCCTATGGAAGAGTTAGAGAAGGATGGAAGGAGATGAAGGGGAGGACGATCCCATAGGAAGAACACCAGTATCAACTAACCCAGACCCCTGGAAACTCCCAGAGACTAAGCCACCAACCAAAGAGGATACACAGGCTCGTCTGTGGCCCCCAAAACATATGTAGTAGAGGACTGCCTTGTCTGGCCTCAGTGGGAGAGGATGCTATAGACATTTGATGCCCCAGGGAAGGGGGAATTCTGGGGCTAGGATGGGCTGGGGAAGCACCCTCTCAGAGGCAAAGGAGAGGGAGGAGGAGTGAAGAACTCTTGGGGGGCAGAATTGGGAGCGACATTTGGGATCTGATGCCCTCTTCTAGTGTGTCTGAAGAGAGTGACAGTGTACTCACATACATAAAAATAAATAAATCTTTTTAAAAGGGGGGAGGGGCTGGAGAGATGGCTCAGTGATTAAGAGCACTGACTGCTCTTCCACAGGTCCTGAGTTCATTTTAAGCAACCACATGGTGGCTTACAACCATCTGTAATGGGATCCAATGCCCTCTTCTGGTGTTTCTGAAGACAGTGACAGTGTACTCACATACATAAAATAAATAAATCTTTAAAAAAATACATCATTCTACCTTTAGATAATTTAGTAAGGATTCACTTGTTTCTTAAAAAATATATATATATAAAATTAAAAATTACATCATTAAAAAACTATCATTTCAAGACATATATGTTGCTTCATGTACACATAAAGCAAGGCATAGCTTTATTCTGTATGTACAGTTGATATTCAGTGGGTTAAGATGACAGTCTTTTGATGATTCTTAGATGTTGCTGGCCATTTTTAGAATGTTTCTAAAAATTAAAAGTAGCTGTTTTATGAGCCTGGTAGGCTCAGTAGTGTATACATAATTGAAGATATTTCCCTCTCTCACAGAAACACCCAATAGCCAATAGTGCAGCACTAAGGAGAAGTGCCCCCAGAGCATTTGACCTGCCATGATTGAATGCTGACAGGACCAGTCTTCTGCAGGCCTGGGCAGATTCACTGCAGTTGATGTGAGTTCATGATCACATGTCTGCATCCAATTTAAAAGGGTAGTGTTTCACAGCCCTCCCTTCCCCTGGCTCTGACACGTTCCCCATCCATTCCATGCTCCCTGAGCTATAAGAGGGGTAGTGTAAGTGTCTAGTTTAGGGCTGAACCATTAACTGTCACTTGTCCTCAGCATCTTGAGCAGCTATGAATCTGACTTCACCAAAATTAACTGCAAAGAGAGTAGTGTCTTAGTTAGGGTCTTACTGCTGTGCAGAGACACCGTGACCACAGCAACTCTTACAAAGGAAAACATTTAACTGGGGCTGGCTTACAGTCTAGAGGTTTAGTACAGTATCATCATGGTGGGAAGCATGACAGCATGCAGACAGGCATGTGCTGGAAAGGTAACTGAGAATTCTACATCTGGATAGGAAGGCAGCAGGAAGTGAAGACAGTGAGCCTCTAGGCCAGCTTGAGCCTCTAAGACCTCACAGCCCACCTGTCAGTGATGCACTTCCTCCATCAAAACCCATACCTACTAATAGTGCCACTCCCTAGGACGTCTGGAGACGATTGTATTCAAACTAGTACAAAGAGGGGATTTCCTGATTAAGACTGAGAGAAGCATTTATCCATGGATATAAGCAGATGTTTAGAAGGCAGTTTGCTTTGATGGTATGCCAGTTTAGTTAAGCAACAGCAGTGAATTCTAGACTTAGGCCTAGCACTTCCCCAGGCATGGGTTATTGACTAGGCTTTCAGTACCAGGCATGGGAGGCATGGGTTTCTTACTGTGGAGCATTCCTCACATCCAGTAAATGGTGGACTAGTTATCGCTAAGACAACTGAGGTAAATCTTGCCCAGCAAGTTGGTTCTGGAGTTCACAGTATAGAGCTAGGGAAGACCACCTGAAGCCTTTCCCCCACCCACGCCCCCCAACAGCCTAGCTAGCCAGCAAGCAGCAAGGATGTTTCCAGTTGATCTAGTTTGCTTTCCCTGTGTCTTCAAACCAACACATATGCTGTCTTCAGCAATGGGGTCTTACCTTCGAGTTCTGGTGAGCAACCAAGAGGAATGATGTAAGTGTGAATCGTGGTGGAGGCCCCTCAGGCTTCCCTGACCAATTCTTGCAGGGGTTTCCATGCCCAGCACTGGGAACATATGTAGTAGCTCATGCTTCTGGAAGCAATGTTACCACACAAGGCAACTCCCTTCAACCTCTTTTGTATATTACGTCTGAGTGATAAGATAGTAGGTTTCTATGCGCCTTTTTTCACATACCCCCGTTTTCGTTAACACCCCCACTCCCCTGCCACATAGTCTTCCCTGCTTAAACCCTTTGGCCTGTAGTCTTCCCCCTTCATTTTCCTTGTCCCTTTATTGTGCTGTGCCCTCTCGTAAGCCATCCTGGCAGGTGCCCACTTCCTAGTCTTGGATTTCACAGGTATTCCATGTTAAACCAACAGAACTTAATGAACAGAAACTAGTTCTTCATATGAGAGAACAGGCAGTACTGATCCTACCAGGACAGCGGTAACACTCCCCGTACAGGTCCTTCTCCCACCCAGTTTCATGTATTTATCTTTAAATTTCAGCTCATTTTTCCTCACAGCTGAATAAGCCTTCGCTGTGTATATGAACCATGTTTTCCCTGTGCACTGAGCAGCTGGTGGGCATCTAGGCTGCATTTACTTTCCTACCTACTGTGAAAGAGCAGTAATAGAGGTGGTTGTACAGATAACACTACAGGCTGATTTGGGTCGTGGGGTATATGCTCAAAGAGGTATTGCTGGGTCATCTGATTCTTGACAAACCTCCAGGCTAATTTCCAAAGCTGCAGTGTGTAGTTTCACAGACTTAAATGTGGGCCTCTACTCTGTTCCATTGACCTGTGCGTCTTCTACTGTCCCGTATCACACGCTTTGAATCCCAGTGTCCTGCAGTATAACTTGAAATCAGGAGTAGTAGTATTGCCTACAGCATTCGCTTTGTTCAGAATTGTTTTAGCCACCCTTGGGCCTTTGTGCTTTCATATATATATACTTAAAGACTTTTTTCCTGTATATGTGAAAAATAACCCTGACATTTAGACTGCGGTTGTACTGAATCCGTACATTGCTTTTAATAGAATGTACAATTTCATAATATTAGTTCTTCCAATCCATGAGCATAAGAGATTTGTCTATCTTGTGTGTCTTCCTTGATTTCTTTCTTTACTGTCTTAAACGTTTTTGTTGTAGAGGCCTTCTGTTTTTGGTTAAGTTTATTCCCAAGTACCGTGTGCAGGGTTATAGGCCCACATCTGCCATTGGGCACAGCTGCTTGGGGGCAGCAGGACTCGAGTTTGACTGCACTTATCCCACACTGCAGCTGGGCAGGTGCTGGGCCATAGGATAGCACAGATGGTACCACTCCAGGAGTGGGAAAGCGCAGTTTTAGGTATGGGAAAGCCGGAGCTGGTTCTGGGGTCCCTGGGCCTGTGAAGAGGCCAGGGCCATGGGGTTCTCAGGCTCTTGGACATCCAGGCTCTGCTAGGAGTCGCAGAAGAGAAGAGAATGAAGTTGGGCACCAGCAGACTGTGTCTAGCTCCAGGCTGGGGTAGTGGTGGGGGTTGGGGTGGGGGTCTGGCTTGCCCCAGCAGGGTAGATTGGTGGCTGTAGGCTTGGTGGCAGTTGTGGCTAGGGGTGCTGAGAGGTTCTCCCTCCTACATTGGATCCTGGTGAAAAGAGCCAGTCCATGGTTTTAAACAGTTTGTTGTCATGGTGGAAAAATGGATGTGTGAAGCTATACCTCTCCTTCTCAGGGTGGGCCTGAGGTGAAATACATTTTGGAGGGAGGAATGTCTCGGAAGGGAAGCTTATTGGCTACGCCCTCCAGGCCTCTAGATACCTCATTAGCATGGAGAACTCTTTCTTGAGCCTATGTGACCACAAGTCACGTCTCTTTTATGTGAAAAGCATGACACATGTTCCAAGTCAGAAGTCTAACAGGAAGTCGCCAAAGCCTCAGGTGTGTGCCTAGGTCTAAACCTGCTCAACCTTACCAAACTTCCTGATATGGTTTTATGTACCACACTTGTGGGGGGAGTATTGAAAATAGGACTGATTCCTTTATTTCCTTTTCCGTATGCTTGCCATTTGAATACAGACAGTGCACTGATGTGTGTTAATTTTGTATCTTGCCACTTTGTTGCAAGAGTTTTTGGTGGAGTCTTTAGGGTCTTCTATGTATAAATCACATCATCTGTAAGTAAGGATTGACAGTTTTAACTATCAACTTGACACAATATAGAATTACCTAGAAAGAGTATCTCAATGAGGGCCACCTAGATCAGGTTGGCTGTGGGAGGTTCTGGGGCATACTGTGTTGATGGTGTTCACTGATGTGGGAAGACCCAGCCCACTACAGGCAGCACCATACCTTAGGCAAGAAATCTGAACTGTGTAAGTAAAGGGCATGAGGAAGCACATAGTCATTTATCCTTGCTCCATGTGGATACGGTATGACTGGCTGTCTATATTCCTGCCCAGTGGATGTCCCTGCTACGATAGACTCTTACCTGGAATTGTAACCTATAATAAACCCTAAACTGCCTGTGGTCAGGGCGTTTTATCACAGCAACAGAAACGAAACTAGGTCAGGTCTGACTTCTTTTCTTATTTGTACTCCTTTTATTTCTGTCTCTTGTCTTACTGCTCTAGCTAGGATTTCAGGTACCATACTGAACAGAAGTGGAATTCCTTCTCTTGTTCTTGAGCTTGGTGAGAATGTTTTGAGTTTTGTTTTGTTTTAAATAGCATCATGTTGAATACAGTACACATTTATTGTATATAAACTTTATTATGTTAACGTTTGGCCCCTCCCTCCCTAGCCACTTCATGACTTATATCATGAAAGGTTGACAAAGGGCTTTTCTGTGTCTACTGACATAACCCTGTCCATTTCTGTCTTTGAGTTCATTCATCCATGCACATGATATACTTCATTGATCAATTTATATACATTGAGACATCTGTGCATTTCTGGAAAGAAACTAACTTGATCATGATGCATGAAATTTTCGATGTGACCTTGCATGGGATCTGCTAGTATTTTTAAAGATCTAATTAGTGTGTATGCATGTTTTGTCCGCTTGCATGAATGTATATCATGTGCATGTAATGCTTAGACAGACTAAAAGGATTAGAACCCTGGAACTGGAGTTACAGACCTTTGCTAGCTGCCATATGGGTGATGAGAGGTGAACACGGGTTTAGTTCTCTCTTTTGAGAGCAGTGTTTTTAACTACTTAGCCACCTCTCTAATCATCTCTCCATCATCTCCAGTTTGCTGGAATATCTTATTTTCTCAGTATCTATTGAGAATTTATGCATCTATGTTCATCAAGGAAATAAGTTTCTATTTTTCTTCGTGTGTGTGTGTGTGTGTGTGTGTGTGTGTGTGTGTGTGTGTGTGTTTCCATCTGATTTTAGTGTCAGGGTGATGCTGGGCCAGTTTTAGCAGTACTGCTGTTTGACAGAACTCTGCAGTCACTCATCTGGTCTTGGGCTTTCTGTTTTTGAGACCTTCTTTATTACTTCAATCTTGTTGCTAGTTAAAGGTCTATTTAAATTATTTATCCAATCATAATTTAATTTTGGTAGGCCATATATGTCTAAAAATTCATCAATTTCTTTTATATTTTTCCAACCTAGTGAAATACAAGGTTTCAAGGTATGTTCTTACAGTGTTTTTGAATTTCACTGATGTCTGTTGAAATGTGTCCCTTTTCATCTCTAATTTTATTAATTTCTGTCCTGATAGCAATTATTTTTCTCAATTACTGCTCTGGGATTTGGTTTGTTTCTGTTTCTTCAAGGCATTAAAGTGAACATTGAACTATTAATTTCTCTCAAAGAGATGTAAGCACTTGGGGCAATAAGCTTTCCTCTTATGATTTTCACTGTACCCCACAGATTTTGATGTGTGTTTTTAGTTTCATTTAATTCACTTCTTCATTTCTTCACTAACCTATTTATTGTTCAACAGTGTTTTGTTGTTGTTGAAAGTCTCACCAACAGAACAGATCATGTAGGAGACAGAATATCAGAACTTGAAGGTAAGGTAGAGGAATTATATCACTAAATAAAAAATGGAACAGGAACTTTAGTGTACCATGAGCATGCCAAATCTGTGAATTATGGCCATAAATCAAGTGGACCAACTAGTTATACTTTTTAATATAGGATGAGGACCAAAACTTCATGATGGGCGGGTCAATACCAATAATGAGTAGGTGAGTCTGTGCCCTTACTTACTTTGTCCATACAGCTAAAGAACTAACAAATGTGATGTGCATTCAATATCAATCACTGGGTCACTGATACACAAGAGTTCTTACGAGAAACGTTCCAAAACTAACCAAATGTGTCAAAACTATTTTAGTTTTGCTCAACTAACCTGTATAAGGTAAATCATACAACTGAGGTTAGTAAGAGTCCACTATGAGTCTTTTTATCAACACTGCTTGAGAACAGTCACAGGGCTGTAAAACAGTTAGGAAGTGATACGTTAAAGAAAGAGGCCAAGACAATGTATGAAGGCGTGCTGAGGTGGTTTTGTGAATGAGTGCTGAGGTGGTTTGACTAAGAATTAAAACCTTAGGTTTATCTATTTGAATGCTTAGTCGACAGGGAATGGCACTATTTGAGGAGGACTAGGAGGACTAGGAGCTAGTGGCCTTGTTAGAGCAGATGTGGCATTGGCAGAGTAAGTACAACGTTAGGGGTGGGCTGTAAGATTTCAAAAGACCATGCCTGTTGAAGTAATTATTTAAAACAGAGCTCTGCCTAGCTCAGCTGCCATGTTCTGTGGCCAGAGGCCACGTGTGCACCGGAGCTAGAAACAGCCATCCAGAAACACCGGCCCTGCCACCCACGAGATGCCAACATGGGAGATGGCTCTGCCAATCTTCCACGCTGTCTCTGCAAGGCTGGGCTGTGCCCAGACCATCCTGCCATCCACACGGGCCCAGTATAAATGAGACTCTAATGTTTAGATTATCCAAAGGCTTTATAAATTTGATAATGTTCAATAACAATATGCCCATAGAATTAGAGGTGTTTCCCAATTAGCTAACCTAAACATAAGCTGTTACCCAGGACTGCTCTCCATACCTGTGTGGCTGGTCATCCTCCTACAACTCTCTGTCTCTCTCTTGCCTCACTCCTCCTCTCCTTACTCCTCCCACCTTAGCTCCTCCTACACATGCCAGGCCCAGGCTTTCATTCTCTCTATTTGCTGGAGAGTAAGGAGCTTTCAGCTAATATTCTAGCACCCTGCTTGTTGCCACAGTCCCCACCATGACGGTAATGGTCTGGTTCTCTGAAACTGTATGCTAGCCCCCAATCAACTGCAGCAAAGTCAACCAAACTAATGATATTTTCTTGTTATCTAACTTTAGCTGTAGCAGTGAGTTCAAAATACTCTTATGAATGTCCTTGTTTGTTAAGCAATGCATTAAAGAACTTGAGATAGATTGAGAGGTGGAGATCCCTGCTATACAAAACCTGTAAAGTATAAAAAATAAATTATTCTCAGGGAGGGGAAGGTAGGGAGGTAGTTTTACTTATTTTTAATTGTTGCTGTCAGTTTAGGAAAAAAAAAAAAAAAGCTTCATGCCAGGTATGGCAGTGCACCCCTTTAGTCCTAGCACTGACAGAGGCAGGCTAATCTCTGCGTTTGAGGCCAGCCTAGTCTATAAAGAATGTTCCAGGACAGCCAGGGCAATACAGAGAGAAGCCCTGTCTTAAAACAAAAAAAGAAAAACCCTAGCTTTTCTAGAGAGAAAGATAACGAACCTTTTTCCTAAAAATGTATAACATTTTATTTGATATTTTTATTTAATGTAGTTTTTAATGATTATGTAGAATCGTTGAGCACAAAGAAACATAAGCTTTTACAGCTTGGGTGTTCAGTCTGGACTGAACCCTGACGTTCCATTCTAAAACCTTGAGTTCTGAGTCAGCCAAGACAAATTAAAAATGTGATGGCAAAACTCTGACATTTCAGATACTCACAAAACCAGCACATAGGTTTAAAGAATAATACGTTTATAACAATGCTTTATTTTTACAAGTCTGGAATATTTTGAGTCATTGTGAATTTTATCAATAAAGCAACAATATAGCTGCTTTTGTTTTTTGAAAAAGCACAGAAGCTAAACACTTACTGACCGAAAGTTCTCAATCCTGTCAAAGCTGTCACAGGTCATTCCCAAACCTCAAATTCTGACAACATCCTGTTCATAAGGACACCTCCTCAGTCAGCACACACCCAGGGAACCTCAGCGCTTCTTAATGGTCTTGCACTACCACCTCCTTGGGAGGCTCAAAGTATCACAAAGGAGCCCAGCTATGAGACAGGTACTCTCTGCCTCCATTTAGAGTCCCCAACAAGCATGGTGCAATAGGGAAATGCCTGCATGCTTTGTCTCTGCTCTCACAGCCACTTTCTCCCCACAACAGGTAGGCATAAGCACAGACTGCTGTGCAAGCCTCCGAGCCTTGCCAAGAGCCTGAAACCCACTGGTCTCTGCGGTTGTCCCAGGCAGACCTAGTTTGTACAGATTCTGGCTCTATGCCAGACTCTAATTAAGCCACCAGAATGCCAGATGGCTAACCCTCTCAACACCCACCTACAGTTATTTATGAAACACTTTGATAGCTTTACTTACCCCCCAAATAACAATGTGTAGCAGACTGTCCCCACATACAGCAGGGTGAGTTTGGGTGTGCCCTCAGGTACCCCATAGGCTGGCACTTACTACCTGCACTTAAGAAAGAAATCTTGTTTACTAAGTCTAGGGGTCAGAAATCCTCCAAATGTACACGTGCATTTGCTTTTGTAAGTTAGAGTTTAGAGAAAAATGCAAAAAAAAAAAATCTAAATGTAATCATACTTAACCCGAGGAAAATAGTTTTTCATTTAGAGAAAGAGAAAACAAGTGTGTGGATCACAATGTCTGCTGTGAATTGGTTTTTACCATGTGAACAAAACATTATAGAGCTTTTGAAACTCCCAAGGCCACTGCTGGTCATTAAAAAAGAAAAAGAAAAAAGAAAAAAAGCACTCTTTTAGGATCTAGGTGCTTTATCTTTTCCAAAATGAAAAGATCAAACATGAAACCTTGTTTGTAATCAAGGCAGTAGTGTCTCTGAGCCCTTGCTAAGATCAACAGCAGTAAGAGTGAATGAGGGGAAGCCGAGACAATGGTCCAACCTGAAAGGAAGCTCTCTGCTGAGGCCAGCCTTCCCTGATTGCAATCTGTAGACCTGGGCCCATAACTCTGTTTAACTACTATATCTTGAACAATAGTTAATTCTTCTCTAATGAGAAGCAGGGAGAGCTGCACGATCAACACTGGGTAAGCCGCTGAGCCCAGTCATCCGGCGGAGAAGAGCTCTATGCGAAGATAACTTAAGAATATCTAAATCGCATTCAGGAGGAATGCAGAACATTGAGTAGTTGGGCTGTCTTCTGTTTCTGACATTAGAGTAAGTACCCCAGTACATACAGTACACA
Source organism: Rhabdomys pumilio (assembly GCA_030674055.1). Lineage (NCBI taxonomy): Eukaryota > Metazoa > Chordata > Mammalia > Rodentia > Muridae > Rhabdomys > Rhabdomys pumilio. Next base: position 68,742,161 of record JANHMN010000012.1, read on the forward strand.
AACAACTGCCTAATCGTTTCTTATCCCATGATCTCTAGCAACAGACTCCTGCTTCTAGCTTCCTATTAACACTTACACTATTCCCAACCAACTAAGGCTAGCCTAGGGCAAGGTCTACGTCCTTATTTACGTTGTGGTACTTTCTCTACCTTGTGCAGCTCCAATTCCTTGTCTTTAGAATTCCTGTATCTATACTACACAAAGAGAGCACCGAGACGAACTGCTTTCTCTAAGACTGTCATGGATGCACACAAGAATGTTCCTATCTGGTAACAACAGAAGATTTCACACCTAAACACTGCCACAATATGGCCCAAACAAAAGGGTGACTTAATTAATTGCTGGCCAAGAGCCATGTTCCTTCCAAATCAGGGCATCTACAAGATGACATATGGTTTGTTATTTCTTACAAATATGAAAGCCTTTTGAAGTGATTACACTTGGTGTCTGTGAAATAATTCTATATGTAACATTAAAGAAGTGAAAATATTCTTTAAAAAGCAGATTTCACCCCAAATATTTCAAAACTGTTTTCATTTTAAGAAGTAACCGTGACTGCATGCACTTTGTACAGCTGTCTTAATTCCACCTTGTTCCACATATAGGGTGACAGCTTCACTTAGTAACATTAACACAAAACAGTATTTTCAAAACAGAGCTAATACTTCTCAATGGGCCACTTTGGGGGGGGGGGGGGGGAGAGAGAGAGAGAGAGAGAGAGAGAGAGAGTGAGAGAGAGAGGAAGATTTTGTGTATAACTGTGTTATCTCAGTCATTGTATAAAATCTAACCACTATGTCATGTTTTTTAAAGATGTGCTTGTAGTAAGGATACTATAGAAATAAATGCAGTTGGCCTTCCTTCCCTCCAGATTGGAATTTATATTCCTCATCATGATATCTTCAGTATCTTAGATGCAAGAAGGTCAAGTACCGTCCTCCCAATGACCACCACATACTCTGAGCACAGTACAACCCTCCTGCCTTACTCTAGGATGAACAAAGAAAGGCATCTACTTACAGGACTGGGCCAAAAACAATTCCAAACTGAGGGCATCCTGAGTGCTTTCTCAATCAAGGTCGACAACAGAGCTTTTAACTAACATTAGGAAGAAAGAGCCCGCATCTCCAAAGGCAAGAGACACAAACTGCAAACCAACCTTGAAATGGTCCTGGACCTTGAAGGTCCTCCAGGACTTTCATCTCTAAGAACTTCACCATGGCCCTAGTGACAGAATGAAAGAGAGAAAAGACAATACAACACCCACTCTCAAAGAGCAGCCTACCACCCCACAGTCCACCACCTTCTAGGGTTTTAACAAATACTGAGACTGATGACCTGTGCAGATGAGTGAAACCTGACTGCAGTGTATTTAAGTGATAACGAGGATTTTCACACTAAAGTAAACCATATTTGAACATTTTCTTTTTCTTTTATTATCATAAAACTGGTTCTTTCCCATAGGGCATAGAGGATGTGATGCTTCATGGCAGCTGTTTTCAAAACTTTTTTCAGACTGTCTTGCACTGGGGGAGACACAATGGGTTAAAGCCACAGGGCAGACAAACTAACAATACCAAGTTCCCAGAGGTAGCCATTTCAAAGTGACTTAGCATGATGCCCTGATCGTATAGGATAGAAACATAACAATTATCTTTATTTTACACTACTTTAAAACTCAACTAAGCTTATTCAGGCTGGAGCCATGGTAAGGCACCGTGTTATCAACGGAAACATGCAATCATCTGTGGCCGAGGCTGTGCTACCTTATTCATCTTTTACTCATCCTGATCCATTATCTATTTTCAGTTAAAAATCATTAAAGTCCAGCATGCAAGAATCTAAACACAGGACAAAAAGAACCTATTTTTCCCATGGGGGCAGTGACCAGATGTCAATAGCTGCAGCTGTGACTATATAATTACCTGTTTGCATTAACGCAGACCACAGTTTAGATTTAATAGGTCAGATGACAATACAGCAAAATGCATCGAGCCTATGATTACCCCTTTGCAAACATTCTCTCACTCGCAACTTCGACCCTGGGAACATAGCAGGCACAGACTTAGGTCAATAAGAAACACTGGCCAGCACAATAGGCCTTGCCTCAAACAGTGCTGCTGACAGACAGCAGCACAAAGGAAATGAATAGAGCCCCTCAGTTCTCACACAGAGCGCGGAGTGACTCAGTGCACTGCTGCTTTGGTGCTCTGCTGGAACAGTGTATACAGCTTTTGTCCTCAGCCACTGTTCACAGCTCAATGGGGGCTAAAGAGCCTAGGAAGTGAAGGCGGAAGAATGTTCCACACTTGTCCCCGTGGCCAGCAGTTGTGCCCATATGTACATGACAGGTCAAGAGAGAGCTAGAAAGTCAGTAGGTAAAACTTCTTACCTCAGTAAAGTCATTTTTGCATTAAAATAGATCTAGGGCCAAACAGCCTGCTCCACAAGTTTGGTGCTGGCAGGGTACTGAGAGTTTGGTGCTGGCAGGGTACTGAGACTTTGGTGCTGGCAGGGTACTGAG
>JANHMN010000012.1:68744694-68809761 GCA_030674055.1 Rhabdomys pumilio
TTGGTGCTGGCAGGGTACTGAGACTTTGGTGCTGGCAGGGTACTGAGTCAAGCACTGTTGCTCTTTCACAGCTCCTCTGTTTCTGTCACACTGCTCTTCCAAGTCACTTATATAGCCTCCCCCCCACCCCACACAGCTGTGTTAAGTACACAGAGAGGCCTGGACTGGCTCAAAGCAGAGAAGTGAAGTAGGCCATGGCCAGTGGAGGGTGCAGGATCAGGGCTGGACACCGCTGAGAAGTCAAGGTTCCGGTAGGGCTCAGAGGCCTCCCCAGACCTTGCTGGTTCCTTTTTATATATATGTTAACATGCCCCAAGCACGTGCACTCTTCTCTTCCTGCATCTCTTAGGTTAATCAGGTCTAAAACTAAGGAACCTAAGTCAGAAGTCAAACAGCGGGTACTACAGACCATCAGCTTCCGCTGACTAAAAGTGGTTTGCTTGATACTGGCCAAGAAAATCTAGCTAGATCAGAGCACCAGCTCAAGTACTGAATTAAACTGTTCCTTCCCTAAGCCAAAACTGTCTTGGAGGTTTTATCTGTACTTAAACATGCGTGTTGTAGGGTCCAACTACACTCGAATCTGATTCTACCAATTATCAGTTTTGCTATCTCTTAAAATCCCGACCAGGGTCTTCATTCTCTTCGTCTGTAAATGAGATGTCTAGCTACTTCTTAATTTTAAAATGTCATAATTATTTTGCTAATTTTTACTTCTAAACATGTAAATATACTTACTGAGAGTACAGTATTATAATTCAAAATATGCATGTGATGTATAATGATCATATCAGGATAATGAATGTTTCCTTTCCAAGCATTGTCATTTCTGTGTGCTAGGAACCTATAAACTTCTCCTGTAGTGACTCTGAAGTATATAATGAATTACTGTATACTATAGTTACCCAGTGCGCTGCAGAACATTAGTGCTACCTCCTTATTCTCTAGCTGCCCCCCCACCCCCCGCAGGAGCCTATCCTCCCCAGGTGCTAGCTACACTCTGATCTGTTTCAATAAATAATCATTGAGATAATAATAATACCTGCTGCCTTGGCTCCTGTGAGGACAAAAGAGGTTATTATGTGTGACGGACCTAACAGAGACTGGCACCAGGCAAGAATTCCTGAAATGTTGCCTGCAAGTTTAACCCCGATTGCTACTAGGACCAATTTCAAATTCTACAACTAGTGTTGTTAACAATCACAGGCGCTTGCACCTCCCCAGCCAGGGGATTAATGTGTTCATGACCCAACAGGAAATGTATTTCCAGATGACTGAGATTACTACTCAGTAATCTCATGTAGATATTCATTTACTGAGAGACTGTTTTCTGCCAGTAAATGGATTCAAGTTTTACGGTCACTGCATCTGTGACACAGACATAGATACTACCCATAAACACATTAATAGTAAAATGTGTGCATATATGGGAGGGGTGCATGCTCACACGTGCGTGCGTGCGTGTGCCTGTGTGTGCATTTGTAGAAGCCAGAAGAAGATTACGGGTGTCCTGCTCTATCACTCTTCATCTCATATCCTTGAAACAGGGTCTTTCACTGGGAACCTGGAGCTAGGCTCAGCCAGCAAGCCCTAGCATCCCTTCAGCTGTCTCCCTGCACAGCGATAGGCTGAGAGGTGCACAGCCACGCTCAGGTTCTTATGCTTGAATAGCAAGTGTTCTTACCTACCAAGCCATCTCTCTAGCCACTAACAAAAACTTTTAAACAGTATATATGATTTAACATTTCCACCCAATCTAAATCAATGTTCAGACTAATAATTACAGCTGGCAAGATGGCTCAATGGGTGACTTTCATTCCTGAACCCACTCGGTGGAAGAGGAGAAATAAATCCTGAAAATTGTTCTCAGATCTCTAAACATGCATATCCATATGCAGAAACACACAAAAAAACACAAAAAATAAGTGTTTAACTAGCCCATTTCATTGATGCTCCTAGGAAGGCACCTAGGGCTTGTCAAGCATCTGCTTAGCCAGGCAAAGGAGGCACCGCTGTACACGATCTGGGTCGGAAACAAACCATGAAGCCCTAGAGTCCCGTAAGTAAGACCGCACTGTGAATTACATATGGGGAAGGTGTATTTTTTGGAGAATAGGCAACTGCTAACCATATCTCGTCTTTAGGAGTAAAAAAGTAGAAGCAAGCCTTCATCACTACACCATGATTAGTCTTATGCTTACGAACTCTACCTCATGTGTTAATTATGTTTGTAATAACCCCGAGAATGTAAAGAAGTTAATTAATGAAAAATAACTGCCTTAAGGATAGATGTCTCAAGCACACAGTGATTTAAAAGAAAAGAAAAAACACCCACTGTTTCTATTACTTCCCAGATGCCTCCTAACATTTACTAGAACACCAACACCGAGCAATAACAATCAGAGTTGACTTCACAGAGCTGGGACTCAATGTATCTTCAAAGTCTGAACCTGTAAACATGCACAAATACTCGTGAATGCCCTTCATTACCAGCAGATTCTAAAACAGACTTCCATGGACAGCAGTATATCAGACAAGTAAATGGACCAAAGCTCCCGTTACAATAATCACCACAGAGGTTAAAGTACCAAAGACAGCTTCTAGTATCACTGAAACAGCAGTTTAGAGTTGATTATTCAAAGTCAGAAAAAGAAAGGAGAGCTAAACTCAAAAAATAGACAGAATACTGAGCTAGGTTTTGCAAAACATAGGATTCTTTTAACAAAAAATGGGTAGCCAGGCAGACCTCAAAGTTGTTGTGTAGCCCAGGCTGGCCATAAACTTGCCCATCCTCCTGCCTCTGACCCTGTATACTAGGGTTTCAGGTGTGCACCATCATATCTAGATTCTTTTAACATTATAGATGCAAAAGATATATCAATTTTAAAATGAGAAAGACAGCACATGTGAACTCTGATATGCAATGACACAGCTTTAAAGTACATAAAAGGAAATGCAAAACAAAAATAGTGGCATTATAAATATCTAAGTAAGTTGACTCAGTCCCCTGCAAAGCAGAGGCTTGGAAAAATTAAAGGAGTATTTTCTGCCACCCTAATACAACAATACTAGAAATCAATCATTAAAAATTCTCATTTATTTGGCAATTTAAAATTTATTTCTGCATAGCTCCTGAGTTTAAAAAAAAATCATGAAATTTAGAAAATTCCATGAAAAATTAAATAAAACTAGAAAAGCTGGTCAAATGTATGATATATGATATAATGTAGAAAAATACTTGAATTTTCATGAGTTGGTTGATTTATGGCCTACATTCTGTCTGGCCTTAAAGTTAAACCCTTACTTTCTTAAGTCACTTTTATCAAGTACTTTGTCACAGAAGTAAGAAATGTAGCTAACACCTTTTAAATGTTCTTGCTCCTTAGATCAATAAAGCAATTCTACTATAATAATCAAATTAAAAATTGCTTCTTTCAATTATGGTACTAACCTCTCCTCAAAAATAATATAAACAGAACGTATTCTCATTCCCCTCTTTAAAAATAACAAGCAGGCTAGAGCTCTGTCTCACTGGGACTGCGCTCCTCTAGGGTGTGAAGCTCTGAGCCCCGTCCTTGTCACTACGGAGGAACACGGTGGGTGTGTGCGAGGTAACAACTCGTCTAAGGGAAGAAGCCATTTAAACTCTGGCTGTTTAAAGTCGTCAACTAAAGAGGCAGAAACAACTTGAAAACTTTAGCTATTTATTTGGTTAATTTCAATGGTAAAAGGAAATAGGCCCATACTACCCAAAGGTATATTTGTGTGTGTGTGTGTGTGTGTGTGTGTGTGTGTGTGTGTGTGTGTTTATGGCAGATGTGAAACTATAACTATGTGTGTGTGTATGTATATATAACTAAAATAATCTAGGAAGAAACCCCATAAAACAAAATGTTCATTACTGGTAAGGCCACAGTTTTACCCCAAGACAAATTTCAGATATACTGCAGGCTTTCAAAATAACTTTAAATACTAGAAAAAAAACTTTAATGAATTTTGTTTTTTTTTAAAGCTCAAGTAATATCTGAAATGACAAAATAAGGAAAAGTTTAATGATCTTTACCGAAAGAAAAGCAGTTATGCAAGGCAAGAAGAGACTAGGAGGGCAGGACTGAGGCAGTGCAGATGGCAGAGGACTTGCACAGTTCTCCTGGTTCAATACCACATAAACCAGGTATGGACATACGTGCCCACAGTCCAGCACTTGAGAAGTGGAGGAAGGAAGATCAGAAGGCCAGGCTACAGGGCAGCTCAATAAAGGTACTTGCTACCAAGCCTGATGACCTGAGTACCCCAACATGTTGGAGGAAGAGGAGATCCTATGCCATTCTTCACAGGAACAACCTCTGTCCCAGCGAGTTCAGCAATGCTCTGCTCATTATATACCACCACAAGGAGCACATGGCTCACTGCAAAAGCTGCCTTGCCTCCGAATCAGCAGATTCTAGACCAAGGATTTTAACACAGGATACAGATGCTTAAAGCTAATGGTTTTTTTTTGTTTGTTTGTTTGTTTTTTGAGAAAAATTTGTGAAGCCTCAACACTGTACTATATGTATGTATTTACATGTTTAAATTTTCCTAGGCAACATGCTCTCATTATATTCTCAAGTGGACCCAGAAAGTAAAAGCAACTCCTGCTGTGGAGATAGGAATTGTAGGCCACTGAAAAGACGGCTGCCAGACAACTCAGCAAGCACTTGGCATATACCTCCATAGCATTTCTTTGCAATATAAAATAAATTGAATATATCTGACAAGTTATGCTTTGCTCATCTAAACTCTGGTCTCGAATGTTTTGAGTACAGACAATCTAGGGAGTCTGCTTCACAAAAACTCCTTCTAAAATGTTTGTTTATAGAACTTGGGCTCCAGTGACTCCTGCAATACAATCCCTGTGCATAACTGAACCACAGAAAAATAACTCCTTAATTTGTGGTTAGAACAACCGCTGCTGAACAACCTCCAGTGGGTGGCATGGAGCTACCACAATTATAAAGTGACCAGGCAAATGACATCCTATGTCTCTAAGAGATAAAATGGTATAAATCCAAAGCACACACTGCTGTAAATGCAGTCTGTGGTTATCTGCTGAGATGCTCTGACTGACAGCGCAGTGACAAAGGGCACTCTTGGCATGCTTTACAAAGGAATAACTAAGGCTATTTGACAGCAGACTCAGTGGCACCACACGCATTGTTTGGGCTAAGAAATGAGGTAAACTGTACTGTAGACAGTTACTTTGGGAAAATGCAGCCTTTAATATAAACAAACAATGGATTTTCTTTTAGAAACCACGATCAGGGAGCAGAGGGACCAGCAGGACCCCTCCCTAACTGGTTCACATGCAATCTGGGGGACCACTGGAACCAGAGCCGCCCATGTGTCCACGTGGTTATCGGCTGATGGCTATAATGAGATGTGTCCCTCAGAACTAAAGTCTACACTGTGGAGTTGAGACGCTGTGAAGCGCAGCAGTCAGAGGAGACGGAGCAGCAGAAGCAGTGTGGAACCTGAGCAAGGGCAGGTGCAGCACTGAACCGCATCTCGGCTCCCTGATCACCCGGCACTTCTGTGGTACTTCGATCACTGCTGCCCCTCCAGGCGTTCTTCACCCCATTTCCCTAAGTCCCAAATGCTTGACTTTCCACTAAAGCTTCTTTAACTGAAAGATAATTCATAAGCAGAAAACTTGGTGAGCATGGATGGCCTTCCTCACATTCACTGAAAACAGCTGTGCCTCGGCCGATTTCAGACCTCACATTCCTACCCCAAAGGACCGTGCGTCCTTGAGCATCCTGCGGCTGCCTCCTCATCACATCTACTGTCCACCTCTACGTACTTGCCCACAACAGACACGTATACAATAGTGCGTCCTGTGTGACTCGCTTCTGTAACAATAAAGTTTTCAAGAGTAAGTCACATCCGTTATACCAAGACTGAGGAACTGTTACATAATATTCCCTTGGATGAACGAACATACCATATTTTCTTTATTTGTTCATTAATAAACATTTAGATTGTTTCTACCTCTGTCTACCTTTAATCTTGAATGTCTAGGATCAACCGTGTGAAGACTCTGGGGTAGACATGGAATGTTCTCATTCTCCAGTCTTTATACACATACACACTCCTGGAAACAGACTCTCCACTGGTAACTAACCACTCATGGGACAGCTTACATGTTTTCTGAACTGGCTGTAACATTCCACATGCTCACCTATCTGAAGTTCTCACTTTTACAAGTCAAAGCAATTAAACACTATCATAGACAGATTAATTTCTGCTTACTATTAACTGAAGAAAAAACCCAAGTGTTGGTAAATTTGTCTGTTGGTAAATTTGTCTACACACACACATACACACAAACACACACACACACACACACATACATGAAAATCAGATTGAGAATGACTTGAATTGCTGTTTGTATGTTTGTTAGAGACAGGTCTCATGGTGTAGTGGTGTGTGGCTTGGAACTCACTATTGAAGATAAGGCTGGCCTTGTCCTGCCTGCCTCTGCTTCTGCCTTTCAGATGCTGGAATTAAAGGTATACACCACCATACCTGACCTAAACTACTATTTTTAAAGGGTGACCCAGTGACATGGTTCAGAAGGTAAGCATACCTGCCAGTCTGATGGCCTTAGCCCAGATGGTGGAAGGAGAGACTGGACCTGAAATCTGTACTCTGACCTCTGTCCACATTGTACACTCACAATAAGTATAGGTAAAAAATTAAAGGTACAATATATTATTTATTTCATTATTTAAATCACATCAAAATATTATAAATAGATCACAGATAAATGTCAAATTTTAACCATAAAGTCATATTTTTTAATCTAAGATTACATATAATACATGAGTATTTGTGTATATGTATGTATATGTGTGTGAGGTTTAAATGAATTTATGCTACTTGGGCTGACAATGCTCCCCCCACAAGAGTCATAGGCTAACAAAAACCCCAGGACCCCATGAGAAACCCCATTTTGAGTTGTTGGACAGGGAAGTCCAAGTGACTCCTAAAAAAATAGAGGTTATTGCTGTTGCTCTTGGTTATTGCACAGAGGTTAACGGTAAAGTCTTATTGCTGAAGACATCATGCATCTTAAAGGATCTTCTAGGAATTCTTCCTCCCTGAGGACTAGCTTTCATAGTAACAGAAGATGCTATGCAAACTTCCAAGGGAGGGAAGCTACCAACAGTCCTGCCCAGTGAATCCTGGAGCAGTGCGGCAAGAAATCCCTAAGGGTGCAGTAGTGGTCCTCATCTTGTCAGTAATCGATGGTTGTCAATTAGAGTCAACACCTGCTCAACATGGGAAATCATGCCAGGTACTAGAGAACTACCCAGGCTAGTGAGATCATGGATCTCAGAGGAGGAATTACTGTCTCTTTACTAAACCATCAAGAGTTCCTAAGTGTATTCTAAACACTTATCCTTATAGTCATGGATTAGTGCCGCTCTCACCTTGCATTAAAGAAACCTCTTTGCAACTAATGGAGACCATTACAGAAAAGCACAGTGTGTCAAAATGCAGAGAACAAGTTCTCATGTGCTGCTGAACACTAATTATACCTACAACACAACTGCACACTCCAGCTCAGGGCGCGTGATGGAAGAGGGAGAAGAAACACTGTAGGAGCCAAAGGACCAGGACATCTTCTGTGAGACTGTGTCTCCTCCAAATCATGGAGAAACATCACTATGATGCCTCAACATTGGGGATGCCTAAATAAGACCCAGACGAGGCATCACTAATCAATAAGCTGATACAGGAGACAGATGCTAACCACAGGCCTACTACCCTAGACAAACAAGGCAACTAAGAAATGCTGAGAGCTGGGCAGCTTGTCTTCCCAGGGATGAGCCTCCTAGTCGGTTATCTAACACCAAATTGAATGGGCAGTCTTGACATTATATACATGCAGGTAAAACTGACGGACCGAACAGCTTGTATTCTATCGCCATGCATTTGTACATGTTTGTAACAACAATTAGGAAAGAGGGTGGATTAGAGAAGAGATGGGTGGGGACAGGGAAGAGTTGAGGGGAGGAAAGGGAAGGATAAATGAGAACATAGACTTTAAATTTTAAAAACTAAATATATTAAATAATCTAAAAGTAAGAAAAGGCAAAGTTTTCTTATTTTCCTTTCTTAGAACCTATCATCAAATGATATTATATAGTTTCAGCCATTAATATGGGAAGAACTTTTTGTCAGAATATAAAACTAACCGATATTCTACAGGGCAAAATAAACATAAAATATATGTTTCGGATAGAAAAACATCTACAACCCTTTAGTAATAATAATAAATAAAGTGTTATTGCCCATATAAGTTCTTGACAAGCAGCTTTTTGACTTGATACAGCACAGGTTTACTATTTACGTGGCAATTGACATGGGTCCTATGAGACTGTACATGAGTTAATTTTGTGGTATAGTGGCTGATGACAGGTGTCCATCCAATCTGTGTTATCACTGTATACTTTAGATTCTTTTCTAGGCTCACAGGTTATTAACAGAACTCTACTCAGTGATTATAGGCAGGACCAAAGTAATATTGGCCCCATCTCCTGACCCCGCTCTCCACCATCTTGGACTGTCCGCCAGGGTCTGGTCTCAGAAGGTAGAGGTGGCATGCTATTTCTTGTCATGTGCAGTTTGCTTCCAAAGTGCCATTAAGATAGTATTAGAGGACTGGAGAGATGGCTCAGCGGTTAAGAGCACTAACTGCTCTTCTGGAGGTCCTGAGTTCAATTCCTAGCAACTACATGGTGGCTCACAACTAACTGTAATGGGATCTGATGTCATCTTCTGATGTGTCTGAAGACAGCAACAGTGTACTCACATACATAAAATAAATAAATAAATCTTTAAAAAGGATAGTATTAGACAGGTCTCCAATGCCTTTTAACAAGGTTTCTGTAAATAAGTCAAAACCACTAAATATTTTCCTCTAAATCAACTAAAAAAAAAAAAAATCAACTAAGGACTGGCAAGATAACTCAGCAGGAAAGGTACTGCAGTGAAATGTCCCAAATACAGAAATACTTAAAAATCAACTGATTTACATCTTTAATTTTGTATTTAAAAATCTTTCAGTATTATAATGTATCAAATGGTAATTGCAAGAATAAAGTCCATTATGTCTAGAGGTTATATTTAAGTTGACAAGTCTGTTAGTCTGACTTTTCATTGCTCTGACAAAAATACATCAGAAAATGACTTCAGGGTGAAAGATTTACTTTTGGTTCACTGTGTTTCAGGTTTCATAGTCTACTACAGGACAGTTCTGAGTCTCTAGGCTCACAGTAAGGCAGTCTATCATGGCAGAAGAGCATGGTGGGACAGAGCTATTCATGGCAGCCAGGAAGTAGTTAGTGTAAGCCACAAGAAAGGACTAGCGCAAGCTATGAACCCAAGATACACTCCAGCAACTCACTTCCTCCACCAAGACACTAACTTTTGGAGTGTTCTCCACTCCCCATTAATCTGTCAGATTTTCAATCTACCAGTGGAATTAATTATTGATTCTGTTAGAGTTCTTATACTATTATTATCTCTGAAAATGCCCTTGCAGACACACACACAGAGGTGTAAATTTCTAACCTCTTAGCCATCTTAAGTCTAGTCGAGTTAATGGTCAAAATTAGCTGTCATAGGAGGGAAATATACAGAACATGTATATTCTGGGAATGGTATATTTGAGGGCTATGTTAGGCACTGAAGTCAAGTTGAGTTCAGAAGCTATAACAGTAAGGAGAAAGATGTTTGCTTTGTGTGGAATGGTGACATGCTAATAAAAGGAAAAACAAATGTAATTTGTATGATGACTAGGGCTGAGTAATGACTTAAGTAACAGGAGATAGGGTAGAGATGGAAATGGTAGGCCAGCCTGCATCACAGAGGAAATGACTACAAATATGTGAATTCTTTTCAACTTGTTTTTAAAAATAAAAAATTCTGTTACCTACAACAAAATAGGTTTGGTTTAATCTGAAATTAATTTTTTTTTGTTTTGTTTTTGTTTTGTTTTTTTTTTTTTGTTTTTTCGAGACAGGGTTTCTCTATGTAGCTCTGGCTGTCCTGGAACTCACTCTGTAGACCAGGCTGGCCTCGAACTCAGAAATCCGCCTGCCTATGCCTCCCAAGTGCTGGGATTAAAGGTGTGCGCCACCACCGCCTGGCTCTGAAATTAATTTTTAAGTATCTTCTTTTATACCAAATTAAAGTGTGGAGGCTACAGGTCAGCCAAAAAAAAAAAAAAAATGGGCCCAGGCAGTAATCATGTTTGCAAAGGCTCTTACTCTGGTGCCAATTCATCTGCATGTGCGCTGGAGCCTGGTGATACAGACCTCCATAGTCTCTACTTCAGCTCCAGGTTCTTCCTGCCTCCAGGTTCCAGTTTCTGTGGTTGACGGCAAAAAATTTGAAGAATTCTGTGACTATGTGGAAAACTGAATATATACAGGAGAATGTGAAAGGACCTCATTGCTGTTAACTGGGTATGCTTTTTTTAATGTATTTATTTTATGTATATGAGTACATTATACCTGTCATCAGACATACTAAAAGAGGACATCGGATCTCATTAGAGATGGTTGTGAGCCACCATGTGGTTTCTGGGAATTGAACTCAGGACCTCTGGAAGAGCAGTAAGTGCTCTTAATCACTGAGCCATCTCTCCAGACCCCTAGCTATGCTTCTTATGCAAGAAGACTGGGACAAATATCAAAGAGCAAGGTAAATTAAAGAAGAACTTGACCAAGGATCACTAGTTACCCCTTGTGTTTCTGTCAAGGAGAATTCAGAATCTGGGGAGCAAACAGATAAATGCAACTAGGAAGAGAAGGAAAAGGCCCAGCAGACATGGAAGTCTGTACACAGGCATAGCATTAGCATACCTCATACTCCTTTCTGCACACTCTAAGTCACTGTAGACGCCTTGTAATTCTAATACCACGCAAATACCAGGCATATGCTTGTGTTGTCTGGAGTAATGGCAAGAAAGTCTGTTTTGAATACAGACTTTTTTTTCAAACTTTTTTGAATACATATTTTTTCCTCTGAAAACAGGGCAGATTGAATATTCTTTCTAGTTCTCCAACTCCAAAGGCTTTATTCCAGATATGTAATAGGATAAAGATGGCAACTGTCAATCGTGTTATTATAAAGACAATGAATATTGAAAACAATATCAAAATACATTAGACACTAAATTATAGTAATGAAAGGCCACATAAAACAACTTTATGACACAGGAACATGGCCCCAATGGGAAACCTGGTTATAAAATCGAAAAATATGATATTCTGGGGGCTAAAAAAAATTGTATACATAGTATTTTCATTAGATGATCTTTGTTTTTGTTTAAGAAGATGTTCATTTTGGATGGTATTATACATAAGCTGATTTAGTATTATGTTTGGGTTACTTTTGTTTAAAAAAAAAATCTGTCCTAAAATAAGAGGATAAACAAGTTTAAGATCTCCAGATCTCATATACAAAGAACAGGATACTATAGTCATAAGATATAAGCTTTAAGCTAAATATACTACTTTTAAAAAGTTAATATTACTTATAAATACATAAAATGTTCAAGCTGTTTACCTAAGCCAGAAAAAGTATCAATTGTAGCGGGAAATGCAAAAATGCAATCACGCTATCACAACAAGGCACCGGCCTGGTCTCATCTCGTGGAGGCTCTCTGACCCAGAGCTCCAAAATCTCTCCACCCAGCTCGCTAAGTTCAACTGGTGGGTCGCTACCACGCCAGCCCCATGTTTCCAAATTTCCACGGTCTTTTGGGGTACACTTCTTGCAAACCCATGCTTTGCCAACATATCTTTCTCTCTGGAACCCAAACACCACCCAAACTTAGTTCCGAATCAACAGGTAACTCAGTCGCTGGCACAATGATGCGCATCCTAATCGTGTAAGCCATATCAAATATAAATCCTCCGGTGGCGAATCCTAGCGGTCCGCCATCTAAACCGGGGGTCTCTTGTTAGCTATATATTGTCCTCCAAGCTGTCCCTGTCCAAAAAGCAAGACACTTTTTCAACCTCCTCTCTTCCTCCCTCTTTTACCTGGAAATCCTGCCTACTCTTCACCCAGTGATTGGTCCCCTGAAATCTTTATTCAAAGGGGGAAGGTTCACAGGAAGTCACCTGATTAAGTGATTCACTCCTGGTCCCAGGCAGGCCCTCTTGGGGAAGCAGAACTGGCATCGAAACACAAACAGCACCACGGCTATCCACCACAATAGTAACCCTGAACCCTAAGAAGGTTACTTAGACTTCAGGAAATAAGCTGACAAATCTTACCCGCGAAGATCTTCATGGCTATGTCATTTTCAACGGGGGGGGGGGGGGGTGGGGGGGGGGGGGGGGGGGGGTGATCTGCTGTCTAATAAACAAAAATCCTGAAGAAATCGCTACATCTAACGGGGTGATGCTACACTATAAAATTAAGTGAGAAACTCAAGTGTTAAAATGACAAGGAATACAATGCAACCACAAACAAAAGCAACACCTATGTCTAGCTAGATGCCCTGGAAGAGTATAAACGAAA
The DNA here is from genome assembly GCA_030674055.1 of Rhabdomys pumilio. NCBI lineage: Eukaryota > Metazoa > Chordata > Mammalia > Rodentia > Muridae > Rhabdomys > Rhabdomys pumilio. The sequence goes on from JANHMN010000012.1 coordinate 68,757,280, forward strand.
ACCTGCAGGGTTCTGGAGCTTAACATTCCCACAGCTGCTCTATCAACATGCATTATTTTTACAAGTTGAAACAAATGACAAACAAATGAAAAAACTGATAACTAAAATATTGAAAAAAGATAACTTTATTAATTTGGCATGATCATTGAGCTTTGATATTGTGATGATCTATATACAGAAAACTAAATGAAGTTCCAATCTAACATAAAGATTACCAGGAAGGCTGAGGAAGACAGATCCAAGAGCAAGGCTATTGTGAGACCGCGCCTCACACAAAACAAGCAACAATATCGAAATGAAGATGCTGGAGACTGGTTCTAACACTTTGATTCAATTGGGAATCTGCGCATCCAAACACTAAAGGTCTTTGTCCCCAATTGGTTTTTAAAAAATAAAGATGCCAGTGGCCAATGGCTTGGCAAAGGGACTGGGCCGGACCCTGAGCGTTGGCCCACTGGCCACTTCCCGATTGGTCCTGGAGTAGCAGGGGAAGGTTTACAAAGGTTTTGCCTTTGAAATAGCCAAGGCAAAAGCTAATGTGTAGCTTTCATTCGCAGATCCAAAGATAGCTTCTGGGCGGTGCATGCGTGCGATCCACAGGGAGCCAAACCTCACCACTATATGAAGGACCAACAGATTTATTTAAATTCTGTCAATAAAATGGTTTTATAACTATTATGAGTATATAAGGAAAATATTTTATCAAATAAAATTTATTCATTTTCAATCAAATATAAAATTTTACTTAAGGAGCATGTAACTTTTATATTTATAATTAATATATATATTTCTTAATTTCATTTTCCTAGTAAAAATCTAAGCACACATATTTTGCTTAGTTACTTATTCAATAAAAACAATGAACCTGAAAAGAAAGGGAGGTGGTCCACTGTAACATGACTAGCTAGAGACCTTCAGTACTTGTAAAAGATCTGCCCAAAATGCGTTAGGTTTGTTTTTTTTTTTAAAGTGATACTTTGAGATATGCTTATTTCTACCAACAAGCAGCTTAAATGTTTTAAAGAACTAGAAAGACGGGTTCCTGCTACCCAGAGAGATGGCTCAAGGTGTGTATCAATATAAGCTCCAATAGAAGTTTCAGAATAAGCTCCACCAATATATATATATCAGATCCTAACCCCAGAAATGTTGATAATGTCACCTAACTTAGAAAATTACTGCATTTATCTTTCTCTTCTATAAAATCCAATATAATTTACTTTAAACATATAAAAAGAAGAGGAAACTGTGATTATATATTTGAAAGCTAAAGAATCTGGGTCATGGTCTTCATTTTACCCATTCTCCCTTCACCCTAATCTCTCTCTGTAACAAAAGAAAACCTAATTAATAAATAACTGTGCTATTTTTAAGAATTGTGACAATTTTTAATTTTTCCAAATAATAAAATTAATGGATAATTACTCCTTAGAGAATAAACATAGAACAAATTCACTGAACATAATTTTGAAGAAGTGCAAAGAGAGCCCAAATTGGAGGTCTCCATCAGGTCCCTCTCCTGGAGCGCAGGTAACTTGGGAAGCGGTGGAGGAAGGACTGTAGGAGGGACCAGACAGGTGGAGGACACCAGGAGAACACAAACCACAGAATCAACTAAGCAGGGGTCATAGGGTTAACAGAGACTGAAGCTGCAAGCACCGAGCCTGCACGGGTCGGTGCAAGGTCTTCAGAATATTCCTTATGGTCAAGTAGCTTGGAGTTCTTGAGGGACTTCTAACAGTGGGAGAGGGGGTGGGGGCGGAGGTGTCTCTGACTCTTTAGCCTGCTTTTGGGACCCCTTTCCTTTTCCTACTGGGTTGCCTTGCTCAGCCTTGATATGAGGGTTTGTGCCTGCTCTTACTGTAACTCCGTGTGCCACGTTCAGCTGATATGGAAAGAGAGAGGCCTGCTCTTTTCTGAAGGGAAATGGGGGAGGAGTGGATCCAGAGAGGAGGTAGGGAGGGGGACTGAGAGGAGTAGAAGGAGGGAAAACTTTGGTCTGGATGTATTGAAAACAAAAAGTAAAATAAAACATATAAGAAGCAGGGTTGAGGATTTAGCTCAGAGGTAGAGCGCTTGCCTAGCAAGCTCAAGGCCCTGGGTTCGGTCCTCAGTTATGAAAAAAAAAAGCAAAAGAAAAAAAGAAAGAACCAAAAACTCAGTATTTTAAATACATGATTTTCTAATTATATAAATTTTTTAAATATTATAAGAAATTTCTGTATATTTCGTTTAGTGGCAGAGAGCTTGTCCAATATAAATAAGGCCCTGGACTCAATTCCCAGCAAGGCAAAAGTAAAAGACACAGAGAAAGAGGGTTGGAGAGATGGCTCAGCGGTTAGGAGCATTGACTGCTCTTCCAGAGGTCCCAAGTTCAATTTCCAGCAACCACATGGTGGCTTACAACCATCTGTAATGGGATCCAATGCTTTCTTCTAGTGTGTCTGAAGAGACAGACAGTGTACTCACATACACAAAATAAAAGGACCTCTGTTTGACCCATTACTTCGGTTACAGGAAAGCTGACACTCTCTGTCCTTCAGAGGAACCTATATGCAGGCATACACACACACACACACACACACACACACTCTCTTAAATTAAAAATCTCTAAAATTGCTATTAGTCCGTTATGTGCATAGGTGCTGTGCCTGCATGCATGTACATGTGTGCCTGGTGCCCACAAAGGCCAGGAGAGGTACTGGAGTCCCCTGTGGGCCCCCCATCCCTTCACTCACCCTAAAGATAAGACAAGCTGCAACAAGCTATGTGGGTTTGACAGTCACACTTCTGAATGAATAAGGGGAGCTAGGAGCCAAATCTCAAAATCTTCACAGTATGGGGTCAGCGGGCTACACTCTGATATACAGAAAAGTCACTAACTCCATGACAGCTAAATGCTGTTGTGTGTAGTAATTACTAAAATGTACAGAATCATGAAGATAAGAACTGGTAGGAAATTTCCCAGTGCCCAATTGTAGAAAATTCTCATTTGCTTTTGTATTTATTTTCCTTCCTAAAACTTAGGAAGGTTCTCATGTCACTGCTGAACCAGCCTCTCAAAGCTCTTTATCAAATGTAAGTTTGTCCATTTATAGCATCAAAGGAAAAGGAAGACCAATATATTTCATCAGTGGTTGAAATACTGCGGTTAGCTAAATGATTTTGGAAACGCACCTATCAAAATAGCCATTGTGACGGAAGATACAGCTCATCAGCAGCATACACTGAGCATGAGAGGGCCTGGGCTGAGTCCCCAATGCCCCAGCCCCTAAAATGAGTAATGAATGTTCATGTTGAATTTATAGTCCATAAGACACCATGTGAGACATTAACATTTTTTCTGTAAGATATACATACATTTATTTCTTTAACAGTTAACATTGTTTCGGAAAGAGAATTCCATAATAGTCCTAAACAGTCAGGAAGCAGCTGTTGTCAGTTATCAAGACTACAATTAGCACCTTCGTGACCACTACCATCAGTGACATAGAAAGCTCCTGTCACACAGAGAGGAGAAAAGTAAAAAGAGCTTTACTTAAAGCATGTCTTCTCTTCAAACGTCATCGGGGTGAAGCCTCCACCCTCGCTAAAACAAACAGGACAAAGAAAGACTGGTGCTGATTTCCCCCATTATCTTCCCCACCCTCCACCAGCCAGTTGCCCCCTCCTCTCCTCCAAGTATTAGCAAAACAAGCTAAATATAGAATTAGTTACAGTCAGGACAACGGGCGGACTGAAACACTTGCAATTGCCATTGGAAAAGCTATTTCATTTCTGAAAAAGATTTCCTTTGAGATGTCAAGGAAATTTGCTAATAATTTTCAAAATAATTGACATATTATCTGTCTAGTTAAAAAACTGTTATGTAATGGCCAAAGCAGAGTAGACACATTGGAAAAACCCAGCCTGCCTCTGTCTGCCAACTGCTAGGTTTAAAGGTGTGTGGCACCAATGCCTGGACAAGAAAGGGTCTTAATGTAGGTCTGATTTCCATTTGCCTGATAGCTAAGGATTCTGAACATTTTTTCAGATGCTGATTGGACATTTGTAGTTTTTCTTTTGAGAACTGTCTCTTCAATTAATTTAGACATTTCTTGGTGGCAATATTTGATTGTGCATGCATGCAGGCATGCATGCATGCATGTGTGCGAGATGCACTTGAGTTCTTTGTGTTTGGATATTCTTCCCCTGTCAGATGCAGAGCTGATACACATGTCCCCACCTTGTAGGCTGTGTGTCTTCATTCCAGTGTTTCCTCCCGGTGCAGAAGCTCTTCCACTTCACATAACCCTCTTGTCAGCTCTTGCTGCTATTTACTGGACAATGAGAGTCCTTCCTATTCAGAAAGTCCTGACTACGCCTGTGTCGTCAGCTGTTTTCCTCCACCAGATTCATGCTTATACTAAGGTCTATGAATCACATAATAGAAATTCTGAGACCAAGCCAACACAAGTAAAAATCCTGAGTTCCAACATACATACATACATACATACATACATACATACATACATACATATCTCTTTCCATCACAGTCACAAATGCCCAAGACACAAGTGGAAAGAAAACACTTATATGGCTCATAGTTTTAGAAGCTCCCATTCATGGTGATAAAGGAAGGCAGAGAGACAAAAACAGGAATGAATATACACATAAAATAGAAAACAGTCCACCTTAAATCATATATTTCATATTGAAAAATGCATAGTTTCTCCATCTTCTATCATAATAGTTAATACCATAATTTCCATAAGAACACACACTAAAATAAAACTACTTTCAAGGAAAATAGCTTTAAAAAATTGTTTGCTTAATAAATTCAAAATAACTGAAGCAATATCATAAAATCCACATGAACACTATAATATGCTCAATCAGTACAAATTAAGAATCTAATTATACATGTTTAATGCTCAATTTGCATTTTAAAAGGGAGCACAAAGTATTCTATTTTAAGTCTAAAAATAAACTTCTGAATTAAAACTTTAAAAGAAAACTAACTATAGTATGCATTCCTTCTACCACCCCTAAAAGTTAGAACATGCTAAGAACGAACCTGAATGATTTATCTCACCAAGATAAAAGAAAAAGGTGTGAGTAAACACAGCTGTAGAATTCTGTCACTGCCAATTGTTTCCTAGCTACTAACATGCAATGGTCCCTAACATAGGGACATCAAAAGGAACAACTCTTTATTGCTGCTGTTGGGCCTAGGGTTCTGCTGGGCAGCATCCCCATGGACTCACCCTGACTTGCAAAACCCATCCTGTTTTGGAAGAAAGCATATGCAAGGGAGATGGGAAAGGAAGATGTCAGGAAGAGCATGGGACTGAAGGGCATGCCCTCTGCCTGTCACGTCCACGGGAAACTCATGCACCCTGCAATTCAAATTGTCCTGTTCATCTCCTTTGCATATGCTTAATCCTACCTGTTAGTACACTTTCCACCACGTCACCAATGCCCAAGATACAATGTGAAGAGAACACACTTCTATTGCTCATAATTTTAGAAGCTTCCATTCGTGGTAATAAAGGAAGGCACAGAGACAAAAGCCAGGAAACAAAAGGAGAAAGCGAGCAGCCTCCATTCGCTCATTTCAAGGCCCTTCCAATGGCCTTAGGTCCTGTCACTAGCCCTCACTGCCTCCTCAAGGTCTGGCCAGATCCCACGAACCCACCCACTCTGTAACTCCTGGACCTTTGGGAGAAATAGAGGCCCACAACCTAAGCTCCTTACCTCCTCCATACAGACAGTTGTGTGTCTTGTGTCAGCCACATCCTATGAGGAGGAGGAGCTGCCCTGAAGTCCTGCCACATTCAGGTTCCGGTATCTCACTCAGGCAGAGCAACTGTACCACTGAGTTTAAAAACTACAGCCTGCACTGTCGTGGAAAGGGCGCCAGCTGTATTTACTACAGATTTTTTCCTTCCCAGCTTCATCTAGAACTCTTCCAGCTCTTTCTCTTTATGCTGGTCAGTGGCTCTGTGGGTAGATGCTGTCCCCAGAGCTCACAGTAGAAGATCACCCACCTCCTAAAGGTTGTCCTCTGGTCTCAATATGGATACCAGCAGAGCACACACACTAAAATAATTTAAAATTTTTCTCCATTCATTTCTGGTATTCTTTGTTACCATTTTCAATGTTAAGAAATTTTATTCCTCTTTTCTACTGCTTTAGCAGATAGCCATCTCCTTCCTTGACATCAAAACCTTGTGTTATATGAAGCACTACTGTTTTATAACAAAAATCAAGTATCTGGTGCTTCAGATGATTCCAGCAGAACTCTACGGACTCCCTTAAATCTCTCTGTCTTTTCTTTGATACAATGTCTCCCACCTCACCATGTTTCCCCCTCTAAACTATTTTCCATTCTTTCCTGTCTTCGAAACTGCCTGTTCTCTAAATTTCTGTTCATTCCCGGCAAGGCTTTGCCCTCACCATTATGTCCCGAACCCTTTAGCAGTGGTCGCGGTCGGTCACCTGCCCAGCAGTGTCAGCAGAGACAGAGGAAGGAGAAGATGTAAGCAATAACTAAGAGGGAAGGGGAGGCAAGGTGAGGGAGGGAGCTCAGTGGTCAGCACGAGTCCGACACCCAGCACATCCAAGAGTAAAGAAGAAAGGGAGGGCCAGTGAGCGACAAGAGGGTTCACAGAAACTTGCAGACACTGGACTGAAGAGTTTGGGGAAGGAAGGGTCGCAATGAGGGGAGGGATGCTGAGCTTTCAGGCGCTATCACCCACGGCAAAAACTACAGCTTGACAACTAGTGTGAAATTAGCCAGGGCTAATTTTCACGAAGAAATAAATATTTAGAGAGGTAAGTACCAGCAGCCTGAAAAAAGAGCTTTTGCCATCATGGGAGGGAGTAAAGGGGTAAGAGCTCACGCAGAGAGACAGAGACAGAGAAACCTGAGCTGCCACAGGGCCTGCCACACACCATGGATACTTTCCAAACTATCTGCAAATGACATCAGTACTCAGTGTATGTAAGGAGACAAGGACCTGCATGCCGAGAATCATGCCACTAGAAAAAAATATAGATATTTTATAAATATATTAAAAATCCAGGGTCAAAGAGTGACTAGTAGTAATCCTACCAACATTGGTGACTACCTCAACACTGAAACCATGGCAAAGGACGCTGGGTGACCGTGGCGAATGCCTTTAATCTATCACTTGGAACACAGAGGCAGGCAGATCTCTGGATTCAAGACCAGCCTGGTCTACAAGTAAGTTTCAGGGCAGCCAGGGCTATGCAGGGAAACCTTGTCATGAAATACAGGGGGAAAAAAGGTAGAAAATATTTTCATTTTCTTAAATCTTTTTCTACTACGTATTTCACTGGTTTTATAAAGACTTGTAACAGTGATGTGGGGAGATGGCTCACAAACATGAGTTCCTGAACTTGGGATTTCCAGAGCCCACCTAAAAAACCAGGCCCGGCCACTTGCACTTATAACTTTGGCTTAACAGCTGAGGGAGGGGAAGGGTGCAGACAGTTGCATTCCTACAGCCCGCTGGCCTCAAAAAGACAAGCATGGTCAGTGATGAAGGGAAGACGCCAGTGTCTGCCGTCTCCACTGTGTGCACACACATGTACATTTACCCATATGCACATGAGCAGACACCTACGCTAACAAACCATAGACAACACAGAGAAATTTTAAAAGCAGTTATTTAGGATAAAAGTTGAGCTTTGTTCCCAAACCTCACAAGGTTCACAAACCTTGTACACTTCCATCTAGGAGACAGCCCAGTCCACAGTCCCACAGCCATGAAGCAGGTCTGGAGACTCACTCTTCCAGAGTGGGTGTAAGGGGAAATACACACCATGCCCCTTTACCATGACTCCCCTGGCTCGCTTTCTTAGATCACTCATGCACTCATTCACTCTAGATGCAGAGGTCCATGTGGAAGGAACGGAGACCTCCTGCCAACAAGCAGCATGTTAATGCTATGGTCTGGATCTGGAATGTTCTCCAAAGATCAGTGTTCATTGCTGGTCACCAGCCCATACACAAATGGCAGACAAGCCTTGAGACAGTTCCTGACCTAGCAAATACCTCAAATGAACTTCCAAGAGACCAGCATAAAAAACTCACTAAACACTTTGTCTGACCATCTCTGCCCTGACAGAGCTGATGACTCCACAGCAATCAGTTCTGCTAACAACAACAACAAAAAAAACCCAGAATCTATAACACCCATGTCGACAGAGCAAAGTCCAAAAGCAGTTCCTATGACACGCTTCCCACCTCATACTGTGCAGTCTACACCAGGTATTTCCACACCTCAGACAAGATCATAATTTAGTCTGACCACATGTGACATAGAACTCATAACTTGTCAATTACTTAAAAGTTAAATACAATGCACCCTATTAGTTTTAAATTCTCAGAGATGTATTAAAGAGAAATTAGCTCATAGGATGAGTCTAAATCACCAATCTAAACAAAAACAGACATGCTTTAACGTGTGTTCTATCTCTTCTGAAATAAAGAGACTCTGTTCAATAAAGCCTGAAAACCTGAGACTTTGAAACACTCACTGTATATACCACTCTCTATTGACCCCATGTATTTCACAACCCGGAATAGAAACAAAGACTGGGGAATTAGCTTGTTTATTCCACCCCAGTGTCAAACAAAAGTACAAATAACATTCATGGCACGTGCAAGTTACCTGAGAGCTGCCAATCATGCTTGTTTTGAAACTCTTCGATTTTCAGAGCTGTCAATCATGTGTGTTGTGATAGAGATGCCAGGGTAGAGATAATGCATTAAGAGACATAACCCTCATTTACACATTAATAAATAAAAGCACTTTTTACTTACACTTTTTACTTTACAACTGAGCTGAAGGGTTTTACAGAAATGCTTGCGATTCTTAAAAAAACAAAAATATAACAATGAAAGGAAAAGATTTGGAGAATTTGACAAAGCAATAAGCATCGATGAACCATAGGTACTCTGGATTTTGATAAAGACAAAAGTGTTCCTTGCCTGGTAACTAAACAGAAGTTGAATGAGAGAATCACACTGATCTTAATGTAAGCAAACGGGCAAAAGTGTCAAAAATAACACCCTTCTGCTCTACCTCCCCAACACCACCCAACCGGCTCCCTACCCATAAGTCACATCTGAAATGGGATGCTGTTCCAAACCCACCCTCTGCCTCCTGTGTAGTAAGCAGTCAGTCAAGACCAGCCTCTTTCCCTCTGGCCGAGGCCTTTCTTCCCCACAATGCCATCATTCTTTCTAGTATTTCCTCAGTGACCTAACGCTAGCATTTTTCTTTTAGTAAACACTCCACAACTCTTCTAGAATATCACCTCACCGGAACACAAATGTGATCCATGCTTCCTGTTAAAATAGTTCTCTCGCTATTTGCCACCGTCAAAATAAAGCCACACTTGGAGCAGCACGCGCGCACGCACACACACACACACACACACACACACACACACACACACACACACGCTCCTGAAGACCTGTATCCTGCCCACCAGGCCTCTCCCGTCACATGTCTTTGACCCAGGCTCACTAAGCATCTAGGTTCCTAGGAGCCACGGGCTCTCATGGCGATGGGCGGAGCCTCTTCCCTTACTTCAGCAGCTCCTCAGCAATGGCCTGCCTGACACAGCCATGGAGACACTGGCCCCTACTCTCCATTCCTGAAGAATGCCGTGGAAAGAATGAACAGGCAGTGTTTGTACTGGTTTCTTCTCTGTGCCCTGGACTGAATCAACTCTCAGGATACACATTCTCTTTAAATCATACATTAGTTCTTCATGGTGTGATGACCCCCAACCATAAAATTATTGTCATTGCTGCTTCAAAACTATAATTTTGCTGTTACGAATCCTGTTATGAATAATGTAAATAACTGTTTGCCTATGATCTTAAGTGACCCTTTGAAAGGGTCAATTGACCTGCAGCGGAGGTAGGGGGAAGGGTGACCCACAGGTTAAGAACCTCTGCTCTAATAGCTACACACTTAAAGTTTGCTGGACTCAATGAAAAATTATACTATGCCCTGTTTGTTTAAAAATAAATGTTTAACAGGTATATTCCAAAGCAACCAAACTAATCAATATCATAAAGCTATCCTTTAGGCTTAATAATCTTTCAAAGGGACTTCACCATCTACTTGTAAGTGCACTGTAAGAACCCCTTCAGATGCGACCTAGACCTAACCACCCCATCTTACTCTCCCTACAGTCCTACTGAAGGTGTTAGAGCTTCTCCCATGGCAAATGCTCACGTCTCAAACACTCAGCACCTGACTGGTTCAACAGACACGGCTCTCACATGTGACAGCCCCTATCAAGGGCATCAGTGAACAGAGACAGAACCTCACACCAGCTACACTTCACGCATCAGGAAGTTACTCATCTGGGGACATCAAGTATTCCCAGAAGCCACGGAGAAGAAAGCTAAAGGAGTCAAGAAGCTGTCAGAACACATGTTGAAGCCCCTGCGCTGAAGTGCATGCACTTAGAGAAGAGGCTGCTAGGTCCGTACTCAGTAGCTGTTCTTATTTTAAACACAACAAATTTGGTGAGCAATTTCTCAGGTTTCAGCACACTGAAATAGGAAAATGTAGACTTGAGAGAGCAGAAACGGACATCACAGCAGAAAGAGTTGAAACAAACCTACAGAACTGGGGGGTTATGTGGTTACTGGGCAGTAATTATATATGACATCTGTGTGATGATAAATATATAACTTCATATTTGCAAGTATGATGTTGGGACATGAAAAACATAAAAAATTAAGTGTTAAGCCCAATGAAGTTCAAAGATGTTACATTCTATTAAAAAAAAAAAAAAACCTTAACAATTAAGTATTACACGTGTATCAACAGACTTGTCTGTTCCCTCCCAAATAAACTGCATCTCTAAATAGCATGGCCCATATTGACTCTACCAATCACAGTTAAACATATCCAACTCCTGTTACTACCAACTTCACTAAAATTACAACCTCAAGTCATCTTAAAAAGTCTGGCTCCACTACTCATTACCTTACTGGTGATAACACTCTAAAGATGTGGAATACCATTGTCTTAGTTGGCTCAGGATGCTACATCAAAGGCTCAGAAAGACGGTAACCTACAAACAACAGCAACACAATTCTCACAGTTCTGAAAGTGCAGGGGTCCAGGAAGGTGGCAGCTGAGTCAGTGTCTGATGAAGGCCAAGCCCTGGTCACTGTGTCCTCAACAGGTAGAGGGGTCGGGGAAGCTCCCAGGGGCCTCTTTTACAAAAGCACTAAGGCCACTCGATGCAGGAAGCACTCTCACGACTTAAACCCTTGCCAATAGCTCGATCTCTTCAGAGCGTCTGTCACACTGGTGATTCTCACAGTCACTCAAGACCACAGCGACCATGCCAGCATGGGCAGCACACTATAACAAACTACCCTGTATTCTTTCATAGATCTCCACCTCCCTTTCTCACTAGCAAGCTGCTTTCAACAGTCTTACCCTCCACATATGCTGGAAGGTAAGTTTTGGTGACATGTAAGTGATCTTAGCAAAGTCTGAGTACTAAATGTGGTGGCACACTGATAATCCAAGCACTCAGGAGGGAGGCAGAAGTAGGAGGATTGCCATAAGTTCCAGGACAGTGGGGGTGACATAAGACTATGCCTCGAAAAGGAAGAGCCCAAGGATCTCAGGTATTTGGAAGTTACTATAAATTTGACTGAATAGGGAACTATCTACTGAGGTATCTCAGCAAAGCTGTCTGTAATACTATGACATTCGTATGCAGTCTGTCACAGCAGTCAGCCTGGGGAAAAGGCTGACAGTACCCAGGCCTGACGGTAAGAAGAAAGTGAGGGCTACAGGCCTTCTCTGGATGTAAGAAACTGCAGTTTCCTCTTAACAGTACAGACACACCTTTTATTAATGAAAAAGGAGACGCCACTGCTTCTGTGCACAGAGGTTTAGGGTGTTAGAGGACATATAATCACACCTGCTCCTCCATAAGATTTCAGTCTGTCCCCACTGGGTCGGTCCTCCCAGTAGTTAAATCCACTGGTCACACAGACGGTCCTGGTTAAACTAAATGAGTCACACAACCAAACCAGAAGTCATCAACCTGGCAAAGGGTCTGGTAGGAGGGAGGGCTCTCACTAGGGTGGGAGGGAGGTAAGAGTACTCAAAATGTATCGTGTGTGTGTATGAAATTGTCAAGAAACAAAGTTAATTTTTAAAAAATCACCTGTCTTCAAAAAACCCTCGAGGCACATCAACCTTCATGAATACTATATGCACACAGACACATGTATGGGAGAGGTACGCATTCACATAGATATCAAGACCAAAAGTCAACATGTCAACACTGGATGTCATTTCTTCCTGGGTTTTTGTTTTGTTTTGTTTGTTTGTTTGTTTTTGTTTTTCCAAGAGAGAGTTTCTGTATAACACTGGCTGTCCTGAAACTCTCTCTGTATACCACTCTAGCCTCAGACTCAGAGATCCACGGGATTAGAGGTGTGCGCCACCACGGTCCACCTTGTATTCTTTTTGAGAAGGGGTCTTTCATTAGCCTCAAGCTCCTGAGATAGGCTGGACTGGCTGGCAGTAAACCCTAGGGATCTGCCTGTCACTGCCTCCCTGGCACTGGGGCTACAAGTGCATAGAACCACACCTGGCTTTGTGTGGGCATCAGGGGTTCGAATTTGGACCTTATGACTGCAGAAGAAGCAACTTACTCACAGTCATGTCCCTGTCCCTGTGATCATGCTAACGTCACTCGGAAAGGATTCTACTTACTCGCCATCCACATCTGGTCTTTTACATACACAGTGAAACTTGCCACCAAAGTCTATGTAGAGATCATCCTCCAGGATATGAAAGATCCGCCCAATGACCAGTTTGTCCTTGGCAGGCCCCATCTGTGTCAGTGGAGAGCGTCTCAGCATGGAGGCAAAGGATTCCACAGTTTTGAGAGACTCCTAAATATAAAAAGAAATATTTATATTCATGAATCCATCAAAGAAACGAGACTAAGTTTAACAGGAATTTAAAGAGGAAAGTTCATAAAACCAATTTGTTGTACACTCACACTGTGCTGAACTAATTCAAGACCAAAAGTGGAAGTTTGCTCCAAAAGCCAGTTACACTCTTTTGCTTCTTCCTCCTCCCTTCCCTTCTCACAGAAGTGTAGCCTGATATTCCACACCTTTCATTTTCCGATAAAGCTCAGTAATTTGGGAGGAGCTAATGTGGGAGGAGTGAGGGGAGGAAGAGAAGGAAGAGGAGGAGCTAATGTGGGAGGAGCGAGGAGAGGAAGAGAAGGAAGAAGAGGAGCTAGGAGAAGGAGGAGAGACGGAGCAGCATGGAGAACCACACATGCATCCAGAACAGTCCTGGGTAACGATTTATATCTTAAGCTTAGATATTGGAAAACAACTCTAATTCTGTGGGCAAATTGTTAATTGAGCATTTCTAAATATATAAAGCCTTTGGATAATAATTAAGCTTTAGAGTCTCATTTCTGCTGGGTTCAGCATGGATGACGGGTATTGGTTGGGGTTCAGCCAAGCGTTGTGGAGATAGCGTGGTAGATTGGCAGAGCCAGCCACCACGATGGCTTCACTTAGGTACCAGGGCCAGTGTTTCTGGCTGGCTGTTTCTAGCTGTGGCACACGAGTGGCCTCTGGCTGCGGAACATGGGGGCAGAGCTAAGCAGAGCCCCCGCTGCTTAGTCAGCCGAACCTCAGCTTTTTAAAATATTACCCTCTACACAGAAGAACCAGAGGAAAGGCAGAAGAGGGCAGGATACCACAATGCTCTCAAAAACACAGAGATGAGGGGAGCAGGCATGTGACTCTTGAAGCACATTGACCTCACTCTCAGAACTGACCATCTGCAAGAGAACAAAAGAAAAAAAGCCTATCCAGAGTGTCTAGTTTAAAGTAAGTACGTGGCTATTCAGACTGAAAGGACCAAGGGCTTTCATCATAGTCGCCAATGTAAGAAGACAAGGGACGAACACATCCTAGAACAGTGGTCCTCAATCCTGCTAATGCTATGACCCTTTAATATAGTTCCTCGACCATAAAATTATTTCCATTGCTATTTCATAACCACAATCCTGCTACCACTGTGAATCATAATATAAATATCTGTGGTTCTGGTGGCTCAGGCAACTGCTGTGAAAGGTTGACAGCACACACACACACACACACACACACACACACAAAAGAGGTCATAACCTACAGGTTGAGAATCGCTGTCCTAGAGACTCAACACAGCCCATCCCTGAACTTCACTCTAGAGACAAAGCAGAGTCCACTAAATAAGCCATGGGGAAGAAGGACCACGGCAGCCACGATGTTCCTCTGCTCGCAGCCACTAAACCACCCACAGGCACTGAGTCATCCTTGGAGCACCTGGGAAGAAATGTCAATATGAGGTGTCACGGTGCTTGAAGCCAGAAGAGTCTTCACCCACACTCCCCCACTCCCCATCACTCTATGTCTGTGCTGATCTCTACCTGGCTTTTTCTTCTTTTACTTTTCTTTCCTCTGACTCATTAGCTGCATAGCCCAAGTTAGACAAGAAGACCCAGAACGTAACATCTACTTAGGACCTATTTCTAGCATACACAAATCTCCTTCGCAACCATGAAGAGATGCCTGGGCTAACAGTGGTGCAGCAGCAAGTGGCACTTCTCCCTTGGGCTTAGAAAACAATGTGTTTGATTGTTTAATAAGGATTCCTTTGGGCTAGCAAGATGGCTCAGTGGGTAAGGGCACATGCTGGCAAGCTGAGACCTGAGTTCAATTTCTGAAACCCACTTAGTAGGCGAGCGCCAGCAAGTTACCCCCTGCCCTGAACAAGCAAGCTGTGGCAGGAGCACTCATGCACATGTACACACACACACACACACACACACACACACACACTCACACAACACACAGGTGAAAACAAAATCAATTCCCTTGAGATTTTCAGTAAATCTGTTTTAAAATATTTATTCCACTGTACATTTCTCTAAAAGTGTAATCATTTTTAATCGAATGAAAATTAAACACTTATTTCTTTTCTGCTACCTTTGCTTTGATCATAGTTTACTACAGCGGCAAATGTGTTTTCAATGAGTGAAGGATTTTACTGCAGCATAAGACTTCTGGGTTAACACCTAAATTTGTTCTTAAACTGGATATTCATCATCACTCACTGACTTCTGGAAGTCATTTTAGATACTCAGATAAAAACCAGTCTAGAACCATCTCTGAATTTCTAGGATCCAAACAAAGCTATACTCATCCACTTGTCAAATGATTGTTGTCAAATGTGCCAACCCCTACAATACATTGTGACAACAGGGAGTCCTGTTTCTAAAGTGTCTGAAGCAACTTTGAAACTGAGGTGTCTTGTCTCCCTGAGTGCTGACACAGCTCACAGACAAAAGACAGTCAGTAAACTGCTAGTCTGCCTCATAGAACTCAGCGAGTGGTGGAAATCACCACCACAAAGCTCATTCACAGAGAAGGCAGGTATCCTGGGATCAACTGCTTCCTTAAAGATTGGCTATAGAGCTTGGCATGTCAATTTGTGTTGCCTGCAACTTCAGCAATACAGAGGCCAAGGCAGGAGCAATGTCTCGAGTTCACTATCTGTCTACGCAACTTTCTGAGTGCCACAGTATCCTAGACTAGAGAGTGAAAACCTGTTTCAGAAAAAATGGAAAGGAAAAGTTGGTTACAGACTCAGACTTCCTATTATTCTGTTGTGCTTTTTTCCTCCTTAGCAGACTGAAAATTGGACAGAACTGCCTAGATAAAGGGAGAAAGGGCACAGGGGTTTCAGACACAGGGAACACTACAGCTTGCATTCACTCACTCATTTCTCAAATACACACGAACGCCATTGTGCTCTGACTGTGAAGCAGCTGCTGCTACTGGTGCTGTTTTACGGGGTTGTGGAACTTCGGGGAGATGGAACTTGACAGGAAGTAGGTCCCTGGGGAAAGGCCTTGGACGTTTTAGGCTAGCCACTTTCAGTAGGCTCTCTGTTACTACTGTGTCATATGCAGGCAGGTGGGAGGTCCCGCGACACACTCCTGCCACCATAGAGCTATGTGCCACCTTGCCATCAACTTCATGATCAACTGGACCCACTCAAGTTAAATGCCAATAATAACACTTATTTCCTTAAGTTGCTTCTTGTCTAGCATTTGGTCACAGCAGCAGAAAAAAAAAAGTAACAAATATGAGTGCCTTAATATGAACTGTGTGAAAGAAGAGAGAAACAGAAGAGTTAATGGAACATGACAACAAAGGCTTAGGGTGCAAAAAGATGCTGAGAGAATAGCTGTTCTCACTTAAGGATGAAGAGTCTTGCACTTCAGGAGCAGCGGCTTGGACATCTATAAGAAGTTGGGAGTCAGACGAGAACTTAATCAACAGAACGGTAGCACTTGTGAATTGGTACGAAAGTCTTGTCAGCAGCATGCGAGGTACACCACAGTGAGGAAACACCGAACCAAAGAAAGACCGAGAGCCAGCTGGGCAAACTCCAAACTCGGCAACTCCATGTCTGATATCCAACTCCTTTCAGCTTTGATGACAACAACACACTTCTTTCTCTTGGGCTGGTTCCACTCCCTGTTAGCAGCTTTCCTCAGAAGGTATCCCTTAGCTGTGGCATCTCTGACGTCTTGGGGTCTCTAAGGCCACTTCAGCTTCATAGCTTCTTGCTCCAGTGTCTGGAGTCCACACATGATCTTCTGGGCTCCTCCAAAGGGCTTGGGTCACTTCTCCAGCTCTGCCCTCTGCAGCACTCTAGGCTCTGGTTGACTTCACTCCACCGCCACTGCTGTTCTTGGTGGTCATCCTATGGTACTGGCATCTCCAACACACTAGTGTCTTCCCTGTAACTAGACTTCACCAATAGCCTCCATAGACTCTCTTCACGGTGCCAGGCCTCAACTTCTTTACATGACCCCTTCAGTCCTGGGCCATCAACTACAAATGAGGCTGCACCTTCACCAATGGCCTTCCCTGGCCTCTCACAGTGCCAAGCTCAGAAGCTCTCCATGATCCTTTCATGTCTTCAAAACCACCTGGGTGATTCTTACACATTACCAAGTCCAGCTGCAGCACAAGGTACAACCTTGGCTATCTCTGGAACACAGCTTCTTTGTGCTCTGAGAAAATACTTCACAGAAGATTTCATCCCAGTGATGCTGGCCTCTTCTTAATCACTGCTAATTTCTTAGCTCCCACTAACCAGCATCCCCTTCTATTCTTGACTCTAAAGCCAGAGTTATATGGCCAAAGCTGCTGAGTTCTGCTGCTTGCTGGGGCTAGAACATGGTCCCCTTTGTTCTATTTTACCATCACCAGATTTCTGTTTTCCAATTCCTTCACTGCCTAAGCTTGGCTGTACTGGAACTTTCTGTATAGATAGGCCTTGATCTCAGAGAACTGCTCTGTCTCCTGAATGCTGGGATTGAAAGCATGTACTACCATACCTGGACCCAAGCTTTTCTCTACTTGGAACTTACTCGGTACCAGGCTAGACCGGAACTCAGGCACTGAGAGTTCTCCATCTTGATTCTACAGCAGCCAGGAGGAAATTCTCTCTTCTGCACTGAGGGAAGCATGAGCAACTAGAAGTCCTCAAAGCCCATCTACACAGTGACACACTTATCCAACAAGGCCACGCTTCCTAATAGTGCCACTCCACATGGGCCAAGCATAAGTTCAAACCATCACAACATACAACTACAATATCATGTTTATGAGGACATTTAATATGTGGCTTTAAATCAAAGGTTACGACTGCTTAAAGAAACAAGAACTAGTTCAACTACTTTGCTTAGCAGATGAATGTTAAGGCAGCAGAGTAAGACACTCATAATTCCACCTCTAGCAACAAAAATAACAGGAAGCAACAATCACTTTTTGTTAGTATCTCTTAACATCAATGAATTCAATTGCTCAATAAAAAGACATAGACTAACAGACTGGATATGAAAACAGGACCCAGCATTTTGCTGCATACAGGAAACGTACCTCAGTGACAAAGACAGACACTACCTTAGAGTAAAAGGCTGGAAAACAATTTTCCAAGCAAACGGTCCCAAGAAACAAGCTGGAGTAGCCATTCTAATATCAGATAAAATTGACTTTCAACCAAAAGTTATCAAAAAAGATAAGGAAGGACACTTCATACTCATCAAAGGAAAAATCTACCAAGATGAACTCTCAATTCCGAACATCTATGCTCCAAATGCAAGGGAACCCACATTCATAAAAGAAACTTTACTAAAGCTCAAAGCACACATTACACCTTATACAATAATATATAAATATGTGACTTATTACCTTTCTATGAAAGTGAAGAAAATACAAAAAGAAATACAATGTGTAATATCTCTTCTCATTTTCTTAGATTTAAAAAATAACAGCTAATTATTAATGAATATTATCCAGTAATGTATATCAATCTATACCATTAGCAATAGAGTTTATTTTAGACTATGAAGAACATGTAAAGACTTCAGTCAGTCTTTGTGGCAGCAGATGCTGGCAAGGATGTGGAGGAAGAGGAACACTCCTCCATTGTTGGTGGGATTGCAAGCTGGTTCAACCACTGTGGAAATCAGTCTCGCAGTTCCTCAGACAATTGGACATAGTATGACCTGAGGACCCAGCTATACAACTCCTGGGCATATACCCAAAAGATTCTCCAACATATAACAATAACACGTGCTCCACTATGTTCATAGCAGCCTTATTTATAATAGCCAGAAGCAAAAAAGAACACAGATGTCCTTCAGCAGAGGAATGGATACAGAAAATGTGGTACATTTACACAGTGGAGTATTACTCAGTACTAACACAGGCTTGTAATCCCAGAGCTCAGAAGGTGACTCAAGAGGATCAGAAGTTCAAGGCCACCGTTGCCCACATGAAGGTAAAAGCTAGCTGTTATTGGTATTTTAATGGAATCTAACAATAAAACCTTGGGAGAAAAAAAGTCAGCCTGTGCTACATGAGATCCTGAAAAAAAAAAAATAAAAATAAGCAATCAATAACCAACCCTGCTCCCCTTGGAAGTGGCAGGTGAGGGCAGCAGGTTTGTAAGACATCAGGATCTGTCAGAGTAGCCATCAAGCTTGATGGGCAAATACAATTACAAAAGTTAGGTGCACATTCTCTCCCCCCTCACTCCTCCACTTCTTCCTCCCCCCCTTCTCTGGCCCCTTTGCCCTCCTCCTCCTTCCTCTGTTTCTCCAACTAGATGAATTTGTCTAACTAGAAATTAGGTCATGCAGCTCTAAGTACATGGAATTTTACTTCCAGCTATCCCACAATGTAAAACATCTTCCCAAGCAAGACCAAATGTTCTGCTGTAAGACCTTATGTAACTCAGTCTGTACTATAGAATTTCTCTAAACACACACATACACACACACACACACACTTAAAATTCCTATATTTTTTTTCTTTCTTACTATATTCCAAGATGAAAGAGTTATCTGTCTTGCTCATTACCAAAAAAGTTACATAAATATATAATCATGGCTCATAAAAGACAAAAAAAAGTGGCATATTTACTGATTATTCTTTAGTCTTTCAGAAATCAATGTCTATTCCATGTATGACACCACCCTCTCAACACTACTCAAATTCCAATCTTTGGCACACTAGTCAAAAAAAATCTTTCCAGAGAAAATTCTCCTTCTAGTGAGCAACAGTACTGGAGTAAGTGACTACTGAGTGCCCAACCCTAACCTGGATATTTACCATTACCCCTCAAAGGCTCAGGGAACAGACAAGGATGGGGAAGGGAAAAGAACATACGAGCTGGAGGACAGAGAAGAGTGCTCTGAAACGATGTCTTCTAGGCAAGAATGACAGTCACTATGCCAGACTCACAAGGATTCTAGGGATCAGGCTCAGACACCAGGCTTGCGTGGCAAGTGTTACTACTGAGCTATGCTATCCAGGTCCACACGGTAAATTCAGAGTTAATTCATAAGCCACATCTTAAATGCTTAATTGCTATATGTGGACAGTTTGCTACAGGACATTCCTACCATCCCACAAAGGGCTGGGCAGATGGCTCAGTTTGCAAAATTCTTGCTGTGATAGCATGAAGAGCTGGGTTCAGATCCCCAATGCCCTTGTAACACTGAAGCACTGTGTGGGCACACTTGTACTCACAGTGGGAACCGTGGAGCTAGGAGAATCCCTGGGGCTTGCTGGCTAGCAAGTCTAGCTGAATCCAGTGAATCCTGGCTCAGTGAGAGACCCTGTCCCAGAAAGTAAGGTAGACAGTAAGTCACAGAGAAATACAACCAATGTTAGCCTCCAGCAGGCACATGTATGCACACACGTCTGCACATGTACTCACATCTACAAACACACAAGTATCCATAGCACACACAGGTATACAAAAGGATAGCTTATAGTAAAAAATCTGAGCAAACTTCCAAGGACGAGAAAGAAAGTCATAATGAAAGGAAACCAGCACTGTCCCAGGTCCAGTATATTAAGATATGCTTGCTACATGGAGATTGTAAATATAGTATGTTGGCCCAAGAGACTAAAGTGACTTTTAATACCTGCTTGACTGGCTGAGTAAAACCTAAACTAAATGAAACTAGACCACACTAAATAAGACTGAAACACCCTCCTTAGTCTAGCAAAACAATCCAAAAGGCCTGGAGAGAATAGCGTGTTGGTATAGGGATAATCTCCTATGTACTGTACAGAAGCATAGCCTGTCAATAAAAAGTGGATGATCAATAAGATGAGATAGGATTAGAAGGTGAGACATTGGGCAGAGAGAGAGGGGAACTCTGGGAAATAGTAAAGCACAGGAAGATTCATCACCCAGACCCAGAGGAAGTCTGACATATGAAACTGAGGAGAGATAGCTAGCCGTGTGGCATAGAATAGTATAAACAGGTTAACATAGGTTACAAGCTAGTGAGAGCAGACCTAGCTTATGGCCTAGGCATTTAATTAATAAACAATAAGACTCCGAGTTGTTATTCGGAAGCAGGGGCACAGTGGAAAAGTCCATGGTTCAGTGTTGGAGTGGATTACCTACTTAAAAGCTGTTCACCTGCCTTTCACAGTATCCCCTCACCAAGACTGGGAGGCACTAGCAGTCCTGAAAGAACATGCAGTGTGGCGGCTCTCTCTTCTCAGAAGGCAATACTAACAATGGGAACTGCTGTCAAAAAGGGCTCCCTGAATTCAATGAAGATGACGGGGTTCTGATGGGACCACAGACTGGGTCAGCAGTCTCAGACCTCAGTGGCTATCAAAATAGGCTCTCTGGTTGTTTATACTGTTCCTGGACATAAAATGAACGAGTAAACTCTTTGTGTCATGAGAAGTCTTGTCTTGAATCACCAGTGAGTATCATGACTCAGCTTCCAAACTTAACCAATTTCTAGACTTTCCATCTCTCAGTGAAGAGGAGCTCATTCCAAGGCCCTGCCACCTAAACACAGGCGACTCTGTATGGGAGGAAGGTGTCTAAAAAGAAGAAAAGGGAAAGGAGGAAAACAGAGAGGGCAATGGGGTGAGGAAAAAAAGGAGAAAAAGTGAATGTTTTTTCTTGTATGTGGAATAATATATGTGTGTGTATACACACATATGTGCGCACACATGCATACACGATATTAAAGTAGAAGGAAGAGGACCTGAACAGCAGGGAGGGTCTAAGAGACAGAGGTGAAAGGTGTTAGAACAAACAGGAGCAAAGATTTGTATAGAAATGTCATGATAAAACCACCACTATTGTGTATCCTAACTGTATTATCAAGCCTCTTATTCAGTTTCTCTAAAGGAGCTATGGGTATTGATCAGGGTGACTGCCCACCAAGTAAGAGCAAACAGACTTTTCTGAGATTACCTGAGCTGGTATTAATTCCTGAACAGACAAATTGCACCAATCAGAACGGAGGTTGCTGGAGACGATGCGCCCAATGGTGCTTTCACTCAGTTCTCTGCCATCTACCTACTCTGGCTATCTTCTCTTTCCGGAATGTGTAACTGAAGAGATATACTTGGTAACTGGCAAAATCTCCACACTGGTTCTGATTTGTGGACACAGGACTATGATGACATAGAAAACCAGAAGACATTAAAACGGTGTTTCTCAACCTAGGGGGTCATGACCCCCTAGGCAAATCTCTGTCTCCAGAATTATTTACATTGCGATTTATAACATTGGCAAATTTACAGTTATGAAGTAACAACAAAAGCACTGTGATGGTTGGGGATCACTACAACATGTGGGACTGTACTGAGGGGTCGCAGAGTTAGGAAGACTGAGAACCACTGCACTAGAGTGTGCCTGCTAACCAAGTAAACAAAGGCAGCCCTGTAGTCCCTGGAAGGACTGTAGCCACTGCTGCCACCACAGAGGACTCAGTAGATCCATGGATAGAGGACCCTACCTCATTCTCATTCATACTGTCTGCATGGTCCTGTGGAAAACAGGTGAGTCTTAGAGTATGACAATTTATAATAACTTAGTGGTGAATCCAACTGTAGCTACTGTTCCAGATGCAATTTCAAGGCTAGAGCAAATCAAGTATCCCCGAGCATCTGGAACTGATCTGACAAGAGCTTTCTTGTAACCAAACCTCATAGTAAGGCCACACACCTCTCAGGTCTATCAGCTCTTCAAGTCTATGCTATAACCTAAACCTCAGGAATTTTCTGTCAACCCTCCACTGGACATCATTTTACTGATGGAAGCCTGAGGTAAGCAGCAACGCTATACTTCGGACACACAATAAGAAAGGCATATGCCAGAGAGGGAAAATCCTAGTACGCTCGGACATATAAGAATACCGTTCCTAGAAGAAGTGCAATGCCTAGTGGTTTTCACTAATGTTAGGAGACAACAAATGCATCTTTTTTTCTATCTGTATGTCTATTTTTTTTTAACAAGCTACCCTCAAAACTGCCAGTGTTTAGTGGACCCAGAATGAACAAGAGAAGGTGTGACAACAGATCCAGGTGTTTATGTGAGTTGTCTCACTCCTTGGGCTGCATGACCTGACAGAATTATTCCTGGAAGTGCACTGCAGCAGATGTAAAGAATGGAGACTTGACAACCTGCTATAAGTGACACAGAGCATAGAACCAAAGGGAAACTGAAGGACAGAGGGGAAGATTAGTAGGCAGAACTCTGAGCAGCGTGCTCAGGTGGTATTTTGCTTACGGTGATTATGTAAAAGCAGTAAGTAGTTTGCTGCATGGTCAGGAACTCAGAAGGAACATGACTGGAAAGCAGACAAGGCACAGGAGACCTATAAACAAGCCCCTCTGACTAGAAAAAGAGCCAGAATTAAATCAGTTGGTGTCAGTCCTCATGCTCTGCTCTTTTTGTTACCCATTCATCTGCTGATAGCTACCAGGTTGTTCCTACGTTCTGGCTATGACGAACTCTGTGCAGCAATGAACATGGGTAAGTAAGCAAGTGTCTCTAGTAAAATGTAGAGCCCTTTGACATATGTCCAGGAGTTGTCCAGCTGGATCTTATGGTAGGCCAACAAACAGGTAAGTTTTCAGCTTTTTGAGGAACCTCCAAACTAATTCCCATGACGCCTGTGCCAGCATTCCCTTTTCTCTATTTTCACCAGTATCTGCTGCCATCCATTATTGTTGTTGTTATAATCTTGGCCATTATGAGGTGCCTGTCTGGGAGTAACTGGGACCCACTAGGACCCAGGAATTCACTTCTGGCCTAGAGCACTGGTTCCTTTCAGTCTGGGCCTATGCACTGAGCAGATCCCGGGCAGCAGTTCTGCCCCAAATCTCACAGAATCTAGAGGAAGCAGGACTCCCAGGAGCTCTAACCTGGGCGGTATCTTAGGTAAGGAAACAGGAACACCCGCCCCAAACAGGGAGTAACTGGGAACCCCTAGGACCCAGGAAGTCACTCCTGGCTCAGACCACTGGTTCCTTCCAGTTTGCACCCAAGCACTGAGCAGATCTTGGGCCTTAGCTCTAACTCCAGTAGCATCACCCACCCCACACAGTTCTGACACAACCAAGATAATAGGAAAGACAGGCTCCAGTCAGAGACAGGGAAGGTAGCACTAAGGAGATCCAGATGGCAAAAGGCAAGCACAAGAACATAAGCATCAGCAACCCAGGGTACTAGGCATCATCAGAACCTAGTTCTTCCACACTAGAAAGTCCTGAATTCCCTATATCATCAGGAACACAAGATTCAAATTTAGAATCACGTCTAATGATGATGATAGAGGACTTTAAGAAGGTCATAAATAACACTCTCAAAGAAACAGAGGAGAACAAAGGTAAACAGATAGAAACCTTAAAGAGAAAACACAAAAATCCCTTAAAGAATTACAAGAGAACACAACCAAACAGGTGAAGGAATTGAACAAAATCATCTAGGAAATAAAAATAGAAGGAGAAACAATAAAAAAAAAATCACAAAGGGAGATTACCCTGGAGATAGAAAACCTAGGAAAGAAATCAGACACAAGCAAAGAGAGAATACAAAAGATAGAAGACAGAATCTCAGGTGTAGAAGATACCATAGAAAATATTGACACAACTGTCAAAGAAGATGCAAAATGCAAAAAGTTCTTAACACAAAACATCCAGGAAATCCAGGACACAATGAGAAGACCAAACCTAAGGATAATAGGTATAGAAAAGAGTGACGATTCCCAAATTAAAAGGGCCAATAAATATCTTCAACAAAATTATAGAAGAAAACTTCCCTAACCTAAAGAATGAGATGCCCATAAACACACAAGAAGCCTATGGAATGCCAAATACACTAGACCAGAAAAGAAATACCTCCCGTCACATAATAATCAAAACATCAAGTGCACAAAACAAAGAAAAAATATTAAATGCTGTAAGGGAAAAAGGCCAAGTAACATATAAAGGCAGACCTATCAGAATTACACCAGACTTCTCACTAGATACTGTGAAAGCCAGAAGATACTGGACAGATGTCATACAGACCCTAATGGAACACAAATACCAGCCAGGCTATTATACCCAGCAAAACTGTCAATTACCATAGATGGAGAAACCAAGATATTCCACAACAAAACCAAATTAACACAATATCTTTCCACAATCCTAGCACTACAAAGGATAATAGCAAGAAAGCTCCAATACAAAGAGGGAAATTATACCCTAGAAAGAGCAAGAAAGTAATTCTCTGCCAACAAATCCAAAAGAAGATAGCCACACAAACAATGCCACCGCTAATAACAAAAATAACAGGAAGCAACAATCTCCTCTCCTTAATATCTCTTAACATCAATGGACTCAATTCCCCAATTAAAAGACATAGGCTAATGGACTGGATACGTAAACAGTACCCAGCATTTTGCTGCATACAGGAAACCCACCTCAGTGACAAAGACAGACACTACTTTAGAGTAAAAGGCTAGAAAACAATTTTTCAAGCAAATAGTCCTAAGAAACAAGCTGGAGTAGTCATTCTAAAACCTCCAGCCTGAGAACACAAAGGGAGGGACTCATGGCTCCACCTGTATAGGTAGTTGAGGATGGCCTTGTCAGACATCAGTGGAAGTGGAGGGTCTTGGTACCTGAAAGTTTGGATTCCCTAGTGTTGGGAATTTCGAGAGCAGGGAGGTGGGAATGGGAGGATGGTGGGAGCACACCCTCATAGAAATAGGAGGAGGGGGAATGGGAGAGAAGATAACATTGAAAGGTAAATAAATAAAATATCCAATTAAAAAAAAACAGATAATGGGTCTGGCAACTGTAGTTGAGCAGTCAAGCCTTTTTGTCAACAATTTGTTATGGGGATTTTGTATAATCCTTAAGTACAAGATATTGTGGAAGAGGCCTGTGAAACTTTAAAAAGATTGATGAGACATACTGTTGCTAAGACAAAGAATGATGTCAAACTGTGAGCTTGCTGAGTGCCCTGACAAGGATGACTGGGGAGCTGTATTGGACATATGTTCCTGACCCACCTTTGCTTGACTATATCCCAGATGGGACAAGCTGCCTTGCCTCAAGTTTTTAGACCTTGTAGGATAGAGAATCGAAAAGAGAAATTATATCTCTTGTAGTCTTCTTTAAGATGACCAGCTATTAGGACCTAATCAAGTACTGGTCTAGAAATCAATCCAATATGGGAAATAACAGTCTACTTTTAGAACACTGGATCTGGACTTTGTCAGAGACATATTTGGAAGCTAGCTATAGCTTGCTATGATGTTAGGATAGCAAGAGATAAAGTTGGGACAGAATCTGGATTTCAAAAAAGGGTTAGTGCATGTTTTAAGACTCTTTTAATTGTCAAGCTAAAATTGGCTTTGTCTCTTCTACAGCATTTGTTGTAAGTTGCATTGACTGCATAATTTCCAATTATGTTAGTGTGTTGAAACCTGGCATGTCTGTTATGGGGGGTGGGAGAGCCTACCAACCAGTTTTTGTCTCACTGTCCTGAGTATTAGCAAACCTTTTTTTTCCCCGAAGGAAAAAAGCTTGAAAGTGCTAGAAGAAGTGAGTTGTGCTTTAAGCAAGAGGGCAACAGGCTTGACTATTGCTGGTATAGCAGCTTTAATTCTATTAATTGCTAGCACCACTGCTTTTGCAATAGCATTGACACAAGGAGTCAGGACAACTATTTTTGTTAACCATCTAGCAAAAAAATGTTACTAATGTATTGAGTATACAAAAGGATCTATATAGGTATCTAGAACAATTAATGATGCTCTATAACCCATTCAAATTATCTGAAGGAGGTTCAGGGTTCAAGAGTTAGGAGCTATCCCAAGTGTCATGACAAATATCATTGGAGTAGTGTTACTTTTGAAATTCACAATGATTGTCACTATAATTAGAAAAAAGTTTAAAGACACCTGTAGGATATTTGGCATAATTCTAACACCTCTCTGGGTGGGTTAACTTTGTATAGTGAGATTATGAATTTGAAGAATGCTGCTCTGTTGACCTTTGATGCTGCAGATAATGCCGATAAAATTATCCATGGACTGAGGTCAGTATTTCCATTTTGAACAAACCCCAGGTATGGCATATATAGCTTGATCAGGCTAGTCCTTCTTGTCCTGGGAATACTTTTATTCCTGCCCATCATGTTAAAGCTTATCTTGAACAACATCAACATGTTGGCAGCCAAAGTACATGGCTTGAACCTGAAAATGGACCTCCGGACAGAGTTATTAAATTAATAGGCTGGCAAGCCAAGGACAGGTAAGATTCTGCACAGAGCCTTACCAACCTAAGACAGAAATGCATTGCCTTTGATAATGCATATTCCATGACAAGTAAGGAAGTCATTCTTGTCAGAACAACCTAAGACAGGCTCAGTCTTGTTAATGAAATAAAAATGGGGGAGAGGTGGAGAGCCTTCAGGGCTGCTTGGCCAAGGACAAGGAAAGAGGCTGTTTTGCAGGAATATGACATTGGCCAAGGACAAGGAAGTAGGCTTCAAGCAGGAATCTGACATTTGACTAGAAGAAAGAAGTAATTTCAGGTAGGAATCTAAACTGTAGACTATAACAAAGAAGTAATCTCAGGCAGGAATCTAAATATTAGGCCAGAACAAAAAAGTAATTTCAGACAGAAATCTAAATTTTAGGTTAAAACAAGAAAGTAGGCTTCAGACATGAAAATAACCTTGGGCTAGGAAAGGGAAGTAGGCTCAGATACTTTGGTCATCTTGATAAGCCTTTAGAAACAGTGATCACAGGAGTGTTCACATAACTGGGTTTAATGCCTTGCTTTTTCTTTGACTATTTGTGTTTATTGTATTGCTTGTTCCTTGACTATTTGCATCTATTATATTGCTAGACCCTCAACCTAGAAGTGACCTTAATACATGCATGTAATCAAAATGGTATAAAAGCATAAAGGAAGAGGGAGTATAGGATAGGGGATTCTAGGGAAGAAAAATGGGGAAAGGGGATGACATCTGTATTGTAAATAAATAAAATTTCCAATAAAATTTAAACAAAAAAAAAAAAAAAGAAAGAAAAATGAAGTACCTGTCTTATAGATTTTAGGACCTAAGCTTGATCTTCAGAAGCAAGAGAGGGAAAGCTAGGTATGGCAGTGTTTTTAAATCCAAAGTGCTGGCAGAGTCACACAGACAGACAGACAGACAGACAGACAGACACACACACACACACACACACACACACACACACACACAGAGTCAAGTTCTAGAAAGAAAGTGTCCTTATTGAGCTTAGTTTCAGAATCTAAACCTCCAAATAGCAGGGAGTTGACTCTAGTGAGGATCTTCTCCAGCCATGTCTTCTGATGGCACACGGCTTCATGGTAGGAGCATAGAAGCGAAGGGAGCAACTAATCAAGGCAGAAAGTGATTCAGGATCCAGTGCTTTTCCAACCATGGGCTCTCACAGGATCCAAGCAGAGTCTTTCAACAATGACAAGTGTTACTTCTGTGGACAGCATATTCAGTGACAACACCATCCTGGCACTAGGCTCCATATCTTACAGGACCACTACCTCTCACACCACCAAACTGGGGACCAAACTTCTAACACATGAAATTTTGGGGAACAAAATAAATCTAATTTATGTAAGGTCACCTGGGAATGACCTCAAAGAAGAAAGTCCTGTGGGCATCAATCAACCTCTTTCACCCCTCTCAAATGGGTTCAAAACCCTCGTGGCCATGGTCCCCAGGATGCACTTCCATCTTAGCACTGAGGGATATGTTAACATGTCCTAGACCACTGGTCACCTACAAGATTTATCAAGGCAGCAGGTGCCCATATACTATTTGTTTGTTTATTTGAGATAGGGTCTCAGGTAGCCCAAGCTAGCCTTAAACTCACTTTCTAGCCAAGGATGGCTCTGAATTCCTGATTTTCCTGCTCCTTCCTCTTAAGTAGTGTTGGAATTACAGATGTATTATCACTACACACACACACACACACACACACACACACACCACATATTTGCATATATGTAATGTATACATGTGTTTACAATGCACAAATCCACATGCACACTTCTGGATGTCAGAGGAGGAAGAGGAGGAAGTTGTCTTTCTCTCTCACTCTTCCATTATTGTTGCTAAACCTAGAACTCATGGTCCTTCAGCTAGACTGACCAGCAAGCTCCAGTGATTCTCCCAGCTCCGCCCACCTCAGCACTGGGACACAAGCATGCACAGCTATGCCCTGCCTTTTATGTGGGGGTCTGAACTCAGATCCTCATGCCTGCACAACCAGAGCTCTTCCCCAGTGCGCTATCTCCCCAGCCCTAAGCCCCTATACTGTAGTGGGAAGGAGGTTATGTAGGAATTCAGGGATACTGACTTCTATTTATCTATGAAGGGAGACACGGTTACAGTCCCTGCTAAATGATGAAGCCATCAACTAAGAGCAAAAAGCAATATTAAGTTACCAATACAGTACCTATGCCTGCCACCTGCTGGAAGGCTGACATGAGGCACTATTCTGTACAGAAAAAAAAAAAAAACAAAAAGGACATTAACAATATACAGCTGGGAATGATACTTTGAATAAGGACTTACTAAGCAGTATTCTGTGGTAAAAATATACCATGGTAAACCTTTAATCATTAACCAGTTTAAAAAATAAACATATACGTTGTTTCCAATATTAAAAATAAAGCTGAGCCAAAGAGGTGCATCTTTTAGGTTCACTTCCCAGTACCCACAACTATCTGTAACCCCAGGGAAACTCAACTGTATCTACTTGAGTAGTCAGAGTTGGGCAGCTGGTTGAGCTGCAGACTCCTCAAGACAACTGACAACACACCAGCAGTGACTCAACTGCCCACGACACCAGCAGTAAGCTCCACAGTCTCCAAAAGGAAGGCAAGACCCAACCTCAATCAGTCCCCAAAGCCTACAAGTCAGGCTCTGCTCAAATCTGGTTAGTTTCTTTTATTTCCTGTTACTTAACACTAATTTTTTAAAAAGTTAAAGGCTATAATCACATTCTGAAACTAATGTGAACAAAAAATGAAATTTTAATGTAATACTTAGAAGGAAAAAAAGACATTAAAAGAAAGTAGCAAGATTTCTGGGCAAAATATGGGTGTTAATAAAAACCTGCAATTAGAGAAACTAAGTCGGAGCTGAAAATCAGAAATGGATCTAAATGAGTCAGGTCATATGATCACCCTTCAAATACAGCAAACACAGCACATGCTAACTATCTTTCCTTCCTGAAAATGGACTGCTTTTAAGCATATTTTAAGTGTTGATAAAAGCCTGCTCCCTTGAGAAGTCTATCTACTTCAATTTACTATTTCATTGTCTTTTGACAATTTTCTCTAATGTAGAAATGAATGTTTTAGAAAAATCTTATTACTAACTCTTAGTAACTCCTTCAGAATCCTACAATGTAAAGAAATGGGGCTGGCATAAAATCAGAACTATTTTTCAACATTCCTTTACAAACTTAATAATTTTTAAAGTATCAATGACTTGTCTGTCATGTGTTCAATAGAAAACTACAAAGAGAAAAAGCCTGGAAGAGTAAAAATGAAGCACATCATTTTGTTATTATATTTATTTAGTAGACTTAAAACATATAAAATAAGATCTTTTCTTCCTTCATATTGAAACAAATCCTTTGGTATTCTGAAAAAAAAACTCAATGACCAATTTAAACGTTTTATCATGGATGGAGAGACTGCTCGGTGCTTGAGAGCATCTGCTGTTCTTGTACAGGACCCAGGCTCCATTTCCAGCACCCACACCATCTACACACAAACATGCAGGCAAGACGCTTGTGGACATTAAACAGACCAAGTTTGGAAATTCACTGGTTGTTTTGTTTGGTTGGTTGGTTGATTGATGTGGTTTGGTTTATTGGTGTGGTTTGCTTAGTTGGTTTGTTGGTTGGTGTGGTTTGGTTGTTTGATGTGGTTTGGTTACTTGGTTTGGTTGGTTGGTGTGGTTGGTTGGTGCAGGTTTTTGAGACTAGGTCTCTCCACAGAGTCCTGGTTTGCTGGAACTCACTATGTGACCGCACTGACCTTGACCCCACAGAGTGCTGGGATCAAAGGCATGCGCCACCACACCTGGCTAAGTATTTTTAAATTTAGGAAAGAATGAAAGAAAGGAAGGAAGGAAGAAAGGAGGGAGGAAGGAGGGAGGAAGGGAGGGAGGGGGGAGGGAGGGAGGAAAGGAGAGAGAGAAGGAGAGAAAGAGAGAGAGAAATTTTTAAAACAAAGTAAAAATTCTTAAAATTTGCATGAAAGGTGGTCTACTGTGCAAGCCACCTTCTGAATGTTCAGGTCACCCTCTACTGTAAGGAAGCAGAACACAGAAAAATCCATTCTTTGCTCAACACTGCCATCTGTGGGCAGTAAACATGGGTTAAAATTTAATCATTCCAATTCTATAAAGTCATATTGCCTAAATTGACATGAGAAAGATTTAGAAGTCAGGAGGAAAAGACTAGGATGCCACTCAGATACAGCAACAATTTATCACTGGCAAGGTTGGGGTTCGATGCCCTATCCCACAAAGGAAAAAAAGACAGAAAAATATATATTCAAAATAATCTTCAGCAGATATTTACCAGTCCCTTTATACAGAGAAATGAGCTACATTGATCACAATAATGAATAATATTTGGTCCTTACACTAAAAATAAGCAAAACTACCAACATCAAAACTGGAAAGAGATGTGGCCACATAAACACATGAGTAATCATAGAACCCACAGGTCTTTTAGATCCAAATTTCCTTTATTTAGTAATTTCCATGAAATTAGGACAAAAAATTATGTGGATCAATTGTGACTGCTTAGCATATATGAAAATGCAACAATGAAACCCATTATTTATAATATTAACATATGCTTTAAAAAGTTAGTGTGGTTGGGCAGTGGTGGCGCACGCCTTTAATCCCAGCACTTGGGAGGCAGAGGCAGGCGGATTTCTGAGTTTTTTAGGCCAGCCTGGTCTACAGAGTGAGTTCCAGGACAGCCAAGACCCTAGAATAACAATAATAATAATAATAATAATAATAATACCACCCTAGAATACAGCCAAGCCATAGAAACCCTGTCTCGAAAAACCAAAAATAAATAAATAACAATAAATAAATAAATAAATAAAAAGTTAGTGTGTACCACTTGAAATTTCATTACTACATATACATATTTTCTAATCCAAAAATAGGCATCTGAGTTGTTATTGTTTGCATAATCATTCAATCATCAAACTAAGCTTTATTACAACTTAAATCAACATATATTCCTAGTCACATGCACATGTGGCATTATGCATTGGATGGAAAGGACGAATGAAACCTAATCTTGCTTTCCAAGAGTTGTAACTACAAAGTGAGACAAAATGGGCTCAGAAATGATTTCATGACACTACAGAGTGGGCAGTGTATAAGGCAGTGGTGAAGCAAAACCCAGGCCATTCAAAGAAGTTTCATATGGTTGGTAGGATCACTAAGGCTAGACAGGGTGAGTGTTCAATGAGTCAGCCCACGGGAAACCCAACTCAGGGGAAGCAGCTCATTCAGGAAACAGCAATGTCTATCTTCAAACAAAGATGAACCATCTTCAAGCATGAACCATCTTACTAATGAACTCTTACATAAAACCCCAATATGTATGCTATAAATGTAATTTTTGGGACTACACGTATATCTTATAGCTCATTTATCAAGTAAAAAAAATACAAACATTATCAACTTTGACTTAAAATTCAGGATAAGGAGTAACAATCCCAGTTCCCAATTCCTGAAGTTCGGTTTGGTCTCCCAATAGCAAGAGAACCCGCTGGTGGGCTGAGGATCGAGTACAGCAGCAGGCACTTGCACAGGCCTGTGTGAGGCCCTGAGTTCCATCCCCAGCAATGCAGAACAGAAAGAGCAAATGCACGCATGATGAGGAGGGCATGAGATGGCAAAAAGGCTAGTGTCCCAATATGGTCCCTGGGAGGTCACCTGGACAGTACACCAGACCTGTCAAATGTGAACTGTGTGAGCCTTTCTCCCAATGGACACCTACGTTTGCTCTCAAAGCACAGGCTACGAACGCCCACTGTAACACTATCTTCATTAGGGAGCAGAGCAGCAACAACCTGAACATTTGGAAGGCGGGCCTTTCCTATTTATATAAATGATGTTTTGCCATAATATAAAACATCAGCAGAACTGTTACTACTGTGTAGACACTGAACATATGAAGCAATAAGGAAAATACTCCAACTTATACTTAGGTAAATATAGCAATTTTCAGTAGTAGCAACTAAAGTACAGTATGTTTACTGGCAGGGCCTCGTTTCCAGTGCTTTAACCCTGGCAATAATCCCAAAGCTCAGCTTTCTTTAGAAAGCAGATATGCAGTAGTTTCTGAAAGACATACATCTAGAAGAGGCTAGAAAGATGGCTCAGTAGTTAAGAACAATAGCTCTTCTTCAAACTGACGGGGTTCAATCCTAGCACCTACACAGTGGCACACAACCGTCTACACTCCAGCCCCAGGGCATCCAACGCCATCATCTGGTCTCCTCAGGCACTACATGGACATACATATATACACATAAAAACAATTTAAAATTTTTTAAATATACCTAGTAAACAAAGCAAAACTAAGAATTTAGGCCAAGACTTTCTGAATCCAAGGAGCAGATTCTTACAGTGATGTAACTGCAAACAAGAACCAACTGTGTCTTTAATGACATACGATATTTTATATATATATATATATGTATATATATATGTGTGTGTGTGTGTGTTTATCCATATGCATGTATATGTATGTATATATATGTATGTATAGTTAATTCATCATATATAGTATATATATGTATGTATAGTTAATTCATCAGTTTATATACACAAGTTCACACATAAAATTCAACAGACATACATCTAAAAACTCCTTTCCATCTATGGGGTGATTTACATTTCACATACTACCTTCCTGTGCTTTTTAAATCAATATTACTTTTATATTTTGTAAATAAACTGTCTCAAAAGTCCTGATCACACAGTACTATTCATCTTCTAATTTCAGGGTACTCGCCAATTAATTAAACCCATAAACTCCAAAAAGTGATATGACTTTGCTTACAGACTAAATCCCTATCAATCCTGAACAACTGCTTGCATTCATCACCACGGGTGTAAGAAAGGAACGCCCGGCAAATACTAAAATGAGAACCAGCGGGTATTTTGAGCTTCCCAGCTACTCTAACATCATTTTTGTCAATTACTATTATGGACAAGCACATTTAACTAACAGCCCAGCCTATCCTATGTGTGCGAACGGTTCCCGGTGTGACTGTGCACTACCTAAACCTGACACTTACTCTGCATTGTCAGCTGACCAGGCAACGGAATCACAGAGGAGACACATCTCCTGTCTGAGAGGGTGTTTCCAGAGAGACTCAAAGGAGAAAGACTGCCCTGAATGTGGTCGCTAATGGACCCATGGGTCCATTCTGAAGAAGGGAAAATGAGAAGGAGAGCTGAGAATGTCAACTCATCTCCCTCTGCTTTCTGGCTCCTGGCACAAGTAACCAGCTGCTTCCGGTTCCTCATGCCCAGTTGGACCTTTTCTGTCAATTGGGCCATGCCCTCAAACCACGGAAAGAAATCCTTTCTTTCTTAAGCTGCTTGTTGTCAGATAATTGGTCACAGCAAGGAGGAAAGTAAGTACACAAGACAGCAGATATGCACCAGGTGCCCATCAGGGGCCACACAGTGTGCTCAACACTGAGAACAAACCAGAACAAGAGAGAAAAAGCCCTTTGCCCTCCTAACAGCTGATTATATTGGGGGGGTCATGAAAACCTTCATCCTAAAGTGTACTGATGTGGCACAGACTATCATATTAGAAATTACCAGTGCCTGTAAGTTAAAGGTAGACATGTGCATGTATCTTTGTTTGGGGTTTTCTATTTCTCCAGTGAAAAACTTGATTTTGTTTGTACACTTCAGCCTGTAGTCATAGCACAGGCATACTTATTTGGGGGTGGGGGGCATGCCACAAGGGATATGAGGAGGTGAGGAGGTCAGAGAACAGTTTGCAGGAATCAATTCTCTCCAGGTCAGCAGGCTTAGCAACAAGTGCTCTCCCCCACCCAAGTGACACTTTAAAATACCATTTACATGATTTCATTGTAATACAAACCCATCCTCTCATGATGACACATGACAGGAGAGTCACAAATTTGAGGCCAACCTCACTTGATATTGGGGACCCTGTCTCAGAAAAAAAAAAATAATGAACCAGCTGTCGCTGGAGCTATGTTAGAGCATGAGTCCGGCATACAGGGGACTGTAGGGTTAATCCATGGTACTAGAAGATCCCCCAGGGGAACGTTTAGTGCAGCTTTAGGGTACTTACAATGAAACTGAGATGGTAATACCCCATACAGATCTTCCTCCACCTCTACAGTGTCTACTACCCACAACCTCAACTGGAGCGTGTACTGGATACATAATAAAACCGTATGGTTAGAAAAGCTTCCCACTGCGGGCGGTGGTGGCGCATGCCTTTAATCCCAGCATTTGGGAGGCAGAGGCAGCCGGATTTCTGAGTTCGAGGCCAGCCTGGTCTACAGAGTGAGTTCCAGGACAGCCAGGGCTAAACAGAGAAACCCTGTCTTGAAAAAAACAAAAACAACAACAACAAAAAAAAGCAAAAAACAAAAAAAAGAGAAAAGCTTCCTACTAATAAAGCACTGATATTAATGAAGACATGAAGACAGGATTCTAAAGCATCACTGACAAGCCACCTCATTGTGCCTTGCAATAGAGCCCAGCATTAGAGTAATTCAACTGCGGTGCCTGTCTAGATGCTGCAGTGGAGACCGTAGAGCCAAGACCCTGTAAATGGAGGTTACAACCCGGCCTCCCTACACACTCCTCCCAAAGGCATTCCAACTAAACCAAGAGTCCCAAGAATTATGAACAAGGAGTTAGTGAACTACATTTCACAACCTTGCCTCTGCCTTAGAAAACAGAACACCCCGATCAGAACAGTACTCAGAAGGAAAGGGAATCATGGTCACTTTTTTTCACATCTAAGATCTTTCCTTCATTAAACTGATCACTACTGGCTTTTGTGAAACCCACAGATAAGGTTAAGATTTCCAATAAGCTGCTCTTAAAATAGGGAGATTATTCTGGTTTACCTGGGTGATCCTAATTAATCCCAACAGAACTCAAAATAAAAAGAAGGGAGGTCACCATGAGGTAGTGAGTATGAGGACTCAGTTATCACTGTAGAAGCGGCTCCTGAGTCAGAGCACTGTGTCCCCACAATGGGCAACACAGGAGGAAAGTTACTCCCCAAAACAAAAAGAACTGAAACTTTTCAGTATCTCATTGTTTAGGCCAGTGAGACTCCTTAAGAATTCCTACTGTGCAAACCTGTACAGCCAATATGGAAATCATACTGTAGCAGTTTCTCAGGAGATGGGAACCAATCTACCTAAAGATCCAGTTACACCATTCTTAGGCATACACATTATACAGGGACACTTGTTCAACCATGTTCATGGCTGCTCTATTCATAATAGGCAGAAACTGGAAGCAGCCTAGACATCCCTCAACAGAAGAATGAATAAAGAAAATGTGGTACACTTACACAATAGAATACTACTCAGCTGTTTAAAAACAAATGCAAGTAAACGGATAGAACTAGAAAACTCATCCTAGGTGAGTTGTCCCAGAGCCACAGAGAGAAGTATAGTATGCATTCACTGATATGGGGGCATCAGATGTTAAGTCAATGATAACAAAGCGACAATCTGCAGAACACAGAGGTTAGGTATAGAGTAAGGGACTAGAGGGGACAGATAGATCTACCTAGGAAAGAGAAACAGAAGAGATAGCCATAGATGGGTGGTTGTGAAACAGGTGGATTAAGTGGAGAAGGAGAGAAAAGAGAAGGCCAAGGGAGGGAATCTAGGAAGAGCCAGCTAAAATTAAGGGTCTTCTGAGAGGTAATATGAGAACCTAACACAGCAGAAGGTTCCTAAAATATATACATATATGAAAAGGTGCTCTAATTGAAATTGACAAATAACGAGGGAGACAGAGTCACAGTCATACAATGTCATCTCCTGTCATAAAATGAAGCTCCCAGCCACAGGACTGTGTTACACCTAACTGAGCTGATGGCCAAAGGGATCCATGAGAATCCTCAAGCAACCGAAGCTGTTGCCAAGACTACAGATTGCTCTCCACAGACTAA
This sequence comes from Rhabdomys pumilio, assembly GCA_030674055.1. NCBI lineage: Eukaryota > Metazoa > Chordata > Mammalia > Rodentia > Muridae > Rhabdomys > Rhabdomys pumilio. The sequence continues at coordinate 68,794,507 of JANHMN010000012.1, forward strand.
TAGCAAGGCTGCATGGCTGGAGACAACACCCACACAACTTATTGAACACGGAGAGGTTGAGCTGGTGCCTACATAAAAAGCCTTCACCCTTACATTTTAAAGTTAGTCTACAGGCTACTAAAAGAGAAATGTAAACACCAACCCAGCCACAAACCCTTTGATCTAAAACGGTGTCCTGTCGGCAAGATACACTGCTATTACAAAGTTTGTGGAATAACCAACCAATATCTGGTTTGACTTAAGGCCTACTCCACAAAATGAAACCTATACCAAACACTGCTTGAGTGACCAAGCCCCTGAGACTAGATAGCCCAGGGACCTAGGGTAAATCCCAATACTACTGTTCTTAAAAAAGAAAACTATGTACCAATAAAATCATTCCTAATAACATTCTGCTATGCCCACAGATCAGCGCCATGCTCAGCCATCATTGGAGAAGCTCCCTCCTGAAGCAGATGGGAACAAATACAGAGACCCACAGCCAGACATTATTCAGAGGTGGAATATTCTGTTCTAACAGGGATGTCTCCATCATATCACTCCCCTCAGTGTGAGCTCTGGGGAAGAGAAGGTAGAAATGGTGTAAGAGCCAGAGGAGACGGAGGACTCCAAGAAAACAAGGGCCTCTAAATTAACATGGCGGAAGCTCAGAGAGACTGAAGCAGCACTCACAGGGCCTGCACTAGACCTACAGGGGTTCTCTAACGTATGCCATGGCTTCCAGTTTAGTACTTCTATGGGATTCCTGAGCGCGTGCACAAGTGCAGCTATTTCCTGTGCCTTCTCTTGGACTCGTCCCTCCTGTTTGTTTTGTCCAATTCTAATGTGTTAAGTTTTTGTTATCTTTTTATATTTTTATTATTAAAAATAAACTCCTATTGTCCTATAAGTAAAAATTTGTGTTTTAAGTCATTGCATGTGGCAAAAATCACAAAATTATGTCCTGGGGTCCTTCCCATCACTGAATCAAAAAAAAAAAAAAAAAAAAGTTTTGGTACTCAAAACTAAAATGACCCAACAATCCTGAGAAATATCTGCATGTGTACTTTTCAATAATATCCCTAGGGAGCAAAAACAGTAAATTCAGGTTTTTTCTTATATAACCCAACTTCATGCATAACCAAATCTCATCATTTTTAAAAATCCCAGCCTTGTCCTTATGTCTATTCTCACTATTTCATGTATCTAAAGGTTTTATCCTATTTTACAAATAATGCTTTACACAAGTGGAAAAAATATTTTTAAAAAATAAAAGGACATTTTCAGCAAAGGAAAGTGAAATACTGACAGTTTAAATCATACACCCAGTTCACAATAGCTTTAACTGTCATTTTAACTATCGATTCAATGAAGATGTTTGTGACAGGCCTGGAACCTCAGACTCCAGCTCCTTGAGGCAGAGCTAAGACCTGGAGCCGTTTTCCTCCAAGTCTGACGGGTTGCTCAACAAACCCGCTGGATACCTGGCCCAGAATGTCTCACAAGGGTATGCAGAAAGAACCCACATGGCCGTAAATGCCATGGAAAAGAAAGAAAACATCAATCACACACTCTGCTGCAGGTCAAGGGTAGGAAGCTGCGCCAGCTGCTCCAGTCCCTCCTTTCCCCATCCCAAAGTCACTAGCATAGCCCAAGTCAACAAGGCCTGAATTTATCCCCAACCCATGCTGGCCCCTCCCTAGAGTCGCCACCTTAGCCCAACACTGACAGGCTCCTGCCCCCTCCATGCTGGCCCCTCCCTAGTGTACCAAGCTTAGCCCCTCTCCAACGCTGACATGCTGGCCCCTCCCTAAGTGTCGCGGTCTTAGCCCCGCCCTAGAGTCACCTTAGCCCCACCTCAACACTGACAGGCTACGGCCCCACCCCGCTGGCTCCTCCTACTGTCCCGTAGCCCCTCCCCACGCTCGGCCCCGCGTCCGGACGTGGCGCCGCGAGGCCTGCTCACCGGTCTGAGCTCCGCCTTCCGCTGCAGCTCCGAATGTCGCTCCAGAGCGCTCGCGAAGCCGCCTGAGCGCGCCTGAGGAGCGGAGGAGGCCTGGATCGAGCTCTCGGAGCCACCTTCCGTGCTTGCATTTCGCAGAAGCTTGGAGAAGACAAGCGCTTTCAGGAAACGGCTCCCAGCAGTCCCGGCATGGGACCTACACAGCGCCGCCATGACGCCTGCGCGACCTCTGACCTCTTCTGCACGCTTGAGGGTCAGGAGGCGGGCCGAGAAGAGTCCCGCCTACTGCCTTAAAGCCCGAGCGAGCCTGCGAGTCCTCTAGCTTAGTGCCTGCCTGACCGCTCTCCTCCCAGGGACACTGTGGAAACCGCGCATGTTTCCTATGGGACGCAGTGACGCTACAGCTGCTGTACCCCACGGTCTTCAGAGGTCTCCTTGGTTACCCTATTGGACTTGGAAGCCCCAGGCTCATCAGCACCTTTGTTAGTCAGCACTTGAATGTGTCAAGCTTGAGATTTGAAGTTATTCCTAGTGTTCGCCCTCAGTTTTGTAAACTCCGGGAAGGAAGATTGCCTTTGCAAATAAGCATAAAGTCATTCTTAAAACTGGTGGTAGGTCTGTCCTTAGCCACTTCTGTAGCCGGTCACATTACAAAACCCAACAGAAGTTTTATCCTTGCTAGCTACCATCACTTCCCGTGAATTAAGCTACAGAATATGCCCAGGCGTAGCACTTCCATACTCCCACCCCCAAACACTTGGTATTGTTTGTTTCTCCCCATTGTAAATCCCCAGAATTTGTCCATCCACTTAAGAATCAAACGTAACACCATAGTTGGAAAAGTGCTTGCCTTTTAAGTGGACCACTAGTCTAATTATCAATGTAATGTTAACCTACAAATTACTAAATCCAGGGGCAGGTGTCACAGTTTTCTGTCATTTATACATAAATATTTTTTTTTTAAATCAGGGTCTGTATTCTGACCTTGGAATGGTGCATGATTTTATTAATCACTTAATACTCACCATTACTAGTCACCGTAGGGAAACTCACAAATTCAGTAGGAGCCTGAAAGGTAGATTCCACTCCAGGTAAGATCTCATTCTGCACACTTAAATTCATTTTTGCTGACAGTTAAGTGGATTCTTGTCGAAAATGCCCATCTCTGTGGCTATTACTCTTTTTCAGTTCCTTTTGAAAACAGTGTAGCAAATTGTTGAGCATGGCCAGTGACACTTAAGAGCCCTCAGCAGTCCCAAGTGAGTAACTTTCATCTTGGGCAATCCAGGTGCTGATTTGGTTTCCCTACTTAGGAAAGCAAGTTGCTCACCAGTGCCAAGTTTAAAGAACTGCTTTGCAAACTTAAATTGTATCACTTTGAGTGCTTGTCTGACATGGCAAGGGCCTAGGTTCAGTCTTCAGCATCTGGATAAACAGAACAAATGAGGTCCCATCTTTAAGTCCAACAGACATGTTTTATTCATGCTGCCTAAACTAGTGGGTAAACCTGAAAGACCGGAAGAGCTGGGGGGGGGGGGCTGTTACTGTAGGCTTAGTCTTCCTGTTCACAGGCTGCTCAGTGGCCACATCTTGAAGCCTCCAGTTCACTTAAAGAAGCATCAAATGAGAGATTAGAAAAGTGAGGACTCACAGATCAGTGGTGATGCACAACTTGAATCCTAGCCCTCAGGAGGAAGAGGCAGGGGGATGTCTCTGAGTTTGAGGACAACCAGGGAGATACAACAAAATCCTGTCTCAAAAATACTAAAGAGCCTCGAGCAGTTGTGGTGCACGCCTTTAATCCCAGCACTTGGGAGGCAGAGGCAGGTGGATTTCTGAGTTCCAGGCCAGCCTGGTCTACAGAGTGAGTTCCAGGACAGCCAGGGCTACACAGAGAAACCCTGTCTCAAAAAACCAAAAAACCAAAAAAAAAAAAAAAAACCACCACCACTAAAGAGAGGAGGAAAAGGAAGAGAAGGAGAAAAAGAAGGAAGAAAGGAGGAGAAAGGAGAAGAGTGGGGATTCATAGTAAACCATGTTCATTGGAGTTTCTCTACACAGTGAATTGTGTTCATCTGAGAAGCCATGGGTTGTTAATAAAAGTTTGGGACACCTCTGCTCAAGTTGATGGTCAGGGTTTTCCTGGAGACACCTGGTACAATACAGATGACACCTGCCCCTGCTCTTGTTTGACATGGCAGTAAAACTCTGCTGAAGACACTACACATACTGTGTAGCAGGACACCCCCCCCCTAGCCACATTTTACAATAAACTCGGTAATTTGGGAGGAGCTAATGTGAGAGGAGTAAGGAGAGGAAGAGAAGGAAGAGGAGGAGCTAGGAAGAGGAGAGATGTAGCAGCCATGAAGAACTATGGATGCATCAATAACAGTCCTGGATAATAAATTTTATCTAAGGTTAGGTATTGGGTAACAACTCAAATTGTGTGGGCATCTGTTAATCCAGCATTTCTATTATATAAAGCCTTTAGATAATAATGAAGCTTTAGAGTTTCATTTCTACCGGGTACCATGTGGATGGCAGGTTTTGTCTGGAGTTCAGCCAAGCTTTGTGGAGACAGCGTGGTCAATTGGCTGATCTAGCCACCACGATGGCATCCTGTACATGCCAGGGCCAGTGCATCTGGCCAGTCTGAGCAGAGCAGCGGCTAGAGCACACCCCGCCCCTCTTGGCCCCAGGCTTTGTCTAGTCGGGAACATGGCAGCCCTGTAAGAACAAGCCAGATTGGGCTTGCCATTTTAAATATTATCCTCAGCAATACTGGTCACAGAATGTGAGAAAATCAAGTTGGCACTGACCATGCTAACTCTCAATGTACTAGAAACATGCCATGTGGGCTTCTGAAAGGCAGAAATCATCAGCAGGTTTACCTAACTGTGAACCCCGTGAACTTGAATAGTACCCAGCATGGCAGAACATGCCCAGGGGTACCGTGTTAGCATGAATGTTCTGTAGGTAATCAAATATTCTTGGACTTTTAAGGCCTGTTCCACAGGAAGTGGAACCATTCTGGCTACTGCAGATCTGGCCAAAAACTATGATTTACTAAACAGGTGTACTATCAAACTGCCCTCTAAATTCCTCTCCCTCTCTACTCACAGGTTAACGCAGCTCTCAGGCCTCACCAGAAAAGTTCCATTGTGCCTGAGAAGAGCTCGGTCACAAATGAGACATCTAGATTACCACCCCACCATCCCAAGGCTCAGGGACCATCCTGGAAGAGCTGCTAGAAGGATTAAAACCCAGTGGTCAGAGTGGACCAAAGCACAGGTACTTTCTGAACATGACAGGACCACTGTGCCCATGAACTCACAGCAGCCGTGGTTGCCCAAGCTTGTGTGGCACCTGCACAAGTTCAAGACCTCCACCGTCTAAAACAGTCTGGGGACAGCTCGTGAGTCCCACCCCTAACTGGGGAGCTAGGGACAGCTGATAGCTTCTGGGGACAGAAGAGTCAGGGGTTTTTTTGTTTTTTTTTTTTAAGGGTGTGGCTCCTTTTAGGTTGACTACACTCTAGTGAATTGCTCAAAATCTCGATAATTGACAGCACAAATTAGAATCAATGGATTATTAAAGTTTGCTGTAGGGGTAGGGAAGTAGACACAGATCAAGGAGTTAAGGGGGAAAGTTAATGCATATGATACTCAAAGATACCTATTTCTCAAACTGAAGTAATGAGGAGGGGACCTGAGCTAAGTAATGAGATCTTGTCTCAGAACCAAAGCATTCAGTGGGGCACAAATATGATCCCTGTTTCTGGCAGAATGATGGAGGGTGGATGACCAGGGCTTCAAGGTCACCACCCTTGACTACATAGCAAGATGGAAGGCAGCTTGGGCTGTATGAGACTGCCAAATAAATAAATAAAAATAAATAAAACCAAATTAAGTAAAACCAAGTGAGTCCACAAGAGGGATGACTCTGCAGGACTTCTGCCTACACAGGCAACAATGGGCATGTACTATAGTGGCAGTACTGCTGCTCCCTGCATCTTCCTACTAGTTCTGTTAAAATACACTTTCAAGTTATTAATATCCATTGTAAAAATGCTAATAGCAGTTAGCAAGGAAAATGAATAAAACATACTTCAAAACCCTGATTACACCGATTGGCCCTGGCCTCATCTACCAAGTTGTGGCATCCACAGCAGTACAGGCACCTCACCCCACCCCCAAGAACACCATGTGCTAAAGGGAGTGCTAAAACCTTCATAGAAAATAGCTCTTAGTGGCTGGACTGAGGGGACTTAAGAGGTGATTAGAAATTTATGCATCAGGCTGGGGTGTGGTCAGCACTTGCTCAGCATGCCCAAAACAAGCCCCAGATTGGATTCCCAACACCACTAGAAAAATATGGCTCTTAACTGCATAATAAAGACTGGAAGAAAGGTCCTGAGACACAGGTGAGATATATTGTCACACTAAAGAAATTCATTTCAGCCTCAGAAATAGCCATTTTAGAGGTCACACGGATGGCTGAGGATAGCATTTTGGGAGTTGGGATAATACTGAAAACTAGTCATACTGAAGAAAAACAAAATCCTAGAAATAAAGAAAAATAAAGCATGTGGAAGTGAAGAGTTTTAATGTGTTCATGTGTGTGAGGGTGCACATGTCAGCACATGTGGAGGCCATGAGATGTTGGGTTCCTTCTATGAGGACCCAGGGCTTCATACTTACATGGCAAATAAATACTTTACCCAGTGAACCATCTCCCAGTCCTGAAGTTGAGACTCCTAAAGGTCATAACCACCTACAAATGTATTTGAATAATTAAATTGTTTGGATACTGCTGTGTGATAGGAAAACCACCAAATTAAAATCATCACACTACCAATCAAACTCAGCAACATCACAATTACACATAGGAGTTGGTAGGAACTAGGTCTCCAGTTCACTGGAGTGTGAAGCCCTGGTGGGTGCTGATGACACATGGGCCCTGTGCCCTACGCCAGAATATGGAAGCTTCAGGATTAAGATCTGCTGACTTGAGGGGACTGGATAGGGGTTTGCAGAGGGGAAATCGGGAAGGGGGACAACATCTGAAATGTAAATAAAATAACCAATTTTTAAAAATCTGCTGCTTTACTTAAAACTGGCACTGTCTTGTATTATCTGTGCTTTTTATCATCAATCCAAGTAGAACAGGACAGTCAGTAACAACGAGGACCAGTCTCTGGTCAGATGTCTCTTTGCTATGGGAAAAAATGCCAGCTTTCGGCTGGTCTTAAGAACTATTCAGAAGGATCTGGAGAGACAGCTCCTCAGTTCAGACTCTATAATACGGCTCTTATAGAATGCCCAAGGTCGACTCCCGACATGCACATCTGACTGCACTCTAGCTCTGGGACAACCTGATGTCTCTGCACTCCACAGGCACCTACCCTCATATGCACATAACACACTTGCATACAAACACATACTGAGATAAATCTTAATTTAAAAGAGAAGATCTAAAGAATTCGGGATCCTGACAGTCACAGTCACTTTACGCTGTGTCTCCTCTAGCAGACTCGCACCAACAACCATGTAATCACACTGTTGCTGATGTGATTCAATGCAGCTGCCGGTCAGCCAGCCGGCTGGCTGGCTGGCTGGTTGAGTTTGTTGCTTTACTTTGCTGTTTTACATGTCAGGATCTGAAGAGTTTGAGAGAAGTTGCAAAGATGACTCACTCTTTCCTGAAAGAGTAGAAACACATTAAAAAGAACCCATACCCAAATTATAGTTTTATTGCTTTCAAACACTTCACAGAAAACAGTGTGTACCTTAATTCAAAGATCCAGAAAGAGTTCAAATTAAACCTTTTCTGTATTGCACGAATTCCATGTAGTGGCTGAGATCAGAACGCAGGTGACGAGTTCTCTTTTATTCATTTCCCGGGTTCTAAACTATTAAGAATTCTTGCTAATGTCCACAGACCCTTGAGTTGGGGATCACTGCTATTGTAAAGCCTCAGAGCTCTTCCATTACGTCTATGTCCTTAAACAGCTGAGACTTCACAAATATCTGAGCTTTCTCCTTTGCTGTTTTCCCAGCCTTAAACACAAACCCCAGGAGGAGGCCCCAACCTCTCTGCAATATTTGTTAATAGCTGTTAATTTCCTCAGTATCTGTGACCTCATCATGAATCTCCAACAAATATTCTGGATATATGTGACTATCCTAAAACTCCCATTTAGTTCTCTGAGTTAGTCCTTCATCATTTTGTAACTGCTTTGATGAGGCAGGACGCCTACCGGTAGGTTAGCTTTCTAGATGAAGTGTGTGAACATTTTCTCCCACATTCATCCTGAACGTATCTTTGTATATTCCTTCTCCTTCTTTCCTCCCCTTACATCATTCTCCTCATATGAGAAATCTCTTCACAAAATTTGAAGATCCTTATAAAAAAAAAAAAGAAAAAAAACCCTGCCATCTTACTCTGCTATTGCCTAGTTACAAATACAGAATAGGCACCCAGAAAATAATCTGTTAACACGATGTTGGAAAGGAAAAAAAAAAGACTAATTGGTAGAAAAATCATTATATTGAATTATCACAATATATCTCTAGAGACAAATTTCTACAGTCCAGTCCTCTAGGAAAATTTTTCCAGAATACCAGTTGATTTTAGAATACAACAAGCTTTATCCAGACCACTGCCCTCTTAATAAATATTGAAACCTACACTACTGAGACACAGACTTTATTAAGATTTTCACATGTAATCGAGCACAGTTTCCATTGCATCCAAGTAGCAATCAGGAATGGCAGCATGTCGTTTTGTAACAACTGACATTGTGGGTTTTCAATTCTGGTTGGCAGAAACCTTATCCTCAATTAAATCTAGTCATGCTTTTGAAAAATGCTTTAAGTCACTCCAAGCTTGGCAATTAACATTTGGCATGGACAATGGCAAAACCACCACAATAGTTAAGTAACAGATACACCCTCATAGGCCAGAAACATACACAGCAAGGGAAACACAGCGGATCAGTAGTAACCACAGTCAGTAGAGGAACTCAGCAGAGACATCAGGAAGCTTTGATTCACGAGCCCCCCGACAGTTGTCAACGTGGGAACAATGGCTACAGTACAGTTCACAGTCACTAACACACCGAAAACAAGTACAGCATGATAAGCTCATTTGTATTAACGCCTTACAGCCTTCGGAGTCATCAACAATACCTTAGTATAAAAAATATTCAAGTTGTATTTCTCATAGAACTTTCTGTGTTTCCTAAAGGGTGTTAGTGGATTTAACGTAGGCAGTAGTTTCCCCTAAGGTGAATTATTTTAGCATTTTTATAGCTGTATAGACCTAAAGGCTTTTTAGTCTTTTGGAATTATCAGTGATGAGTGTGGGGACCTTCCAACTTACTGTAATGTTATATACTTGGCTCAAAATGTTATTCTGTCAATTTGTCTGAAATTAAATTTTAATCTTATAAAAAATGCGTAAGAATGGTATGATAATTAACCGATATGCTGAAATAGATGCAGCTACAAATGACAGTTACCAAAGGGGCCAGGGGGACCGACACTCACACCACTGGAAGTTTGAGTGTCTGCATGTTTTTAACTTACAGAACTACTGAAATGTATATGCACCTGTCTACTTAGTCTGGTGTCTTCAGAAACCCAAGATATGGTCCTTATAAAACTGTTTACCCAAGGAAAAAAAAATGTAGCTGGTAGTTTCTTCTTTGAAAGTAATGAAATAATTTCAAGACTTTTAATAACCTGAATTTAGAAAAGAACAGTTTTAGCTAGGTGTAGAGAGACCCAGAAAGAATGACTCATGTAGAGATAGCAAAGAAAGATCAAACTAGAATCTAGATGTACAGTGATTTTTAAGGAGAAACACAATAGTTGCCTGCAGGGCATACCAGAGGCTCTATGATGCTGTTTCCTATACAAAGGGCCTTCCATGCACGCTAACGGGTATTTCCCTGGAGTGGAGGTGAGGGTGATTTCACTTTGTTTCATTCACAAACTATTTGGTCAAAGAAATAAGTAAAGCTGAATAAAAGCACATCTGGTAGAAATCTCCAGCCATGAGCGTTGTCAAGATGTGCTTGGCTCTCGCTTGCAGCACCTGGCAGTGGGCAGCAGGACACAGGTGGGCATCTCAGGGGCTCTCTGTCATCTGTTCTGGAGGCGGCTCCGTGCTTGTGGTATTGGTAGCGTTCGCTGTGGAATTCAGGACTTCTCCAAAATCGCCGCCAGCAGGTTTGGCTCCTCCTACTTTAGACTTTTTAAAAAGTATGCAACAGAAAAGACATCATGAAACAACATTAACTGCGTCTGCAGAAAGGAACTTTAAATTTACTGTCAAGGACACATGGGGCCTCTCCTGGCCCAGCACATTACATATGGATGGATGTACTATAACGTTCAGGGTAGTGGAACAGTTCAACACCCGATTTCCACCTTGCTGAAATGCTTGCCCGGTCCCACCCCCATCATTAGCTAACTGCTCTTCATCAGAAAATTTACTTCAAGAACTTTGTGCTCAATTATTCCAAAGTATCTACTGACCTCTGTGGATAATTGATAAACATCTTGTTGTCTATCAATGTCATTCATACACCTTCATTCAGAAATACTACTAATTATGACAAATGGAGGAAATAAATGGATTCCTCCCGGTGCACTGTAAGCTTTTTAGCCCTTACCTACATAAAAGTCTAGCTTACAGACTCAGCATTATCTCGGGGCTTATCAGACACAGAAGATGTCAGAACTGAAATCTTGATGCCAGAGGGACCCTGAGTAGCTTTGTATGTACTAGAAGTTGGTACATACCAGGCCTCAGTCAGTCAGTATTTGTTTGAACGCTACATATGCCTGGCAGTTGCACATAATGGGGAAACAACATGACAGCTAACACTCAGGAGCCAGCCTGTGACCAAGAATGCATGCTCAGTGGATTCAAACTTGACTGTCCTGTTACCCCAGCCAGTCTTTACTGACTGGGCAGAGTCTAAAACCTCCCATCTAATCTTTAAATTGTTGGATAAATTTGTACAACTTGTATCCTTATTAAATTCACTAAACTGTGTTCTTTAACTGTGAGAAACTGTTACAACGCCTTCCAATGCAGCCTATGTAAAAGCAAACTCCCAACAACTGGCTCCTGCCGTTCATCATTCACCTTTCCTTTCCAGGAGAGCCAATGAGACTCTTCCGTCATAACAATAATCTTTACATTGTTTCACTTCACTGCTCTATTAAATTCTAAGTAGAAGTGCTTAAAGTGTTATGTGCCATAATATTAAATTTAAAGATGTGTTAACAACAATGTTGTATGGCAACAACACCTACATACATGGAGCTGTGCATGAACCATTATCCTTTTGTTCTGACAGCATTTGCCTGTACTCTGGTCTAACTTCTAAATATCTCTGTATTTACTCCCATTATGGTACCTGAACTCATCCACTATCCTCTTCTGCCTGGATCACAACTCCCACCTCTCAACTACTCCTGCTGGTGAACCGCACCCTCCCTTCACTGTGCAAGGCTGCCAGCAACGCTCGTAAAATGTACAGAAGAAGGTGTTCACTGGATTCCCATTTCCACAAGACCATATTAGCACTCCTCAAAGAGACTGTAAAGCCTTACACATGTCTCTAATTATATTACTGAGGCATTCTCTGCCTTCCCCTTCCTGTCAATAGGTGATGCCCTCCCTGCAGAGCACCAAATCCATCCAAAATCTCAGGGCACAGACATGCTGACCCTAGACTTAAGTGAAGGTAGGTATAATTTGGCAAAATTTTCCCAAGCATATAACCACAAGTTTCTTTAGCAATAGCAGTTCAATATACTTCGTATAGTTACTTTTTATGTCTTCCTCTGTGCTGGGTAGTTTTATGTCAACTTGACACAAACTACAGTCATCTGAGAGGAGAGCATCTCGATTGACAAAGTGCCTCTATAAGATTAGGCTGTAGGCAAGATGGTGGGACATCTTAATTAATGATTGATGGGAGGGCCCAGCCCAGCATGGATGGTGCCACCCCTGGGCTGCTGGCCCTGCATTCTGTGAGAAAACAGTCTGAGCAAGCTATGGCCTCTGCAATTTTTGAGTTCCTGTCCTGGCTTCCTTCAATAAGAGTCTATGATCTGAAAATGTAAGCTGAATAAACCCTTGCTTTGAGCCATGGTGTTCCATCACAACAACAGTAACTTTAAGCCATCATTGAAATGATGCTAAGTCATATAGTCTACAGAATGTTAATACAGCAAGTGACTGGGCAGTCCTTCATCATCTCTGGAATCAAATGAACATTAGTTCCTGATTTCTGGCAAACGATTTCAAACACTAACAACAGGACAGGTGTGAAGTGAGGCAGGGGAGTCGACAGTCTTAAGATCTGAGTCACAGCAACCTTGACTCTTCGTTGTGTCTTGTTTTCAGATGTACAACTAGGCACTGAGATTCGTAGACCGGTCTGGAAACATGAGTGTGACATATGCACACTGCACACTGAGCAACATGCCAAGAATTTTGTGAGGCCCCCAAACAGTATTGTTGAACAAAAAAGAAGGGCTCCTGCAATCATGGGTTCACATACATAAAACTGGAAGACTGTGTGTGCAATGTGATCTCAGAAAACAGCCATGTATTTACACAAAGAGGTCCATGTGAAAAATGCAGACCACTGGATTTTATCTCTCAGTAAGCACACCCTGCCTTTGTAATGTAAGATACTTTTAAGAATAAGCGACTCACCAGGCAGTGGTGGTGCACACCTTTAATCCCAGCACTTGGGAGGCAGAGGAAGGCAGATTTCTGAGTTCAAGGCCAGCCTGGTCTACAGAGTGAGTTCCAGGACAGCCAGGGTTATACAGAGAAACCCTGTCTCAAACTCTCCTTCCCCACTCTCTTCCTCCAAAAAGGATAAATGACTCTTCTGATGTTCTGAAAGACTAAACTAAATATGAGTTTTAAAACATATTTTCTTGAATAAGGTCTGACTCTGTAGCCAAGGCTGGTCTTGAACTTAACATCTTGCCCAGCAGGCTCATTTATGTAAAATCATCATCATCATTACCATCATCATCATCATCATCTCCGACTATACCCACTGCAATGATCAGGACTGGATAAAGTAATAATCATACAGGCTACACACAAATACTGTCGACTAGAACATCAGGAGTTCTATCACCTGGAAATCATGTATGATTCTAAGAGCTGCTAAGTTTTTGTTTGCTTGGTTGGGTGGGTTGGTTGGTTTTGGTGTTTTTGTGACAGAATATCACTCGTAGCCCAGGCTAGCATCATACTCTCGGCAGTCCTCCTGCCTCAGCCTCCAAGTGCTGGGATTGCATGCATGAGCCACTATCCCCAATTCTCAGAGTTGATTTTGTAATCATCTTGGAAATAAAGCAATTTATAAAGCTAACCATTATAAAAAGGATGTGTACCTCTTAATGGGGGACAAAAGGGGTGGGTACGATCAAGATACATCTTATAATGTGTGAAATCGTTGAACAATAAATAAATATCATTAAAAATAATAAGACAGCAACTACTAAATGGCATTCATGAAGTCAATGTAATAACAGAACTAATAAATTATACAATAATTAAAGATATAGTAGACAATATAAGGCATATATAAACAGACAACATATACAATAAATGAATGAGTTCTTTACGGCTTTATGTCAATGATTCACAGCAGAGCCCTAAGGCACCAGTGTATCGTGAGGTTGTTCACCTCTTTACTTACCTTTAAGTTTTCAACTTTTTCTTCAAATGACTTGAATGTTGGGGAGTTTCTATGAAAATAGAAAAGAAAAGAGTAAAATTACAAGCACTATGAAGAAGTCGGGTTTCGGAAGCAGCACTGACTGATCACACTTCTCTTTGCCGTTACTCATAATTAGCAACAGGGCAGGGACTTATCCAGATGTGTGTGTGCAGGTGTCAGCACATATGCTTAGCAGGGAAGACCAGCTTCTGAGCTAGCATGTCTACAATGGCTACTCTGAGCTATAAGTGATGCTGTCATACACGTACAGAAAGAAAGAAGCTGGGCAAGACCAGCTCTGTTATTAATGCAAGGGAATGCCACCATGAGATCCCCTGGACCCAGGCCCTATGCTTTAGAACTCTAGTTCAGCAATTCATCTTCCAAGGCATGCGCGCGCACGCACACACACACACACACCATCGAGACAAGCAAACGGTATGAGGTTCCCTTACCGGGATCCCACATTCCACCATTGTCAGAGAAGGAAAGGAACAAAAGAGATCAGAGAGCTCAGAAACTTTTGTTTCCTCCACACTTTGGGCTTTTGTCTGTCACCCATGGGCTCCTATCCATGGGACCTTAAATACCCACCCTGTTACACAGGTAAAAGGGGCACAGAGTGGAACACGGCCAGTGGTTGTTGGCATGTGCATACCCCGACCCCACCCCCACCTCAGGCCAGCTGCAGCTGTAGCTCTCAAAGACTCCCCAGGAAAATGAATTCTCAGGCCCCATACTGTTCTAGATTCAGAACCCCCAGGGATGGGTTCAGCCCGCAGCACTGTATCTACCCTTCTGGGTAATTCCAACATGGACTCGAGTCCCAGCCAACGAATTATATGGTTAGGCTCTGCCAAAGGCCCACTGATGAGAGCTGTCTCTAAGGCCACCCTGAGGTGATGGGGGAGAAGGGCAGAGTGGAGGATAGAAGCAGGGACGTGAGGGGTTGTAACCAAAGCTAACACAGACAGAGAAGAGCCAGAATCACCCTGAACCACAAGAGAAGCTTCATTATGCATTGGCATGTGCCTTTCATAAGATGAAATTAAAATAGTAATTCTTTAAGAAAAAAACAAAACAAAACAGAATTTCACATTGTGGATCTCGTGAATCTATCCCAACACTAAAGAACAATAACTGCAAACTCCAACAGTGAGTGTTAAACGCACAGCATTTTGGAGGTGGAATTCTAGTTCTCTACTCAGTGGCTTGAGTTTAACATCCAAAGAGATGGCAGGGATCATCTTGTAAGACATACTTTACCTCATGGCAGGCATGCTAATCGAATGCTGAATGGAGCGGATACTGAGAGGCAGCGGTAAAGAGAGACAGAAACAGGTTAGTATACAGTGGCTCGACATGAGACGCTCACCACACTTTCTAATAAATAAAGCTTTCTGACAGTTCAGTGTCTTGGCACCGTGAACACAATATGCTTTTTGAGGTGGAAGGGAGATGTCAACGTTATTCCAAAGGATTTACTTTTTGAGCCATTCATGAGCCAAATGCGAATCATGAGAGCAAATAAGACAGACCTTGT
>JANHMN010000012.1:68809861-68820776 GCA_030674055.1 Rhabdomys pumilio
ACACACAGATAAGCAGGCCCCTGAAGGGCCACAGTGGCCATCTTTCTCTAGGTATTTGCTTCTAGGCTGGAACAGGCCGGTTTCTAAATCTACCACCCATTTCATGACTCTAAGTTACTACAAGTTCCACAGCACTCCTTAGCAATAGGAGCAACTGCTCTTCAGAAAGAAACAGTTGGCCTTGATCTCAAGACTTCCTAAAAGACATTCAAGTACCACAGAGCTCTCTATTTTCTGGGGTTTAACTTCTATCCATAACAGCTCTGACAAAGCTTTGAGCCTGTTCTCCCCTGTGAAAGCAGTCCCACATTGTTCCCACAATCTCTTCTGATTTAACTCACACGAGAGCAAAAGTGCTGGACGATGTCCGGGCTCAGGAGTCGCTCCCAACCTCATTGCCGTGGGGAGGATGTCAGCTCTGGGACCAAGGGTAGTGAGTCCAAACCTAACCATCAGTCACTCACAGTGGCTTTGTGACCTTGACATCATTGAGCCTCCCAGAGCTGTGTCCTCCCAACTAGATTATCAAAGCAGTAGCACACCTGCTTGGCAAGCGCTCAGTGTGGTCTTACCCAGCTTGTAACCTGGGGCCACTATTATTACACTGATGGCTTCGGTTGAAACAGAAACTGACATAGTTTTCATGGTGCTGTCTCCTCCCACCCCTCCCTCTCTCCCTTTCTCTCCCTTTCTCTCCCTTTCTCTCCCTTTCTCTTTCTCTCTCTCTCTCTCTCTCTCTCTCTCTCTCTCTCTCTCTCACACACACACACACATACACACACACTATCAGCATTCTTAGTTCTAGCCCTACAACTTAAATGAGTTTGACACATTGTCAACATTTCACAAGCACGGCAGAATGAATGGACACCTGTGTTAACTAGAACTGGGACATGCGAATGGGAAAGCTATGGAAATATGGCACTGACTCTGTTCCTAACCAACAGATGCCCTCCCACAGAGGATGGAAGACATTTCTTTTCCCAGGAAAAGTGGAAGTTTTCAACAAAAAGGAATTGTCTGGAATAACTTTAGTAAACCCCCACAACAAATAAAAAAAATAGAATTGTATACATAGATACTCATTAGAAAGTAAAATTCCTTGTGAAATAAACACAAAATGGGTTACAGATTAGCACTTCTTCTTAAATACATAAGAAATGAACCCATGAATCATCCCAGGATGCTATGAACCCATCTCGTGTGTTTCAGTATAGCAGTGGTTAAAAGGAGAAAGTTCTAGTAAAGGATTGCTCCACGTCAGAAAAGTGTAACTCAAATATGTCACCTGAAGAAAACAGCAAAAAACAAAGGTGGAAACATACACACTACTGTTAGGGGCGGTCAGTGATTGTCCCAGGGGTCTCGTGGGTCAGTGTCCATGACCTGGTCCCGCAGGGAAACCAGCCTGCCTGAGCTCTTGGCTTCAAGCTTTCAAGTCATCCAAAGCACCTATTCTCAAACCTTCTTCACACCCTATCTCTCTTCTCTCCCCTTCACTGCCTCTCTGCCGTCCCTCCTCCCTAACCTAGCCAAATTATTATGAATATTTAAATCTCAAATGTTAACTCATTAATTTTGTCATGTTAAAAAAATAAAACTGATGTTGAATCTTTGAATTAGCAAAAGCACTGCATCTCTTTCTACATCCAAAATTCACTAGTGTGTGTTTGCCACACGAGAGGGACTCCGGAGACACAGTTAATGGGGCTAGCCATCTGCTTCAGAGAAATTGGTAAAAGGGATCTCTGGGGTGCACCCTCTTAGCTCCCCACCCCAACCCCCAGAAGGGGTCAGGCTGCCAGGGTTCAGTAACAGCTCCATCTCCTTGGGTGGTTCCTGGAAGAATGTGGCCAGAATTTGTCTCGATGACCCTCATGATCTGAAAGATGTGATTTTTTTTTCCCCAATACATCAGAAAACATGAAACCAGATTAAGTGACCTGAGGCAATCTCTGATCTGTAAGAATTATGAAATTTAAAGAAGAATCTTTTTTCTAGTTTCTAAGTTTTCGTCACAAGACTTGATTTCTACAGACTGATACACACTGCTTACTTGTCAGCAAAGCCAAGACAAGCATTGACAACAATCCCTGAAACCTCACCGAGTATTGTGGGAGAGGGGGCATGCAGCATATAAGGACTGTGAGAAGGCTGGGAAATGCCATCTTAGAAGCCTGATACTGTGATGGCAATCACTAACTCACAGGAGCCATGGCTACTGGTACTGGATTTTCACCTTCCTGACAGTCGCCACAGCAGGGGAGAGACTCGTGGGGCCCATGCTGGACTACTGGCAGCGAAAAAGCTGGAGACATGAGGGTGCTGAGAAGCAGCCTCATGTGAGCTGCCACCCAAGGCTGGCAAAGTCCTGGCCTGTTCTGCTTGAGGACCATGTCTAGATCCACGGCCAGGCAGCAGCAGGGGTCTGTGTGGATCTCCATAGACCATGGAACCACCAAAGGGCATTCAGACATTCCTAGTCTGGGCTGCCACCTGAGACCATGTTGATGTCCAAGGGCTGAGCAGAGCTGGCCCCACCCCTTACCGGCTATCAAACTGGAAAGAGCAGGCCTGCACCTCACATCGGCAGCAGAGTAGAGTTGGCCCTGGTGGTGGGCTCTGCCTTGGGTAGGGTGGGTATGAGAGAGATGTCCCTTCACACCACCACACTACCACACCTCAATGCATCAGGCTGGAGGTTTGCCCTGAGGTCATGAGAACAGGAGAGTGGTCCCCACCCCTCTTCTGGGCAAAGCCTGAGAGCTGGCCCCGGTGGCACAGGCTAGGGAGAGCTGGTGGGCTGATCAACTCAGCTACTAGGACAAGATCCAGGGCTTTGAGTTGGACCGCCCCACCCCCCGTATCTACCCCATCTATGAACTGTTGGAGCATGTGAAGGGGCCAGTCCTGCAGATCCAAAGCTGTAGGATCTCATGACATAAGTCAACAACAGGATATCTGAAAAAATCTAGTATTGATGGTGTAGCAGAAGCCAGAAGCCTCAAATCTGACCAGTGACTCACTGCAATGAACACTGTCATTAAAGCTGTGTGGACAAAAGGGTGCACTGTGTGACATGCTGTGACACACTGTGACACACTGTGACACACTGTGACACACTGCAGCTTCCACAGAGAGATGCTGGTTTCTATTTTGTTTTGGTGGGGTAGGATACAGGGGCAGAGGGCAGATAGGGAGGGACGGGGACTGAGTGGGATTGGGATGTGTGATGTGAAATTCACAAAGAGTCAATCAAAATTTTAAAGCGTTTTTAAAATAACAACTGGAAAAAAGAGACAGGGAGAAAAAAAAAGAAACCGAACAGTAGCAGCTGCACAGTGGGCTGCAGTGACAGCAAGTTTCCCTCAGACGGTGATATGCACCACTCAGAAGAGAGAGGGAGACTGAGATGCCCATCCCTTTACTCTTCAACCATCTCCCACTTGTCTTCTCCAGTACCTACACATATAACCAGAGGCTGCCAAGAGCGGAGAGGCGGGCTCAGCACACAGGGCTCCTACAGGCATCACTTGTGCTTTTCAGTATCCCTTGTCATTGACAAACTATACCTCGTGTGCTTAAAGGAAAGTTAGCGGAGAAATAATAAAACAGTAAAGTATGCTGATAAACCGAATATTGAAAAGTACACGGTGAGCAAGATCTCACATGAAAAGAATACTGTAACTTAATAAGTGGGAGACAGTAGGCATGCAGTCTGTTACAATCACACAACAGGACCACGTGACGGGCAATTCCAGCATCCTTACAAAAGCATCAGAACCAAACCATCAGACATGAAAAGGGAGGAATTCTGTATGCCATGGTAAAATTGATAATAATAATAATTGAAACTCTAGAAGTCATTTCTAGATCCCTTGTGCCACTGTGTAAAATCAAGTGGTCCATTACACATGGTATACACGAAACCCTCCGTGAGAATTAGAATGCGCTCAGGGGGAAGACCCCGCAGAGGACACACAGGCGCGTCCACAGATGCAGCACATCTAACCTCGCACACATCTCACACGACTGCCAGGCGGCAGCAGCAGGGTTCAAACTCTCCTTACCTAAAGGAATGTGAGAAAGCTTGCAATCTGTAAGAAGCCAGAGGAAGCGTTAAAACAGAAAGGAAGTTCTAATGGCTCTATCAGAATTACATAACCCTCTTCATAAGGCTGCACGATTTATGTACCCCTAGAACACTACAGATTCAGTCAACATTAAAAGAAGAGCGCCTGGCAGGTGCCCCCCACTCAGAAAATGTGTCCTTATGATATTAAGCTTAGAACAATGTCACTCTCAAATATAATGCATGAGAAAATGGGTTTTAATACTTAGTATAAAATACTGATAGAATGAACTGGCTTCAACTAACAAAATTCTGGTTGTAAAACCTACTTTTCTCCACAAATAAGAGCACATAGACTCATGCAATCTAGGCATAGAAAAAGACAAGCAGAAAGTGTGCACACCAACACAGGTACAGCCGATGCAAGCCATGTTGACAGATTCAGCACTATTCGAACTCAGGGGGAGATGGAGGCACAAAAGCACCATGAAGTGGTTTTACCAAAATGACAAGAAAAATTCTGCAAACTAATCTCAAATACAAACACACAATTTTTAAAAAGAAACTCAAAATCAATACCGGAGCCTGAGCGCAAATGTATGTAAAGCTTATGGGTTAGTACAACCCAGTGTTCACATAAGCACCTTAGAGCCACACCATGACACACAAATGTCACACACAGACAGTGAAGTCAGAGCATGCACTTCGATGCTCTTGTACTCATTCCCAGAAAGGCACCTGGCTCTGCCCACAACCACACATTTACAAATACCACAGACGTACTTATATGCAGGATCAAGAAGGACCGAGATGCAACAGTTTGCAACCAGAATTTTTCAGCAGCCCTCAAAGGGACTCAGAAGATGCTCATTTTGGAGGTTAGAATACTAGGTCTTGAGGAATTCAGGCAAGCATTTCAGGCCTTGATTTAAAGGAGTACCCTCCCGCTCTCTAACAGAGGAGAACCCAGCAGCACCCAGACCCAAAGGCAGGGAGGGACAGCAGTCAGTGTGCAGCTCAGTTTGCCACAGGACCCAGTGAGCAAGGGAAAAGGCACACATACTTCACGTCTTCCAGCTTTTTGGTGATGACTGAGCCAACCGATGAAAATGCAGCGGAGGCCTTCTGCCCGGCTTGCGATAGAGTTTCGGATGTCTTCTTGTATCTATAGTCAATTACAAATGAAGAAAATGGGGGGAAATGTCAGCTAGGCTTTTCTGTAAATTCTTCCTGGTACAGTGGTCATCACCTGTGGAAGAACTCAAGAACAGAACAGTTTAAGAACTTCTAACATTCTCTATAACCATCAGGGCAACGAAAGTCCCATCATCATGTTCTGGGGTCCTGGATAGAGGCAGAGAAAGGAATGGACTGAGTAGTTAGGGTGGGGCTGGCAAACCTCAAGTGTCCCCTCCCCACAAAAAAGAAAAGCTGCACATATATTAAAAACCCTATAAGACCAGGGCCTGGGCAAGCATTTGGTCAATAAAGTGCTTGCCTTCCAAGCCCACGGACTTGAGTTTGAGCCCCTAGGACCCACGTGAGGAGAGCTGGGCATGGGAGTTCTGATGATGGTAACCCAAGTGTTGGGAGAGATGGACACAGTGTCCTGGGTTCACTGACCAGACACTACAACCTACTAGGCGAGCTCCAGGCTAGAGGGAGGGGCCCTGCCTTAAAAAATAAAGAGCAAGCCAAACAAACAAAACTGCAGATAACTGGCCCCTGAGGAACTGCACTGAAGCTGACTTGTGCAGACATACAGACATGGAGTTAGACTCTATATAGAAACAGGACTGAACTTGTGACTAGAGACAGAAAATGCTGCAGACATTCTGAGACCAGAGAAACCATGTGTGATCTCTTCTATATTAGAACACATCCTTTCTTCCCCTGTAGAGAAGACCTGTATTTTAGGGTCACCAGGCTAAAAACCAATTAAACATGAGCCAGAGTTTGAAATCTCACCTTTCTTTCCCCCTTCTCTACATCAGCCAAACAAAGCACAATGTGAATCCGATTCCACAGATATTTTTACAGTTACCCCACAGAAAGTGGTCGGGTGCAAAAGGATGGCTCACGTACACTGTAGGAGCCAAACAAATGCTATGAGCATAACTTAGTTTGCGGGAGCTACCACATAAGAACTTGACGGACTTTCAGTGTGTGTGTAAGATGCCAATGCACAAGACTATTACACTGTAACATTTACTGTAACAGTAAGATAGAAATAATCGCTCCACTTCATACCAACCAAACAGAAACATGGAATCTATCAAAAGGGCCAACCCTCTCCACTGCAGAAATTAGGGCTGGGGCATTGTTTTTGCTATTTTTTTTTTAAATTTATTTTTATCTTTTTGGTTTGGGGGAGATTTTTTGTTGTGTTTATTTATTTTTTTGTTTTGTTTCTTTCTACATCTAGATCAAATACTGGGAACAAACCTTGCTCCTGGCTAGCGTGGTCAAAGTCCTTGTATGTTCCCCTCAGTCAACTAACATGAGAAAAGACGAAGGCTTGTTCTAGGGACATAGCTCAGTGATAGAGCGTGGCCTAGATGAGCAAGGCCACAGGTCTGAGTCCCAGTACAAGGACAAAGGAGGAAGAAGTGGGCAGGGTCCCCTCAAGTACTGTCGAGTGGGGCACAGAGGGCCTCACTGTAACTGTTGTCTCCTAACTTTCCCAAACTCACAAGCTAGGATCAAACACAAAGGCAGACCTACGGCCAGAAGCCTGCTCCTTCCCTGCCAGCACAGTCATGACACTGGATCATAATCTGTGTGATAACAAAAACAGAAAACTAGGAGACTGGGCTCCACACATATGACTCACTGTGGTGGAAGAACTTTGGGCTATTAGAACAGAGGAAAAAATGACCATCTGCACAGATCTCCAGAGCCAAGTTCAAATCCTGATCCCACCACTCTGAGTGATTGTAATCTCCAAATGTCACTTACCTGAGCCTACTCCTTATTTGGGAGTTATCTCTTCACCCAATCTGCTGGGTTATGCTGAGAACTAATAACACTGTCTGCAGAATGGAAAAACCAGCATAGGCCCCTCCCTATACAGATACTGACAGAACTAATCACCAGTGGATGCCAACAGTCACAGCTCACATTGAACCCAATCAACACCATGTCTTCTCCCACATGCCCACTAAGTAACTCAGGGGCCGGTGATACCATGGTTTGAATAGGAG
Organism: Rhabdomys pumilio; assembly: GCA_030674055.1. NCBI lineage: Eukaryota > Metazoa > Chordata > Mammalia > Rodentia > Muridae > Rhabdomys > Rhabdomys pumilio. The sequence goes on from JANHMN010000012.1 coordinate 68,817,137, forward strand.
CAGCCCCTCACAGGCTCATGTGTTTCAATGCTTTGCTGTGCAAGCGTGTGGTGGCACAGCGCTTTAGCGCCTGCCCTCTGGTGGTGGACATGCCTGAATTGCCGAGTTCGAGTCCAGCCTGTGTCTCACTGTGTCCCTCTCAGTGAGTTTCATGGGGGAAAAAAAAAAAAAAAAACTTCAATGCCTTGCTGTAGGGAGTGACACTATTAGGAGGTGTGGTCTTATTGGAGGAAGTAGGGTCAGGCTTTAAGGTCTTGGATGCTCAAACCAGGCCTAGGGTCATTTTCACTTCTGTGGCCTGTGAATCAAGATATAGAACTCTCAGCTCCTTCTCCAGCACCATGCATGCTGCCATGCTTCCTGCTATGATGGTAATGGACTGAACCTCTGAAACTGCAAGCCAGCCCCAATTAAATAGTGTCCTTTATAAGAGTTGCTTTGGGCCAGACGGTGGTGGCGCACACCTTTAATCCCAGCACTTGGGAGGCAGAGGCAGGAGGATTTCTGAGTTCGAGGCCAGCCTGGTCTACAGCCAGGATAGCTAGGACTACACAGAGAAACCCTGTCTCGAGAAAAAAAAAAAAAAAAAGAGTTGCTTTGGTCATGGTGTCTGTCTCTTCACAGTGATGAAAACCCTAAGACAGGTGGAGTATACACCATGGATACACTGGGAAGAGAGGAATCATGTCCCAAGTGATACAAAAGATGGCAGTAGACTTAGTCATGTTACACAAAACAGCATGTAATTTAAAACTTATTCATTTTATGTCTAAAATTTTCCATTTAATATTTTCTGACTGTATGGAACTAAAAACCTCAGTAAGAAGATGGAGGAGAATAAGAAGGAAGAGGAGAAGAATGAGGAGAAGAAGAAAAAAGAGGAGGATGAGGAAGAAGAGAAGGAGAAGGAAAAAACACCAACACAGGAAAGGAAAACTACTATCCAACATTTTTGAAACTTGAATACAGTTCCCTCAACCTGCACATGAGATTTGATTCCTTAAATATTCTAGAAAACCAAAATTAGAAAAGAGTCAGGTACTCTGAAAGAACTGGAAAGAAAAGGCTGTGTGATCCAAAGAAAAACCATGGAAAAATCCTCAATGCCCTCCTCTTCCTCTTCCTCTCCCTGAAGAAAAGGAGCAAAGGAGCCCTTTACACTGTCTGGAAATGTGTACAACCCAGGGAACATACGCATTGGTTGCTGTCACATCTTGCCACCCTTTGGCGATATTCTGCTTGAATTCCTGAAGTGAGCTGATCCCAAGTTTCCGCTTGATCTCTGCGAGATGCTTCTCTTTTGCAGCCAACACTTGAGACAGAGTCTGGATTTCTTCTTCCACCTATAGGGAACAGGGTTGAGGGGAAAACAGCAAGAGCTGTTGTGTAAATTATGAAGGACTTAAGGACATCAAAGCAAGCCATGTGCCAATGCTATCATTACCTCTAGGGGCAGTATGTTTGTTCATTTGAGACAAGAGTCTCACTATGCTATGCGTCTTTGGCCTGCTGGAACTCTCTATGTAGACTGGGTAGGCCTCAAATTCACAGAGATCCACCTGCCTCGGCCTCTGCCTCAGCCTCTGCCACCTGCCTCTGTAGTCCTAGTATTAAAGTTGTGTGTCACCATGCATGGCTACACTTAAATTTTCTTATAAATTTAGCTGTCTCTTTATAAACAAAGTTGTTTAGTAAACAGAGTACATGGTGCTTTCTCCAGAAGAGCGACTCTGTATCTTCCCGGTTGTCCTGCTTTGTTACCTCAGAAGCCACAATGCCTCTCCCTCCTACACAGAAGAAAACACTCAAGTCACCCGAGCACCACTGTGCTCACCTCTTTCCTACCAGATGCTTCTACTGGACTGCCCACAAAAGCTTCTGTCTATATACTACATCAAGTCAACTCTGTCTCCCACCAAACACTACAACCAGTCTTCTTGTGTATTTCATAAGATTTCATAGTGGATCTGCCAAAACCATGGTCGTATAAATCAAGCAACATCCATCAGAGCCTTGCACTACCTGAATCCCCAACCGTAGAATAGGCTCCCACGGCTAAGGGTTAGCGATGTGCCTGCTATGAAAGAGGAGCTGGACTTGGCAGACTCTCTCTTCTAGGAGCTTTTGAAAGGACAAGGGAGAAGCCAAAACGATTTGGATGCAGAAGTGTCTGGTGTGAATGAGATTGTGAGACATGGGAGTCTAAATACTTGAAGCAGAAGAGAAGGCTCCACCCGAGAGGCTGGAAAGCATGGTGTCACAGCGTGAGACAGACACACACCATGTAGAGACATGACATTGAAAAGGGGATCCTGGGGCTTCCTCATCAAGACCCTTGTACAAGCTCTCAGGCTTGCTGCAGAGCCTCATCCTTAGCCCCATGTGACCTGCAGCATAAGTCATGTGACCTGCAGCATAAGTCATGTGACCTGCAGCACACATCAGTAATCCAAAGCCAAGAGGATTTAGGAAAACAACAAACAGCTTTGCGGAGTCAGTTTCAACCGGAAAGTACATCTACTAAACTCAAGTAATAATGCTGTTCAACGATGGAGAGAAGACTAAATAGAATCTAAGAAGGGAGGGAGGGGAGGAGGGAGGGGAGGAGGGAGGGGAGGAGGGAGGGAGGGAGGGGAGGAGGGAGGGGAGGGAGAATAAACAGGGGAAGCATGCCAACACAGCACTGAGACTGCATTAATGGGTAAGTGAGTACAAAATAAAGGCATGATCCTCTGAGCTCGAATCTTAGACAGGACTGTGTAGGTTGCTCAGATATGTACTAAAGAGTAGACCATGAGAAGACAAGGGCAAGAGAATAAGAACAAATACAGTCCAAAGTCAGGAAGTCGCAGGATTCACCCAGTCAGTAACAGTGATAGGGAGCCAGAACCTCCCCCAGCTTTCCAGACTCTTCAGCGGCAGGGGTGAATGCCTCTGTCTTTACCCAACCCCAAAGCTTCATCCATGACTTGCCACCTCAGCCTTCCTCCACAAGCCTCGCCCTGTCGCGTGGCCCTGGCTTCTGTGAGTTAGGTATGCTGCTACAGCAGACTTGGCAGCTTTAATCTCTTCTTCCAATAGGGTAGACAAGGGAAGGGGATGGACTCTAAGAATGTAAGCGATGCAAAGAACTGTGTGTGAGAAAGTCACTGTGTGGGTGCAGTCAGGGAGGGCGTGGTGCTGGGCACCAAGGATAAACACACTCTGGGGTGACAGAATGAGTCAGAAATAAAATGCTTTTGACAAAGGTGTCAAGAGACCTTGGTGGAAAAAGAACAGGGATTTTTGTCCCAACAAATACAACTCAGATAACTGGTTTCCATACATAAAAGAATAAAGGGAAACCCTTAACTTGCTACACACACACACACACACACACACACACACACACACACACACACACAACTCAGTGGCTCAGGAAGCTGTACGTAATTGTTAACCTGTATGATGCTAAGAGCAAGACATGGAGTCAAATCTTCAAAACCTTCGTTAGGCTTAAAACAAAAACACACAATATATGTGTGTGTGTGTGTGTGTGTGTGTGTGTGTGTATATATACATGCATATATATATACACACACACACATATATATACACACACATATATATACACACACATATATATACACACACACATATA
>JANHMN010000012.1:68820786-68843945 GCA_030674055.1 Rhabdomys pumilio
ACACACATATATATACACACACATATATATACACACACACATATATACACACACATATATACACACATACATATATGTATATATGTGTATATATATATGACATATATATACACATAGGTTATATATACACACATATATATGTCATATATATACATACATAAATATGAGTGTATATATACTACATATTACCTACCATGGGGGGGGCAGAGCTTATCAAAATGAAAAAAGCTGAAGTCTGGCACAGAGCATCAGGAGTTTGAAGTCAGCCTGACCATGAGTTCAAGCCAGGCTGGGCTACAGGACACTGTATCTCAAAGCCACCCACCCTCCGAAAACAACTGCTGCACTTCACAGTGAGATAAAAAGAAACCAACAGAATAGAGGAAATATCATCAAAGCCTATGTTAAATGTATCTTGTTGTATCCAGAACACACATGAAGAAATTCACAATTTCATCAAAAAGAAGCAAATGACGGGATTTTTAAATGGGCAAAGGAATTAGACAACGCTCACAAGAAAATATAAAGATGACAAGAGACAAATGGCAGGTTGATCAGCATCATCCCCCAGTGACAGACGTAACAATGGAAAAGCCACCCTACACCCACTTTAGGAACACTATAAAAAATGCGTCCATATGATGGAACGTCATTCAGCTGTAAAAATACTGCTCCACACCACAACAGGGAGGAAACGTGGGCACATCACAGTAAATCAAAGTAATCAAAAAGATGGGCTTCGGTAAGCAGTTTCCGCCTAGATTAAAACCCTAGAGGGAAGCTCCTTTAAATACTGGATGTTAAAGGGGAAGGCAGAACAACAGGATGCTCTAAGGAGGGGTGAAACTTTCCATCCTACCAGGAAGCCCCTTAAATGCAAGAAATAAAACAACTCAAGACAGCTTCAGGAAGTCCCTGAAACTGACCAGATTCACTAAGCTCCTTTCTCCCCAAGCAAATAGAAGCAAAAAAGACTACTGTGAGTCACTTAGACAAGTCCAGCTGCCTAGGAGATACAAATCAACCAAACCATGTAGAAGAAGCTCAGACCAGCCAAGTCTGATGCTGCCGAGGGCCATGTCTGGGTCCATGATCTTACTGCAGCCTAGTCTGTGTTAATGTCTGTTACTGCCCATGTTATCACCAAAGGCCAGGTAGATGCCAGGACTTATGCTGTGGCCTAAAACCATGCTGATGTCAGTGATCCCAGCTGCATCAGAGGGCCTTGTCTGGGTCTATGGCTCTGCTGCAACCAGGAATACTGTTCATGGTCTGTGCTAATGCCATGATCCAGGCTCCCACAGAACACAAAAAGCCAATAAGCTACTTATCTGGCAGTGATATCAATGACTGCAGATATGCAGTTGAGTAAGAGGGACATGGAAGACTTCTGTGACAACCCCTACCTCTATCCCACCCTACCAACAACACACACACCCAAAAAAACAGCAACAGCCTAGACAGGAAGCCACTGAAGAGAAGTCTTAAAAGCTATGATAGTGTGCTGAAGTGTCACTCTCCACAACAGATGGCTTCCGGCAGGGATCGGGAGGGGAAGAACTCAGCTCTAAGGGCAAGGCCACTGGGAGTTTGACCATGCTCCAGTCAGTATATAGATAACACAATGTAGACTTCTTTTTCCTTCAAGGGAGGTCATAAGGGTGGGGGTGGGAGTCAAACAGGGAGGGACTGGGAGGCGAATGTGATAGGGATATGCAATCCCAAAGAATCAATGAAAATATTATGTTGGGGGATCAAAGTTAAATGTGGGGCTTTGCCACTAAGCCTGGGTAGGATCTCTGGAATCCATTTGCTGGAAGGAGAAGTGACTCCTTCGAGTTGTCCTCTGACCTCCATGTGTGCACACAAATACATACACACAACACACACACACACACACACACACACACACACACACACACACACACACACTGTTGTGGATTTCTGTCTGTTTTTTCTGCTCCCTCAAAAGGGAAGTCTGTACTCAGGTGAGGTCAGGTGAAGTCTTAATCAGCAGATAAGGCTAAAGCCTATGATTGGGCAGTGGAAGGAAAGGCAGAGCTGAAAGTTTTAGGGAGGGGAGAAAGACAAGATGGAACAAGAAGGAGAAGAAGATGGAGCTGACCACCTGGTCTGAAGAAGCTGCAAGTAGCAAGAGATTTCACAGATGGGCAATAGAGCAGTGTAGTACACACTTGCTCAATCTAGGTGTGCAGCTTGTATTTGTATCAGTTGAGTTTTGTGTTCTTTGTGTAGACATTTTGTGGTTGTATATTTACAGTTATAAATCTGGTTGGTATATTACAAGTCTTTAGTATTGTCATTTTGTGGGTCTAGGGGATCTGAATGAGTGATAGCTGGCTTTCTGCAGGCTAGCCACAGGGGCACAGCTCGGCCAGCTAGCCAAGGGAACCATGAGGGTGGGGCAAGACCACCGTTGGTGGTGCTTAGCATGGTTTGTTTTTTATAACTACCCACAACAACACACATTCACAAATAAATTTTTAAAAATATTTTAAATTCAATGTAGAATCACTATATAGTAAAATAAATTTACTTCTAAGCATATATGTAAAACAACTGAATTCAAAAAGATCATTTGTACATAAGTGTGGCTGGTTCAGTATCCACAGCTGTCAATAAGATAAATGGCCATCAATGGACATATTAAAATTAAAACTTGGTGTTGTAGAGATATACAATGGACCACTAGAGGCCATCAAAAGGAAACCGGTTCCTGGCAGATGATCCAACAGAAGAAATAAGCCCTAAAGATGTACTACATTCACTGATGAAAGAAGCCAAAATACTGAGGCCACGCACGGTATGTGAAATATCCAGAAAATGGACAAATTCATAAGAGAAAAAAGCCAGCGGAGAGGGCAGTGGAAGCGGCTCCTCAGCAAGTTCAGAGCTCCCTGGGACAGGAGAGCGATGCTCAGAACCTGAGTGACAGCAGCAAGACACTGACTGTGCTGAGTGACACTCACTGTCCATTGTGAGACAGACCATTGTATGGAAGGAAGCTAGGAGAGGAGGGAGCTGAAATGTGTCCTGAAGTCAGACTGAAGCCTGAAGCAAAGAAGAAGGGCGGGGGTGGAGGGGAGGCCTAGATCCATAACACAAGCAAAAGCACGAGAGGCTGGTGCACCCCTGCACCAGGGGTCTGACAGTGCAGCTCTCCTCGCTTCCCACTGCACCCCTGACTCACATGCCCACCCAACCCACACATTCTGTCACAGAAAGCCAACTGGGGTCACTTTGTCTCCTCTGCCCTTTTGAGACTCTGGGCTGCACAAGCTCAAAGTGCTTTCTTGAGTCTTTTACCATAGCCATTAGCAGGTGCTCTGCAAACCCACAAGGCAAAGCGCAAGGTCCACAAACAATGTCCCTCACCTTAGCAAGTTCCCGTCTCAGCTCCTCTTGCTCCTCCTCCGTCAGTGTCTCTGGGGCACTGAGCATTGCAACAGCATCCTCTCCTTCCTCAGCCACTGGCTCTGTCTTCAACAGACCTTAGGGTTAAGGAGAAAAAAAAGAATCATGTCAAGTGTGAAAGCTAAACTAAGTCCCCCTATAGCTGCTCCACTGTCCCAACCAGAACAAACTTATCGAGGTTATAGCCATCCACTTTCTTTCTGTATGTATGCTCGAACTATCTTGGAGAAAGATGAAAGAAAAACCTCGGACAGCTAATAAAAGCCACCAACATAGCATGCTAACAAATAACCTAAGAAACTGCCCTTCCCCCGGCTTCCACTCATACTTCAGTCTCAGGATAATTATGACAGAGCAGAAGAATGGGGTCCCACCATGAGCCATCTTTATACTGCATACGATGCATGCCTATAATCCCAGCACTTAGGTGGAGACAGGACAGTCACCAGTCAAGGCCATCTTCAGCTAAGATCAAGTTTAAGCCCAGCCTGGGCGACAGGAGATCATGTCTCAACAATACAAAGCATCCACCTTTAAAACGCTGCACAGGTAAGTCAGCAGAGTGTAGATGAAGGATTTTAAACCCTGCACACCGGCCCACAGAGAAGACTGTGTGCTCACCGGCTCTCAGTGCAGACAATCTGCATAAAGGAGTCAGGGAGCAAATCAGATGCCCTAATGAAAACGGGTTCTGCTGCTTCTTCCCACATGGTAGCGAAAGAAGGAAACTCACAGCTTTTATTAAAACTGCACCTCGCCAGGATGCCATGAGGAGGAGCAGCACATGTCTGCAATCTCAGTGCCCAGGAAGCGGAGACAGGAGGACTGTGAGTTCTAAGCCAGCCTGGGGTATACAGTAAGGCCTCGTCTTAAGGACGAACAGCTCTGTTTCTATGTAGAGAATGAGCAACAACAAATGGAGACTTCCAAACCCACTGTACTCTCTCCCTGAAGAGAGCCCGCTATGAAGACCACATTTCTAGACAGTGGCCAGTGTGGCAACTGTCTTCAGCTCCCCCCTTTCCCTGCCCAAGCCCCAGCTAAAACATCAGGTAGAAAACCTAAAGAAGCCACCAAACCCCTCAAAATTCTATTTTATTAAGGTTTGAATATCAGGTTTATTAAGGTTTGAATAACCCACATGGGGTTTATTGCTTTTATGTTTGAACCTTTGGTGCATGCCACTTAATTTTAAACCTGCCATGACTAGCTCAGAGGCTGGGCACTCCTAAACCTTCCCTTGCTACCCCAGGCCCAATAGGGAAGTGGCCAGTTGCCACTTACCAGAATTCTCACAGGGCTGGTTGGCTCTCCCTCCTGCAGTTCCTGTATCCCATCCTTCTCCCCCAGTCATGGTGATTCTCTCTCTCCTTCCTTTCTTAGTTCCTAGTCCTCGAAAGGTCTCACCACAGTCTACCTGCCCACCCATCAGCTGCTGGCTCTTTATTGATGGATCAAAAATCAATTAGGGACAGGGACCTTCAGAGTTTGGACACGCAGATTTCTGATTTTAGGGGCCAGAACATTAGAACCAATCCCCAACATCTCACCTTTTCTGTCTTAATTTAAAAAAAAAAAAAAAAAAGCAGCACCCTTCTCTCAGACATAAATTGAGAGCATAACCCTAGCAATTATGTGACTCACAAAGTATGATATACAGTATGGCTCTGTTTCTGAAAGGTCATAGAGCTTTTAGAAGATAAGCTTCAACAAAGGAACTGTCAGAAGTTAGGGTACTTGGGGGTCCATAGCCTGGCCTGCCTCTGATGCAGTTAGGACTTGCCACCTACTGACACCAAGCCCAAAGTGTAAACTCTCAACTACTGCCCTGAAGTACACCCCTCTCTTCTCACACTGCTTTTACCAGCAACAATAAAAAAAATACATATTTTAATCTAATTTTTAAAATCAAAGTAAATTCAAAGAATCCATTTCTTGGTCTCACGATGTAGCTCTGGCTGTTCTGGAACTCACAACATAGACCAGGATGCCCTCAAACTCAGAGACCCTACCTGTCCACCTTTGGAGTCCTGGGATTAAAGGTGTGTGCCACCATCACATGCAGCCTAATGTCAGGCTTTAGAACAGAAAGCATCAGCCCTGCTGACCTCGCCCTTGCTCAGGCACCAGAGTGGCTCCGCACGGGTGATTCAGTCACTGACTTCCTCCTTAACCTCTCCTACTGTTATCACAGATCTTGTATGCATTGATTTTGTCTTTTCAAAGTGTTGTATTGACTTATGATTTGATTACTGAACTTCTGGTGCCTTCTTAAACTTTACGCCAGCGACTCACCCTAGCCTGTCTATCCACCCACTCCCAGCATTCCCAGGTCACAGATTCTGTTGCATCAAGGACCAGGGAAGGCTTCCTCCTCTGCCTGTAAGTCCTTCACCCCATCACACTTATGGGGCTGAACCAGTAATGTGGCGACCCTACCAGCACGATGGTACACGGCACACGAAGGGCATGTGGGTAGGCAGGAAGAGAACACACTGTCAGACCACAGTACATGTAAGAAAAACACACAAAGCAACGAGAGCCATGTAGCTGTGGACACATTCCAGAAGCACTTGACATGGGCTTTATTATGTACTAACTTTTAAAGGTAATAAATAATTATCACAATCACTAACGTGACAGTACCAAAACAGTGGCCCACGCACAAGATGTGAAAGATTATTAATGGAGCAAAAGTAATACAAATAAGCCTGTTCACATTGCACCAATAAGCAGAATCCAAGGTTTCAGAAGCAGAGACAATATCTGAATCAAGGAGTGGAAAAAGCTCAGTGGGGAAGCCTCAGGTAAGCCTCATAAGCTAAAAAAAAAACCAAAGAGCCCAAGCAGGGGAGTCCCCACCAAAGAGCCCAAGCAGGGGAGTCCCCACACAGAGGCCTGGCAAGGCCACTGAGTAAAGCTGGAAGGTGAAGCCTGGTTTGCCTTGGAGAGGCCAGAGCTGTGGGATGCCTGCCAAGGGATACAGCCTGTGGAACCAGCCTAAGAGAGACAAGTGTGTTGCAGTCAGCAAGGCTGGAAGAGAAGAGTCATCTAAATAACCTTGTAAAATCAGACAGCATTGTGGGATTTAGATTTGCTCTGCTGGGTTCTGGTCTTGCTTTGGTCCAGTGTTTCCTCACTGGTTCCCTCCCCCACCCCCCAGAATGGTAATATATATTCAGTCCCATTGTAGGCTCAAAGTATGTGATCTGCCTTTTGATTTTAATTTTACAGGGGTTAAAGAGTTGTTCTTGGCCGGGCAGTGGTGGCGCACGCCTTTAATCCCAGCGCTTGAGAGGCAGAGGCAGGCAGATTTCTGACTTCGAGGCCAGCCTGGTCTACAGAGTGAGTTCCAGGACAGCCAGGGCTACACAGAAAAACTCTGTAGACCAAAATAAAAAAAAAAAAAAAAAAGAAAAAGAAAAAGAAAAAGAAAAAAAAAGATTTGTTCTTGGACTTTTAAATACTGTTGAGACTGTGAAAGACTCTGAGGACTTTTGAAGTTGGACTGAATGCATCCCATTATGCTGTGGCACAAGCCCATGGGGCAGGGAGAGGAGGGTGGCGGCTGGAGTGAGAATGGCCCCTGTAGACTCATGTTTGAATGCTTGGCTCCCTGTCTGTGGAACTATTTGAGAAAGATTAGTTAGTGTGGCCTAGTTGGAGAAGGTGTGTCACTGGGGGGGGATGGGGGGGGTTGAGCTTTCAGGTTTCAAAAGCCCGTACTCTAGACTCAGCATCTGTGCTGTCCACTGCTCGCTGCCCACTGCCCACTGTCCACTGCTCGCTGCCCACAGATGAGGCTGAGGGTCTTAGCTACTGATCTAGCATCCTGCCTGTCAGTTTCTGGATATGATGACAAAGACTTTGAACCTGCAAGCAAGCCCCCAATTAAATGTTTCCTTTTAAGAGTTGCCTTAGTCATAATGTCTCTTCACAGCAATAAGACAGTATCTAAGATGAGTCCTCTCTAAGATGTCTTAGAGTCCCCACTAGGATTGCACAAGTATTTTTTCCACAGTAGAAATCTCATCTCTAGTTTTAAATATTTCAGCACTTCCCTGTTTTAGAAACTCAGTCCAGACCTTAGGTCAGCATCCAGCCATGGGGGCAGCTCCTGCCTTTTGCCTTGGCACCCAAATTCCAACACTGGCCGGATAGCTGTGAAACAGGATGCTACTGAATCATACATTGTCAGGAGCAGAACCTGTGTGTCTTCCCGTGCTCGTCCTCCATGTCAGACTGTCTGACAAAGGGAGCAAGGGACTGTGGGTGCAAAACACCAGGCATGTGAGCCACCAGCAGCCAGCGCAGCCAGCGCAACCCAGGGCTAAAACTCATGTGGCTGGATCTTACCGAGTGGCTCAGGACCAGGTCCTTGATAACAACAGGACTCAAACCAAAGAGGAGCAACAGAACTCAAGCAGTAAGCTTCGCCTTTTGCAGCAAGAGCTCTTCCATGCTTTTAAACGAACATAACTGTGCACGTCTGAATAGGCAAGGAGATCAACGCAGTATCAAATTGCTAATGCATGGGAATCTTCAACTCCAAAAATAATCTAAGAGGGTGCTGACAAGGGGTGGGAATACTTCATCTGAGAAACAGTATAATTTCTCAGGATTTTAGGTTCTGGACTTTTGAATCAGGCATTTCCAATCAGTCAAGTCCACACAAATATCCCCTAACCAGAACAATGACAAAATGTATAATCTGAAATACATGTAGCCTCAAAATTTTAGACAAGGAATATTGAAATAGTTCATTAAGCCATCTAGAAAGACAATGCCATACTTGGCCTCAGGGCCACTAAGATGACCAGACCTAGCAAAGTCAGCCAACAAGGACTCAGTCTGCTTTTCTCCCATTAACCTGCAGGGGGCAGCAAATCACTGGCATTAAACTTTAAAGGGGCAGGTTGTTAAGAGCCTCACCTGGGACAAAAAAAAACAGAAAGACACAGCAGATGCTCAAATCACAAACTATGTAGTCATCTCTTATTTACCCAATGCATTCGGTGACAGCCCAGGGATTTCTATCACCACTTAGAGATGAAAGAGGCTTGCAGCGGCTGTGCAGACCACACCAGCACAGGAGATACCCAGTTGGGGTTGTAAAACCCAGACAGTCTAATTTAAAAAGAGGCACTCCAAGTCACTGATTTAAAAACAAAGCTGAGACCTGGCCCCTGCATCTGGTAGCCATAGTAACACTACAAAAAAAAAAAAAAAAAACCGGAAACACGGGGATGAGGGGTCAACAGCAGTCTCCAAGCCAACTCTTTTCTCCAGTCCTGAACATACACTGAACATACATTTTGCTTTAAATAGATTCCTAGGTACTAGCTTGTCTTCTGCATATTCATAAGTGTACTTAGTTTGGAGGGAAGACCTAGCTTAGGGAAGAAAACACATCGCTTTCTCATGTAAATCACAAAAGGTAAGAAATGAGACTATTACAAACAACCCAACAAGCATTGTTCTTTGATTTTAATGCTCTCCTAAAATCCAAGATAATCCAAAATAATCCAAGTTATTTTAAATGACAATATGACTAATGCCTCTTCAAGTTTTTCACACCAGTCACCATGAGGGGAAATTGACAAGAGATTCTCTGCTCGAACAAACGTTAGTTCAGGCCCCTAAACCTTCTCCCAGGCCATCTTCATACTTCTTTGTAAAATCCAGCTTGAGTAAACAAACCTACTAAGTCAGTTTAAGCAGAACCCCATCCTTACAATCTGACCCCCCCATTCCTACATATGCCCCCATCCCCGTGAGATAGCTCACCTTCCTGCCTAAGCTTGCTTTCACTAGAATCATTTTTATTAAGAACATGTTCCATAGAGGCAAACAAGCAAAATTAAATCAACATCTAATGAGAACAGTGATTTCTACTAGAAAACTGTGGCCCTCCAAGGCTGCATAGTTTACCTACAGTCAGACCAGACTAAAACTTGAGGGTCTTTCTGATTCTACATACTTACACACTCCATACAGTTTGTCTTAGGGAAATATCATCTTCAGGGCAGGGCAGAGAGCCAGGACTGATTCTTTCTCCATGGAAGCTTTTTGTATCTCTGACTGGAAGTCAGCATTAGCAGGACTGAATCCAGGTGACTAGACACTGGGCATCACTACGCCCCTGTGGGTTACCCATAGCTGAGCTACTTCCTTAATTGTCTAGTGAAGCAGCTTATCCTTCCATCTTCAGTACCAACCAGGAGAGTCCCTGGTGTGGCTAGGGCGGAGGCATGGTCAGGGTATATCTACAAAGTCCCTCCAGCAGTGGGGTAGTCAGTAGCACAGGCGGGGGGGGGGGGGGGGGGCGAGGGGGAGAAACACACCGCCCAGCAACCAGCTGGAGGCACGGATGACAGCAGGACCATCTCAGGAAGGATGGAGGTGACTGACCACAGGGCACCACTGCACGGTTCTGTGTGCTTCTTCATCTTGTAGTCCAGCTACAAGGCTAGGTCACCACTGAGAAGCAGCAGCGTGCGCCCTGCAAACACAGCTTGAAATCTGGTACCTGGACTTCAGTAGCATAGACAATCCCAGACGGTTTTGCAGAAGCCTCACTTAAACAAGGTGAAACAGAGACACTGTGTGGGAGAATACTCAGGGCTGCTGAACAAGCAGCACACAGGTCAGACAGCACTCGGGAGAGCGGTTTTAGAAAAAACCTCAATTTTCTTTAAAATTATGCCCAAGAGTATTACAGCCACCACACAACCCAATACATCTCCAATAAGCATAAAGTTTAAAGATTTAAGAGAAGGAAGGGAAAGCGCTGATTTTTCAGTTAGGTGGCAATATTTTACATCCCTATGAAAATTATGTTTAAAAGTATTATGACCTGAAGTATAACAGGATTGCCGTCAGTGGATCTGTGAGGAGGACGGGGTTGGTTGGTTCTGCCACAGCAGAAATCTGAGCATGAAGGTGACGGGAGGTTTGAGGGGCAGACAGCCAGAGGGATGAATGGAGAGCCCAACCTGAACTCGGCACCACTTGCAGACTTTAAAACCTGGGTACCACTTCCTTATCGTTTCATCTCAGGACTCATGGTGCCTACAACAGAACAAATCTTAGTATTTTACTTAAACATCCATATTAGCTAAAACTTTAGTTAAAGTAGGTTTCTCTTTTTTCCCATAAATGACAACTACACTCCCCATTAATTTCAGCCAAGAACATAAATCTTATGGTGTCTCACTTGATATAGGCCCACGCTGGCATCGGTGACTACAAGCCTGCACCACAAGCCTGACTCTAAAGTCTTTCAGTTTCTTCAATCCAGTCAGGGACAAGTGGGGCACCATGCTGGGGTTTCTCAGCATGAAAAGGATGGATATGACCAGGTGCCCCAACCTGGACCCCAACATAAACGGCTGGCACTCAGTCTTTACTTCTGCCCTTTATTTATTCCAACTGCTTCCCCTTCAAGATTCCCTAGAGCCACTACCACTAACAGGTCAGTCATCTTCAGATACTTCTAGATTTGCAAAAGAATTTTAAAGTCAGGCATGGTAATGCACTTCTTCAATCCATGCAGTTGGGAGGCAGAAGCAGAGGGAAAGCCAGAACTCCAAGGCAAGCCTGGTCTACACAGCAAGCTCCAGGGCAGCCAAGGATACACAAAAAGTCCTGTCTTAAAAAACAAACAAACAAACAAACACCAGCCATGTATGGTGGTGGTGCATTTGTTTAATCCCAGCACTTGGGAGGCAGAGGCAAGTGGATCTCTGAGAGTTGACGGCCAACCCGTTCTACATAGTGAGTTCTAGGCCAGCCAGGGCTACATAGTGAGATCCTGTCTAAAGCAATGAAAAGATTTAGAATAATTTCATTTAAACATATCACTGAGCAATACCCAGATAAGAGCACTGGAGGAGAGATGGCTTTGAACAGCAAAAGCAGTGAGGTACAGAAGGTGTTGTCTGAGGACACCTGTGCCTTTGGGCCAGCAGTCTCTGAGACACGCCCTGAATAAATGAATTACAGGAAAGTACACAGGAGTGGAAAGAACAAGTCTGGTCCTACTGCCCACTTTCTCTCTTGAGCCCTTTCTTCTGTATGGTGCTTTTATTCTTTTTATTTGCTTTTACCTGCAATGGTTTTCTTACTTGAAATAGATACTAAATGTCACAGCCCCAACTCACTGTGAGCTCTACTGGAAGACTGGAGTTTCTCGGCGTGAAAAGGATGGGTACAGCTGGCTGCTATTTCCAAAAGTGTGTGCATAAATACACTGAGGTCATGCAGGTGTGTAACAGGCATGTAACTATACTGGCAACTTCAAAGGTATTCTACAGAGAAACACTTCTGCCCCTCCCACTGGCTATCAGCCTCCTGAAACAACGCACCCCGAGGAATTGGATTTGCTGCGGGATTCTCATGGTGGGGAAAAGACTGAAACCCTGGTTCCTGGCACAGGAGAATTTGCCTCCCAGAAAGATTTTACAAGCAGTGACAGCTTGCAAGGACAGAATACAAACAGTGATTTCTCAGTGGCTGGGAAGTGGCAGCCAAGGCCATACCCTGACCAGGAACGCTCAGCTATGCATATTTCTCATCTGCAGTTAAAAAACTCAAGTCCAAACCCTGACCCTGGGGGAGTCACCAGGCCGCATGGGTTCCCGGTGTGGTAACACTGGATGAAGTGTCTTTTTCTGCGTGTCACCATTGCTTGCCATGAAGAGAAGGGACGGTGAAGCCGAGCTTGTCTGGGCTACAGTGCTCAGTCTCTGACTTAAATAGCTAGTAACTGATGAAGGGCAAATGATATTACAGAAAGAAGGCGACAATAGCGGTTCCCAAATGATTTTGTAGGTGAGGCGCTCCGCTGTATGCCAACCTCCGGACACTAGAGGTCAGTAGCAGCCTCACAACCAAACCAATGCCTGTAGGGGACAAAACTGCCCCAGGCTGACGATCAGGGACCTAAGGCACCTGAAGATCTGAACAGAGAGAGCTTGCCCTCTGAGGTGAGGCGGTGATGCAGGAACAGAAGCAAGGGCTGTGCAGAGCTGGGTCCCCAGAGGCTGCTGTCTCCCCATGATTAGCTCATACTGGGAAGAATAAAACCTTGGGGCAAAATGAACTGGGTAATTGTGGTCAAGGTGGCCAGGAACAAAGGAAGCTAAAGAACCGACCCTTTCATCTGGCAGAAGATCCAGGAAGGTACAGGAGCAGAGCTGAGTGATGTAGGGTCATTGAGGAAGAAAGGAGACAAAGCAGGAAGAAACGTGGTAACAAGGATGGGGCCCTCAGTGCTTCACTTGGGGAGATGAAGACAGACAGACAGACAGACAGACACACACACACACACACACACACACACACACACCCCAGTAACACACATTCACGGTTCCAAACACTTCATTGCCCTCTTCCTAGAAACAGACCTCATTTAATCTTTCATCTTTCAAGGTGGGAGGGTCATCTTTAAAAGTCTCCAGTTACTTCAAAGCATCTCCTCTTCCTCCCCTTCCTCTGTCCAAACACCACATACAGAACTGATAGCTGAGCCATCCACTGAAGACACACAGGTTAGTCATGGAGAAACTTGGGGGTACCTGGAGAGAAGTCTCCGCTGATCATTAAATCTCCTCGACACAGATTGAGTTCCCTTCAAGCCTACTCTCATTTGTAAACAACAGGTAACATTCTTTAAGATCTCTGCAATCATTAAAAAAAAAAAAAAAAAACCCTGTAAGACTCAGTTAGCACTTCCCTAAAAGAGAAGGGTTGACTCACGAGAAAGCCAAGAGTAAAGCAGAATTAGAAATAAACCCTGCATTGAGAAACTGCAGCTTGACTTTTCACTCTTTTCAGAGTGAAAATTTCAAAATTGACAGCATTAAGTACACGATTATCTTTGTTTTTCTGCTGGTCCTGGGGATTGAACCTATGCCCTTATGCCTGATAGGCAAGATTCCATCACGAAGCTAAAACCCCAGCCCAGCTGTCAGATTATTTGTTCTGCTCATTTCTCAAGTCGCTAGCAGAACCAAGGGTGTTATGGGTCTTCCCGAGTCTTCCTGGGAAATTCTTAAGAGGAAGAGACTCCGCATAAACAGTAGCTAGGAGAGTAACCTCACGAGTGCTCCTAGAATGGAAAGGACGGTGAGGGTGGCCAACTTAACACAGATGGTGTTGACAGGCACCGAAAAGAATGGAATACAGTATTCATGTCACGGTGGCACGTAAAAACAAAACAAAGCAAACAAACAACAAAAGCAACAGTAAAATCCCTGACCAGAAATGATACGCTCGGATGTTCAGCCTGTTCTGTAAGGGCTGCCACCAGCTTTTGTGACAGAGCAAACAGGTAGCACGTTCTAGGCCCTGTATAGATGCCCAGCACAGGATAAAGCAAACCACTGGTCTGGGAGGTGAAAGATGAGTGTTAGTACTGGCTAGGCTAACCAAATGTAGGCCTGTTAAACACCTTTCCTACATCAATGCTCTCACATCTGTAAAAACAACCAGGATGTGTCCTCCTGCGACAATTCCATTCAGTCATCTGTTCAACAAACATTTGCTCTATTTGTATTTATTATTATTGTTGTTGTGGTGGTGGTGGTGACGACAACGATGATGACGACCTGTGACAAAGTCTAACTATTGTAGACAAAGCTGGCCTCAAAACTAGTCTTCCTGACTCCGCATCCAAAGTGCTGGGCTTCCTGATTCTCCTACCTCAAATGCCAAAGTGCATGAGTTTCATAGGCTTGTATTCCAGATGCCAACGTGTATCACACATCCATGTTTTCAACTGTAAAAGCCACTTAGCAGGAGTACTGCTGCGCACAATAGAAAAGATAGACTAGAGAAGTCCCAAAGGGTAGACAGGCACACTGCAAGGCGCTTTCATCCCGGATGAAACCCTCTTTCCCTTTCAGCCCCCCCCCCCCCCCCCCCCCCCCCCCCCCCCGTCTCCCCCCCACCCTATTCCCCCACTTGTCCTACAACCCAGCACTCAAACTGCTTCAGAACATCTGCCCACTAACTGAGCCTCATCACCTCCACCTTTCCCAATACATTTCAAAAGATACTTTTTGTTTAGATAGTGTTCCCAGCCTTTGTGAGTTGGATACCTTCTTGTATCCGTCCTCGTTGCCGGCACAAGCTGCCTGCTTATTCAGAAAGTACACACTGGCCAGGTGGTGGTGATGCATTTCTTTCATCCCAGCACTAGGGACAGAGACAGTCGAATCTATGAGTTCGAGGCCAGCATGGTCTACAGGATGAGTTCCAGGACAGCCAAGACTACACAGAGAAATGCTGTCTTGAATAACCAGAGGCAGGGGAATGGGCAGAAAGAGAGAGAGAGAGATACATACACTGGCCAAAATACAAACTTACTTAAGTAGCAGTTCCAAGTCCCTCCCTCTTTTCTTTTTATTTCCCCCCTCCCTTCTCCCTCCAGCCCAAAGGTTTTTTGTTATTTATGTATTATATGTAAATACACTGTAGCTGTCTTCAGACACCCATAAGAGGGATTCAGATCTCATTACAGATGGTTATGAGCCACCATGTGGTGGTTGGGATTTGAACTCATGACCTCCGGAAGAGCAGTCAATGCTCTTAACTGCTGAGCCATCTCACCAGCTTCCTCTTTTCAATTACAGACTTCATTAATCCCACTACCCAAAAGCACACTCACCCACGCCTGCTGCTATTCTGACAGAGAACACTGAAAAGCGGCCACACGCATCGTGAGGAAAACAGGTGGAGGTAAAGAGCAGCCAGCAAAAAGTAAAGGATGCAGGGCATCTTTCCCAAGTTGCTCACCTGCCACGCTGGCAACTCTCAAAGTTTTATTGACAGCTCCACCTTCCCCACTGTGGGCCCTGCTCTGATCCACAAGAGTCCAAAAGTTAGAAATAGGGTATCTCTCCTCCTAACTGCTGGGTAACGGGGAAGCCCTGAGGTCACACATGGGTCACAGTCAAGGGAAGTGAGAAAATAAGAAGAAAAAAAAAAGCTTTTCCCCATGCCCCACCTCCAGGCAGACATTACTAACAGCTGCTAGCTTCCAGAGGCTAGTGTTAGCCGGTAACTGTCAACATTTGTGGGTTTCTGAAAACCCAAACTATACCTCAAAGGTGGCTACTGTAGCCAAGATGAAACATGCTGTGTTAGTTCACACTTGTGCTCTGCAAATATCCAAACCCCTGGCAGCTCGGATCAGAGGTGCCACAGTCTGTCCCTTCCTGCCTTCTAGGTTTCCCAAGCTCTACTGCTTAAAAAGAACAAAACATAACCAATTCTCCCCAGTAAGGAAATAATTAACTTCTTCTGGGAAAGCCAACTTGCTTCCTTGACTCCTTACAGAGGAGATCATTGAGCCATCTCCTCTCCTTGGCAGGCAATAGGATCCTTGCTGCAAGCTGGCAATGAGGCTGTCCCTACTTCTGCTGGACCCTAGGCGGGGATGTCCTGGGCTGATGAACTCAGTCATAGCTGGGCTCCCGCCTTGTGAACAGATCCGTGACACACACAGGAAAAAACAACTGCTTCCAAAGGTGTGGTGATTGCTCATTTTTCCTTTCTGCAAACTCTGTGGTACAGGTATTTGTCTCAATAGCTCTTGGTCTTCCAAAAGAAAATCCAGGCCGATTATCACCTTAATAATTATGATATTATTATATCACACTCACCAGGCCCTTGAATCCGGTGAATGTTTTTGGATGCCTAAGCATCCTTTACCAAGACATAACCTAGGCAGATTTTAAAATTGTACATGCTATTTGAACCCAAGACCCCTCCAGTGTCATTTACCACCAATCATTGCATATATCCGCAGATATTTAAGGAGCACAGAAACGGTGCCAACTTTAAAATCCAATGTCCCACTCTAAATAGTTAACAACTAAAAACAGGTCTCCGTGTTGAGCCAGTTATTCAGAGCACAGCCGCACCTTAGCACACCTTCACTCTAACCTGAAAGCCACATGAACCCCGAGTTACATCTGGGTTTGGTCAGAGTAAACGGAACTAACTACACAAAAATCAGTAGTTACCAATGGTCTGTGTCGGTGAACCAGGCGGCGAGGCATTCCCACTTGGAGAGAGGTAGAGGTAGTTCTTGTTCACTCCGGAATCAAAATCAAACGGGGACTGGTAATCTTCACACAACTCCATGTCTCTACAATCCATCCCAGATGGAGGCAGCCAGCATGGCGCCGCCACAGACTGAAACTAATCCTAAAGCCTGGGTCCCTGGGCCGAGGTCCTTCTGATCTGTGCAGCCAGGTGAGGAAAGGAACAGTGCCGAGAAAGGTCCGCCCAGCTCTCCCAGCTCTGGTGTGACTTCAGCTCCCAGAAAGCAGAGCTGTAGTGACTCTCCTCCCAGCACCTAGGAGGGCCCTAGTAACCACCTGTTGCTAATTTCAGTGGACAAAGAACAACCTGGGCGGAGGGAGTGGCCTTTCCTCGGTACACAAAGGAGGGCCCCCACGCTGCAGCCCTGTTCAGATGTACAAACACTAGATACTGGCAGGAAGATTGTTTAAAATACAATTTTTTTAGACCGATCAGCTGACCACATCCTCGCCAGGGCAGGCTTAATCTCTAGGACAAGGGAGGATTATCTGTCAGTAATCTCCCCACAAATGCCATCTGGGTGATACTTTCCTTGCACCCTATATTACTACAAAATTCTGAGAGCTTGGCATCTGTGTTAGCAACCAGCCCTCTCAGCACAACATGACACAAAAAGAAAGCTTAGACCCATCATCGATTTTGTTTTTGAAAGCAGAATCTGAATAGCTGTCAAAAATTTTTAATCTGACTCTTTGGAAGAATGATGTTTTCATACAAGCAGTAGTGGGAATGTGCAGCTAGCTCGCCCTGCCCCCTCAGGCCCTCCTGGAGCTCCAGCACCTTTGTTTAAGCAAAGTCATGCAGGCCCTGAGAGTTCCATGAAGAACTTGTTTCCTTTGGCACACCCACCAGGCCGGAAGGGAGCCACAATGAGCTTGCCTATAAAACTTCTCAGTCACCAAGTCCACTTCCTCCATCACAGGCCTCTGGATAGAACCTTCCCAAGCTCTCTGTGGCATTTGCTGGGACCCAACAGCACTTGCAGGCCCTTGGTGGAACTAAGTCAAAAGGAGGAAACATGTCAAGCCAGGCATGGTGGCTCATGCCATAACCACAATACTCAGAAACCTGAGACGGGGATTGCCGTGAAGCTAGCTTGGACTTCAGTGAGAGATCCCATCTCAAAACCACAAAATAACTAACTGAATTAACACTTATAATTGTGTCCTACCTTTTCAAATCTCAATATATAATCTCTGGAATATATTTATAATCTCTGAAATATAAGACCTGAACTGTTTATTGTATTGTTTGTGTGGGCTTAAGTGCATGCCAGCAGGAGTCAGGACAGGTTGACAGAATCCCCCAGAACTGAAGTAACAGGCAGTTATGAACCACTTTTGACGTCGGTGAAGTGAACCTGGGTCCTCTGTAAGAGCAGTAAGCAATCTTAACCCCTGGGCCATATCTCCAGCCCCCAAAAGCAAAACGTTTTAATGATGAGCAAAAATTTCAGTGTATGCCTACTGGACAACATCTCTAAGACAGTCCACATTCAACTCAACTTATGACTCATTCTCTTTTCCTCCCATCTCTTCCCCATCCATGGCACACACGTGTGAAGCCCATCTGCTAGTCAGACCTCATGGCTACAGCCCCCCACCCCCACCCCCGTTTCTGCTGTCCCTACCTAAATACAGGGCTTATAATCAGTGGAGAATAAAAACAGCCTCATTTTCAAATGTGAGGGCTAAGAATCTAAGTTACTGTCTAAAGGTCTGACCTGTCTACCTGCTAAGCCCCTTTCAGGCCAGTGCCAAGAATCCCAGCTCTGGGGAACCGCTCCCTTCCTATCTGTGGCAGACTCAGTTCAGACATCCCAGCCTTGAGAACGACGAACACAGACAAGCAGCCCCAGAAAAGACATGGGTGGGTTCCTGGAATGGCAGGTTCGAGGCCTAGATAACAGAGGGATGGGGGTTAGGGGGGCTGAAAAAAATAAAAGAATAGAAATGTAGCTTGAGAATTGACCAATAAAAGAGCCAGAATGATAAG
Source organism: Rhabdomys pumilio (assembly GCA_030674055.1). NCBI lineage: Eukaryota > Metazoa > Chordata > Mammalia > Rodentia > Muridae > Rhabdomys > Rhabdomys pumilio. The sequence goes on from JANHMN010000012.1 coordinate 68,839,330, forward strand.
CCTTAATGTTTACTATATACTTTTATAAGAAACAAACTCAAGGATTTTGAAGTAGGCAAAGAAAGCATAAAAACTATTAGGAGGGTGTGGCTGAGTAGAAAGCACTTGCCTGCCATGTGTGCAGCCCTGGGCTGCAGGGTGGGTGGGTGGACAGATGGACTGAGGGACTGATGGATGCACACAGTGCAAGGGAGGCAACTAACAACAGGAAAGGACACTCAGAAAGGCCCTAGGACCATCCAAGCAAGGAAAGTCTTTTCTTTTCCTGTGAGGCTAACTGGTCCAAGGAAGAGCTGGCCCTGTGTGACAGGTACTCCCTCAGGGCTACCTGGAAAATACTTCAAAATCAGCATTATTTTCTCCTGAATTTCCCAGGCCTGACCTCACACGGATTATATAGTCAATAGTACACAGAGAGCCATCTACCATGAGCCACGTATCCTCATCTCCTTTTCCCCTGCCACACCCTTCTGCCATCTGCCTGGAATGTTCTTGCGGCCCCAGGGTGGCCATCTTCTACCTTATCTGTGTCTTTCCCTTGAAGAATTCTCGACCACTTATCTCATGAGCTCTGAGAAAAGACCACCCGAGTCCCCACCTGATCTCCTGTTTCAGATGTGGCCCAGATATACAGCGTTGTTCAGAGGGGTGCCTGAGGGTAGCTGGCTCGCCTGAACAGCCCCAGTCAATGTCTCCCTAACACACTTATTGAGCAACAGAAGACAATGGCCTTCTCTAGAGCCTAAGTGTTTGTCGCTGGTGGGAGGGGCCAGGACTCCTTTCCTCCACTTGCCAAGAGGGGAGAGGCTAGACCGGGAAAGGACAGAGGGAGAAGGCGGTAAGGGATGGCACTACATTATGGCAGCCCCTGCACATACAGTACGTTACAGTGATCCCAATGAGTCTGCTCTTCTCTTGGGGTTGGAGCCAGTGGCAAGGGCCCACTCACTTCCTCTCTTCCCACTATCATACAACTGTGTTTCAACCAACTTGATTTTCCCAGGTTTTTGTGTTGTTTTAGGGTGCTATGATCAAACCCACAGGCTTCTACATACTATCAACACACTCTTTCACTGAGCTATGTCACCACCCCTTGGTTGTGATGTTGTTGTTGTTGTTGTTGTTGTTGTTGTTGTTGTTGTTTTCAGACAAGGTTTTACCATATAGCACAGGCTGGCCTCTAGCATAGAACATCCCTGTCATGGCCTCCTGAGGACTTGAATTACAGGCCTGCACCACCAAGCTCAGCCACTCCTGTTTCTTGAACTAATCCTCAGCTTGTCCTAGACAATGTTTTCCCAGACTTGGTTTTCCTCTATAGATTTACCTTTCTATTTTACTAATCTTTTTTCTATAACTTATGCTTCTCTAACTCACTTATCAAGTTGTATTACTCCACACGACATTACAAACAGTATACATACATACATAAGATGCTCATCTCAGACCAAACCTGAGAAACAAGAGCAATACACCTGCCTTCTGAGTGGATGATTTAAATGCTAAAAGGAGCATGTGTGTGCAGAATACACAGGTAGTAACATGACAATGGAAAAATACATGTCTGGAACATGGAACATGTCTTTTTAGTTTTTTGAGTTTTGTGAACTTGTGTGTGTAAGAGTTTCCTTGCATGTTTATCTGTGAGCCATGCATTTCAGTCTCAGGAAGTGCCCAAGGAAGTGGAGAGCCTTCATGGGAATGCTGGGAACAGAACCCAGGTCCTACAAATACAACTGCTTAACCAGGGAGCCAGGGAGCCAGTCCCAAGAAAATATTCCTGATAAATTAGTAATCAGTTTCCTTACAGATGTACTTCTTTTTATGTCATGTGTATCAGCGTTTTTCATGCATGCATGTCTGTACACCACCCGCATGCCTGGTGTTCACAGAGGGCAGGAGAGGGCATTGGATTTCCTAAACTGGGGTTGCAGAGAGATCCACCAGGATCCACCAGAAGAACAGTCATTGCTCTTCCCCTCTGAGTCATCTTTCCAGCCTTGTCAAACCTGGTTTTTGAGAGCAGGCCACAAAACTGAACTGACATTTGCGTAACTGAAGAGTTAGCTAGAGGCAGAGGGTGTCTAACAGTCTCAAACACTTGCTCGTGCAGGGCAGCGCCTGCAGAGGGCGCCCAAGGACAGTACAGAGGTCAGCTAGGCATAGGCCGTAAGGTGTGTGCTACAGGGCCTGACACCTTTAAGTTTTCCAAGCACAAAGACGAATAGGGCAAAGAACTGTAAAGAAAATAAGGTTTCTGTCCACCTGTTAGTGCATAATCTAGTGGGTCAGAATAGTCCCTCTATGTGTGAGTCACGAAAAGAGGGTATGACTTGAAAACTATGTCCAAAATTAGGAGCTTTTGTGGCAGGCCTCTGAAAGGCACCTCAAGATGAAGTACAGGGCTGCCCAAAAGGAAAAGATGTCACAGTTATTTGTTTAATTCAGTCCTTAGAGGGGCCCAGGCAGCAATCTTCAAGGAAAACATCGACCTTGCAGACACAGTAAGAATTTTTTTAAAAACAAAATCACTTTCCCCAAAAAAGTATCAAGAACTTGGCAGTCACATCATCCATCAAAGACAATACTTTACTGCCATACAAATAATCTTTCCTAATATGGCTAAGAACCAAACCAATATCCTCTTAGTCTTATGCACATAGCCAGACTACATTTACCCAGTATCCCCTGAAGCTAGATGTGGCCATGTATCTACACAAAACTACATTACCCAGCTTCCCCTGCAGCTACCAGTAGTAGGTTCTAGCCTAAAGAAAAAGATGTGTGTAACAAAGGTTGCTGTCCATAGCTACTGAGCATTTGGAAAGTATTGCTATAGCAAAATATAAAATAAGTCTACTAACAGACATATAGATTTTCAGATAGATTTTGTAAATTTCTCTTCTAAAATGACCTTATCCCCAGATGAACATCATAGTGTTGGCTGCCCCAAAACATAAATGGATCACAGCAACATAGCTAGACTTGAAAGCATTGGGCTCCACACATTCTGTCACAATGCTAAAACCACACCCAGATGATCACAGTAGACTTAAAGTACCCTGGGCATGGTGGCACACACCTTTAATCCCAGCGCGTGGGGATCAGAAGCAGGAGGAGCTCTTTGAGTTTGAGGCCAGCCCTAAATATATAAGGAGTTCCAGGATACCAGGGATGTGAGGGGAGGGGAGGAGAGGAGGGAGAAGGAGAGAGAGCAAGAGAGAGAGAGACAGAGAGAATGAACCAAGAAAGTCATTCACATCACCAGACAAAACAAAACACTTTGGGGGAGGGGGCAGCAACTGTGGTAAGTGGATTACTACTAAGAATTATAACCACTCTACCAGGTTTGTAGACATTTCCTGTGAGGAACCTCACCTTGGCAGCGCTGCTCAGGGTGTCACAGGGAAGGAGGGCAGTTGTCACCAAGACAACAGAAGCTGTGAACAGAGAGTACAACACCTGTTTCCACCCTACAATCATTGTCCTAGACATTTAACCAAAGGAGCTGAGAGCGTCCGTGCACACTAAACCCATGTGTCACTGTTCACCATGGTCACCCTCAACTGCACAGAGCTGTCTTCCAGCAGGTGACTGAACAATATACATAGTAATGAGCAGACAATGGAATATTAGTGAGCACCGCAGAGGAAGGGACCACCCAACAAATCATGAATGTATGAAGGGACTGTAAATGGGCATTACTAAGTGACAGAAGCCAATGGTACTCTAACAGCCCAACATTCTGCAAGAAGCAGAACTACGGAGACCATTATAAAAGAACCCGTCCTGACCAGCTAGCTGCCAGGGCCGGGAGACTGGAGGATAAGTAAGTAGGGGTGGGAGTTTTAAGATGGTAAAATCTTAAAACTTGTTTTTGCAGGATCCATACCGGAAGTGTTGGGTTTAAATGTGAAGTGTCCCCCCACAGGCTCCCGTGGTTGACCACTTAAATTGGTGGAACCTGAAGCAATTACCCCAAATGTTGCCTTCCCATGCTGCCCTACACTGTGTGTCTGCACAGTCTATTTCCTCGGAGGAGATACAGACATCACCAAGGAAATCTGGGACACCACGGCTTTCTACAGAACAGCTGTCTAGTCAGGCCAGGCCGTTCTTTTGAGAAGTCTGCCACATATACTATTTTAACCTCCTGTAAGCAGAGGTACCTCCATCCTACCAGTGGTTTCACCCATACATGCACTAAAGCTAGGCTTGACAGGGAATCCACTAACCCTTATGTCTATCTGAGCTACTCGATGGAGACACCAAGGGCCCATGCCTCTTGAGGAGGAGAAAAGTCAAGGTGACATGCATGAGCTCCACAAGCATAGCAAGACAGCAGAGGCCTGAGGTGTGGTGCCTCAAGGTAGAGTTGAAGGAACATTGTCGCTGAGAAGACAAACACTGCATTGACTGACTGGCTGATTTGTTTTGGTTTGGTTGATTGGTTAGTGAGTTGGCTGGCTGGCTGGCTGGCTGGCTGGCTGGTTGGTTACTTTGGTTTGGTTATTCAAGACATCATTTCTTTGTGTAACCCTAGCCATGCTGGCCTTAAACTCACAGAGATCTGCCTCTCTGCCTCTCTGCCTCTCTGCCTCTCTGCCTCTCTGCCT
>JANHMN010000012.1:68843955-68858225 GCA_030674055.1 Rhabdomys pumilio
AGCACTGGAATTAAAGGTATGTGCCACCAGGCTGATTTGAGTTTATTAGGGTAAAGTCTTCTATGTCACCATGGCTGCCCTGATTCCATGAAAACCAGAATTGACTCAAATCACAGGAATCTGTCTCCATCTTCCCAGCAATGGAATTATACCAGTGCACCCCAGCCCTGGATACATGCAGATATTATAACAAGTCTGCATGCAGGACACAGATTAAGTCTTGCATGGCTACTGCATCTCCAAAACATGACCTTTCCTGCTTTTATCATTTTCTAAGACGTCAGCAGACACAACCTGAGAGAAAACACACACACTATTTTCTTGTCTTCAAGAACCTACCTTATAGTAGCAAAGAATGCTGTTGACATCATGGCTCTGAGGCCAATCCCGAGGCCAGACACACATGGCAGACTGCTCACATCAAGAACTGAAAACTGCCCAACGGTGCCAAAAGAAACTAAAAGCATTACATACAGTAACAGCTGGGAATGCTAGCTTTATGTCACCTTGACACAAGCTAAAGGCATCTGAGAGAAAGGAGCCTCGATTAAGAAGATGCCTTCAGAAGATGAGCTGTAGGCCCACCTGCAAGGCGTTTTCTTCATTAATGATTGATGGGAGAGGGCCCAGCCCACTATGGACAGTGCCACCCTCGGCTGGTAGTTCTCTAAGACAGCAGGCTGAGGGAGCCATGGAGAACAGAACACAGAGCAGCACCCTCTGAGGCCTCTGTGTCAGCTCCTGCTTAGCGTTACACAACCTTTCCTGGTACTTGAACCTGTAAGATGGCTAGGAACTTAATTTTCCTAAAGCCTCCCCAATTGAAACGTATATTACATTGTCAAAAATGCCAAAAGCAGATGAAGGGAGGTTGCTCAGTGGGTAAAATGCTCACTACACAAATAGAAAGAGCAGAGCACCACCAATCCCCAGAGCACAAATCCCCGGAGCCCATTCAAAAGCTGGGCAAGTGTGTCGTAGCTATCTGTATTCCCAACACTTGGGAGGCAGAGACAAGGGATTACCCTGTCAAGCTTTGGTCTTCAATACACACTCCCAAACACTCACGTGTGAACACACACACATGTACAAACAGCAGCTTGGCAGTCTTAGCTGACTGAAATCTACCAAAAGACTCCTGCATTCTCAATACTTTTTTATTTTGACAGAGAAAGAGAGGCCACAGAGGAAGTATCATTTTCCTTTCTCACTTCCCTAAACTAAAAAGCTCACCTCCCCAGCCAACCCCAGTAAATTCTATCTCCATGAACTACACGCCCCAGGCTTCTCAACTTGGCCCAGGCAGAGCTCAGAAAAGGAGGCCTGAGCATAGCCAGTTGGAAGCCTTTGACTGAAATCTCAGCACATACATACTGACAAATAAAACAGGAGTTGCTGAAACTTGGTCACCATGACAGTATGCAAAGCATTTACTATTATAATGTTTTAATTTGATTTTTTTAAAAATTAGTAGCTGGACATGGTGGCACATCTTTAATATTATCAATAGGGATCTTTGACAAAGTCCAGAGCCAAGGGAATCCCAGGGCAGCCAGGGCTACATAGCAAGACCCTGCCTCAAAACACAAAACAACCTGGTCAGACACATAGGCACAGCAGAGCACACCTATAACCCCAGCATTCAGGAGGTGGGGCAAGAGCACGCAGGCGTCAAGGCCAGCATCAGATATATAGCTGGTTCAAGGCCAGCCTGACTACGTAGAACGCTCAAAAAGCAAGACAAGACAAAAACAGCTGGTTTACATTCACAGTTCCAAAAAAGTCTACCCTAAGACAAACCCCATAATAAAACAGCCCTTGAAATCCTCCAGATTATAGAGATAAAAGAAAAACTGAAATATGAATCCCCACAGCCCCAATCCTGTGTAACTATTCCTCTTCACCCACACTCATAAAACACACACTAAATACTGGCATTTCCTCCTCACCAAGGACAACCCAGGCAGTTCCCACTCAAATGGCAATAATTACCAAGGCCCCAAAGCCTTCTCCTTTCCTAGCAGCCATGGACAAGCAACAGCACACACTCAACAAGCCTGGCCCAAAGGCATGATATCAAACTTGTCAATTTTTCTTAAAAGGAAGTCGGAAGGAAGCAAAATAAAACCTCAGCAAAAGCTCGATTTGCTTGGAAACAGTAGGCTAAATGCACTGCCTCTGTGTCAGAAATGAACCCATTGAGACAGAAAGGAGATGAGTGTTCACTTCAGTGTAGAAATGTTGGTGCGTGTGGAGAAAGGGGGAAGTGCACTACAGCTGGGGAAGTTTACTAGAATCTGTTAATTACCCTGAACTGGGAGGTAAATTATACAGGAATAATATACAGGAAAATCACATCAGTTACACTATTGGGGAAAAAAAAAAACAGATTTCTATGTGCCAGATACATCTGTTCAGGATACATGTGAGGGCAGGGGATATAACTCCATGAGTAGAGTGCATACGACCCTGGGTCCTTTCTCTAACACACATGAACCAGGATTGATGCTGCATGCTCTAATCCCAGCACTCAGGAAGCAGAGGCAGGGGGATCCAACCATCAAGACCACCCTTAGCTACATAGTGAGCACGAAGACAACCTGGGCTACAAAGGTATTTCTTGTTCAAACTAGCAACGTACAAAGCAATAGCCATGACCACGTTCTATGTGGACTCCTGAGATGGTGGCATGTATCTCCTGCCTGGATGTTTCTGGAAATACACTCAAAAGGCTGACTGCAGCCAGGACTGAGTCCAGCAAAGACAGCTGGCTCTTAGCTGCAGGTCTCCCTACCCCACTGGCTGACTTTACCAGCTTTGAACGTGAACTATTTTTCACGAAAATAAAAGGAATTTTCAGGGAGGCATTGAGAGTAAGCTCACAGTGTCCATGCGGGTGTGAGGCACAACAGTTAAAAGTATCTGGATGCCGGGCGGTGGTGGTGCACGCCTTTAATCCCAGCACTTGGGAGGCAGAGGCAGGTGGATTTCTGAGTTCGAGGCCAGCCTGGTCTACAGAGTGAGTGCCAGGACAGCCAAAGCTATACAGAGAAACCCTGTCTCGAAAAACCAAAAAATAAAAAATAAATAAAAATAAAAGGTATCTGGATTTGACAATAAAATGTCAAGTAACAAAATCTTCTGTCTGAAACTGCATTGCATAAACTTAGACAGGAAGAGAATTTGAATGTCTTCTAAAGAGGAAAATGTGGCTTTGGGAGGTTGAGTCAGCCACTCTGCATGTGTTCACTAAGCACTTGGTTGTGCTTTGTAGTTAAAATCTGCAAAGGCTACAGGACACGCAGGTGGGGAAACGGGTATAAGTAGACAGAGAAATCTACCCAAAAATTCTAAAAGCCAGCATGGGGCCTCATGCCTATAAGACCAGCACTTTGGAAGAAGAGGCAGAAAGATCAGGACTTTAAGTTTATCCCCAGATATATAAAAATGCTCAAAATCAAGAACAGCCTGAACTACAAGAGAAAAAATTGAACCCAAGCCCCAAAAGAGAAGTGAACATCACACTCCCAACGCTAAAAGCCAGCCCCTCCATGGCAGCCCTGATCAAGGCCTGGTTCTGTCTTTTGTCTCCTCTCATTCTTGGTGACCACCATACTGCAAACACTGTCACCGTGAAAATTAAAGAACATTTTGTTCTCCACACCATCCCCTCTCTCACATTCTCCAAATGTGTCATCTCCTAACCTTAAACCCACACAAAATAGTTTCCTGCTGCAAACGGCCCGGCCCGGGTAATCTGGGTCATAAAATACAATTGTAGCCTACGATCAGCTACAAGGCTTCCATCTGGCCTGAACCAGACTCACTAGGAGTCCCTCCCCCTGGAGGCCCCCTGGGTTCTCGGGTGCACCTTGTCCCTGCCAAACCACCACTCCCACTACCAAGCCTCTGCAGCCTGTCTTCTCTATTTATGTGTTATTTTAACTACTTACTTGCTATGGTCTGACTATGTCTCCCAAGACTCATGTGTTGGAAACAATCTCCAGTCCAACAGTGCTTGGAAGTGGGGCCTAAGAAGGTTGTGAGGGAGCTGCTGCATGAATGGACTGCTCTCACCACAAGAGTAGGCGTATGGCTACAACAGGGATGCCTTAGACAGTATTTGGTCCTCTTGTGCCCGCCCCACTTCTACCATGGGATAATACAGCACAAAGGTCCTCGTCACAGGCTGGCACTTTCTTAGACTTCCTCGCCTTTCTCACAATGACATAGTCTCAATGACACTGTCAGTGCATCAGAAAAAGGGCTACAGTATCCTTCCACGCTCAGTAACCTGTATATGCCAAATGCCAGCCATGTCTAGGACAAAGAGCTGGAGGAGGGACGGGAGACTGTTACAGTAACATTTTAGATAATGCTTTGTCTCTCAGTAACAGCCTTACCCGGGCATGATTCCAATTCCATGATATTAATCCTTTATAAAGAACACAGTTTGCCAGTTATTGTGGCCCTGTAATCCCATAAAGATGAGGCAGGGGGGACTGCCGCCAGTTTGAGGATAACTCAGACTTCTGTCTCCAAATAAAAAAGGAAAATTATAAGGAGTACAATTCAGCAGTTTCTGGAATCTTCAGAGCTGCGCAGCTGCTAACCACAACTAACTCTAGGAACATGTCCATCACCTGAGAAGAAACCGGCACCCCCCGCCCCCGCAGTCTGAGACAATGTTTTAATAAAAGGATTTTTTTTCTGAGTTTCTAATTAGCACACTTTTAGAACTTCGAAAATTACAAACTGGCTATACTATCTAAAAGCAGTATTGATGCAGATTAACATAGTTAATAATTACCCACTGTAGACCAGATGCAACTTAAAGGGCAGAGGCAAACCTTTCCCTGTGGAAACCTCAGTCTAACTCTACTGAAATAACTATGAACTGAAGCAGACTCCCAGGACAGCTTCTGCAGCTTGCAAATGCACTCGGGGCAGAGTATAAGCCCAGTGAATACTGTCTAAGGGCCTGAGCTTCCCGCCCCAGAACTCAGGTAAAAAGAAGGCTGGGTGTGGTGCTTTGTCTGCAATCCCAGAGCTAGGGGACAGAAAGGCAGATCGTGCGGTTCACTAGGCAGCCCTCTTGGCCTATTTCACAGGCTTCTCATCAAGGGAGAGACTGTCTCAAAAGTCAAGGCGGGGCTGAAGAGGTGGCTCAGAAGTTAAGAGGACTGACTGTTCTTCCAGAGGGATTGGTTTCAATTCCTGGCTCCCACATGGTGGCCTACAATCTTCTTTCTGTCACTCGACCTCCAGAGGATCAGAAGGGCTTGGGCTACGTAGAGCAGTGGTTCTCAACCTTCCTAACGCTGCGACCCTTTAAGACTCAGGCTGTGATGACCCCAGCCATGACATTAGATTTGTCCTACTTCATAACTGTAAGTTTGCTACTGTTGTGAATCATAATGTAAATATCTGTGTTTTCCAATGGTCTGAGGTGACCCTGTGAGAGGGTGATTTCAGCCCCCAAAGGGGTTGAGATCCACAGGTTGAGAAGCACTGACAGAGGGAGTTCCAGGCCAACCAGAGCTACAAAGTAAAACTGTGTCTCAAAGGAAAAAAAAAATCAAGGTAGATGATGCCTGAAGAACATTCAAGGCTGTCCTGGACCTCCACACACCAACACCACACACACACACACACAAACACACACACCAAAAATGTATTCAAATACTAACTGCTAACAATACCAGATGGTGTGTTGGAAATTTTGTTAAAGTACGGCTCATGGAAACAGTTTGACCATAAAGTAAATGTTTTGTTTTGTGTTTTGAGACAGAGTTTCTCTGTGTAGCTCTGGCTGACCTGGAACTCACTCTGAAGATCAGGCTGGCCTCAAACTCAGAAATCCACCTGCCTCTGCCTCCTGAGTGTTGGGATTAAAGGCGTGCACCACCATGCCCAGTTACAAAATATAAATGTTTAGCATGGCGATCTTTTCTGTTGTCTCCATCACCCTCCATCACCCTGGTACATTCACAAGTGGGAAGCCTGGTATTCAGGGAGATGCCTAATCTCAGTCACTCAGGCAGAACTGCCTGCCTGCTCTGCCTGGGCATGAAGTGAACCAGCCAATGAGCAGGCTCAGAATTACCACAAACAATTCCAATTTCTTATCTATCTGAGAAAAAAAGTGAAAATAAACCAGGCCATGAATGGTATCAACATAGCAAAGCACACCTTTGTTTTATGCTTAGCCGGAGAGAGATCACCTCAGCTCTGGCTGGGCTGCAGCACCAGGACACACGCCCCATGTCCTTTGTTTGGTGGTGAGAACATGAACCCTCCCTCACCAGAGTCCTGGTTTCTCTGGAGGTCATCCTGAAGGTTAAGGTGCCTGAGCCTTACCCAGACTGGAAAGCGAATGTGAATTAGAATCCTTTCATCAAAGTGGAGCAAAGTTCTAATTACAACTGTCCCTGGAGTAACATCCCTCCTGACTCAACCCAACCCACGGGGAACACAGGCTGCACCTGGCTAGGTAAAGAAAACATCTCAGTGTTCCCAGGAACATTGACTCTTTTTTGTTATTGTTTTTTGTTTGTTTTTGTTTTTTGTTTGTTTTCAGGCATAAAGTAGTATTTAGAGGGTTTACTTATTAGTCTCTAAGCCGTTAATGACCTAAAGGAGATTAACCAGCAATGGAGCAATAATCCATCCTAAATTACATGGCTAAGGTATCCCTGCATACAGGAAACATGTCTCAGAGCTAACCCTGGATGACACACACATAAACAAACGCCCGTGTGGAACCTATTTTTGGATGAATCAATTACACAGGGTCATGAATCCTAAACAATACAATGTAAGTAAAAGACTTAGCTGTATTGAACTCTAGGAAATTACACATTCCTAGCCAGCTCTGATGCCAGCACTCCCCCAAAATGGGGGCAGGGAGGGGAGAGGAGGAGGGGAAGTTTTTGTTTTTCTTGAAAAGGTCAATAAATATCATAAAACCCGCCAGCAGCATCGATTAAGATTCCACATTAAATGAACCTTATTCTGTTCCATTCTATTCTATTCTCCTGTCGTTTAAAGAGAGCAGCAGAAACATTTTCAGGAGCGTGTGTGTGTGTGTGTGTGTGTGTGTGTGTGTGTGTGTGTGTGTCCCCATTCACAGCATTGCAAAACATGGATGAGCCACACACCCTCAATGTTAGCAAAACTTGGTTCATTTCCTTCAACACACCGTCTCTACAGCCCTGGCTCTGCTTTCCCACCTTTCAGTGAACATCTCCACTACCAATCCAAGCCTCTGTGGGCATGTCTCTTTCTACTATGGATCGCAGTTACATATGATATGCATTGTCCCTACCAGACTAAGTGGCTCAGAGGTTAATTCCATGGCATGTTAATACCCACAGAGAACAGCCAAGGCACATCAGCACCAAGTTCATGTCACAGACATAGCTCCTGATCACCTAAGGTCCTTTTCCCCTAACATTATAGCCAGATGAACAACGGTCCCCAGGGACCACTGCAAGGTATACTTGGTAGACCCCTCCTATATAGTCCTAAGGTGAACCATGCCAAACCTTCTTCGATCATAGGTCAAAACCCCACAGATGGTCCTGAAAACTGAATGTATGGACAACTTGGTAAAGATTTCAGAATACGCACTTGCTCTAGTTGGTGCTGTAACCTGGGAAATGGAGCTGATAAATCAGGCGGACTAAAGTCTCATGAGACAGCCAACTTTATTTCAAGCATCAGACGATCTATACTCTAAAGGTTAAGAAAAGTCACATGAGTAAAGTGTCCAATCACAAGAGAAAGCATGTAGTGGACAAAATGGAGGCAAACCCATGTGTTTTCACAGAGACACATAAACAACAATAGGCAAGAAAGACTCACAGCAAACTCACGCCTGTCTGCTACACCTGGGAGGGACACTGAATTATAATCAAAGAATAACGTCATGGTTTTGAAGTAACTGGGATCACAGACTCACGTCTTGTTTTCTTGGAGTGTTCCCAACAGGCACTCAGAACTCTCCTCACACAACTCCACTCCTGGACTGTGTTCTGACACACAAGGACCAAAAGTGAATTTAAAATCGAGCAAGTAATGAATTCGAGGAGTTTCCTGCAAGGCCCGTCCATGTTCCGTCTCCCGACTTCACTCAGCCCTGGTTGTGAACACACAATGTATGCACTTCGTACTGCATACTATCACACCACAGACATGGAAACACCCAGGCTCAGCGGTGACACAGTGGTATAAACTGCAGCCTCTGGACTACCCAGTACCCCACTCTAAGAATACAGGGGCTACATTTTTGAAAACAAAGACTCCTTAACAGCTCCTTACCATCATGCCTCGAGTTTAACTAGGAAATTAGTGGATCTGCACTGTGTTAGACAAACAAGGACATCTACCTCATTAGCATGCAAATTTGTCTTCACCCTTAATGAACAGTTTTCCTTTTTTTTCTTTATGGTTTACTATCATTAAGTGTTTGGTTTGTAATAGTAATTTTATATATCCAGAGTCAGATGAAAAGATCTTGGGTACAAAGCAGGAACAAATGAAATCAGCCCAGATCCGTGTAACAAAGGCACACTCTTTAGTTCTCTTTCTACTGATCACTGACCTTGGGAAAAGCTGGGAAAGCATAAGGAAAGACCCACGAAGCAAGCACCTGCTCTTCCAGGAACAAGCATCCATACAAGGGAGAAGTCCCTCCACCTCAGAGACAGTCAATGATTGCGGTATCAGTTGGGCCCAGTCAGAGGAGACATGTCACCAGCATTGGGCTTTGGGGTTTCAGCAACTCTTTCCCAGCATGCTCTCTGCCTCCTGCTGCTAGACTGAGCCACCCACTCTCCTCAGCTCTTCCTGCTGCCATGCTCTTACTCTTACTCCACTTGACTCTAATCTTCTAGGACTGTGAGTCCAATACAAGGCTTTTTAAAGTTGTTTTAGTTAATTTTCTACTGCTGTGATAAGACAGGATGACCTGATGTCTGGACCAGGGCTGAGGACCATAACGAAGTGACCTTGGGCCTTTGCAGCCACTAAAGGGTGAATGCCATGTGGGATGTCTGTGGTCATCTGTGATCCCAGTTGCATCAGAGGTCCTTGTCTGGGTCTATGGCTCAACTGCAACCAGGAGTCCTGCTTATGGTCTGTGCTGATGGCAGAAACCATGTGGAAGCCCACGGCCCATGATTCCACAGAACACAAAAAGCACATAAGCTACTGTAGGACTTTCAGGTCTCGATTTAAATTTAAGATTAAAAGAATCCCACTGTCCCAGGACACATCCCGGGAGGGGCACATTCCTTAGTCAGAGGACACTTGCTGGATTAACATTCAGAGAAGGAAAGGAGAGGCTGATTAACATTCCTCAGAGCCCACTTTCGGGTGGGGAAGGCCCAGAGCACTGAGACACATTCCAGGATGGGAGGTGGTCAGGAAGAAAGTTATGTGCAAATCTGAGTCATCTATAGAGCAGACCTGAGAAGGTCAGCCTTTGTGGCCCTTTGCGGTTGCCCTCATGTATTGTGTGTCGGGCCATGAAAGGGTATCCTGGTTCTTGGGTTGTGGGTTCGGCCACACCCCCAGAACCCAGGCTCCTGACACAAGGTCTAATCTCCATTCAGCCTGCACCCTTCAGTCAGGTAGGACACAGGTGGAGGGCATGATAAATAGGCCTCAGGCCCTAGAGAGATTTACATACTAATGAGGTACCTGAAGGCCAGAGGGTGGAGCCAATTAAGCATTCCTCCCCAGCCCTTCCCCCCTCTTCCCCTCCCCATTTAACTCAGGTCCACCCTGGGTTTGGGGGGGGGGGGGTGCATCCAGATCCATCCACCGTCCGACATGCCAATAAACCAGTTTTGGAAACCCAAGGACTTCCTCGTGAGTTGGGGCTGCGCCATGAGAGCCGTGGAGAGGCCTTTAGTGAGCAGCCAGGCCTAACTTCCAGCTGGAGGAACCCAGAGCATTCCCAGCCAACTACACACAGCATGGTGTGAGGAACCCTAGGTTCTCCAGCCATTTTTACCCACACTCGTGTACTCTGTATAAGAACCGCTCCCAGTTTTTGTTCGGGGGTTCTCTTGCCTGCATGCAAGGGAGCCCCAGTGCACCGGAATCATTAAACCTCATGTGGTTACAACGAATCCCATCCATGTGAGTTTTGGGGGGAGCACGTCCCCTGGTTTTGGATTTCACAGTCCAACACTACTTTGGCAGTGACACTGATGACTGCAGATACACAGTTGAGAAAGAGGGACATGGAAGACTTCTGTGACAACCCCACCTCCACCCACCCAGCCTCCTCTACGAACCCCTCAAAAAAAAGTAACAGCCTAGACAGGAAGCCATTGAAGAGAACTCTTAAAAACTGTCATAGTCTGCTGAAGTGTCACTCTCCACAACAGATACATGGCTTCCAGCAGGGATCAGGGAGGAAAGGACTCAGCTCTAAGGGCAGGCCACTGGGAGTTTGACCATGCTCAGTTAGTATATAGATAACACAACAGGGACTTTTTTTTTTTTTTTGGCGGAGGAGGGGGGAGGAGGTCACAAGAGCGGAGTGAGGGGAGAACAGGGAAGGCCAGAGAAATATATGTGACAGGGGTATATGATGTGAAATCCCCAAATAACCAATAAAAATATGTTGTTGGTTTTTTTTTTTTTTAAGGCACCATGACCAAGGAAGATGAAGAAAGAGTTTACTGAGGCCTTGCATATAGTTTTAGAGAATTAGAGTCTACGGCCAACAATGTCAGGGAACAAAGCCACAGACAAGCAGGCAGTCATGGCACTGAAGCAGTAGCTGACAGTTCACACCTCAGACAACATCTATGAGGCAGAGAGGGGAGTGGGGGAAAGAAATCGAGCACCAACTGAAAAGGGTATGGGCTTTTAAAACTTTAAAGCCCACCCCCAGTGACACACCTCCTCCAACAACACCACACCTCCTAATCCTTCCCAAACAGTTCCACCAACGGGCACCCAGTATTCAAACATAAGAGCTTATGGGGCCATTCTCATACAAACCACCATACTTTCCCACAGTGTTCTATCATAGCCATATAAAATAACCAGTACAATCACAATACAACTTTACTCAGAAAATAAGGAGGAATAAGAAATCATAGAAAAGCTGCTAAGCGTTGGGTAGTTCCATTTTCAATATGAGCTTTGTTAAATGTTAACATTCTAATACACACTCCACTGTGCTGCCACCAAAGCAGACCAACAGAAACAAAATGCTTTTCAGAAAGATGTTATTTATGCTAGGTGGAGTAGCATGTACCTGTAGTCCCAGCTATTTGGTAGGCTGGCACAAGAGGACAGTGCCCTGGCTGGGTTTGTTAACCTGACACAATCCTAGACATATTTAGAAAGAAGGAACCTTTTTGCTGCTGCTGCTGTTTTTAAGATAGGGTTTCTCTGTGTAGTCCTGGCTGTCCTGGAACTCACTCTGTAGACCAGAGATACAACTACATTTGCTGGGATTAAAAGAGTGCACCACCACAATCTAGCTGGAAGAGGAAATCCTAACTGAGAAAATGCTTCCATCAGACTGGCCTGTTTAATGATTGATGTGGGCCACCCACTATGGGTGGTACCACTCCTGGGCTGGCAGATCTCAATCTCTAAGAAAACAGGCTGAGCAAGTCAGGAAGAGCAAGCCAGTGGGCAGCACTCCCCCAGCCCCTCTGCTTCAGCTCCTGCCCTGACTTCCCTCCGTGATGGAGTGTGGGACCTGAGAGTTGTAAGCTGAAATAAACCCTTTCCTCCCTAAGTTGCTTCTGTTAGTGTAAAATCAGAGCAACAGACACATAACTAAGACAGATGGCTGGAGCCCACAAGTTTGCCATAAGTCCGGACAACATCGCAAGGCCCTTTCTCCAGTATTTTTTAATTAAAAACTCACAGAACATCTTTGTAATATTCATGAAATATAGAAGATCAAGATTTTAAATCATCGTGAAAATCACATCCATTTATTGGCTGTTCTTTCAAGTAGGACACATATAAAGTAATTCAAAGCTTAAATTACACATGACAAACGTTGCAAACAGATTTAGAAATAGGAGAGGGATAGTCAGAATCAGGAAGAACACTCATGCTTCTTCAATTGGAAGCTATTGTCAGGCAAGGTTTTCTTAATGTTCTGGGTCACTCTGTATAGTCTAAGACTTCATTCTTTCACCTACTAGGGAATGTTTCACAATTGTATCAGGAACAATCCTTAACGTTTATCTTCATTGTATCAATATATAAGGCTGTTGTTTAGTTAGAGCTGAAATCAGAGCTCTAAGACAAAGCGGTACTTAAACTGGGAACTGTAAAAACGTTACACATGGAGGCAGAGTAAATGAAACAGTGCTTGAGGGCCGGAGAGATGGTTCAGTGGTTAAAGCACCCACTGCTCTTCTAGAGGTCCTGAGTTCAATTCCCAGCAACCACATGATGGCTCACAACCATCTGTAATGGGCTCTGATACTCTCTTCTGATGTGTCTGAAGAGAGCAATGGTGTACTCATAAACATAAAATAAATAAATCTTTTTAAAGAAAAATAAAACAGTGCTTGAACTGGGAATTGTTAAAATGTTACACATGGAGGCCCTTGGAAACCCAGCAAGCCTCACCAGAACCAGAAAGTCATCTCAAGCTGAGGCCGAATAACCTTTCCTGATCACCCTGTCACTGAAGGCCTGTCTGTCACACAGCTGAGACCACAGTCACCTCTCCATGGCAACGCAGCAAGCTCAGCAGATGCCTCCTCACATTAAATATTTATTAGGCCTGGGAAAGGTCAGGAAGCACACACAAATCTCTTCCTTCAAAACCATTGTATTTGTTAGATTCCCTGAAACAACCTCAGAAAGGGGGTGTCCACAACCCGTTCTGGGAGATGGACATGTGTTGAGACTATACTTTTTATATGACTCTTATGTCCATTTGTTTCAAGGTGTCCGTTTTGACCAAATTTAAGAATTACCAAAGTGTCTAGGGTACTTCAGCTTACTCAACACCTGATCCCAGGAAAATTAAACCACAAAAACCTCATAAAGTAAGACACCTCTATTTTTAAGGTTATTCATTTTATCTCTATGAGTGTTTTGCCTACATTTATGTCTATGTAGCACAAGTGTGCATTGCCTGTGGAGGTCAGAAGAGAGCATAAGACCCCCTGGAACTGGAGTTACAAACGGTTGTTAGCCACTATGTGGGTGCTTCACACAACTGTGCCTCAACAGCTGGGGAAAAACCAAACTTGACAGAAACTGGAAGAGAAAATCACCATCTTGGGGTCAAATCACCATCTTGTGCTAAGATCCTAAAGGCAAGTAAGTGACTCTTTAAATGCCACATTTGTCTACAGATGGTGACATGTGTGCACTGGAAGGTCATCTGTGTGCTACAGGGTTGCTGAGGAAGCCACTCATGTGGACTGGCACCTTCCCACAGGTGCTCAGGGAAAAAGCGAGCCTCTAAGAACTGCAGCAGCATTCGTTCCTTCCTTAGGAGTGAGCCCTGTAGTACCTAGGGCCAGAGAAAGCCTTCACTGACACCACCAGCAACTGGGCAGCTCTGCACTCAACATCTGCCTGAGGCAAAAGGAAAAACAATTTCCCCCCTCAAGTCAAACTGAAAAGTAATACCTTTTCTTATGGAATATTTACCCTGGTTGGTTTGTTTGCTTTGTTTTGTTGGAAAAAGAATCACTTATTTTTAAAATAATAAAAGCTTTGAGGAGCTGGTTTTAATAATTTAGGCAAAAGGAGGTTGAAAACTATGCATGAACACTTTCTCTCCTTCCTCTCCCTCTCCCTGTCCCTCTCTCCTCCTTCTCTTTCTCCCTCCTTGACTCTCTGCACCTCTTCCTTTCCCTTTTCTCCTTTCCCCCTTCTCCATCTCCCTCCCTCCCTCCCTCCCTCCTTCCCTCTCCTCCTCCCTTCTCTTCCCTTCCTAACTTTAGTTTACCATCCCACAAAATCTGAAAATTAGGAACTGGTTAGTGGTAAATCTAAAACCACACCGGACTCTCGATAGCTCCGTAGCATCTGCTACTTTCTGTGGCACAGTGTTGCCAGGGCATGGGGCAGGGAGAACTGGCTCAGCAGGACACCACAGTCAACGCTGATCTTAGGTCATACATATCAGAGTTTGGCATGAAGTAAAAACATCTGAGTAGAAAAACTCTATCTCTGATTCCGTATTCAGGGGAAAAAAAATCCACATGAAGATGCTGGAGATGCTGGAGATGCTGGAGATGCTGGAGATGCTGGAG
>JANHMN010000012.1:68858235-68875104 GCA_030674055.1 Rhabdomys pumilio
AGATGCTGGAGATGCTGGAGATGCTGGAGATGCTGGAGATGCTGGAGATGCTTGTGTGTGCCTGAAGTCCAGTAGAAAGAAAGGACTCGGCTATCTCACAGCATCCCTCTCTCAATACAACTGACACCAATATGTTGGTGCATCATGACAATCTCAAGCAGTAAGGAGTTTGAGGCAGGAGGATCACTCGTTGGAAGCCAATCTGAACTACAGAACAAAACCAAACACACACACACACACACACACACACACACACACACACAGTCTCACATGCACACACTGGGAGAAAAACAAATACACACTCATCCCTCTATTTGTATGAACCACTGCTGCTGAACACAATTCTTACCAGTCTGGAGTTATTAGTAAGAGAGGAAAACTTTGTGTATTCATTTTTTTAAATACATAAAGAAAAAGAAAATATGTACGTATGTATGTATGTATGTATGTATGTATGTATGTATGTATGTTAGTCAGTAATTCAAAGGCTACTACAAACTATTTGGAAGGATCCAGCCGGGACATTCAGATTTCACTGCTCTGAATTAGCTGCAAACCGGGTGATGAATAAGACAAATTACTTATGGTTGGGCATTGTGAGTACTAGGAAGCCAGTGTCTAAACTAAAATTTCATATGGTCATCAATTTCACTTCTGCATATTATTCTTGACTTGCATACAGGAAACTAAACAAGGATGTTTAATAAAGCACTTGTTTATAATATTTTACACACACACACACACACACACACACACACACAGAGGAAAGAACAGAAATAACCACCACCTGACACATTAAATCATAGCACATGAATACTCTGGAATGTCATGCAGCAGCTGCGGGAGAATGAAGTGACCAGCAGGTACTTGAACAGAACTCTGTGTGACCCAGAGCAGATGAAAAATATACAAGTGCATACATAGCACATTAACATTTGTTTTTCTAAAATGGCACACAAGGGGGCCAGAATGGCCCAGTGGTTAGGCTCACTGGCTGCTCTTCCAAAGGATCTGGGTTCAATTCCCAGCACCCACATGGTAGCTCACAACTGTCTGTGACTCTGTCCAGATCCAGAGACTCTAACACCCTCATCTGGTCTCCAAAGGCACTACATGCAAGTGATGTACAGACAGACATGCTGGTAGGACGCCCATACTAATAAAAAATGAAATAAAAAGGCACACAGGGACGTGACTCAGTGTGCAATGCCTGCAGAAGACATGTAAAACCATAGATTCTATATCCACTTACACAGACACCCAGCACATACAATCTAGACGTGGTACTTTGCTTCTGTAATCCCAGAACAAGAGTAGAGGCCACATGAATACTGAAAGTTCAAGGACAGGCCAAAGTACCAGCAAGTTCCAGGTCAGCCAAGTCTACAAAGTACTTTGCTTCTGTAATCCCAGAACTCAAGAGTAGAGGCCACATGAATACTGAAAGTTCAAGGACAGGCCAAAGTACCAGCAAGTTCCAGGTCAGCCAAGTCTACAAAGACTGACTCTCAAACAGCAAGAAAACAAATTAAAACAACAACATCCCTCCCACATAAAAAAATCTATTCTATATAGTGTGACCTAATGTGAGTGACATATGCAATCCTGCTTAAAATATCTACCACCAGGCCTGACCTTTGACCTGCAGAGTCAGCCTCTGGATAGTGTTACCATCTGGCCCTCAGATATTTCTATGCTTGGGGAGGACCAGTTCACACAGGCAGAGATCACACAATGGGACAACTGTCATCTGAGGTTCCTGGGCTTCACCTGTATTTATGCCCACCCCGTTTTAATAAGCAGTCTATGCATGGGCCCTCTAAGTTAGATGATGCAGATGCCAACAAGGGACATGGTTAAGTAAATGGCTAGCCGTATGTGTATCACATGGAAAGCTCACGAGGGAAGATCGACATTGCCCAGTAGCTGAGCAATGGGGCTGTGAACAACACAATAAGGATTTCTCTTCTAATCCACAACAGTTCAACTGGTCCTCCTGATGTCTTCTGAAGAGCAAGCACATGACAGATGGCCAACTGTAATAGGAAGAAGAGCTAGCAACCATCGAGAGAGGGTACTGAACAGTGCAGGCCTGGTTTAAGAACAGCTACTTAGAATGTCTTTCGTCATCCTGTTTGTTGAAGCTTTCGAATTACAGGAGCAGCAAGCAGCTCAGCTCCCAGTCCTAGTTGCTAGCCTTGGCACTTTCTGGAGCTGTCTAGTGGGGGGGCAGGGCAAAGGTCACAAGAGCAGGAGCCTTGAGAGAGACATAAAGAGCCTTACAGAGAACTGGGGCAGCACTTATAAAGCCTGACCAAGCAGGTTCACCACAGCAGAGCCTAGGACTACACATGTGTATGCATGCATGCATACACACACACACACACACACACACACAGAGTTTCCTCCATTAACTTCACAGCCAAAGAAGAAAAAAAAAAAATCAAGCCTTTACTGACAACATTTCTCAATGTAAAAAAAAAAATTCTACAAGAGTTACAGAAACCTAAAATATGAGGGTCATAACACTTAATATTTGGTCAAAAAAGTGGCCAATGAATTATTAATTTCCCGCAAAGTATAGTGGCAATGCCTGTAATCACAACGCTTTGGAAGCAGAGTCAGGAGTCTGAGCAACACAACAAAACCCTTTGTCTCCACAAACAAAAACAAAATGAATTAAGAATAATTCACTTCTAAAATACTTTCTTGTGCGTGCATGCATGCGTGCCTGCATGCGTGCATGCGTGGAGTGCCTTTCTTAATTTCTCTCCATTTTATTTACTAAGGCAAGGCTTCTCAGAGAATCTGAACCTCACCAATTTTAGTTACTGTGGCTAACTGCTTACCACAGGGAACCCTGATGCTAGGATTATAGGAGGCTATCAAGTCCACCTGGCTTTCACCTGAGTTCAGAGAACCCGAACTTCAGCTCTCAGGGCCGTGTGTTTGTGTGTGTGTGTGTGTGTGTGTGTGTGTGTGTGTGTGTGTGTGTGTGAGTCAATGTCCTTCAAACTGTGTAGTCAACGAGAACTGTGCACTGTGGTCCCTCCCATGGCCTGCGCCATCATGCCAGGTTTATATACTGCTAGGGACCGAACTCAGGTCCTCATGTACGCTAGCATCTGAGCTACATCCCCAGCCCTGAAGAATTTTTAAAGCAAGAACCTAATTGATCTACCACAGGAGTACATGGCATCACCACTGACACCACAGGCAAGAATTTTAAAAGCCAGTTTCTAGAACAACCTATATACCCTGCCTTCACCCGCTGATAGAGAACAAGCAAAGTTTCCCTCGAACAAGAACTCTAAAGATTTTACTGGGGGAAAAAGCTAAAAACATTTTCATGTCTGGCTCTGGCCATATCAGTGACTCAGGCTCAACCCTTTCTTCTCTTGGATGTGGAGGCCATCACTGGCCACTTGTACTCTGACACAGGTAAAGGAGCCCTGCTTGAGGCCACAGCAGAGCTACAGAGAACAGCTGTGAGTCATTCAACTTTCTGAGCCTCAGTTCTCCACTGTACAGAAATATCTCTTTTAACCTAAGAGCAAATACAGGGCTCAACTCTCACTATTCAGCCAACTTTACGTAGGCCAGATCAGTGGCTGTACCTGTTTCATTTTAGGGTTTTTCACCCCAGAGAAGAGGTGAAGATCGATATAAGTTTAGCTTCCTATAAATGAACTATCCAAAAAATTTAAAAAGGATCCATCACTCCGAGGCAGGAACAACAGTTGTAGAAGGGTCATTCTTTGTCTCTAAGACTAGATCTAAAACTTTAGAAAAACAGTACAAGTGATTTTTTAAGGCATGACAAAGAAAAATTCTGGGAAGTCTATTAGACCCAGCCCCTGTCTGAGGCCAGACCAAACAGAAATGGAGTCACTAGCCCTTAGTGCCATGCAGTCAAACTGAAAAACAAAGGGGGTAGGTGTCCAAGCAGTGCCCACTAGAAGGTGCCTTTTATTTTGTTTATCGGAAATCAAAGTCAATTAGAGTCATACGTTTGCTGTTATTTTGCCTTTTGAAAGGTGCACACACACACACACACACACACACACACACACACACACACGAAATGATCTTTGTGTGATTTATCCATCCTTACTCAGTTAAGCGGTAAGTAAAAACCACGGCATCGGGTGTGATGTCAGACGCCGGAAGTGACAACCTTGTATCGCTACTTTGAGATGAGGTCCACATGTCTCCAGGCAAGCAGCTTTCTGTATATACAAGAACCCCGTGTCTCTGTTACTTCAAAGCAGAATACTGCAGCCCTGGGGTTTCCGAGGCACCTTCTGAAATGTGTCTGATTAGCAGTAATAGTTTGAAGGAGGAAAAAAACAAAATCTTCCATGTCAACCTAAAGCACACAAACCAGGACATATCTGGGAAGTGGGATTGTGAGTTGAGGAGTTTATCAAATTTGCCTGTAGGCTAATCTGTGGGCCATTTTCTTAATGACTGATATGGAGGGCTGAGCCCCAACAACATGGGTGGCGCCACCCCTGGGTAGGTGGGCCTGGATTGTGTAAAGCATGCTGAGTGAGCCGGTAAACAACACTCCTCCCTGGCCTCTGCTTCAGCTCCTGCCTCCAGGTTCCTGCCTCAACTTTCCTCAGTGATGAATGTGGAAATTAAGATAAAATAAACTGGCAGGCATGGTGAACCACATCTTTAATGCCATCTTTAATTCAGGAGGCAAACACAGGATCTCTGTGAGTCCAAGAATCAGCCTGGTCTACTGAGTTCCAGGACAGCCAGGACTATGTAGACCCTGTCTCAAAAAAGGAGAAAAAAAAAACTTTTGTTAAAGCAGGGAAATCCCTCCTTCCTTTTTCCTTTTCAGGGATGGACAGCTGATACAGAAAAAGAGGAGCTAGCAACTTGTAGGAATTAGACCCACCCCTAACATAACTGACAAGGTTACATGAACAGAAATAAGCCATAGGAGCACCTAGGCAGGTAGCCACCATCCTTCAACATATTGGAGATCCTAAACTGAGACTCAGTTCCATCTAGAGGATGTCTTACAAGACAAAAGGCAAGCACAAGCAGGTCCCAGGTTCCCTTTGAACACAGGAAACCTGATATCTTGAAGGACAGCCAAAGAAAGCACCCTGTGTTTCAGGGAAGGCCTGTGATTAAGAACACAAACATTGACCTGACAGGGTGTGTGCAGGGGAAGGAGAGAAATGTAGTGGATGAAGAAATGACTTTCATTAGCAGGGTCTGAAGCCTCTGTTAGCACCTTAGCCTTTGATGGACATGTATAGCCAAACCAAGAACGAGAGAGAGAGAGAGAGAGAGAGAGAGAGAGAGAGAGAGAGAGAAAGAGAGAGAGAGGTGCTTAAGTGTGCTGAGGTTTCAGTCAGACACTTAACACTGGGCTTTGAAGCAGAAATGTCCCCCACCAGTTCAAACGGCTGCTCCTGACAGTGACTCTATTTTAAAGAGCTATAGAAACCTTAGAAGGTAGGGCCTGGCTGGCAGAAGTAGGCCATCAGGCGCGTTCCCACCTCACTTCCTCCTCCTGTTAAGGAGCTTGCCCTTGTCCCATGGCTCCCCTGCTGGATAAATCAAAATGCTCTGAAACTGTGAACCAAAGTAAATAAACAAACTTTCTTCACAGAAGTTGACTCTACCAAGCATTTTAGCCACAGTGACAGAAAAGTAAATTGATATGCTTAATTAATTAATAAAATATAAGAAATTGCAATTTTTGTTAACATATATATAAACATAACAAACTATATTATAAATTATTTACATATAAGTATATAATTTATATATGTTTTGCTGGGCAGTGGTGGCGCACACCTTTAATCCCAGCACTTGGGAGGCAGAGGCAGGCGGATTTCTGAGTTCGAGGCCAGCCTGGTCTACAAAGTGAGTTCCAGGACAGCCAGGGCTACACAGAGAAACCCTGTCTCGAAAAACCAAAAAAATTATATGTCTATTATATATAATAAAATATAATCTATTATAATATACATAACATATTGTATTAATTATACAATTAATATGCTTGACTTATTTAAATAAAATTACATAAACTTTTTAAACTTTTTAAAATAAGGCTTCTTTACAAAATGTATTATCGCTATGCTTTCTTATCTGTTTCTACATTACGGTTACAGATAACTTAGGTTGAAAACAGAAAAGCGGTGAAGAATAACTTCATAGAAGCAGGCAGATCGAGAATTCAAGTCCAGCCAGGGCTATATAATCAATTTGAGATCAGGTTTTGCTATGTGAGAGGATGACATCGTCGTCGTCGTCATCATCACCACCACCACCACTTTAGAACACAACTGCTTTGATTTTTCTAGTGCCCATACACTGAAGGAAGTCAAGGTCAGCCATCAATGCTCCAGGCTCCGACCATGGAAGGTGACAGCTGTCCAACATAGAATCAACAGCAAGTCTGCTGCCTACCTAGGGAAAATTTCCTTCCTCAGCAGCTGGGAGGCACACAGGCAGGGCCTCCTTTGCCCTCACAACTCTCTCCCAAAACAGCAACAGCTGATACCAAAGCATTAATGGATAACGCAGTAATGCCAAGTCCAGAGCCCTTAAGATTCGGTTTCTGGACTGGGAGATTACTGGGTCAGGAAAGGGCTTGCCTTGGCAGCTCGAGGATCTGAGTTTGATACCCTGCTCTGATGTAAAAAGCTGGGCATGCCAGTGCATACACACAACCCCATCTCTGGGGAGGTGGAACCAGGCAGAACCTGAGACCCACTGGCCAGCCAGCGACATCTCAACCACACCAAGATGGACAGTGCCTAAGCAACAAGAGCTTAGGCTGGCCTCTGGCATGTACACATACACACTTGTTCACACATGCATGCCAGTACACACATGAGCACACACACATTGTTTTAAGTAAACCAGTTCCATTTTGGCAACCCCATTTAGACAAAGGGTTCCTACATCGATAGCAGGTGATAAAATATGGCAGACTTACTTTCTGATGGTGGAGAACTCCTTACACCCTGTAAACTTTAAACTCAATCACCAGTGAACAGGAAAAGATCATGGGACAGGAACTAGGACTTTGAAAGCACTTGATAAAAGTTAGCATCATCAGCAAATAAAATGCTTTCTGTTCCACACAGTACTGACTGAAAAGAATTAAAAGCTTCAAATTCTCTAGAAGCTCCAAAGTCCAAGCTGTCCCCTCTGTACACTGTGTCTGAATCCCCTCCAATGGCACAGTGCACTGCATCCCCAGGAGCCTCTGAGGCATCAGGCCTATTCAGAGCTCAAGATCAGGTGCGTGGTAGTAGTGGGAAGGGGGAAATGGACACATCTAAACATTGAAAACAAACACATACTGTTACTGCCAGAAGGAAAAGGGTGCTTCAGTGGACGGACATCTTGGAGAGGAGAGCAGAAGGGTCAGAGGGAGGAGGGCTGGTGTTTCCCAGGGACCAACAGGACAGACTGCAAGGCAGGCCAGCTGTGGCCTCTCATGACCAGTAGGCCAAAGAAGATTTCAAGAGCTGGAGCCTAATGGCAAAGAGCATCCATGGTGGACATGACAATCCCACAGGGGTCCACATCCTAGGAGGAACCAGACTACACTCAGAATTGATGCACAGCTTCCTGCAATCCCTTTAGGAAAGATAAATCGAAACTTCTTATATAACTTCTAACAACTTTTTTCCCTTAACCATGACACCTTAAAGTCAGGAGGAGAAAGGTGCCAGGCCATCCATGGCTGTCTCAGCACCTCAAATCCATCTACAGTAAGTTCGCAAGGAGACTGTAACCAAGCGAAAGCTGCTCAATCCAGAGAAGTCTGTCAGGCTGTCCTTGCTCTGAATGGAGATGTTCAATCTTACTAAACCCCTGAAGCAGTGGACAGAACCATCCATTCCTGTCCACTGGGGCATGGAGGCTTCGCAGCGAGCTATGACCGACTCTGGGTCAGGAAGCTGAATGAAGTCGGTTTCTGAAAAGAATCTGAGCGACCGAGCGAGCAAGCGAACAAGAGTATCTGACAAGTCTGGACTTGGCACAATCCATCCCATGCTGTGAACACAAGTTCTCTCAGCTTCAGCAACCAATGGCCAATTCTGCAGAATCCCAGCATCTCCAGCTTTGTTCAGATGTCACCACCAGGTTACTCTGCTGCTCCAGCAATAAGGAAACTCGAGGAATGGATCATACTTTCCCAGGACCAATATTTAATAAATGTCTCTGCTCTGCAAGGCTCTCACACATGAAAATTAGTTACCGCCTGCAGACTTGGGCTGCCTGAATATCAAATCTGTAATACCACCATGAAAATGCCCTTTGAATGAGAAGCACCCTGACTAACACGGGCGGCTGCCGGACTGCAGATCTGGTTATTCTCTTTGCCTCTGATTTCTACTCATTTTGCAAAAGCCAAACTTCATCCTCTCCACTTTGACAGCTAAAAACACCACTAAGCACAGGGCAAGCACTATCATTTAATCCAAAGTTTCTTCCAAACACCTCTGGACTCAACCCAAAGGAGAAGCCGTATTTGGCTGCTCCCTTCCGTCATTCCCACACTTGGTCTGCACCTACCCACTCTCCGAAGCCTCACTGGGCATATCCGGGAAATCTCATCAGAGAGGCTAGTTTCGACCTGTTCACCTCCCTTACCTTCATCTCCACACATGTTGGAAGTGTACCTATTTCATAATTCATACCGGGAAGGTTCACGGGCCAGACTCGCTTCTCTCTTTTGCTTTGGTTTCTCTGTAGTCATCATACAGCCCAACGTCAGGTATCCTGAATTTTGACATCTGGCCCACCTTTCTCTGAACACATCTGCATGGATGTCACACCTAAAGATGTATTGTCTTAAAATAGAGGTCCACGCTCACTAACACACTTCCCATTTAAAGCTGAAGTCTGCGTTCTCTGTCTGTCTCTCCCAGCTGCGCTCGGTGACACAGTTCTAACTACTGGAATGACATAAAGTTGGCATCATGTGACTTACAAAGCAAGGCTATAAAAAGCCACATGGCTCCAGCCAGCCTGTCTCTCCCAGGATTCTGCTTGAGAAGCACTGAGCAAGCTTGTAAGACACATATGAGAGACAAGGCTGACAGAAACAGGTATCCAAGGAACTCAGCAGCTGAAGTCTTCTAGCACCGCTCCTCCCTGTTAGAGCCCTGGGGCTCTGGGTGACCCCACCCTGAGGCATCAATCTTCCAGCTGAAAGCAGCAGGTGGGCCGTCAGTTGGTGTTTCAGCTGCTTTAGGGGAAGCTGGTTGCCCAGTGTTGGAATGGGCTGACGGCTCTCACACACTCACTGCTTCCCTCTGGGTGTTTAGTCCTTTCTGTGTTTTCTGGCTAGCACAGTTCTACACCCAATATGAAGCCCTTTCCTTCCTTTTTATCCTCACCTGAGTCTCTAGACACTCAAATTATTCTCCCTGAGGCCTCCCAGGAACCCAGTACACCCAATGTTCACAGCCTTCTCAACTCGGGCCAGGAACACAGTGGCTCGCCCTATCTGGCTTTCATTTGTCCTATGCATCAGCCAAGTGACATTTCTTAATCCAAATTCCTGACCCTCACTCACAGGACCCTTCATTTATACCCCCAAGGATCACCTTAACCCCAGGCACAGGGCTCACGCTCCTTCCGAGTCTTCCTTACAAACTCCCTTTCCCTCCCTTCTCTCTCTGTCACTTCTTCTCACTGTACATGTTCTCTGTCAGCTCAAACCCTTCAAAGACCACAGAGTGGCTTCAACACAACGCTTCTCTTGGCTAACGCCCAAAATGGAGGTGGCAGCAGACTGGGAGCCGAGCGCAAGCCGTAATTTCCGGTTCACAGATTGGTGTTGTTCTATCTTCGTGTGGGAGACAGAGATTAATACTCAGAACCTATGTTGGGGAGAAAGGGGGTTGGCTGTTTAAAAGAAAAAAGCCAGCCAAGATGGTGTGTAATCCTACCTGGGAAGGTGATACTGCTCTCACGTCATCTGCTTCCCGGTCTGTCAGTCCATATGTCCCTGAGCCTGAAGGTGGCCACGCTACAGAAATGTCTCTAAATCCATGGCGTTGGAGCTGCATTAGGACCCACTAAGTTCAAGTACTCCAGCATCACCTCACGTTCAGCTTCAGTATCAGTAACACCTGTAGCTGCTTGGGGCATTATCAATGTCAAATAGGTGAATTGACCGGCCCAATGGCTCAGAACCAGGAAAAGTCACATGAAACCTGAAAGCAGCTGTGACTTCATACCCAACATTCTTTGCCATTAACATTTCCAATTAGCTGTGAGTCAGAGGACAGACGGACATATAGGCTCTCACTTCTTAGCTGCCTTCCACACTCCACAGTAGCTATGCTACTGTCCTCCAAGGGAAAAGGGACACTGAATAAGTTCTTATTGACATTCAGTCGACGACATGTATGCCTCAGCCTGACATCACAGGTCAGAAGCCCAGATGTGTCTGTGCCAAGCACTCTGGAGAAGTTATCCTGTAAAGTAGGGTCATACCAGCACCTGCTTTCAGGGCTTGCCAGGATCCTTTAAAAAAGGACGATCTCGGATGCATTTATAAGGAAGGCTGGCACACAGCAAACACACCGGAAATGTTGTCATACTAAAAGGACTCCAGAAAATGCAAGCAATGGGGAGGGAGGAAGGGCTGACACCTTGTTCCTCCAGATTCTAATTTAGTTTTAATGAGCTGTGAGGAAAACATTTCTAAAAAGCATGGTGTGCCCTGCTCAGCAATCATATACTAAATTGGCCTTGGACCCAGTGTTATTTTCTTAGAAACAATAGACTTAATTAGGGTAGTGTTTTTTGTACAGCATCCAGCAGAGTAGATCTAGGGAAGCTGTGACCACTGTAACTGTGCCCCCATAAACAACTGAAAATGGTGTGAGGGCTGAGAGACTCGGAGAAAGCAACGTGCAGAGCACTTCCAGATGCCTGGAGCTCCTGTGGGCATCCCACTGGGGTTCTGATGCAAACCGCTGCTAGGTGTGGGTTCATTTCCCACAGTTTTAGAGCTCAGAGACAACCATGCTCTGAAAATTGTAAATGGACCATTCCAGCTAGGCATGGTCACCAGAGCACTACGTCCTCACAGCAACATTCAGAGAACGTATTCTAACATGCATTGAGGGGTCTGGCGCTGTGGCTCAGTGGGTAGAATGTTTGCGCAGCACACAGGAGGCTGTGGATTTGACACACTTCATAATTCAGAGTCAGTGTCACACAGCTTAATCCTAGCACTTAAAAAGGGAGCAGGGGGAACAGAGCTCAGACCACCACAAGCCCACCACCAAACAAGTCCACCACGCATCTCAGGCTCTGGAGACATGCGTAACACTGACAGGACACTCTAACAACCTTTGCCCAAGGCAAGCTTAGGCATCACGATCCGTACTACTAATCATCTCATGTAGACACGGCATTTTTACAAACACACTGCAGAAGGAAAGAATCAGTCCCTCTTCTATTTACAAAACACATTTTCCTGTGGTTTATATAAAGCTACAAGCATATTGGAACATATATTCCTGCCTCGCCGCCAAGCCAGTTTCTCTCCCTAATCTTTAGCTTTCTCTGTACCCTCCCATCTGACTCCATTGATGCTGAAGTCTCTCCAACCAGCACGTATAATGAGCCAGTGCTTCTAGTCTGACTCCTAGAAACATCCGTACTGAGCGTGGAGCAGCATCTCAGAGACGTAGCAGGCTGGATAAACCACACTCTATACTTTTCCTGGCCTGCTGATGAAGTCATTCCCTCCATGCCCATCCATCCATACTGGCTTCAACAGCCTGAGGATGCAGCAAGGATCACATGACCATTGAGTTTCCAGCCCAAAACTTCATACGTGCAATTGTTAAAACTGAATTTGCCTTTTTCTCAAGCTTGAGTATTTTCTTGAACATGAGTTAAGGTATATAAATAAATAGCTGAAACCACTGTTTTTAGTACAGATTACCAAAGCCTTTAAAGTCAGAAGGCAGATAAACTCCAAGGAAGAAGTATCAAAGGCCACTCAGAGACATTACACTATGCCCAAAACATCATGTAAAGGTATTTACTCTTCATACTACATTTTGCTAGTTAAATTGCATTTAAAAGTACAACATAGGGGTTGGAGGGATGGCTCAGCGGTTAAGAGCACTGACTGTTCTTCCAGAGGACCTGAGTTCAATTCTCAGCAACCACAGGGTGGCTCACAACCGTCTGTAATGAGATCTGATGCCCTCTTCTGGTGTGTCTGAAGACAGCTACAGTGTATTCATATACACTAAATAAATCTTTTTTTTTTTAAGTACAACATAGCCTAAACGGAAAAAATAAAAGAAAGAAAAAACATAACTGGCTAAGAAGAAGTAAGAAAAATAAACGGCTAAGAATTAGGAGAGACAATGATTTTGTGGGAAGGAAGGGCTGTAAAATGTGGACAGTGCTCGGGCAACAAAGCATACAGGCGGAGTGTGGGGAGGGAAACAGCAATGGGCGTGAGTTTTATCATGAAAAGTGAGCAGCTTAAAAAATATCACAAAAGGAATCACAAGCAGTTAAATTATCCACACCTCCTAGGAAATAGAATTTGAAACATAAAAATTACATTATTCAACCATAAGTTTTATTTTTTTAAGGCAGGAAGTCAACAAAGGAGAAAAAAATTAAGTAAGTAAAACGCCAAGCTATACAACTTATATAAACTTATAAACCATGGCAATAGAAGATTAGTATCTACAATATATAAAGAACTCTTCAAATCAACAACAACAAAAACACAGGCAATAGATATTTCTCTGATAAACAACAATATGCAAAGATGCAAATCACTCCTCACCATCAGAAATGCAAATCAAAGCTACAATCAGGCTTACGTCATCCTTTAGGATGACCACAACCACGAGAACCACAAGAAAGAGCAAGTGTTGGTGACAATGTAGAGAAATCACAACCCTGTGCACCACCGGTGGGGATCATTTCAGAAAACAATACACAGGTTTTTCCAAAAACTAAAAGGTTGGTTAGCGATATTGCCAATGGATGCCACATATATCTGAGAAGGCAGTATCGAAGGAGCTATGGATAGGCCCATGTCTGCTGTGTCCTAGTCACAGAAGGAAGAAGTGGAAGGAATGTGGAAGGGCAGGCGAAGAACACAGAAAACGTAGAACACACATGCACAGAATGTCCCCAGTGCCCAGATGACAACCTTATCACACATTACACCGTGGATGAACCCTGAGGACAGGGACACAGCACCAAATGCAATAAGCCAAGACAAGAGAGGAACCGCCACTCACCCAATAGGCTTAAATTTAACACCTGGCAATCCTCCTGCCTCAGCTTCCTGGAGCACTGAGATTACAGGAGTGACTACCATGTCAAGCTAAGTTCTAAATACTTTTTATAAGAAAAATGGCAATAATTTTTTTTCTACTAACAACTATTAAAAGTTCTAACATCCACATACTCACCATACTTCAGGAAATCCATGATAAACTGTTTCTCTTACGGCATTATTTATAATGACAAAAATGGAATACAACCTACAAACAGCAGAGACATCAATGTCAATGTACCAATGATAGTTACCAGAAACTTTAGGAAGTCCCTTCATGGTCACATGATACCAGGGAAACCAGGGTCATCTCTTGGGCTTCTTACTCATTAATGCAGGAATTGAAAAAGGGTCTCCTACTGAATGCAGTTTCAAAGAAAACCCCAAGAAAGGCAAGCTGTAAATCTCAGCAGCGTGGAACCTTTGCAGCACTGAGTAGAGGAACACGATGCAAAGGAAGAGAGAAAGCCATGATGTTTTGTTTAAGCCATCATGGCAGTCAGGCACATGGCAGAGGAGACACATGACAGGGAAGAGACCATTAGAAAATGAGTAGAAAGGACCAAAGTAACATAGTGTGTGTGTGTGTGTGTGTGTGTGTGTGTATACATGCATACATATATGTATATATGTGTGTGTGTGTGTATACACATATACATTTGTATATGTGTATACACACACACATATATTTAGGTTCTAGCCAATGCCCAAAAGAAGGAGAAGAGAAGGAGACATTATATCCTTCTGTGCTGGGACAGGTAGACAGCCTCCCACAGGAACAAGGAGGCAACAGCAGAGAAGCAAGGAGTTGGGGAGGGAAAAGCAATCGTCTCATCAGTGGGTAATTACTCCTCCCACCGCCATGGCTTAACTTAAGGTGAAACCACCTCTGTAAGAAGTGGTCCTTGGCCAGATGCTAGACTAGTACACTAGATGAACTCTGAAAAGAGGGGAGAAATGAATCCATTCCTTCCTGAAACATTACAACAGTGAAACCATGAACCCATTGTCTTTTTCAAAGCTGTGGTAAATATTTTATTATCTAATTGCATCCAAAGCAAACTGTAAACATAGTATGATTCTGACAAACATTATTCAAGATATTCAATAATAATTTAAAAAACAGCTGTGTAGCCGGGCAATGATGGCACACGCCCTTAATCCCAGCACTTGGAAGGCAGAGGCAGGCAAATTTCTGAGTTCAAGACCAGCCTGGCCTACAGAGTGAGTTCCAGGACAGCCAGGGCTACACAGAGAAACCCTGTCTCGAAAAACCAAAAAAAAAAAAAAACCAGCTGTGTATGCTGCTGTGTACCTACCTATTATGTCAGCATTCGAGGACCAAGAAGGTTAGCCCATCCAGAGCTACCCGATGAGAGACAGGGAAAGGCAGAGAGGAGGGGAGAAATGCAGATGGAGGGGGCAGAAGGAGGGAGAGGGGAGGGAGGGATAGAGGGGAGTGGGAGGGGAAGAAGGGAGGGAGGGGGCATCAGGAAGGAAAAGGAATGAGGAGAAAGCAGACATTTCTACAGAAAGAAAACTGAATACGCTCACAGCATCTCCACTCAATTTGCCTGGGCAGGTTAACTGTGGGACTCATTTGGAAATAAAATCTGGCAAGAATAGTAAAGGAAAAATCTGACAGCAAACTAAAACAAAAAGAAACAACAGAGAAGGAGATACGCCTTCACATCATGTCTCACATCTCGTGAAGTTAGCTACGGGCAGTGAACACACAAATCAAGGAGGGAAGAAAGAAAGCAAGAGTGTGCTGTCTCACAACAGCGGTGCCTGCAATCGGTAGAGGGGAGCTGTTGGATAAGAGATGGATGGTGTTGGGAGCCGGGCGAACAGAAGGGTAGGGGTGTTCTCTCCCCCTCTCCTCTCCTGTTCTCTTCCTCCTCTTCTTCTTTTGGTTTTTGGAGACAGGTTTCCTCTGTGTAGCCCTGGCTGTCCTAGAACTCTCTCTGTAGATCAGGCTGGCCTCAAATTCAGAGATCTGTCTGCCCTTCCTCTCCAGTATGCTGCCACCACCCAGCTGAGATATTGAGATTCTTAATTCACACCTCCAATTAAAATAAACTCCAGATGAACGAAAGACTTAAATGTAAAAAATAAAACCATAAAATGTGAAGTCAGAGTGAAGAAGGCATTTCTAGGAATGATTCATAAGCTAGAAGCTATAAATGAAAAGAATCGTTGGTTAGTATTCCTGCTTGGAAAAAAGAAAATCACCATAAAGCACAGAAGCCAGCTAAACCTAGGGAAGGCAAACACCAGCCCCTCCCGTCTCGGACAGAAGACTGAGCTTCACAGAACAAACAGGGAATTCAGACAACGCAACAGAAAAACCAGCAATGATTATGGCTGAACGTTTTGCTGAAAACGAAATGTAAATTTGAAACATCCAAAAAGAGTGGATGAACTTTGCTCTCAGAAAAGGACATCTGCCTGTGGTTCTCACAGCTGAGGCCAATATAGGCTACTGGGCTACTTGGTGAGAACTTGTCTCCAGGTAAGGAGAGGAAGAGGGTGTTGAAATGGGGTGGGGATAGAGATGGGGTGGTGAGGGACAGGTAGGGAGAGGAGAGGAGGAGTCATCTTTCTTTTGTAAGACAGGTACAGCTGAGAATGTGCAGGAACACAGCAACCACACGATGTGAGGAAGCAGACACTCACACACACCAGTGGAATAATTGGCAGAGTTTCTATGGACAGGAGTTGGCACAATCAAAAGTGAACAGTCACACTGCTCTAAGAATTCTTCCTAGGCGTGATGCACCACATTCAAAAAAAAAAAAAAAGTGCCAGGGAGATGGCTTAGTGGGCAACAGTGCTAGAACTGCAAGAGAGTGCCTGCTGCCAGGCGGTGTGGCATGCC
Organism: Rhabdomys pumilio; assembly: GCA_030674055.1. Lineage (NCBI taxonomy): Eukaryota > Metazoa > Chordata > Mammalia > Rodentia > Muridae > Rhabdomys > Rhabdomys pumilio. Next base: position 68,874,450 of record JANHMN010000012.1, read on the forward strand.
TTTGATCCCAGCACTCAGGAGGCAGAGGCAGGCACCAGTGGATCTCGGTGAGTTCAAGGCCAGCCCGGTCTACAAAGTGAGCTCCAGGACAGCCAGGGATACACAGAGAAACCTCATCTCAAAAAAATAAAATAAAATAAAATAAAATAAAATAAAAAACACACATGTAAAAAATGCAAGATAGCACTACCAATGCCTACAATCCCAACACCAGAGACAGAGACAAGAAATTTCCAGGAGCTCATCAGCCTGGCTAAAATGCAGAGCTTCGGCTTCAGAGAGAGACTGTATGTAAAAGAGTAAGGTGGAGAGAGATAAAAGCACCTGCCTTGCTCTGGCCTTGGAACACGCACACACACAGCAATGCAGTTGCTGGGGACATGCTCACTGTTAGAGTCTTACCTGGGTTCCATTCCCCAAACCCAGTTCACCCAGCAGCTCCATCAAAAGAAGGAAAGGAAAAACTGTTCTGGATATACATGCAGGCAAAACACCTATACACAAAAAATAATAAAATTACAATATATATATACAAATATATATATATATATACATATATATATAAATAAATATATATATACACACACACATATATATATGTATAGATAGATAGATAGATAGATAGATAGATAGATAGATAGATAGATAGATAGAT
>JANHMN010000012.1:68880962-68896818 GCA_030674055.1 Rhabdomys pumilio
ATGAAGGTAAATTTGGCTTAGGAGGAAACTCTGTAATACAAAACAGAACTCCATATGTCTGGGGGTGCAGCTAAGTAGTAAATATGTAGGCCTAGCATGTGCAAAGATGGTATATTTGAGACTAGCATGGACTGTGTAACAAGATGCGAGACCCTGTCTCAAATAAAGAAAACACCCCTTATCCCTTATCCTTTGAAGAATTTACATACTCATTCACATGTGTAAATTTTTTCGTCTTCCTTCCTATTCAGGAACCCTGTGTTGTACCACTGGAACACTGCCCAAAGGGCACATCCCATAGCTCCCCAGGCATAAGCAAAGTTTGCTAGCTGGGCCTCAAAGAAACTATTTAGGGAAGCAGAAGAAGATGGGACACAAGTTTGGAGCTAGCCTGGGCTACATAGTACTACCAGTGGGAGGAGGAGGGGATAAGAGAGGCAGGCAGGCAGGGAAGGAGGGCGGGAGGGAGGAGGGAGAGGAGAGGGAGAGAGAGCATTAGTCTCCCCTTTGCCTTTGCACCTACAGGAACAAGGGATATGGTGCAAGTATGAGGAGGAAAGCCAAGAATGGCTGACACAAACGAAAAAAGCAGAAAGAATCTGGTCACATAGACCTGCCTTGTTCTGGAGAAAAATTAATGTCAGCTTTGTAAAGCTATTAATATTTGAGCTCCTGTTACATGACTCAGGTGCAACCCTGATACAGGGGTATTTTGCAACCAATCCTATAAGCCTGGCATGGTGTTGCTCGGCTGCAGTCTCAGGGCTTCGGAGATAGAGGCAGGACAATCAGGAGGTGTGGTCACACTTGCTTACATAGTTAGAAGTCAGCCTGGGCTCCATGAGACCCTGTCTCTGTTTTTGTCTCAAAAACAGAGACAGAGAGTTAGAGATGTAACTTAGCTGGTGGAGTGCTTGCCTAGTGTTCATGAAACCCTGGGGTTTATACATATGAGGCCTAGGTGTGGTGGTTTGAATATGCTTGGCCCAGGAGTGGCACTGTTAGGAGGTGCGGCCTTGTTGGAGGAAATGTGTCACTGTGGGGGTGGGCTTTGAGAGACCCTCTTCCTAACTATGTGGGAGCCAGTCTTTTCCTATGGGCCTTCAGATGAAGATGTAGAACACTCAGCTCCTCCTGTACCAAGCCTGGATGCTGCCATGCTCCCATCACCTCCTTGATGATAATGGACTGAACCTCTGAACCCATAAGTTAGCCCCAATTAAATGTTGTCCTTATAAGAGTTCTAAGTCATAGTGTCTCCTCATAGCAATGAAAACCCTAAGACACTAGGCTGGCCCCATAATCTTCTGTTAGCAGCCTCACAAGTAGCTGGGACTACAGACATGAACTGTAGCATCCAGCTGGGTACTTCTGTAAGCTAAACCATAGGTGAATTTAAAAGAAACAGCAAATTGTTTTCCCAAAACATTAATTGAAACAAGCACACATACTGAAGAGAAGAGGAAAGAAGGTATAGACAGACGGTATGGCTCACTTATATAGGACAATTTTAGCCTGCAGAAGACACTAGGCTTGATCCCTGGCCCTGTCACTAAACAAATAAATAACGGAAGGAAGGAAGGAAGGAAGGAAGGAAGGAAGGAAGGAAGGAAGGAAGGGAGGGGATGGCACCCTATCATACATACCTCCTCAGGCTGAAAGCCAGCAAGAGTCACACAAAGTGGAGAGACGTCTGAGAGCTTTCTGAAGCAGCAGCCCTGAAGTCTGGGGCAGGGATGGGTAAATGGTGCCAACACAGGCACTGGCTTTTTCGGGTTCTCTCCTTGCATCTGCATTAGACCATCAGCTACTCCTTGCCCACACTTCCAGCTAAGAGTGGCCATCAAAAAGCTTATGTTGGGAAAGAGGCCAAAAGCCCTGACAGTGTCTGCAGGCCTGTCAAGGCAGGAGAGTTCAGAAAGACAAGCCTGTAGAGGGTCATGGTCTATAGAAAGGGTACAGAGGCAACTGTTTGGTAGTGAGGCCTCCTTCCCCCGACAAAACTGGGAGTTGTTTTCTAAAGCCAGGAGCCAGGGCTGTGGCCTTTCAGGAGCCTAGACATAGAGTTGCCAGATAAAATAGAGGACACCTACTTCAATTTAAATTTCAAATAAATAACAAGTTGATTTGTTTGTTTGTTTGTTTGTTTGTTTTAATATTAGTTTATTCCCCCCATAATATTTGCAATATATTCTACTGAAATTTTTTGTTCATTATTCACCCAAAATTCTTAGGCACCATATATTTTTATTTGCTAAATGTGACGAACGACCCCAGGGCAGTTCTGACTTTCTGACTAGTCAAGAGGCACTTCCAAGCACAGTTTGGAAGTCATTATAATCCAGAAGAAAGATCAGCCTTCCCTGCATGGACTCTGAAAGTTCAAGAGGCTAAGAGGTTAAGAGGCCCAAGAAATCAAAGTCGACTTTGGAAAGAAATCTATTTAATGTCACATAATTAACACTGAATTGCTTAAGGCTATATTATATAGCTCCCTCTTATATCCTCACAGGTGTGTAAAAGACTGCGAAGATGAAACGAAGACGTTAGATATGTACAGAAACAGGTATTGGCCGGAAAGAGTACTTAACACTAATGGAGTTTTGACATACAGTCCCTAAGGAGGAACAGGAAATGCTCTCACCGCATTGATCTGGGCTATGTCGATAAAAGCCGTAGACCACTTAACTCCCCTGTATGTTCCTAAGCCGCTCTGAATTCTGAGTATTCTGAGTACATTATGAGGGCTGGGAAGGGGAAAACCACAGAAGAACACAGCCCCTTTCCTCCTGAGCATTCTCCACTGCTGTTGTCAACAAGTCTCATTTTCCCATCTATCCTGAAGACAACCCAGGGTATAAATATCACTGCTATTTTAGGATCGGTGATAACATAATCTACGATTCTATTATATTTTCTTCTTTTTGTTCAGTTCTTGGGAATTAATCCAGGATGCTGCTCATTCTAAACAAGGGCTGTAGCAGGTGAGCTACACACCCAGAGCTGGAGGTGAATCCGTGTCTTACAGAACGTTTCACTGTTTCCAGGATTAAAGTTAGCTTTCCTAAGTATCAGTGTCCCTAAGTATCAGCACCAGTAGCCTGCAAATAGAATAGGCTAGCCCACAGGAACGGGAACAGTGCTGAACAGCCCAGCCTATACCACTGCTCAAAGGCAAGGCTACAATATTGTTACTGTGTAGCTGAATCAGCACTAAATGTCGCCTCTTAAACCATCACTATCCTGGGCCTCTCACTGAATGTCTCTGGTTCACTCTTCTCATCTCGAAATTCTGTGGTCACGCTTTACGATAAAACCACCAAAAGTATTTAAAATGTATTCTACTGACATAAAATTTATATACCATAAAATCTATTCTTTGGAGAATTCAATGGTTTTAAGTTATCTTCCCAATGTCTATCTGTGCTTACTCCTCCCCAAGGCTACTAAAATTACAGTCAGGTGACAAACCCACAAGGACAAAGAGAGTGCACAAAGCTGAGTGATGATCATTGATCTCCCAGGGCTGAGCAAGCCGAATGCTAACCTGGAAGTGCAGGGTGCCAACTACACACACAAAACTTTCCAAAAGCCTCCAGATTTACCATCAGCAGCTTGTGGGTACAAAAGAGTTCCAAAGAGGAGGAGAAACCCAGGCGTGTGCTGCACACCTGAAATCCCAGCACTCAGGGGTAGAAGGAGGATCACAAGTTCAAGACTATCCTTGGCTATGTTGTAAGTTCCAGGCCGGCCTAGGCTACATAATGCTCTGTCTGGAGGATGGAAAAAAGGCAAAAGGATGAGCTAAAGAGCTAATTAGAAAGTAGGAGGTCCCTCCTTCCCCAAAAAGAATGTAAGCAAGAGAGATGTGGAGACACAGACAAAAGTCACAATTAAAAAAAAAATAGTTCACAGAGGAAAACAACTATATAAATTGAAAAAATAAATGGACTTTTAAAGTTGTCATTATTACATTCAAGATGAAAAACATCCTTTGGTTGGTGTGTGGCTCAGTGTGTGTGTGTGTGTGTGTGTGTGTTTGTACACATGCTCGCACAGCAAGGATGCACAAAACTAAGTAGCTTCTGCCAGGCAGCAGGTGCACACCTTAATCCTATCACTCAGGAGGCTGAGGCAAGGGGATCTCTGAGTTCAAGGCCAGCCTTATCTATAGAGTGCATTCCAGGAAAGCCAGAGCTACATAGAGAGACCCTGTCTCAAAAAATTAAATAAATAAATAAAACAAATGTATATATTTACATAAATATAGTATATATGTGTTGCATATAAATATGGTGTGTGGCTCAGTGTGTGTGTGTGTGTGTGTGTGTGTGTGTGTGTGTGTGTCCTTATCCTCAGACCCTGTGGCAGAAAAACAACTTTATAAGGTAAGTCTGAAGATGCTGAGATAGGGAAACGAGGCTAAGGAATTTAGCCTAAATTACTGGGTAGGCTCAATCTAATGAATCAGGCATAGTGGTGCAAGCCTGGAGTCCTGGCTCTAAGCAAAAAACAAACAAACAAAAATCAAAGGATTCTCTTCTGGCTGGAAGCTGAGACATGCCACAGAGAAACACAGAGAGCAGAAAACATGGGGGGAAGTTGGCCCCTGTTAACTACTTCAAGATGGATGAAGACAGCCATGAGCTGTAGATTGTGAGAGGAGCTAGAAGAGTCCCTGACTGATATTGAAGACCCCCAAACTCAGGAGACCCTTACTCAAATCTCGGGAAATCATGACCACACAAAAATCTCAAACACCGTACCTGGATGCAATCAGCAGAGGTTTATTGGGGAGAGAGTTGGCTAGCCAAGGTCAAACTACATACTCACACAGGAATAGAGTTTTGACCTCGAGTGGCGGGCTAAGGGGCCTTTTAAAGAGGAAAACCACAAACCAGGGGAGTGAGGAGGGGGTGAGGGGTTGCCAAGGATACATAACATAAAAATAGCAGAACATTCCAGAGGAGCCCAAACCTAAATGATACAGGATCATGTGGAAAGCACTCTGCACACCCATTCCTTGCCCAACTATCTCTCAGTTGTTACCCTGTCACTCTGCCCAACTATTTCTCAATTGCTCCGGCCGCAGACCCACCTAGATGACTTGCATCTTTTTTATAGTCAGGAATGTGTCTTCCTGCTTTGGGCTTTCCTCACCCACAGATGGGTTCTTTTCCCTGAGGCTTGAGGAATGTAATCCAGCAAGTGTCCTCTGATTCAGGGATAATGTCCTCCACCCGGAATGTATCTTGGGGCAGTGAAGGCCTGAAATCTTACATTCAGTTCCGCTTTCTTGGAACTAGTGAGCCTGTATATATTTTATAAAATGGTCTTTATAATTTTTCACTCTACAATATCCATCAGAAATCAACTTATGCCAATGACCTTGATAAGCAAAACACAGGGTTTTCCCGAGCGTCTCCAGGAAGCAGGCAGCCCTCCTAGAGCCTTGCTTTGTACATGGCAGACCACTGATCGTCATAGCTATGAGACGATACATCTATTTCAACCTACTATATAAAGTAAATTTCCAAAAGAGGAGACAGAAAATAGAACTGAAAAATAGAGAAGAAAATTACAAGACTGATCCAAAAGACCAAACATCCAAAAGGAATTTAAGGAAGAGAGATGCAGGAGACACATAGAGGAAAATCTTCAGCAAGATCATTCAGTGAAACCCTTTCCCCTCCCACCAACTACAGGACAGAATTTCCAGACTGAGAGCATTCACCGAGGACCCAGAGCAAGGTGCACATCTATCAAACTCAGAACAATGGAGACAAAGGTACTAAAGTGTTAGAGATGAGAAACAAGCCACACAGACAGCAACACACTTCACTGGGCCTCTAGGAAAATGGAGATGGGGGTCATGAGTTCAAGGTCATCCTCAGCTATACAGTGAGTTCAAAGCCAGCCTGGTGCATATGAGACCCAAAATAAAGTGGTGAGGGAGAGTAGGACATGCACGTCTGTAATCCCAACTCTCCAGAAACTGAGGCCAAAGAATCATCTCAAGTTCAAGGCCAACCTGGGCTACATAGCAAGAGCTCATCTCAAAACACCAGAAAAAGACAAAAAGCAGAAGAACAATAATTCCAGACTTCTAAACAAGAAGCTTAGCCTCACTACAGGAAAGTGATTCTCCATGTTCTCTTGTAAGAGTCCACAGTTCACCAAAGAATGATACCCCAGACTCAAATAGTATGCAAAAGCAAAGAGCATTTTTATTCTGCAGAAGTCCAGCATGCTAAGGTCTCTCATTCCACGATGGAGACCACCAAATAAGCTCACAGGCCTGATTTAAAGCACATTAGGGGAATTCCCAGGTAGGTGACTTATATCTTAATTTGTTGGCTCCATCTCTAGGGACCTTTCAGAAACATTATTGGGGCACGGGGGCCTGAAAACTGTTGCTGGGGAAGTCTGGAAACTGTTACTGAGGAAGTCTGTAACTGTTGGTGACCCATTATTCTTGCCTTAGGCTAGGTAGAAGGGGCAGTTTCTGATGGTGTAAGACACCCCCCCCATGAAGGGAGGACCTCCCTCAAGCCTCAGGACCACCCAATAACTCACAAGACACCATTCTTGATGCAACAGCAAGAGGTATATTTCAGGATCAGTCGACTGATGGTCAATTCGTAACCCACAAAGGGGTAGAGGAATTGACTTCGTGGGCTGGGAGTGGAGGGCTTATATAGGACAGAACCACAAACCAAGGGAGGGTGAGGGGGTAACCAAGGAAACATAACATAAAAACAGTAAAAACCTTAAAAGGTCTCAACCCAAATTTAGTCAGAGTAATTCAGAAAACATCTTATACACTTATCTTTTGTAAGGATATAACCTCGCCCAACCATTCATCTTGTGGTCAGCCAGTTCCTGGGACCACCCAGATGACTTGCATCTTTCTTTGTGGTCAGGAATGTGTCTTCCTGCTTTGGGCCTTCCCTACCCACAGGTGGGTTCCCTTCCCTGAGGTCTGAAGAATGTTAATTAGTCCCTCCCTTCCTCTCTTGAATGTTAATCCAGCAAGTGTCCACTGACTCAGGGATGATGTACCCCTCTCAGAATATAGAATGTATCCCAGGGCAGTGAAGGCCTAAAATCAGTTCCGCTTCCTTGGAACTAGTGAACCTGCATTCTTTTGCTCAGGTCTAAGGGTCATAAAAACTTTCTATATTTTTCATAAGTTTTCTATATCTTTCAATGATGGTAGGGCAGTTTCTGACTAGCTGCCTGAAGCCTGGGGTTTTTTTTCTGGGGGTGGGGGTGGGGGTGGGAAGGGTTTCAGTAACTGACTTACCTGGGCTTGGAAACAGAGATTTAGGCCTAGTGTCCTGAATTGCCAGTATGAAGCCTGTCATGGAGTCAGCCTGTCTCACTCCTGTGTGGAAGGGACAGAGGCAGGGTGAGTGGGAATATCATAGAGGTGAGTAGTTATACAGTTACACAATCGAGGGTGAGTGTTCCTCACTCACAGTGAGACACCCATCTCAAACAAACAAAACAAGCCATTTTTTTTTTTTTAAGTTAAGTTTTAAAAACTAAAGAAACTATAAGTGGAATACTCAGATTATCTCGCTTGATTCCACAGGGGTCTTAGAACCATTCTCAGAAATACTAATTTCCCATCAATAGCTCCCTGGCACCTCTCCATGTTCTTCATCTTGATCTTTAGGGGTCGTTATTTTGCACATGGGTAAGTCCTAAAGCCATCTGAGTTTCTGTCCACTCTCCTTGCCTTCAGCTCACCATTTTGAGAATCAAGTACACGGGGTTAAGCTGGTGTATCAAGAGTTATCCATCCTTGAACCATGAACTAGAGAAGACATCCGTCTAAAAACAAACCGATTTATTATCTATGCATCCGATCCCATGACAAAGTGTTCTCTGACATCCGCCCTTTATCCCCTTAGCCCATCATTATAACTGGTACTGGATGATTTCAAAGGGAGAGAAGGAAGGCTGGGAACACTCGAAGATTTGTTAAATACTGTAGTCTCGCAGTAATCTGTGTCTTCTACAGGCAGTTTTGGTGTGAGTGAGGGGACTGCAAAGTGTGTGTGTGTGTGTGTGTGTGTGTGTGTGTGTGTGTGTGTGTGTGGTGTTGCTGTTGTTGTTATTGTTGTTTTCCACAAGAATGTGAGACACATAAGAACTTTGACTTTGCATGTGTGATGAGAAAACTACCATAATCCGATTCTCGAATGCAAAAAACGTTTGGCCTCTGAAATGCTCAGGTTGCCTAGGAATTACTTGTAAGCTGCACGTTTATGTGTACATTACTGGCACACATGATAGGGGTCTCGCCTGGGAAGTTCTCAGAAGGATCAGAGCGAAGAAAGACTGTGATAGACACAAGAGAGGCCTCATGTCTTCCCACCAGGAACTGGGAGCTAAAATGGTCTTCAGAGTGATTCCACACTGAAGTCTGACTCCAAACTTGCACCTGAAGGCTGACTCATCCTAGGGCGTAGGGTCCCCTCAGGAAGTGATCTTGGGTAAGGTGGCTCTCTGTGGTTGCGAATAGATCTCAAAACGGAACTTTGCTGAGAGCCATCAGCTGGTAACCTTCCCAGGCCTGGAGGAGGAAGACAGATTTTGTGACATGACTCTGCACTCTCTGAGATCATACCACTTGATTCTGCACTCTCTGAGATCATACCATTTGATTTCTACCTAAGCTGTAAATCATTAACATAGACCTGTAAAGGATGGAGACGTACTGAAGGGGAAATAAAACCTAAACCTATCTTACAAGAAAACTGGACTTGAGAACATGAAGAAGGGTTGGAGGTATGGCTAAATGGTAGAGCATGTTCCTAGCATGCGTGGAATGAGGGCCTTCTTTTAACAAAGAGGAGGACGGCCGGGCAGTGGTGGCGCACGCCTTCAATCCCAGCACTTGGGAGGCAGAGGCAGGTGATTTCTGAATTCGAGACCAGCCTGGTCTACAGAGTGAGTTCCAGGACAGCCAGGGTGACACAGAGAAACTCTGTCTCGAAAATCCAAAAAAAGAAAAAAAAAGAAAGAAAAAAAGAAAGAGAGAGAAAGAAAGAAAGAAAGAAAGAGGAGGAGGGGAAGAGGAGAGAAGGTAGGCTGTTCCCATAAGCAGATATTAGAAAGTGGTCTCAGAACCTACTTAGAGGGTATCTGACAACTTGGAAATAATATACTATACTATTGCTAAGACCTTTCCAAAGAAGTTTCGTGTGTGTGTGTGTGTGTGTGTGTGTGTGTGTGTGTGTGTGTGTGTGCATGTGCATGTGCACATGTGTTGAGACAGGGTCTCTCTATTTAGTCCTGGCTGTCCAGGAATTTGCTATGTAGACCAGGCTGGCTTCAAACACACAGAAATCCACCTGTCTCTGCCTCCCCCTAAATGCTGGGAGTGATCGCATACCATTATGCCCAGCCACTTCTACATTTTTAGCCCAGCTTTTCTTCTCAAAAAAATTAGCTAGGCCACTTACTCCATGGACTTTGTCCTAAACAGCAGATGCACTCCACTCATGCATCAAACAAAGTAAAAGGCAACCTTTTTGAGGGGCATCTCTTCCTCTCACTTAGCTTTCCTCTAGCTTCCTCCCCAGGGAAACTCCGCCCTCACAGAAGCTTTCAAAGAAATGAGCTTGCAGGTGCTGCTTGGGGGGTGGGGAACCTGCCCTCCCAAGTAAATCATCTAAGGCCTCCATCTCAGCCAAGGGACTCAGGAATCCTAGTTATTGACCTGTAGAAGAATGCTCTGAAAGTATCTCCTATGGTTTTCAGTGCTCTTAAAACTCTGCGCTAAGTAAACTGTGAATCCACACATCATGCTCAGATGCTGACACTGTCCAAATCAATGTGAACACACACACTAACACCCTGACTCTCCCCCCACTCTGGGAGCCAGCCTGCTGCCTTGCAAAGAAAGGCACTGAAATATTAATGTTTTAGATTTTCCATTAATTGCTTTTACATGTCTGAGGCTTTGCCTGCATGCATGTCTTTGTACCACGTGTGGTGTGTGCCTGGTACCTGAAGAGGACAGAAGAGGGCATGAGATCTCCGGGGCTGGAGTGAGCCATCGTGTGGGTTGTTGTTTTGTTTTATAATTTACTCATGTGACTGTTTGCACATCTTTAGCAGTGTGTTTAAAGGAGGCGTGCATAACACAGTGTTGTGCTTGGTGTGTCTCGGTTATAAGCCGCTTCTCCTGTTGGCACCTCTGCCTGCCACCTTTGCTACCCTCACAGTCACGGGCTCTGAACACGTCCCTTGACTGTGTCTTTATGATAAGCTAGCAGTTCTTCACCTCGGCTTCCTGGGAATGCTGAGTGTCGGCTGCCATATCATCAGTGCTTGCAACCAGGAAGCACTTAGAGAAGCCACCTCCATCATTTGCTTGTGAAATCCTCTTGTGAGCGTTATGATCATCAACCAGCCCTGAAGGGACTCTGGACAACTGGACCATAGAGACCATGGCTCTGCTAGGCCTTGCCCGTCTCCCTCAGCCTCACTAAAAGCCATTAGTTCCTAAAGCTAGCCACCAAGGTCTAACCGAATAGTGGTCATTTGACCACTTCCTTCTCCTGAAACAGACTACCAATGTCTATAAAGTATTTAAGTCCAGCAATCAAAAGCTCCATTTGGCTCACCTAATTAACATGTCCAATTAAAATTAAATACCTCATCAGCTACCGCGTGGAGAAACTGAAACACTTCCTCCAGGGTGGCAGAAAAAGGCTCTTAAGACTCAGAAACCTGGTATGTAACTCAGCAGTCAGAAGGCAGAGGCAGGCGGATCTCTGGACAGCCTGGTTTTACATAGTGAGCTGCAGGACAGCCAGTGCTACAAAACCATACCATGTCCCAAAACAACAACAAAAAAGACTCGGGAAGCTAGCTACCTGGTCCCCACTCTGTCCCATGGAGAATTACTCAAGATTGTCACTGGAGCAAGGAGACTCTTTTGTGAAACTGCTGACAAGCTGCAGTGATATCTAGGGATACAGTTTTCATGAGTCATCACCTACCCTGGAATGGGCTTCTTGGTGTTGTAGTTGTCTAGGAAATACCCAAGAGTAACTCCAATAAGCTCACTGGTTTACTGAGCTAGATTTGAGTAGAACTGACGTCTGTTGATTTGATCCATACTGGTACCCTGCCTGATGTGAACAGATATCTGTTTACATTTCCTTTGGTAAAGTCAAATAAATGGAAGCATGGCTTTGATCCAGACAGAATGTCCTCTCTTCTTTTATGCCAGTTGGTACGATGAGTCCTGGAAGACAGTGTCCAAGCATCATTGTGGCCTTGTCTTGCCAGCCCTCACCGGTTCATCTAAGTGTAAACCCTCTTCCTTCTTTATTAGAAGAGAAATTCGTGCCTCCTTCTGAATGCTTTGTCACCAAAGATGACATGGACCACCAGTAGCTGCCCTGAGGAAACACTTACCTAAGCAGTAGTCAGTGAGTGAGTTCCTAGAAACGAAAAACCTGAACACTAGTCATGGCCGGCTCCTAGGAAGAGCAATGCAGAAGCTTCTCAGGCCCAGGGAGCAGTACTAATTTTGTATTCATACGCCGAGACTTACAAACAAAATTTAATTCAGGAATCACTTCGCTGAAAACTGTTTAATCTAAGCTAATGTCCCATTTTAGAAGCTGCAGCAGTAACTAGACTTGCTTTTTCAGTCAGCCTCCTGTGTGGCTGCCAGCTGCTGTCTTTCCCTATCCTTCTGGGTATCCCTCTTCCTCTCACACAAAAACTCCGTTTTCTCTCACCGAGAGCCCTCTTTTCCGAGCAACTCTCCTAACGCCTAAAGAAATCAATTACCTCCACTAACCCTGCCCCTGCCTCACCTTGGCCCTGTCAGAGGCTCTTCCCGTGCACCCCATAGCAGCAGTAGGTACCACTTCAAACTCTGCCAGCGCATCTGCTAAAGTAACTCTGTAGCCTGTTGTTGGTCTCACAGATGTGTGGTGCTGACATCATTACCAACGAGGAACTTACAACACTTCCGCCATGCAGGTTAGCTTCTGAAGAGACTTCCCCAACGCAGGTTACGGTCTACCATTGCAATATCCTGAACCCGGTCCCGAATAAAGAAGAGAATCTTCATGATTGCCTTATCTCGGGGAACGGTCCTTGCCTCGGGAAAAGCATTAGAAACTCCCACAGAGACCCTTCACCCAAGCATAGGTGTTATGAATTATCTCAAAGCTGAAGCTGGTAGCGGAAGAAAGGGCTCTAAAGCCTTCCCGGGACGTCTACTGGGAAGCATTGCTCACCCCGCTGCCTGGTGCTTCTGGAGGTCACAGAGCTCAATTTCCAGCCTTTGACGGACCAACTGAATCAGAACTGCGACCTCCTTCGGGGCCTATCTGGTACTTTTTACCGCACTGACTTTTTCTTTTTTAAATCGAAAATAATTTTTATTCAGAAAAATCGGTGGTACGATATGGTTAACTAGCCACACATGAGTGTTTTGAAATTTTGTGGCAGATTCAAACAGACCCTGGCTTCTCTATCCTGGACAGACTCTGCTAAGTCATCTGCATCATGAATACTCCCCAGGGCCAGTAGCCCATCATCCTGGGCTGCCAGTCTCCTGGTGGCATTGAATTTCCTGTTAGTAACAACCAGGAGAAGAGGACATTAACACTGTAGTCTATATTTCAGTTCAGCTTGGAATTTGTGCAAATTCCATCTGTTTTTCTATCCAGTGGAAAAGAGCCTGAAGCTGGGTAAGACATTAAGATGTGGGACTTGTGTCAAATCTACCACAGAAATTCTGCAATCTTCCAGCTGATCAGCCAAGGCTGGCTCCAGATTTCTGCACTACTCCCTCTCCTGGGGGACCCCACTCCTGACATGTTCAGTGGCCGGGCCTGGAGAAATATTTTTTTTGTTATAATGTGGCTGATCAACTCGATCCCTGACTCCATGAACACTACTGTAGTGCTTAAATTAATCTATTTGGCTTCCTAGGTTATCTGTAGTCTTGTAAGGCTGCTACTTACAACAAAGGCCATTCAACAGGAAGCCAGCAGGAATTAATGACTCTGCCCTGCTTGTCTCCTACCCATAGCCACCTAGAATTCTTAGATACAGAAATAGCTTCTTTCTCCCTTTTTCCTGGATCAGAAACTTTAGTAATGTTTGGCCAATAAATGTGGCTATTCCTATAAAGAGATCATCTCCCCTCAGCATTTTAAAATAATTATTATGACTGAGGAGGCCGGGAATTACTTAGACCTATGAGGTAGACTCAGGGTTCTTTAGTGCAGTCCTGGGCAGGATGCTTCTATTTTGTCCTAAATGAGAACCTGTACTGATTTGTTGTTGTTGTTGTTGTTTTTAAACAAACTCTAAAAGACAGATCAGACTGAAGGAAATCTAGACTACTTACATAAAGTGTGTTTTGGCCTGGATTCTCTTGCTGTATGAAACATCCCAGACAGCAAGGGCAATGACTCCTAGTTTGAATACACATCTCACATACTCCTTTATAAGAGTAGGCCAAAATACAGGACGTAATTGGTCTCTTTTGTAGAGATAAGTTTGTCTCTTTTGTACTTGGCCCTCTGGGTACAGGTAGATGACTGGAAGCAAGGTGGACTCCTAGCTAGCAGAAGGGACACCATGGCTTTATGACAGGAGAATGTTCTTCCCTTGTAGATACACATCTGAGCTTTCCAAACAAAACACTCTTGGACAACTGCAAGTGCCTTCAGTTTGAATACTGAGCCTAACATCCCCCATCAGACATCTCTGCTCACGGATCAAGTGCAGTTCCCCTTGGGCTCACCACGAGTCTTTTGGAATCATCAAGGAATGGTCTCTGTGTTTATGACTCCCAGCCAACACCTCTGGGTGACTTTTCCACTTCTAAGTCTATAGGATCAGATGAACTGGTCATGGTGTAAGACTCTTGCAACCCCAGCACACAGGGGGCAGAGGCAGGAGGATCATGAATTTGAGACCAACCTGTACTACATAGAGAGACCCCCTAAAAACAAATGAATGCTTGACTGGTTGGAGGAGCACACAGGACATGTTAGGTCTACTGCCATATGCAGTCCCTTGGAGAATAAGATCTGGATGCAGTCAAATTGAACTGGGGACCCTAAGGTACACCAACTAGTTGGGAGATCACATTGGACTGACTGTCAACCTGTGCTCCCTGGTTGATGTTGATTCCACTTGGGGACCTCAAAAATCGTAAACAACACAGTATTTCCTATGTAGAACTGTATAAGGCTGTAGACATGCCTGCCTGTTCCTTCAGAGGACGTTGTGTCATCCAAGAATGTTCATAATACAATCATCCCAGAAAAGACAGTCTAGAACAAGGATGACCTAGAATGACCCTAGCTTTCCTCCCCTTCCTAGACTTGTGCTATAGGGGTGGCCAGAAGAGACCTCCAAGAATTTAAGGCAGGAGTCTTGTAGCCTTCAACAACATCAAACTTTCTCCAAAACAAGATTTTAGGGGGTTTCCCAGAGGATTTATATTTGTGTTATCAACGTGTACCCCAAAGAGAGTTCTCCTTATGATGTAGTTAATCTGGTTTAAATGTAATCCAGGGGGCTGGGGAGATGGCTCAGGGGTTCAGAGCACTGGCTGCTCTTCCAGAGGTCAGGAGTTCAATTCCCAGCAACCACATGGTGGCTCACAACCATCTGTAATTGGATCCAATGTTCTCTTCACATAAATAAAAAGGGTTAGGGGAATGGCTCGGTTGACAAAGCACTTTCTACATAAGCATGAGAACCTGAACTTGGGTCCCCAGCACCCACAAAACATCTGGGTTCAGCTGCATGAATGTGCAAGTCCAGCACTCAGGAGGCAGAGGCAAGAGGATTTCTGAGTTCATACAGAATGAGTTTTGGGGGCTGGAGAGATGGCTCAGTGGTTAAGAGCATGTCTTTCAGAGGTCCTGAGTTCAATTCCCAGCAACCACACGGTGGCTCACAACCATCTGTAATGTGATCCGATGCCCCCTCTGGTGTGTCTGAAGACAGCTACAGTGTACTCATATCCATTAAATAAGTAAATAAACAAATCTTTAAAAAATTAGAGTGAGTGAGAGAGAGAGAGAGAGAGAGAGAGAGAGAGAGAGAGAGAAAGAGAGAGAGAAAGAAAGAGTTTCAGGACTGTCAGACCTGACTCAGAGAAACCCTGTCTTGGGAGGAAAAACATTTAAAAGAAAATCACAACCATTTTGTATATTTTTACTTTTAAAAACCAATCATATATCCAATCTTGCCTTATATTCTGAGTGTTCATGAATAAGTCTGTGTTAATTAGCTTCTGTCACTGTGACAAAACACCCAAGAAAGTCAACTTAAAGAAGGAAGGGTTTTACTTCTTTTAGCTCACAGTTGTGGAGTCTTCAAGTGTGCGCATGGTTGGATTTTCTGTGTGTGCCCCAGGTGTGGCAGGCAATCACAAGAGGGGATGGTGTAACAAAGCTAATCACCTCATGGTGGACAGCAGCAAAGACACACAGGAAGGACAGATAGACGCTTTTCTTCCAACTGACCTCACTTCCCGGTGCTGCCGCAGGCTAGAGACCAAGTTCTCAGCAGACATATAAGCCCACACCAGCTGGGCATCATGATTGCCTGTCGTGCTAGCACCTGGGGGGTATAGCAGGCGGCTTACAGGGCTTGTAGAACAGCACGGGCTTCATAGCAAGAACCTAACTCTAACGGCAACAGCAAAACCATCCAAACCATAATAATATCTGATTTTTTTAAAAAAGTTGTGTACTTTTTAAAATTTGTTCATTTGCCTCCAACTCTTTATGTAGCTCAGGTTGCCCTTGAATTCTTTTTTTTTTTTTTTTTTTTTTTTTTTTTT
>JANHMN010000012.1:68905723-68923256 GCA_030674055.1 Rhabdomys pumilio
AGAAGAGAAGAGAAGAGAAGAGAAGAGAAGAGAAGAGAAGAGAAGAGAAGACTCCCTGGTACCTGAATACATGTCATAAGGAGCAAGTGGGAGCTCTTGACATACATGTACCCACATGTCGTATCTTCATCAGTGTCGTTTGTAAGGTGCTTTACTAGCCCAGTACATGTAAGAACAATCTGCAGCCGCAGCTTCAATCAATACTGAAGTAATATGTAGCATGTAATAACGGGAGTAAGCCATCAACCCCACTTCAAAAAGTCCTAGTGAAAGGAATCACTCTGCCAGCTGTCAATCACAGCCTGGACAGCAATCCCACTGCACTTCATTCTGATATTTACATTTTTATATTTGTATAGTGTTTGTCATGAGAACTCCCCAGGGATAATTAGTTGGGTCTGTGTTTACTTTCCTGTAGGCAGGTATGATGCTCATACTAACTTTTTCTTCAATGTGATTAGCCACAGAGTAGATGACAAACATGGTCCCTGGAGCTTGAACCAGTGTAGGAACCACACCCATGGCCGAGCCTGTTAACTATCAAGTTGTCAGCGTAGTCGATGCACTAACTGTATTCCAGAAACACACACCTGCTCCTGCAGGAAGAGTACAGAGTGTGTCTCAGCAAAGCACAGATGCTCCTGCAGGAAGAGTATACTGAGTGTGTCTCAGCAAAGCACAGATGCTCCTGCCCGTGTCCAGACTCAGAACTGAGTTCTCATTCGCAACACCCACAGCCTTTGTGTTAATGGCATTTTTTTTTCTGGTTTTTGTTTTGTTTGCTAAAAACAGGTTTTCTCTGTGTCGTCCTGACTGTCCTGGAACTCGATCTGTAGACCAGGCTGACCTCGAACTCAGAGATCCGCCTGCCTCTGCCTCCCTTGAGTGCTGGGATTAAAGGCGTGCGCCGCCACCACCATGCAGCTGCAAATTATGAATCTGGTTTGGTTTCTTGTTTTTGTTTTGTGGGAGCATTTTCTCAACTGACATTTCCGTCTTCCAGATGACTCTAGTTTGTGTCAAGATGACATAAGACCAGCCAGCACACTTAGTTACTGTTTTATTCCTGTGAAGAGACATCATGACCATGGCAACTCCTATTTTAAAAAAGCATTTAATCTTAATTTTTAAAAAAGCATTTAAGCTTGCTTACAGTCTTAGAGGGTTAGTCCCTGATCATCATGGTGGTAAGCGGACAGGTGTGGTAATGGAGGAATAGCTAAGAACTTTACATCCTCCACAGGCAGCAGGGGGAGAGAGAGAGAGAGAGAGAGAGGGAGAGGGAGAGGGAGAGAGAGAGGGAGAGGGAGAGGGAGAGGGAGAGGGAGAGGGAGAGAGACAGACAGACAGACAGACAGACAGACACAGATGCAGACACAGATACACTAGACCAGGCCTGGACTTTTGAAATCTCAGCACCTACTCATAGTGACATATCTACTCCAACAAGGCCACACCTCCTAATCCTTTTCAAACAACTTTTACTAAGTGGTAACAGAAACAATCAAAAGGAAGAAAGATTATTCTCTGGTCGCTGTTTCAGTCACAGCTCAGCTCAGGGTGTTGAGAATGAGTGGCAGTGGCCACTCACATCATGGCTAGAGTGGGATAGGAACCTGGTGCTTGGCGGAACCTTCTGTTTGTGTAACAGTTTCCTCTAAGATTGACACATTTCATCCTGTAGACAATCACTTTAAGCAGAACGTAAACAACTCAAAACAGTTTCAGGACAACACTAAAAGTGACAAGATTCACAAGGCCCAATGTTGCCAGAGGAAGCAATAAAGCTCAGAGTTCCCTTTAGAGTAAGGGAGTGTGAGCTGAGAAGACTCTGGGACCAGACCAGTGTTGCAAAAACCTTTCCTGCCCATTGTATTTGCAGTGGAGCTTTGTGATTGGCCAGTAGAAGAGGTAGGTGGAGCTAGGAGTTGGGAGGAGGAAGGGAAGGGAAGGAAGAGGAGAAGAGGGAGGAAAGGAAAGATGGAAAGAGATGTTACCCTCGTGTCTCTAGCCATGTCATGTCATATCATATCAAATCAAGGTTAGGAAACTGGGTTTACAATTCTAATTGTGTGAGCATCTTGTATATTGAGCATTTGCTAATATATAAATCCATTGGATAATCTTTAAGCATTGAGAATCTACATTCTACCAGGTACCAAGAGCATGGCGGATATTGTCTGGGGTTGAGCCAAGCATTTTGAGGGTGGCAGAGTTGGCCCAAGAGCCATGCTTAGAGCCATAGACTTCACAGAGCTCACTGGCAGAGACAGCAGCCATACTGAAGTCTCGTGGAGCCAGGACCAGCGCTCCCGGGCTGGTGCCTCTGCCACCTTAGTGTGGGAACTTAGAGTGGGAATGGCGGAGGCCAGGAGCTAGCCCAACCGCACTGCCACTGCTTTTTCCAATAACTCCCGCAACAGACCAGCTGCCCGGAAGAAGCAGAAGCCAGCTGAGCTGCCTGGAAGAGAGGTTTAGACCAAAGTCACTTGGAAAGAACAGTCACCAACCTTATTGAGCTGCCTGCAGGCTCTGCAGTGTGCTCCAGAGTCTCAGCTTTTGTGAGCTGTCACCATGCTGATGTGAGCCTTGGTGATAGCTGTCTTTGAGTCATTTCTGCTCCTGTAAGTAGCCCCCACCCATACGGAAAAGGCACTAGTTCACCCAAGCATGTGGCTTTGGGAGGCCTTGCTCTTCTCCCCGATTCCCTCTACCTTGCTAAAAACTGTTAGATTACATTCCTGAAGTCAAGATCTATTCCCTTATTTAACCACTCCCTCATCCTGAAGCTGACTACCAAGGTCCAGCTATCAAAGTATTAAAATCCAGCAATCAAAAGCCCCCTTTGGCCCACCTAATTAACATGCCCAGTTAAAATTAAACATCTCATCCTAATATGGAGTTTCTCCCTTACCTTTATAAACTGTCTATCCTGAGGCAGTCTTTTGTCCCACTCTGAAACAAATATCGCTGCCCCACCCTCCTTGTCCCCTCCCCCTTCTCCCTTGTCCTCTATCTTTGTCTCTTATTCCTTGTCTTCTGTCCCTTTGGGGCAATTAAATCTCCTTTGTGCTGAGAAGTTGGTCTTAAGGGTCCTGAGCAGATACCAATCACTTCATATTGAGCCATCACTAGGATATCGTCCTATAAGATACCCTCCCCCCACCCCCCTTAGCCCAGTTCTCGCCTGTTTGGACTTTCAGGCGCCAGCCTTCTTCATCGAGTTTTCCTCTGAACTCCCTGGATTTCTACACCGGATAAACACATCTGTTCAGGTCTGTGTGGTTGGCAAGCTTTCGCTTTTGGTGGCTGTATTTCTATAATCCAGTAGCTGCTCCTAACTGTTGGAAAACCCTGTTGACAGGTCTCAGATTCTTTGGCGGATCCCACTGGAGTCTCTCTTGGTGAGGGAGTCCAGGTGATGACACCTTCTGTCCCAGAGAACTGTCTTCTGAGCTTCTCTAGAGAGATGAAAACGCCCTGTCTCTCGACTTTGGCTCGCCGGCCTCCTAGTGATGGAAATGCTCTCCTCGACCTGTAAAACGCATACTGATGGTGCACTTCAGCACCCAACAAAAACACCTGAATGCGTCCCTGCTTTCTCTTCTGCCTTCTCCGAACCCTCAGTGTGACTCCACTCTGAACTTTTCCAAACCCCGTTGTAAACCTTTGCGTCTGTCCTATTTAACCTTCTGCGAGCTGCAGGAATACCGACTGCCAGCCACATTGTCACCAGCTGCTGTGTGCCCTGTCCCTCGGCTGTGCAGCCTGTGCTTCTGCAAAGCTCGCCCTTGCTTCGGCTTCAGCTTCAACACTGTCGCCACAGGACACGCCCCTCAGGCCCTAGCTGCTGCTGCTCTGCTCCAGTCCCCACTGCAAGCAGCTGCTGCAGTCCTGCAGTCCCCTTTCCCCCTAGGAATTTGCGCTTTCTTAGGCTCAAGTCTGGGACACAGCTAGTTTTCCCTTAGATCCTTCTAGGCCTCTGGATGTCCCTCCAGCCCTGGGCTTCCTCTTGGAAGTCCTGAAGCTTCCTTAGGTTCGTGTCTGGGATCCTGAGACCCCACCCCCACCCCGCCCTCCTCTTACGCTTGTTCCCTGGTTATTTATGCCTATTTTTCCTGGCCATATTATTAATAATACCCCCTTTTATGTACCATCCTTATTTGATAAACCATATGGTAAGCCTTCATAAAGCACGAGTTCAAAGTCATCCATGAACTTTTGAGACCCTGTTTCAAAAACAAACCCCTGTCATTTGGGAGGCTGAAACTTCTGGAGTTCAAGGCTAAGTGAGTTAACATGGAAAGATGCTGGAGGAAGAGGGGAAGGGGGAAAGAGAGAGGGGGGAAGGGAAAGGAGGGAGAGGGATAGAGAGAGAGAAGGGGGAAGGGAGAAGAGGAGGAGGGGAGGGAGGGAAGGGGAGAGGGAGAAGGGGGAGGGAGAGGAGGAGGGGAGGGAGGGAGAGAGAGAGAGAGGGAGAGAGAGAGAGAGAGAGAGAGAGAGAGAGAGAGAGAGAGAGAGAGAGAGAGAACAGACAAGCATGAGAGAGATCCTGGCTTAAATATAAATCTCATTCGTTCTGGAATTTGAAGGCTTCCCTGAGGTGTTCTCCTCTGGTGTTTCCGTGCCTGGAGGCTGAACACCACACAGGAGAGGCTCTCTTTCAAACCTCTGTTTCTCAAGCTTCCAGGCCTCAGAAATCGATAGATACTGAGCGTCTGTGGTGGGGAGGCGCATGCGTGCTGCGGTAAGAGGGTGGAGTTCAAAGGAGTCTTCGGGATTCGGCTCTCTCCTTCCATCAAGTGGTAGAATCACAAACTGCTCTTCCTTTCTGTTTATACTTGCATGTGTACTGTGTGTATGTGCACATGTGTTCTAGCATGTGTGTGATGTGTGCGTGTGGTGGCCTCAGGTTGATATTCAGAAGTGTCTCTCTATTACTCTCCACTTTAGTCACTGGGGCAGGGTCTCCCAGTTGAACCCAGGCTACTCCAGCTCATTGCTGGGGAGAAACTCCCTGTCTCTGTCTGCCAAGCACTGGAATTATGGCGCATACGACACCACACCCACTCACATTTATTTAGATACCGGGGATCCAAACTCTATTCTCACTCAGCAAGCCGCAGTAAGCACTCTGCCCTCTGGGCCATCTCCCCGAACTTGCACACAACACACATGTATTCAAATATGTTACAAATTAAATAATATCAACAATAAACCATTTTTAATAAATTTTCCTGAGAGTACAAAGCAATCACTTTCACCTGCTTCTAAAGTTACAGCAACTGGGCATCACCAATGGTACAAACTCCTAGTCCCTGCAACCCAGAGGCAGAAGCAGGTGGGTATCTGTGAATTCAAGGCCATCCTGGGCTACACAGTGAGACTGTCTCAAAAAAAAAAACATAATTAAAAATAAATAATTTATGGTACTTCAGAAAACAAGCATATGCTTCTGAACTGTGCATCCAAAAGCAACCACAGTTGCTAAATATTCTTTTGGACTTCTTGACCAAAAAATAACAGGAAGCTCTGATTGTCTATTGATATGATCTCAGTTATACGATGGCAAGTCCAACTCGAACCGCCTAGCAGCAATAGAAGCAGGATGTTTGAAGGCAGGGCAGACTTCCAGATGACTTACAGGCTCTGTGATGCCTAAAGAACTAGTTAGGAGATGCTGCAAGCAACACAGTCTTCCTCGGGCTGCATATCATCATCATTCATCAATCGTGGTTCTGTACTGATGCATCCTGTTCAGAGCTGAGCCTACCAAGGGATGGGGATTGCCAGCAAACCTCAATGTCCTCAGCCTCTAAGCAAGCAAGCATGGTGGCACACACTGGTAGCATTGGGAGACTAAGGCAGGAGAAGCTCTACTTTGGGTTATATAGAAAGTTCCAGGCCACCCTGAGCATATAGTGAGAACTCATCCAACTACTAACCTAATGACAAACTAATGTCATTCTTAGCTACATAGCAAGTTTGAAGCCTGCCTGTGCAATGTGAGACCCTATCTCAAAAAACCAACATTAATAGTTTCTTTAAAAACCAGTGAAATATACAAACAGCACGCTCCTTGGTCATCTGAAGTCTATGTAACAAAATCCTACAGGCTCTGGAATGCTGAGACATTAAGCATCTTCCATGAGAATCTCAGTGAGCCCATTCTTTAGGCCTTGTCTTTGATTGCCTTTGCACTGCAATGGCAGAGTGCAGTTGCTGCCACTGAGACTTTGTAGCTCTCAAAACAGAGATATTTACAGATTGATCTGGCAACTCCATGAAAAAAACCCACTGCTGTGCCTTGCCCTGGAGGAAGAAGTTTTTATGCTGGGTTGTAGCTTCATGAGACACCTGCTTTTTCTGAAGCATAGAGCACCACGCCTCTTTGGAAGCAGGGACAGAGGCTCGGAGACATCCTTATTTTTACCTGGAGGGTGGCACTCAAGGCTGCCAATGGGAGACAGATGGGCACACTCTCTCGGATATCTGAGAAATGTTTAGCTACAAAGCTACTGTTTATTAGGTGTGAGTTTAAGAGGCTCTTTGACAGCTGGGACTTATATCTCACTAGGTGTTGGGAGAGGAGGTCCAAGAAGAGTTAGTGGCTCTGAGGAAATTGAGATTTCCAGTGAAGAGACACAGTTAGGGTAAGGAGACATGGGGCCGGGGCGGGGGGGGGGGGGAATGGATGAGCAGTGAGACTCTCCGTGTTCTCTTCCTGCCATGGCCTATGACAAGGAAAACAAAGATAAAGGACTTGGGAAGTGAGCATTTCGCTCCATCCTAATGCTAGCTTTGAGGCATAGTTTAGAGTGGAGAAGGCTAGAAACTGGGTGTGACAGGCTAACAGAAGCCATCTGGATGATCAAAATAAAGCCATGTAGCAGTGACCCAGACTCTCATTCTGGCTCCACTCCAGTGGTCTCCATACAATCTGGCATGAGGCCACAAGGAGCACTCCACACATCTTGAGCTTGATCTTCCTCTGATGCTCCCTGGAGGAGTGGCTGCCTCCAGGACAGGGACAAGGCGAAAATAAGATGAGCCTGTAGAGCAAAGAACACAAGGAATGAAGGGGTCAAGCCCAAAGTCAGCTCCACGGTACGCCATTGGACAAATCTGGGACCATCTGGAGAAAGTTACCTTCATTAATAATCATCACAGAATCAATGCCTGGGTAAACTTGGAGCACAGCAACAAATATAAAGAAACAAGTATAGTTTCTACCTGTTAGTAAGCCTTAAAGCATATTGCTTACAAACACCCATTGTTTATTAACCAGTGAATAGAAGGTGCTCATGAATTAACTTCACAGTAACGAAATTCAGCGAACATTAACCAAATAATGAATAGCCACATCCTTAATGACACAAGTCCTGCCATTTGACATGATACAAAAAGAAAAACCCAGCCTTACATCTACAGTATTCCCTACAAAAACCAACAAGCTTAGATCTCAAAAAGATCCCAGATTAATTTAAATCAGAAGACAATAACGTTGTTAATAACCTGTGCTCTTTAAAATAACAAGTTAAATCAATCCAATATGGGAAATAACAGTCTACTTTTGGAAGACTGAATCTGGACTTTATCAGAGACATAGTTGGAAGTTAGCTGTAGCTCGCTATGATGTTACGGAAGTAAGAGATAATGTTGGGTCAGGATCTGAACTTCAAACAAGGGTTAGCACATGTTTTAAGGCTCTTTTAATTGTCAAGTTAAAATTGGTTTTGTCTCTTCTACAGCATTTATTGTAAGTTGCATTGACTGTATAATTTCCAATTATGTTAGTGTGTTGAAACCTGGCATGTCTGTTATGGGAGTCTATCAACCAGCTTTTGTCTCACTGCCCAGAGTATTAGAAAATCTTGATTCTCTGAAAAAAAGCTTGGAAGTGCTGAAAGAAGTGAGTTAGCCTTTAAGCAGAAGCAAGAGGGTAGCAGGCTTGATTATTGTTGGTATATCAGCTTTAATTCCATTAATTGCTAGCACCTCTGCTTCTGCAATAGCATTGACACAAGGAGTTAAGACAACTATTTTTGTTAACAATCTAGCAAAAAAATGTTACTAATGTATTGAGTATTATACAAAAGGATTTATATAGGTATCTGGAACAATAAATGATGCTCTATAACCCATTCAAATTATCTGAAGGAGGTTCAGGGTTCAAGAACTAGGAGCCATCCCAAGTGTCATGACAAATATCAATGGAGTAGTGTTACTTTTGAAATTCACAATGATTATTATTATAATTAGAACAAAGTTTAAAGACACCTGTAGGATATTTGGCATAATCCTAACACCTCTCTGGGTATGTTAACTTTGTATAGTGAGATTATGAATTTAAAGAATGCTGCTCTGTCAACCTTTGATGTTGGAGATAATACTGATAAAATTATCCATGGCCTGAGGTCAGTATTTCCATTTTAAACAAACCAGGAATGGCATATGTAGGTTGATCAGGCTAGCTCTTTTTGTCCTGGGAATACTTTTATTCCTGCTCATTGTGTTAAAGCTTATCTTGAACAACATCAACATGTTGGCAGCCAAAGTACATGGCTTGGACCTGAAAATGGAACCCCAGACAGAGTTATTAATTTAACAGGCTGGCAAGCCAAGGACGGGTAAGATTCTGCACAGAGCCTTATCAACCTAAGACAGAAGTTCATTGCTTTTGATAATGATTATTCCATGATGGGTAAAGAAAGTATTCTTGTCAGAACAACCTAAGACAAGCTCAGTCTTGCTAATGAAATAAAAAAGAGGGGGAGGTGGAGAGCTTTTGGGGCTGCTTGGCAAGAAGCTGGCATAGGCCAAGGATAAGGTAAGGGGCTGCTTGACAGGAATATGACGTTGGCCCAGGACAAGGAAGTAGGCTTCAGGCAGGAATCTGCCATTAGGCTAAAATAAAGAAGTAATTTCAGACAGGAATCTATATCTTAAGCTACAACTAAGAAGTAATCTCAGGCAGGAATCTAAATATTAAACTAGAACAAAGAAGCAATTTCAGACAAGAATCTAAATTTTAGGCTAGAAAAAGGCAGTAGGCCTCAGACATGTAAATGACCTTGGGCTAGGATAAGGAAGTGGGCTCAGATACTTTGGTCATCTTGATAAGCCTTTAGAAACAGTGATCATGGGAGTGTTTACATAACTGGGTTTAATACCGTGCTTTCTCTTTGACTATTTGTGTTTATTGTCTTGCTCGTTCCTCGACTATTTGCATCTATTGTATTGCTAGACTCTCAACCTAGAACTGACCTTAATACATGCATGTAATCAAAATGGTATAAAAGCATAAAGGAAGAGGGGGTATAGGATAGGGGGTTCTAGGGAGGGGAAAGGGGGAAAGGGGATGACATCTGTATTATAAATAAATAAAATATTCAATAAAAATAAATAAATCAAGAAATAAAATAAAAAATAAGAGTTTTACTGGGAAAAAATAAAATAACAAGTTAATACAAGATAAGGACTATCCGAGGTGCCCTGAAACCAAAATTGTGGAGACAGTAGTGCCCGTTTGAAGGAGGTCAGTGGATTACGTGGTTTTAGTACCAGGATAGCTGCCTGGAGACTGCGGCTGTGGCAGGAAAGCCATCTACACAGATGGCTGTTCAGACTCACACTGACATGAGTCCCAAGACCTCATGTTCATTGCTACACAATTGCCACAAGAGGAAAGAAAGACTCTGTATGTGTGTGTGTGACAGATAGAGGGGGAAGGGAGGGAGGGAGGGAGGGAGGGAGGGAGGGAGGGAGGGGGGGAGGGAGGGAAAGAGAAGTTCGGTGGGGGAAGCAAATAACACAAGTGGGGAGTTAACAGTTGAAGAATCCAAGTGAAAGGAAGACAATCTTCTATTTTTTTTTTTTAAATCTAACTTTCCTATAACTAAGCAGTGATAGAAATAGAGCACTAGTGTAGCATGTTATAGGCTCTGCAGGGTCCAATCCTCAGTACCACAAAGGAAAAATACACGAAGAACATGCTTTAGAATGCGTGTGTGTGTGTGTGTGTGTGTGTGTGTGTGTGTGTGTGTGTGTGTACACCTGCATTCATGTGTTTGTGTGTATTTTGGGGTAGCCCAGGCTTGCATTGATCATGTGTCTGTTCTCATGCCTCAGCAGCTGGAGTGTTAGGATTATAGATAGGCTCGTGTTAACTTTCACTTGGTTCTGCTTTTATGTTGTTTTGATTTTTTGAACGTGTGCTGGCATTTGACATAAACCTAGATATATTTGGGAAAAGGGAATCTCAATTGAGAGATTGTCTCTGTAAGATTAGCCCGAAGTCATGTTTGTAGGAATTTTTCTTGATTAACGTTTGAAGTGGGCGGGGCCAGCTCACTGGAGGCAGTGCCACCCTGGGGCAGGTGTCCTGGGCGGTACAAGAAAGCAACTGAGTAGCCATGGGGAACAAGCCAGTAGGCGGCACTCCTTCATGGGCTCTGCTGCAGTTTCTGTCTCCAGGTTACTACTTGAGTTCCTTCCCTGACTTCCCTCAATGATGGTCTGAGCATTGTAAGATGAAATAAACCTTTCTTCCCACATTGCTTTTGATGAAGGTACCTATCCCAGTACTAGAAATCAAACTAAGGGTCTCACTTAGACTAGATTGGCCTTGAACTCCTGACCCTGCCTCGGTCTCCTATATCCTGAGATGCTAGGCGTGCAAAATCACACCCAGCATATCTGAGGTTATGAGCAGCCATGGGATATCATCTTTATGATTTTATAAAAAAACTCAGGTGCTAACTAGATATCAGAGTTTAGGGGGAGTGGGGAGCAGATGGGAATCCATGTCTGAAAGAACATGGCTGCTCGGGCTCTGAAGGACCCCAGTGAGGGACAGTGAGACTCAGAGGCACACTGATATAGGACTCATCGGCAGGCAGATGGGTGGGATTGGGGAACAGAAGGAAAGAAGTGACAGTCGAAAGCTAACAGGCAACAAGAGGCTTCTGGAAGGAACCATCCTGAGTATCTGAGGCTGACGATGAGATCAGATCATTTGGAGGAAGCTGGGGTTGTGGAGAAAAGAAATGCTGTTGCGGGGGCAAGTGACCTATAAGGCACCAAAGTAGAAATGGTAAGTAGGTGTTAGGCTCTCTTGGGGTGATAAAAGACTTATCAGATTTGGAGAGAAAGATCCAGAAGTCATCAGGTTAGATATCATTGAAAGTCAAGGGTGGGATGAGCTCACAGAAGAGGAAAGAACAGACAAGGAGGAGCCGAGCCTCTGACAGAACTGTGTAGACCTCAGCATTCAGAAAGAGGAGTGCGGTAAAATGACGAATGAAGGAGTGTTGTTTGTTTGTTTGTTTTTCAAAAATAACTAGAACTCATTTCATACTGGCCTACCTGTCAACAGGATACTATCTGTCAACTTTTAACAGGGAAACGAAAAGGAAGGAGGACTAACCATGGGTTTTGAATTTGCCAAATCGGGGGCCAATAGTGGTCTTAACAAGGGAAGTTCCAGAGAGCGGCAAAGGGACAAACTAGAATTGTGGCTCAACAGAAAACACAAGGCAAGAAGAGCACAGCATCGTTGGAGAGAGAGACAGACAGCTGAGTTGAGCTAAGTCAGCAAAGAGCTCTGTTTGCTTGTAAATATGGCGGCACCCACCGAACTTCATACGAATGGAACAGTCCTGTTGGAGGAGGCACTGACCAATGAGAAGGCGAGATGGCGGCTAGAACAAAGTCCTTGAGAATGCGAGCAGCAACAGGGCCCAGAGCACAAGCCAACAAGGAGGCTGAGCAAACCGACTTGCCTGCTGTTCATTAGAAGGATTTGGCAGTGTTTGATATTCAAATACCACACAGCTCTGGATAGCCTTACACATTCTTGGGACAACTCAGTTCTTACGGGAGTATAATTTCTAAGAACTATCTTTCTTGGTCAAAAGATTGAAGTACCCAGACAAGATGCCTATGTTTGTAATCCTAACTCTCAAGGAACTGCAACAGAAGAATCTTGAGTTTGAAGCCAGACTGAGCTACACAGCAAGACTCTTTAAAAATTGAGAACAAAGTTAGAATATTTTAAACATATCAGGTGGTGGTGCACACTTTAACCTCAGCACTCCTGAAGCAGAGACAGGAGGATTTCTATGAGTTCGAGTGAGTTCTGTGCCTGGTCTACAGAGTCAGTTTCAGGACAGCCAGAGCTACACAGAGAAACCGTACCTCGAGAAACAAACAAACAAAAGTTGTCTTTCAGTGTTTTCTTGCAATAAACGTCCTTATGTATTTAATTTTAGCAATGAGTATTTGGCCCAGGGCCTCATTCATGCTAAGCTGGTGCCTAATCCTGAGCTGTTTCCTCAGAACAATTTTGTTTAAAGTTGATCTGCAGATGATGGAGAGATGCCTCAGCTATTAAGAGCTGCCACTTGCTGCTCTACCAGAGGATATGGGCTCAACTCCCAGGACCCACTTGGCAGCTCACAGCAGTCTATTACTCCAGCCCCAAGGAACCCAACATCCTCTTCTGGCCTCTGTGGGCACTACACACACAATGTATAGACACACGTGTAGGCAAAACACCAACATGCATAAAATAAAAATAAACATAAAAACCAATAGCCTTATTATAAGAATAATAGTGCTGGGACTGTTAGTCCTCCCCTCCTCCCAGTCTGTCATCTTCCAGTCTTCAGTATGTCTCATTCTACTGGGGTGAGCTGTTTAGTGCTTTTTTTTTCTACCTTTGTTTGTTTTATTTGAGACTGGCTCAGCCTACACAGCTCTGCTGTCCTGGAATTCACTATGTAGATTAGACTAGCCTTGAAACTTTATTCATTTTGATTCTTTTCACTTTTATGGGGCTAGAATCTGGGTTTAGCGGTGTGTGAATTATGGAGGCCTTACTTTGTAATAAAAGACCTAGCAGGGTTTCCACAGAACGGGGCAGATCTCTGTAAGCTCGACATCAGCCAGGTCTACACAGTGAGCTCCAAGCAACCTAAAAGTTATGAACTACTATCTAAAAATAAAAAAAGGAAGGAAAGAAAAGAAACTTCCAACTGCTCCTTTGTGTACCTGTTCCCTCACAATTAACAAGACTCAAAAGAATTTTCTCTAGGGCCTGGGGCCATAGCTCAGTGAGGATGCACCCTAAAAACATTTTTCTAAAGGGTCAAAGGTTAAGCCACCTCAGGACTGAAAGCCCTCCCTCCCCCCACCCCCCAGTAGATAACACACTTTGCTGAAGAGCATTCCTTACTAACATCTTACACTGTCTGGCTTTTATAATTTTTAAATTCCTTGCTATGAAATCCATAGACTCCAGTGGATTTCAGGGATGGAGGCACTGTTAGGTCACAAGACAAAAGATACCAGCATCAGGAGAGGGCTCGCTCAGACAAAGACCTGGCTTGCCCTGCTCAGGAAGTCTGTGACTATGCAGAAATTTGGCAGCCTTGGAACGTTTGTGAGTGAATCACAGGATTTTCTTAGATTAGAAGTAAGTCATCTGTCTTTTCAGGTCTGAGCATCCACAGAGAGGCTGGCTGGAGGACAGGCTGTCTGTCTGTCTGTCAAGGAGACCCAGCAAGTCTGTTGTTGGGCCAGGTGAGCCTTTTCAGATGCTGGATGCTGGATGCTGGATCTGGCTGTTTGGCTAAACAGGAAGGGCGCAGGAAAGAGGCGAGTTCCCTCAGCTCTCAGCTGCTATGGTTCAGTTCTAGGAATATCTTCCTTCAGGTTTGTAGACTCGGGTGTCAAGGGCTGGGCTATAGATAATTTTCTCTCTTGAAGAGCTTTTGTTTTTCTTTGCTGATGTCAGTGGTGTGTGTGTGTGTGTGTGTGTGTGTGTGTGTGTGTGTGTGTGTGTTATTGGGAATTGATATAAGACTCCTCACATATTGAATATGTACTTCGTGTCACAGAAACACATCTATCATCCTTTTGAATGTTTGCTTCAGAGACAGGGTCTCACTAACTTACCATGCAGCCCTTGAACCTGCCAGCCTCCTGCCTCAGTTCCCTGGAGTAGCTGGGATTACAAGCCAGAGCCACCATTACGGGCCTGGATGCTCTTCTCTTTAAACAATATGATTGCCCTCAGGGTAAGCGAAGTTTTTGTTTGTTTGTTATTTTTATATAGTTGGCCTTGAACTTGTGAGCCTCTCGACTCAGCCTCCAGAGTACTGGGATTGCAAGTTAGTACTCTGTGTCTGACATGAATAGACTTTCTAAAGAAAAAATTCAAACACATTTTAGGATCTAGGCTTTACTAAAAGTGTCCTTGATTTTGCCCTGGATGGATTAACTTCATTTCCATCTTGAATCCCTCAGTCCTCACACTAATCAATCACAGTTTCCAACATGGTGGTTTCTGGCTAGGACTCTTCAGTTTGTTTAAATGTGTTTGTGGGGAGTGGGGTGGTATATTTGTTGTTGTTATAGCCCATGCTAACCTCAAACTTGCTATGTAGCAAATGATGACACTGAACTTCTGATCCCCCTGCCTTTAGCATGCAAGTGATGGATCACAGGTGTCAGTCACCATGCTTGGCTATTAATGTGTGGAAGATGAGAAAGCATTTGGGAAGTTGCCCCTTTAAGGCTCCTTAACTATACTGTCTTTTTTCTTTTTAAAGATGATATATATATATATATATATATATATATATATATATACATATATGTATGTGCATGTGTATATGTACATATTACATATTATATTACATTATATTATATTATATTATATTATATTATATTATATTATATAGTGCTGTCTTCAGACACACCAAAAGAGGGCATCAGATCCCATTACAGATGTTTGTGAGCCACCATGTGGTTGCTGGGAATTGAACTCAGGACCTCTGGCAGAGTAGTCCGTGAGCCATTTCTCCAGTCCCCCTTATACTATTTTTCAATGGTGCACACAGAGATAGCCAGACCTTCCATCTTCTCCATATTCTGTATCCTGCTTGAAGTAGCCTGTCTTCTCAGTGAAGCAGAATCAGGTGCACGCATGCTTGAACTGGGCCACATTGTATCAGCTGCGCCCGGAACTCACTGCTCTGGAATTTCTGTGCTGTTGTGGGTGAAGTGTGCCTCGGGGCCTAGGTACTGCTTGTAGAAACCCCAGAGCCTCCAGGGACGTGGCCAGGCGCTCTCATTGCTGTTGGTGCCATCGCACAGTGACTTTTGCGGGCTGCTCTGCCCCCTCCCATCTGGGCCAGCTTCACTTACAGATTCTGTACACTGAATCAGTTTTCAGAGGCCCTTGAACCAGAACTGAGTCTTGCCACTGGGTTGTGCTTGTTCCAAGGGCAGCCCCTTGCAGACCAAGAACCTAAGATCCGTTTCTCCTGCAGAAGTCAGTTTGTAAGCCTCACATCAATCACTGCTCACCCTGCAGGCCCACAATGGCTGTGACCTCCTAGACACAGGAGCTTATTGTTCTTTATAGCTCTCTGCCACCTGGTGAAGACTTGTATTCCAAATATCAGTCTTTACTCTGTGTGTGTGTGCGTGTGCGTGTGCGTGTGCGTGTGCGTGTGTGTGTGTGTGTGTGTGTGTGTGTGTGTGTGTCAATCTATCTGTCTGTATGGTTGTGTGTGAGTATGTCTGTCTGTACCTGTTTTGTGTGTGTCCATCTATCTGTCTCTGTCTGTATGGTTGTCTGTCTGTATCTATTTTGTCTGTGTGTCTATCTGTGTCTATATGTATATGTGTCTATCTTTCTCTGTGTCTTTGTGTGTGTGTCTGTGTGTGGTGTCTCTGTGTGTCTGTGTGTTTTTCTGTGTGTGTTCATCTTTCTGTTTATGTGTGTGTGTGTGTGTCTGTGTGTGTTGCTGTGTGTCTCTGTGTATGTCTGTGTCTGTTTTTCTGTGTGTGTCCATCTTTCTGTTTGTGTGTGTGTGTGTGTGTGTGTGTGTGAATGACAATAACAACTTAAGAAACAGGTGATTATTTCAAGAGGGAACAAGGAGTGAGGGTTTATGGGAGGAAGGAAAGGGATGGGGAAATGATGAGATTAGATTTAGTTTAAAAGGAGAGTAAGCTCAGTATAATGTGGCCAGATTCCCAGCCTGCCTGCCAATCATGACAAAAAGGAGCCCAGCTGCTCTCCACTCCAGTCTTCTCAGTTTTATTGTGTCTGATAAAAGCTTGTTTGGCTTTCATCAGGTTATAAATATCAATTTTATGTAGCAGGTTTCTGCAGTTATCTCCCTTGGAGTCTATTTTGCAGAGAGTTTATGTTGAAAGAAATGCCAGCCCATAGCACTCTTCAGCCCAGTGTGTGCTGAAGGCTCTGCTAAAAGCCATGGGGTTACATTTATTTCATTTGTTTGCTTTTGAAACCAGGTACAATTCTGTAACCTAGGCTAACTTGTAACTCACTGTAAAGTCCAGGTTTGCAGCAAGGCTTTGCCCCAGGCTCCCCAGGACTGGAATTATAGATTATAGATAGTCAGTTTGTGCTCAGATATTCTCTCTCTCTCTCTCTCTCTCTCTCTCTCTCTGTCTCTCTCTCTCTTTGTGTGTGTGTGTGTGTGTGTGTGTGTGTGTGTGTGCGTGCGCGTGCATTGTGAAGTGGAAATATTAATGGAGAGTCAGTTGTGTTGGATGGTGTTTTCATGGGGCAAACACATGAAGGAGCATTTTCCTGAAATGGACACAGGTGAAAGACTATGGCAGACTCGTAAAGAGACATTGTGCTGAAGCAGACACAGGAGAGAAAATGTTCTGCTAAAGCAAGCATGTGAAAAGACACGTGATGAAGGAATTTTTGCTAACAACAGGTGTATATCAGTCTACCTTACATTGCATAGTTGAGCTGCATTCGTTGGGATGCCACAGAGAGAAATGCAGCAATAAACTTCTGGAGGTGTGCTGCTTGCCATTTCTGCAGATTCTGGCTGATCGACAGAGTAAAGTCAGCTGAGACAAACCCATGGGGGACATGTGATGTTTGGAGGGTATAAATATGACTTGACGGACAATAATGGGGCTGATTTAGGCTTACTTATAGAGCCATCTGTGCAAGGCTTGTGAGTCTTGCATCTTTACTTCCCTGAGAGAGGCACAGCCGAGAAGTCTCCTGGCATTCCTTTGGGTCCCTCGAGCTGACTTGTGCTGGGGCTGAGGCCTGGCTGTCTTTAGCAGAGCTACCGCCGCTGATTTGTATTTGCTATCCTGATCTACTGAACTGGACCGATGCTATGTCCCTGAAGTGTCTGCAAACGGATCACACTGTCGCTGCTAAGCTGTGGACTGAACTGCTGATTTCCAGACAACACAGACCAGAGTTGCTCGAAAGAACCTTTCTAAAAAGGTCCACTTCCCTGTATCCTTTCTTTCCCACTACCTCTGGTGGGTGGTGTGCTGAAAGGAAGGATAGAGCACTTAAAAACCATCATAAAAATAGTTTTTAAAAAATTATACGTGTGTGCACACATGCATGCATGTTCTTACAAGTGTGCATACGTATGTGTGGAAGCCAGAGGTCAGTATCAAGTGTTGTCCAAAATTTCTTTCATATTGTTTTCTTGGTTTTTGACACACA
>JANHMN010000012.1:68923266-68933973 GCA_030674055.1 Rhabdomys pumilio
TTTTCTTTTTCTTCCTTTCTTCCTTCCTTCTCCTTCTTCTTCCTCTTCTTCAGCATAGAAGGGTCAAAATTCAATCTTCACATTTTGGTGCAAAGCACTTTATCATTGAGCCATCATCTCCTCAGCCTCCCCCAACTCTTTTGATATGGAATCCACCCTCCCCAAACCTTGAACTTGTAGGGTCAAGAGCTCCCTTAGCCTCCTGAGCAGCTAGGACCACAGGAGGCTCTCATCTGATGTTCTTGACACAGAACTTTGTATATAACTGCTATAAAATGGTTTTAAGAAGCCAGCCATTATGGCTCACACCTATAATCCTAGCGCTTTGGAGAGTGGAGTGTGATAATCTCAAGTTCCAGGCCAGGCGAGGCTGCGGAGTAAGACCTCAAAATAATAATAACAGCCATGAATAAAATTAAATGGTCTGTGTGCCTCATGATCATAGTCACAGAGCCTGGAGTTCATTTCCAACCATTTAAAAACAGAAGAAAGGAGAAAGTGGGGATGGTGGGATTCCATATGAAAGAGTGTGGGGTCATAAAAAAGAAACTGAGATTAAGCCAAGTGGTGGAGGCACACGCCTTTAACGCCAGCACTTGGGAGGCAGAGGCAGGCTGACCTCTGTGAGTTTGAGCCTGATCCTCAAGTGAGTTCCAGGAGAGCCAGGGATACACAGAGAAACCCTGTCTTTAAATGAAAGAAAGAAGGGAGGAAGGAAGGAAGGAAGGAAGGAAGGAAGGAAGGAAGGAAGAAAGGAAGGAGGAAACTAAGGTGCAATAGTGTGAGACAAGCTTTTGTGGGTCTCAGACACTTCTGTGCAGACGGTACATCAGGGCCTAAGGAGCTAACAGTGAGTCCTTGTTGGGGATGGGAAGAAAGAAAGAAAAAAAATTAGATTAAAAACATTTA
Source organism: Rhabdomys pumilio (assembly GCA_030674055.1). Lineage (NCBI taxonomy): Eukaryota > Metazoa > Chordata > Mammalia > Rodentia > Muridae > Rhabdomys > Rhabdomys pumilio. The sequence goes on from JANHMN010000012.1 coordinate 68,924,176, forward strand.
CCTTTGGATGAGTTCCATGATTTCGCATGCTCAACTGCTAATTAAGATGGTTACCTTGGTAACCGCTGCACCAAATGCTAGCATTTACAGTTCTGACCTATGAAGAACTGTCTTACAGTAACTCACCAGCAATGAATAAAAGCCTCTAAAATTGTTATATATCAAATAAAAATTGTCAAGGGACTGGGGAGATAGCTTACCAGGTAAAGAGCTTGCCAGGCAGGTATGAGAACTTGTCTGGATTCTCAACACCCACATAAAAGCTAGGCAGCTACCTGTAATCCCAGCACTCAGGAGACAGAGATAGGATCCCTGAGACAAGCAGGCTGGTTAGGCCAGCTGGAATTAGTGAGTTCCGGTTTCACTGAGTATTGTGACATGTGCTTGCTGAGGACTGAACCCAGATCCTCTGGAAGAACAACCAGTGCTCTTAACTCCTAAGCCATCTCTCCAGCCCCATGTTCAGATTTCTAATCTGATCACTTCCGAACAACAGAATAAAGGGTGCTGGTGATATTGACAAGTACAATTTAAACTTCTAGAGGTACATTCTCAACACAAAGAACATTTCTGGAACCAGTGAGGTAGCTCAGTGGATAAAGAGGCTTGCTGCCAAGCCTGATGACCTGAGTTCAATCCCCAGGACCCACAGTGTGCAAGGAGAGAATAAATGTTGTTTTCTGATCTCCACACAAGCACCATGGCATGTACACACCATGCTACCCAAATAAATAAATGTAATTAAAAAATTAAAGCCATCTTTTTCAGTAAGCATTTATTTTATCCTTCACACGTCTACATTTTCGATACATGGAACTAACTGAAACACAGCTCAACACCTTGAAGTTTGGCATCAGGAAAAAACCCAAACACCCAAACAGTATGGTGGCTCACACCTTTAATCCCAGAACTCTGGACGCAGAGGCAGGCAGATTTCTGAGTTTGAGGCTAGCCTGATCTATAGAGTGAGCGCCAGGATATGGAGGGCTACACAGAGAAATTCTTTGACTTGAAAAAGAAAACCCTTTTTCCTCCTGGCGAGATGGCTCAGCAGTTAAGAGCACTGGCTGCGCTTGCAGAGTGTCAGGGTTTAGTTGCCAGCACCTTGGTGGTAGCTCACCTGTAACTCCAATTTGATATGCCCGACACTCTTTTCTGACCTCTGTGGGCACCGGGCACACAACACACATGGTACACATACCTACATTCATGCAAAACACTCACACCCATATAAAATAAAAATAAATAAATCTTTTAAAAGAATAATTCACATATGCCCTTAAGTTTTTCAGGTAATTTTCTACAAGATAGTGATTTTTTAAGGTTTACTTTCATTTTTTTTAAATTAAGTATATACATGGGTGTTTTTATGTGGGGATATGTATACACAAGAAGGGCAGAAGTCAGAGGCCTAGAATCCCCTGGAACTGGAATTACAGGCAGTTGTGAGCTGCCTTGTGGGTGCAGGGAATAGAATTCACGTCCTCTAGAAGATCAGCCAGTGCTTTTAACCACTGTACCATCTCTCCAGCCCAAGGGTACTCAGTAAATAAAGCTCAGAAAACCCGAATGGGAAAATACTAATAGATAGAAAAGTGAGCAGTCATCTAGTAATGATAACTCATGACTGCCAGAGTGCAGAATTGTTACTGAGGAAGTAGAGGGTGTGTGTGTGTGTGTGTGTGTGTGTGTGTGTGTGTGTGTGTGTGTGATTTTGTTTTTCATAACTCAGAATATTTAGAACTAATACACCAGGATCTGTGTAGAAGGCCATTTGACAGGAGTCTTTGACGGTAGGTGAATTAGCAAGGGTGTTCTAGGAAGACAAAGCAATGAAATTAATTTTATAAAAAGGGGGATTTATTAGAGTGGCTTACCCGCCATGGGCTGGGGAGTCCAACGTGGCTGGATGTACACTGCTAGCTGCTTTGCTCGAGTGCCCCCAGTCTGCTGCTGAAGACTGGGCGATTTGTAGGGAGCTGTTGGTCTGTCCATGTTGGGAGCCCAGGAATCAGGGGTTGAGAGTGGAGGACAGTGGTAGCCACTGCAGCAGCAGCAGCAAGAGACACTGAGGGGCATCAAAGGCAGGCGGGGGTGGGGGGCATAGCTTTACCTCAGGCCTCCAGTGTCTGAGTCACCAGTGGGAGGACACCACCCACTGTGAGGGTAGACCTTCCCCTGCAGCTCTTCCTCTCTGCAAACACCTCAGATGCACAGCCATAGGTGGATGCTACACTGAGAATCACTGACAACGAAGGCAGTGAATCTGCTTTAGAGTGAGCCATCTTCCCTTCCAGGATGAGGACGTGGAGCAATGCTTCGCAACCTTCCCGACGCTGTGACCTTTCCTCCAGCTCCTTTTGTGTGGTGACCTCATCCACAGGATTATTTCCATCGCTACGTCATACCTGTAGTTTCGCTACTGTTAGGAATCATAATATAAATATCTGTGTTTTCCAGTGGTCGGAGGTCACCCCTGTGAAAGGGTCATTTGACCCCAAAGGGGTTGCAACCCACAGATTAAGAACCGCTGACCGAGGGCCTGTCAGAGTCAGTGAGCTACTGAGTGCCTTGCTTGACCCTGAACAGTGATGAGCACTGTGTGCCAGTACCTATGTGTTCCAGGGGCCAGCTTTGGGCTTTGGTTGACCAGTGGGAAGGCACTCATGGTGAACAAAGGTGGGCTTGGATTCACCTTGGCAGCACTGAGCCAGAGAGTACCTTCACGTGAAGGATTTTAGCTGCATTTATAAACAAACAATGGCTGCTAACCAGAGTAACGGCAAGGTCGCCATGCTGTGTTGTGAATCCGAAAGCAGAGAGAAAGATTGGCAGAAGCAAGGGCTAAGTAGTATAAACTCCATGTCAGCATAAGCTGGAGATTCCATTCCTGGGTAGTGTAGTTTAGTGGACAGAGCACTAGCCTGGCATGCCTAAAGGCCTAGCTTCAATCCTGTGTGCTGAGCAGGAGGAGGAGGAACAGGAGGAGGTGGAGGAGAAGGAGGAGGAAGAGGAGGAGGAGGAGGAAGGGGAAGAGGAAGAAGAAGGGAAAGGAAGAAGAGGAGGAGGAGGAAGAAGAGGAGGACTCATGTTGCGCATGGGCCAAGGACCTGGATCTCTGTGACTTTGTTTCCCGCTGTAAAATGACGATAGTGCTTTTGATTCCAGCCCTTGGTAAGTGGAGGCAGTAGGATTAGGAGTTCAAGACTAGCCTAGGGTATACATGAAGGCTGGCCTAGGCTACATGAAACTGTCTCAAAGATAAAGATGATGGTGACCACAGAGAGTCTGGTGTCGATGAGTCCCTGTGGAGTTAAACCAGTTGGACTTGGCATGTGGCCATGTCATGTGTCTGTAATTCATTTGTGTTACGTGTCTGTAATCCTGGTGCTAGAGAGAATGAGGGAGAAAGTTCAAATGCCCAGCAGCTTAAAGTCAGCCTGGCTGACAGAGTGAGAGCCTGCCCTAAACACACGCACGCACGTGCGTGCGCACACACACACACACACACAGAGAGAGAGAGAGAGAGAGAGACACACAGAGACACACACATATACAGACATACATCACACGCAGATACACACACACACACACATACACACACACACACACAGAGAACAGATGAAAGTATCCATGTGTACACAACCCTTCTCACTCCAATTAGGCTTTATGAGGGTGCTGCTGGTCCTCTGCCTGCCTACCCTGTAGACTGAGGCTCAGTTTACTGATAATAGGCCTTTCAGTCAGAAATGCCTTTAGTAGCCTCACCTACCCATTTTTCTTGAGTGTGTGCCTTTTTTTTTTAAAAGATAGAGTCTCATGTAGTCCAGGATTACCTTGAACTTGCTGTGTAGTCAGGGGTGACCTCAAACTTCAGATCCCAAGTGTTGGGCTCACCTCACCACATTGACGAGGTGCTAGGGTATCAACCCCACAGCTTTGGGCCTGTTGAACGGTAACTGTGAGCAACATCTCTGAGTCTATGTCTATGTTGAAGTCTTCCTTCTCCTTAGAAACGTAGCTACATGCGTATTACCTCATCTGAGGGTTTTGTTGTTTGGTTTTGTTTTGAGACAGGTTCTCATACTATAGCTGCCTCTTTTTTCTCTCTTTAAAAACAGAAAATTACTTTACTGTCATGAACTCACAAATAAAAGTGTCACATTGCTGTGTAAGGTAGCGGCACTCATCCCCGGCTCCATGTGCCTCATCCTGAAGCTGTGGAGCTTCACTTACACGGTTACACTTTCACTATCAACCACACAAACAGGACAACAAAAAACTACGACAGAGTTGAAATTAGAAAAACAATTAACTTTGTGTCCTCTCTCACCTGAGTTGGGTCCTTCGGCTGCCATTTTGTGGGAAGGACAGAATGTCTCTAGTCTTGAGCTTGTCCTGCCTCTACCTCCCAAGTGTGCCCCCACTGCAGCACAGGTCCTGGGAACCAACCCAGGTTCTCGTGCATGCCCTCAAGTATTCTAGCCGACCTACATCCCTGGCCCCTAGTTCATGTCTGCAAGTCCCATCATGCCTAGGAGACCTTTGTAAGTGACTGCTGTATCCAGTGCCCATACTGACTGTATGAGTCATCTATCCTAGAAATTAGCAGGACTGTGAAAGCTTTTATTCTAATACATGGCATACGTGCCAAATCACTATTCCAAGAATGTGGCCGTGGGTTCCAAAATTGATTTTGTATGTGTATCTTTGTCTATGTTTGTGGGCGTGTTTCTTTGGTTTTTTTAGAGCAGGTTCTCCGACTCCCAGGCCAATTTTAAGTTGCTGAGCATTTGATCGGAGCATGTTTTTCCAGTCCTGATCACATTGAGTCCTCCAGCCCCTCCAGCTTTGGCTCTCTACACAATTCAGCACAAACCCGCGAGCAAACAGCGCCCCCTGCTGCTCGGGAGCCGTTGAGGCCGCAAATGGAAGCCACAGGACTGTTGAGCCGGTGCCACACAGCTGCCCCTGTCTCTTGGCTGTGGACTAGGTGTCCTCACTGCAACAGATTGGCGTGAAGCTGATCCCTGCAGAAGGCCAGAAAGCCTGCTGGATGCTGTTAACAGACTCTTTTGTTCCCCCGTTAAGCCATCTCCTTAAAACCCTGCTCCTCCTTCTCAGTCTGCTCTCAACCCTGAGGCCAGAGGAGACAGCCCTTCAACGAGCCCCTCACAACGTGAGCCACACAGTGGTTCTTCCTTGTCATATGGAAAAATTGAGACTCTATGCTACAGCCCTTCACTGCTCTGCTCTCATTGCGATCCGGTTTCATCTGGAAGCGCTGAGAAATCGAATCCAGGGCCTCATTCATGGGAGGCAAGCAGTCCACCCAACACCAAGGTACACCCTCAGCCAGCGTTTTACTTTCGACTTAAATGTGTTTGTTTGTTTGTTTGTTTGTTTGTTTGTTTGTTTGTTTGGTGTGTGGTGTGGGTACCTTGCACTGTGAGCATATGAACACAGAAGGGCATGTCTGGTGTCCTGTCTCGTCACTCTCCGCAGTATTCTTTGATTCAGGGTCTTTCCCTGTGCAGAGGTTTCCACCCTCCACCGTGGTTGAGTTCTAGCACAAGCACACAGGCTTTGTTTCTTGTTTGTTTTCTTTTCCTTTTCTTTCTTTTTTTCTTTCTCTGTGTGTTAGTGTGTACGGGCATGCATGAGAGTAGCTGAAGAGGGCTGGAGCAATCCACTCCTGCACCTAAATGGTCGATCCCCAACCCAGTTGACAACTAAGGTTCACCATCACAGGGCACTTCTAGTCTCTCATACCCATTAAAATGCTGGGTAAGGGCACCAAGGAAGCAAAGCAGGTCGAGAAGGTGCTCGGTGCAAGGTCACCAAGACTTCACAGTCTCACGTTACCCGCTACTTCAAGACTTGGGTATGTGCGTGCTTTCTGAATCTGAGTGCGGAAGAGAGGTCCAGGTTGAACCCACTGAAGGCTGGATCAAAGCACAAGTCAGCAGGCCCTGAAGTAGCCAGCTGTGAAGAGGAGTGGGGTGGAGGGGAGATAAAGAGAGGAAGGTGGAGAATTCCAGGAAGCTGAGGTCAGCTACCCATGCATTACAAACGGCATTTCTGTTACTGATAGATCATTACCTGGTGAGGTGTGTGAATGTGTGTGCATGTCCTCGTGTATACATGCATGTGCAGACGTGTGTATGCATATACGTGTGTGATTTTTTAAATTATTGTTATTACTATAGTTTTACTTATTCACTTTACATCCCTCTCACTGCCCCCCAGTCACTCCCTCCCACAATTCTTTCCCTGTCTTCCCTTCCCCTTCTCCTCTGAGCAGGTGGGGGCCTCCTTGGGTGTTCCTCCACCCTGGAACATCATGTCTGTGAGGCTCGGTGCATCCTCTCCCACTGAAGCCTGACAACGCAGCCCAGATAGAAGAACATATCCCATGTGCAGACAGGCAACAGCTTTTGGGATAGCCTCCACTCTAGTTGTTTGGGACCCACGTGAAGACCAAGCTGCACATTTGCTACGTGTATGATGTTTTAAGTGCTTTTTAAGTAAGATTTATTTTATTACTTTTAAATCTGTGCGTGTGCACGCACACACAAAGGTTCTCAGAGGCTAGAGGCATCGGATCCCTTGGAGCTGGTCATCGTCTTCTGTCTCTAGGTGTCCATAGCCACATCAGGCTTCAGGGATGCTGGTAGCAGTAGCTGGAACTGAGTGCAGGGTCACATGTCGTAGCAGGAAAATTTCCCCTGTAAGTTGTGAGGAGCTAAGGTGGGAGGAGTAAGGAGAGGAAAAGGAAGAATAAGGAGAAGAAGAGGAGAAGGAAGAGGAGGAGGAAGAGGAGGAGCTAAGGAGACAGAGATGTAGGAGCCATGGAGAATCACGCATGGATCGAGAACAGTCCTGGGTAATAACTTATTATTACTATTATTATTATTTTTTGTTTGTTTGTTTTTTCGAGACAGGGTTTCTCTGTGTAGCCCTGGCTGTCCTGGAACTCACTCGGTAGACCAGGCTGGCCTCGAACTCAGAAATCCGCCTGCCTCTGCCTCCCAAGTGCTGTGATTAAAGGCGTGTGCCACCACTGCCTGGCTGGGTAATAACATATCTAGGTTAGTTAATTGGTTAACACTTCTAATTGTGTGGGCATCTTATTTGAGCATTGCCAAATATATAAAGCTATTGGATAATCTTTAAACTTTAGAGTCTCATTTCTATAGAGTCTCATTTCTACCTGAGCCAGCTACCTGAGTCGCTCGTGGCCACAGGCCTTGTCTAGACAGGAAGATGGCGGCTGATTAAAACAAGCAAGATTGGGAGCCATCGATTTAAGTGTCTCCCTCAACAGCATGTTTCTCAGCTTACTTTTGGTGTTAGTAGGGAAGGAAGAGAATCCATCATCAGACCTTTGATACACGCGGACATCTCTGGTGCTAAGGTTCAAAGTGTGAGAAAGGCCTCACCAGGGTGGAGAGTCTCAGCATACGGATAAGCCACCGTGTTCGAGAGCACACTTTAAACTTGCAAGAAGAGATGCAGGCCGTATGCACGGCAGATATGTTAGCCTAAAATGTGACATATTCGGTAAAATATATAACATGTATAATGCAGTGCTTTGTACGTCTAAGATAGTGTGCTACAGCTGGCAGGCAGCTAGCATTTATAAACAGACTCAGGATCAGCAGGTTGCCACTTCAGGAATCAATTCCCAAGGCCTGAGCACTCACTGCTCCCTTAAAGGACACAGCACCAAAGTCACTGCAAAATGCAATTAGAAAATGAAAACTCTGGAAAATGAAATGTTCTGGAAAGCTCTAGAAGGGGTTCTGTGGGGTATCACTTATGGGCCAGCTTCATCTGTAATGCCAGACCATCACCAACTCACAGGCAAATGGTATCTCTGCATTCCCAGGCTCTGCTATCCTGGGAGAAGAATGGGGGCTGCTGCCAAAAGAGAGTATGGCCAGTGTCTCAAGCAGGCTGCTACCAGTCAACAGCACTCAGCACCAAGCACATCAATGTTAGAGACAACTATTGTCATTGTTGTTTAGGTAAACACAAAAAATAACGGGGTTCTCTCATACATGCTATGATCTGTTTTTATCTTCCCCTCTTTCCTCTCTCGCTTCCTTTCTTCCCTCAGCTAGCCCAAGCTTCTGCTTTCTTCTTACATGTGTCTGTTACCCTCTCTCCCATCTCAATCGCAGCCCCTTACAATCTCAGTCTCTCCTCTCCTCTGAGGTTCCCCTCTCTAGTTTCATGACTTGCAAACAAACATAGATGAATGCATATACATATATGCACACACACATATAATTTTAAATCTCTGTTCTGTGTTTGAGAAAGCACACATTCTTTCTGAGTCTAGCTTATTCTTGCGTAGTATAAAGATTTCTGGTTACATCGATTTTTCTTTAAGTATCATGATTTTATTTTTCTTTAAGGCTGCATAAAAATGTGATTATTAACTGTGTCCTAACCTTTGTAGAGTCTAACCAGTCCTGCCCCATTAGTTGTTCGTAATATCAAGCCTTCTGCCTGAGGACCTCCACACCTAGTTTTTAATGCGCTAGAACGCCTTACTCAGTGTCTGCCTTCCAGACGCTCCCAGGAAATTGGTGGCGCCGCAGCGCCCCCTGCCGGCAAAGTTTCAGAAACCTCCTTCTAGGTTGCCTGGCTCTTTACCGTGAGCAGGGGCCACATTTGACAAGTGTCTTCTGTGTTCTGAAGCTGACCCTGAGTTTCAGAGTCAGGAAACATGGAGTCTTAAGTTAGATGTCTTGGTTGAGGCAGTAATCCCATCACTAAGGAGATTTAGGCAGGAGGATTGTGAGTTCAAGGCAAATCTGGCCGGCATAGTCAGGCCCTACCACAAACAAAAACACCATCCACTGTCACTCTCTGGAGAGACTTCAAAGAGATGTCTGTTTCCTTCTGGATCTTGTCCCCTTTTCTTTCCATTAGGGTTTTACTGTGAGAGCGAATGTTAGTAACTCGACACAGATGTTTAGAGGAGGCTTCAAATGGGTAACAAAGAGGAGAAAAAAGTTGAGAGACAAATCTAGGCTATTGCCACTTGCTGTAGGGGAGGCAGCCGGCATACAGGGAAAAGATAAACTGGCAGGCAATTCATAAGCCGTAAGATGCTCTGCAAGGTGTATAAGTGATGGATTGATTGATGTCTGTATCCTTTTCTAAGCTGGGTAGGGTGATACACTCCTGTAATCACTTGGGATCTGGAGGAAGGAGGGTCAGGAGTTGAAATGCAGCCTCAGCTACAAAGCAAGATTGAAGCCAGTCTAAGCTGTATGAAAGCCTATCAAAGTTAAAAAAAAAAAAACCTTTGAGATTTTCAAACTGTATTTAAATATTTTCATTCCTCCTTCATTGAGTTGTGCTACATGTATTGTCGCTTGCATTCTCCGTCTTCATTTTGTAATTCAGGATCCAAGTCCTTTCCCGTCTTGGCTCATCTCTGGATTTTGACAGATGCCAGGACTTAGGAGACCAAGGCCCGCTGGCAAAGGAGCCAAGCACTTCCGAGTCTGTTTAAAGGGCCTCCTCTTTATGGTGGGGATGTGGCTCTGTCGGAAGAGTGGCCGTCTCTCTGTATGAAGCCCTGGGTTTGGTCCCCAGCATCAGGTAAACTGGATGTGATGGTGCACACCTATGATCCTAGCAGCAATCCAGTGGGGATGCAGGGTGCTCAGGGCCACCCCGAGTGCACAGGGGGTTTGAAGCTACCCAGGTAAGAGACGGTAGGTAGGTAGATAGATAGATAGATAGATAGATAGATAGATAGATAGATAGATAGATAGA
>JANHMN010000012.1:68933983-68946365 GCA_030674055.1 Rhabdomys pumilio
AGATAGATAGATAGATAGATAGATAGATAGATAGATAGATAGATAGACAGACAGATAGATAGATGGCTCCCTGGCTGCATTGACTCTGTACTGCAAATCACTGTGACCTTTAGCAGTGCCCACAAGGACTGTCTGTTTCTAATTCTCCACCCATTTCCCGTAAAACTGCCTGATCAAAGTGATTTTCACTGTCTTTCTCTCCTACATCCCCAGTCGTACAGCCTCAAAATCAGAGTCCAGCTGCCCGCCTGACTCTTCACTACATTCAAGGACTGTTCAAGGGCTGGCAGGGTGGGTCAGTGGGTAAAGACTCTTGGGGTCCAGCCTGATGACCTAAGTTTAATCCCAGGACCCATGTAGTGACGTGTAGTGAAAGGGTTAAATCAGCTTTTTTAAGTTGACCTCTGACCTTCACATGTGCATCCTCTCTCTCTCTCTCTCTCTCTCTCTCTCTCTCTCTCTCTTTGTCTCTCTCTCTCTCTGTGTGTGAGTATGTGTGTGTGTGTCTGTCTGTCTCTCTCACACACACACTAAACAAATAAGTAGATATTAATAAAATTAAAATCACTGACTCTCCCTCATTCTCTAAGGTCATACCTGCTCTGTCTTCATCCAGTTTGTGTTACCTCATGGTTTATGAGAACCAGACAGAGGATCACATAAGTGTCCCCATGTGGACAGCTATTGCCTAAGCTGAAACTAACACCCTTTCAGAGAAATATATATATATTTTTAGAGCACAGTAAAATGCAAAAGGGAAGACCAGAGTTTTAAAATATATCTTTTATACAGAAATTCAGACAATAATGTCTGGGCAGATGGGAGCTAAGGGCATCCACAAGCAGAGAATTATTTAAAACCACAACTTGTGCGTGTGCTGGTTCATAATCTGCAGCTTTTCACATCGGGGATTTGAACAATGAATAGTTTGCACAGACTATTGTATTTTGGCATCTCTAATTAAGAGCTGATTAAATGCCTATTTAATTACATGTCTACTTTTCCCAATGTTTCAGAATTTCCCCAAATCCATGCTGCTACGTATATTGAATCAGCCTGTCAACTCAGATATATGCAAACATGTTCCTGGGATAGAAAGATGATTTTGAAAGCCATCTTGCAAACAAGGGTGTATAGCTGGAAGCTTCATAGCTCATGGGGACATGGTATGTGGAGGCTGCAGAAGAGGGACCAGGCATGCCAGCGCTCCCTGTGTCGTCATCACGTTTCTAGCGACCTGGTGACAGTGATTGATTGTGATGCTGAGGACAGAATCCAGAGTCTCTCACGTGCTAGGAAAGTGTTCTACCACTGAGATACACCATCAGCGACTAGTGTAGAATCAACAGTAAGAGGGGGTGTGTGCATGTGAATGTTCGTGTGTAACAAGATTGCGAGTGAGAAATGCAATAAGACTTTATCTTACATATATATAGTAATTTCAAAAACCTATGCAGTTAGTTATGTTTGACAGGAATGCTCTACCACTGAGCTACACCTCTAGCCTAGTGTCCCAAGCTGGCCTGGGAGAAAGGGTACTTGCTGCCAAGCCTGACCTGAGTTCTAGCCCCATGAGCCCCAGATGGTGGAAGGAGAGGACCCTCTCCCGCAAGCTGTCCTCTGACCTCCACATCCATGGCACAGCACCAACAGTGGTCTCCAATAAACAGACAAAAATAATAAAGTACAAAAAGCTTAAACCGGCGGTGGTGGCGCACGCCTTTAATCCCAGCACTTGGGAGGCAGAGGCAGGCAGATTTCTAAGTTCGAGGCCAGCCTGTTCTGTTCTACAGAGTGAGTGCCAGGACAACCAGGGCTACACAGAGAAACCCTGTCTTGAAAAACCAAAAAAAAAAAAAAAAAAAAAAAAAAGCTTAAAAATGGGACTGGAGAGATGGCTCAGTGGTTAAGAGCATTGCTCTTCTGGAGGTCCTGAGTTCAGTTCCCAGTACCACATGGTGGCTCACAGCTTCTGTAATGGGATCTGAGGACAGCGACAGTGTACTCACATATATAAATAAATAAATCTTTTTAAAAAAGTTCCTTCAACTTAAAAAATGAGCCAAAGCCCTGGTGCTGGACCAAAGGGTCTTTGCTGTTTTCTTCTTCCTACGAGGACTCTGAGGGGTTCAGGTCCTCAGCTGAGGGTAGAGTTTGGGCAGTAGGAAGCTTGCCCCGCATGCATGAAATCCCAGCTTTGATTCTCATATCAAACAAACCGTGTATGCTTGTGTACACAGCCCTGGCAACTTGGGAGGTGGAAGTCAGCTGCACAGCCAGTTTCAGGTCAGCCTGGGACATAAGACCCAATCTCAGACAAACAAGAGAGTGAGGACCAACAATCGGAATCTGTAAATTCTCACTTGGCTCTGTCTTTTTCTCATCTGCCTTGCTATAAACATTTGGATATTGAAAATAACTCTTAAAACAAATGACATTTTTTCCTTCTAGAATGATTTTTAAAATATTCCCTTTTTTTATACTTACAGAAGTTACAATACTTACACTACAGTGTACTTATGGTAATCACAGAGTGTCTCTCCTTTCTCTCTACTCCCCTCAACCCCACAGGTCTCTCCTTGCTGTCATATATATGTGCTTGTGTGTGTGTAGATACATATGCAAGTTATATATGTTACATATTTGTGTGTACATATTACACACACACACACACACACACACACACACACACACATAAATACAACCTATTCAGTCTTCACGGTGTTGCTCGAATGTATGTTTTCAGGGCTGACCTTTTGGGGTGCTCTCTCCTGGGTAAAACAAACTCTCTTGCTCACAGCATTCCTTAGCAGGGATGATCCCCAAGCTCCCCCGCTGTGTTGTGCAGGGCTGATCCCCAAACTCCCCTCTCCCCATGTGCAGGGCTGATCCCCAAGCCCCCATGCCCCCAGTTCAGATTAGCATGTCTATTCTTGTCAGCTCGTGTTGCGGAGAGTTTATGGGTATGGTTTCTGACATCTCTAGGAGACAGTAGGATCTGTCTCTTAGACTGATCCGGACGTCTGTAGGAGACTCCTACAGTCTCAGAAAGCTCCCTGCTCCCCTGGCTCCTACACTCCTTCTGCCTACTCTCCTGCAGTGACCGCTGACGCAGGAGTGTGTCACAGTTGGATCAGTTGGGACCAAGCGCCACCATCATGCATTTTGACTGGCTGTAATTTTTGGTAATAGCCTTTGTCCGTTGAGGACTCATTTTTATTACTTTTAGTTATGCGTATGTGCTTGTGTCTGTGTGAACACACATAACAATGTCTTCAGAGGCCCGAGGCATCGGATTTCCTGGACCCGGAGTTACAAGAGGTTATGGTGCTGGGAACCAAATAGGTTCTCTGCAAGAGAAGCTCCAAGTCCTAACCGCTGAGCTATCTCTCAACCCACTTGTTCTCCCTTCGCATGTTTCCCAGGCTGATCGTGAACTCTAGATCCTCCTGGCTCAGCCTCACGGGTGGTTATGACAAGAGGTGGGCTGTCCCAAGAGAGTGATGGACACAATGGCATCTGGAACCTCAGAACCTCTGGACTCCTGGTCAGTGTCAGGTACTGGCAAGAGAGAAGGGATGGGCCTTGGATCAGAACGGAAGAGAATTAAATTTTTGCTAGCGGCTCCAGAGTATGGCTCAGTGGGAGAACACTTGCCTTGTGTGCTCGAGGCCCCTGGGGTTCAGCACCAGCACCCACTCATTCATCCAGTCGCCTCCTAGCTGGGTGATCACTCACAACTGCAGCTGACATCAACCGACCCCAGACCTCACTCCTCCGCAGAGGAGTCTGCAGAGGGGAAGTGTATTCTCTTCCCAGGTCGCTGATAGCTTTAAATGATACCCCTGGGCTTTCTTCCTAGCGTTTATTACTGTCTGAAATCCTTCGAATTCTTGTTTATTTTCTGTAAGTGTTCTTCCTCCTCCTCTTCTTCCTCCCCCTCCCCCTCCCCCTTTCCCTCCCCCTCCCTTTCTCCTCCCCGCTCCCTCTCCTGGGAGCAGGAGCCTGGATGACTGACTGCCTTTGGTCGGGTCATTTCCTCCATTGTTCAGGGGCACGCCTGCATGGAGAAATGGGTCAGTAAAGTCTTACCGGATGGATAAAGATGAAGCGGGTCCAAGTGAGGCATGCAATACAGGCTGACAACAAGTTTTATGGAAGTAAGTTGGACCATAGCACTGCACAGGCTGTGCGGTTCAGCCGGGTAACTGTTGTAGCTCTTTCCTAGATTCTTCACTGCTCTCCGAGAAGGCACCCTGAAAGATTTTCACTGGAGGATATGGAGGAGAACTTAGCTTTGGGTCCAAGGCCATTTGGGGCAGGTTGGCTCCTCTTAGTCCGCTCTAAGCCTTGTGTTCTCTTACGTCATCCTAGACACAGTTCTGTAGCGGTTGTGACAGTCTTCCAGTAGGGGGCACCCTCTGCCAGAACACCGTCCTTCACGGTCCAGGCTACAGTATTCCTGGTAAGTCACTGGAGTGCTGTGTAACAACGCTGGCTGGCTGACAGCCTGTGCTTCCCTTCCCATGTACAGCGTCTTCTCTGACCACTGTTAGCACTTTAACCAATGATCTACTCCGTAAAGTAATGAAGTGAGAAAAGGAATGCTAATTTATGTGTTTTCAAGTCTAACTTTGATTGTCTTTTGGAACTTCATTCGCCCAATTATTCTCCAAACTTTTACCATGGGTCAACATATTTCTTAGCAAAGGGAAGAAGATGGGGTGGGGTGGGGTGGGAGCCAGGTTCTGAAACATGGATTTATCGGCAGAGCCGTCTTCTTCACCTCTCAGTATCCTAAGTCCTCTTCTGTAAAGTGGGGTGTCAAGAAGGCACCCACACACTTGCTCCAAGGATTAGATAAGTTCTTGCTTCTAAACTATGACAAGAGTTGCCATAAAAACACACTTTCTAGTACATTACTAGGTCCTGCTTAGCTCTGTAAGAGACATGAGAATAGATTGGGTTTTTTTTTTTTTGTTTGTTTGTTTTTTAAAGAACTGTGTCTTTTTTTCCTGATTCATTTTTAGATTTTAATTTATGTGTATGTGTGTCTGTATGCCGTGGGTGTGTGCGTGCCAGAAGAAGGTGTTGGAATTCCTGGAGGTAGAATCACAGGCTGTTGTGAGTCTCCCAGTGTGGGTGCTGTGAACCAATTTCAGGTCTCCTGGAAGAATAGCAGTAAGCACTCTTACAGAGGGCTGTCTCTCCAGCCTCCGTGGTGTGTGTGTGTGTGTGTGTGTGTGTGTGTGTGTGTGTGTGTGTGTGTCGTTTTAAAGACGGGGTCTCACTATGTAGTCCTTAGTGGCCTAAACACATCAGCCTCAAACTTGAGCTGATCCTCCTGCCTCAGCTGCCTAGGTGCTTGGGATTAAAGGCATGTATCATCATCCCCTCAAAATACTTTTAATACAGCCAGATGTGGTGGCCCATATCTGCTTCAGCAATGAAGAAAAAGAAGAGTCTGAAAGGATTTCAGGTGCCACTAACTTAGAAAACAAAACAATCTTTGATTAAAAATTATATTAAAGGGCAAGGAATGTAATTCAGTGTTTAAATACCTGGGTTCCAGTTTTTTGTTTATTTGTCTTTTTAACAAGGGGGTTGTTTGCTGGTCCGGCCCCTTGAGTTGGGTAGTGCTGTTCTCCACATTGTAAGTGAAGCAATTACATGAGCATGAGAGAGAGAGAGAGAGAGAGAGAGAGAGAGAGAGAGAGAGAGAGAAGAGAGAGAGAGGAGAGAGAGAGAGAGCAGGAGCACACCAAAAGATCTGTTTGTATTTTTAGCAGAGTGGTAATAGCTGTATTTGTTTTTCTATTTTTAATTGTTATATTTTTGTAATTGGGATTAGGCCCAAGCCTAAGGTATACGTGGAAGTCCCGTGGGTGTTAGGGACTTGTGTAACCTCCAATAACACCTAGCCACACTGTGGTGCTGCTCCCGACCCCCAGGTGTCTGCTGAGTCATGTCCAGCCTGCCTTCCCTCTGGGGAGTGGAGGGAGGAGGTTGCTGTCTAACAAACCATGCTCTGTATTGGGAAGCTCCAGAGAAGGCTAGCCTCTTCTTGAGCTGGTACTTGGCAGAATAAGAAGGGTCATGAGCTACAAAATATAGTACCCTTCCTCAGTTATCTGACTTCTGGAAGAAGGAAGCTAAGGTTAGGCTCCGCATGGGTAGCTGTGTCACCTGTGTGGAGGGGCATTGGATCACATGGGGACCTTGCTGGCCCACATGCCTGGGAGTGGGCTCCATACTCTGTCCCATCCTCCACCCACCTTAGAGGTAGGGTCACCTCTGTTGTGTCCTGCTTGCCTCATTACATGGAGTACCGCCCAACTCGAAGGGCTGGACCAGCAAACAGCCCTGTTGTTAACTGGACAGATCCTAAGCAGAGGCTTTTAACTGTGCCTCTGTACTTACGTGTTCCAAAAACTCTCTACACTCCGAGTCTAACTGTCCAGGCTGTCTGAGCGGGCAGGGTTAATAAATGAAGACAGAGATGCCTGGTGGAACAGGGTTAAACACACACCTTTATGAAACTGGCTTTTTGTTATCATCCCCATGGAAGCAGCCCTGGGCTCTCGGAGGAAAGAGACCATCTTTGTTGGGTGGAGGAGCATGTTGAGGACATGTTCCCTACGCCCTGGCCCCCGCCCCACAGTGTCCCCTCATTCCTGGCCTTCTTTCCACCCTCCCCACCCTCCCCTGACTCCCTGCTCTCGGATCACAAACCTTCAAGATAACATACCACAGGCCCACAGAGATGAGAAGCCGTGATAGGGCTGAACCATAAACGTGGTGCATCAGATTGACCCCAGAGCGGGATCTCTAGAGTGTCACTGAATGAAGGATCAGAGGGGGTCATGCATGACCTTTATCAGGGTGTGCCACTTTTAACAGATAACCCAGAATTACATGGGGGCAAAATGAGAGTTGAGGTCTTTTGTTAGGAGGGTGGGGTGGGGTGACGTCCTTCCTACTCCCTACCTGCCTCCACCCCAGCTGAGATCTTATCAGGAGAGGGGGTGCAGAGACTCCATAGAAATGGAATCTTCCAGAACCTTTATCTTAGTCCTTCCACTCCTTTACAAAGTTGCTTTCTAGTTTACACAATACGGATAATCCCATCAGAAGAAATTCTCCCACCCAGCTGCCCCCAGAGGAGAAACAGAACAGAACCCACTGAAATGTCTAGGCCTTTCCTCAAGCACGACGATTCTACTTTGGAGGCCTCTCTGCCGTTTGCGGTCACAGAGGTAGGCAGCCTCTTCAGTTCTCTGCCTGTCGGCCTTCTCTATTGCAGTCCCTTTAAAGGCAGGCCTGCGGTTTCTCAGTATGGGAGTCGGTGAGCTCTCTAAGATGGCACTGGGGAGACTGAGGCAGGAGGATCACTGAAAGTTTGGGGCCAACCTAAGCTAAGTATCTCTATCCTGTCTTAAATTGCCTTCACCTCCTTCCTCTCCATTTACCCACCCCTCCCTTCCACACACACACTCACAAATCAGAGGCTAAATATTTCCTTTCTGTGGATGGTATGGAAGAAAAGTGCTACCTCCAGCTTTGAGAAACAAAGCAATTTCCTCCCGTAGATTCAATGAGTTTATCTGGGAGAAATTCTGGGGTTGCCTGCCAAGCAGTGGGCTGAGCCCTCTCAAGACAGAGCCTTCCCTGGGCCTAACTAGTCCCTCCATTTTGGTCCATCTCAGACCATTTCTCCTTCCTCTCCTTCCAGGCCAAGCAACAGCTTCGTTTTCTCACCCCACAGACCTTGGGTAAAACCTGCTCTCTCCGCCTTTTCAGAAAGAATAGGGAAACTACATCCCTCTCAGCCCTGCCTGGAGGCATCAGAGCTAACTCCGTATGGATTTGTCGAGGAGACCTAGAGACCGTTGGGGTGCAGAAGGCAGGGTGGCAGGGTTACGGCTTGGCTGCCCCGTGGCCTCTGTCCCCAGGTGCTCTGGACACCACCACCTCCTTTTTACTCTGAATCCACTCTAGCTGCTGCAAACCGTTTAAGAGTGCCCCGAAGTGGAGAGACAGCAGCCAACTAGCAAACAGATCCCTTTCCCCAGCACTTCTCAGTTCAGATGAGGTCAGGTGGAGAAGCAGCCACCCCTGAGGTGAGATCTAGGCAGCTCAGAGAGGGCCCTGCTCCAAAATAGTTTCCATGCAAACACCTGAACTGTTGGTGGCCAACTCGTTCCTTTCTTGACTGACAAATATTTGTTGAATACACCCTAGATGCCGCCTTCCGTTACATGGATGCCTGGTCTCACTCAAGATGAGCAGGATGTTGGGGGCTCATTATGGTGTACACCTGTAAGCTCGGCATTTAGGAAGCAAAGGCAGGAGGGTTACTACTAGAAACTTGAGGCCATCTTGGTCTACATAATGAGTACCAGGTCAGCCAGATCTACATATGGGGATTTCCACCTTAAAGAAATCTGCCGTCACTATAATTTAAAAATCTTATTTTGAAGGAGATGATGTTGGTCTCATCGTCAGCCTTCTAAACTTAGCTGATGGCCTGAGACCAGGCACTTAACCTATTACAATCTGCTACTCCTAAGTCTAAAAGCAACTGTCTTGGATGGATGGTGGGGATGCAGCTTAGCTGCAGAGCACTTGCCTAGCATGCAGCAGGCCCGTGGCTACATTCTCAGCGCTGCCCAGTCAACAAAATATAGTGATGTCAAGGAAAAGTACCAAGGGCTTCAAATAAGGTAGGGACAGAACATTAGGGAGTGTAACAGGAGTAGCAGTGGCCCACCTATTTCAGACATAAAATATCCTGAAAGAGGTGACAGTGGATAGGAAACTTCAAATTACCAAACAGGAATAAATAAAATGAAGTCAACACCAGGAAAAGAGCAGTAAATGCAAACTGACAAGAAACAGCTTGACCCCGTTCCTAGAGCTTGGGGATGCCCAGCTGCCTAAGGTCCCTTTCCCTGTGTGGCCTGGGAAGGGATGCCACAGCACCTTTGCTCAGTGGACATCGCAAGTTGCAATGGCTGCTATGAGTTCCTGGCTTGTTTGCCTGCTTTTTGTTGACCCTTTATAATATAAACTACAATGTAGTATAATATAAAACTTGACTGGTCCTCCTAGACACCCTCATCTCTCTTCCACGTCCATCATGTGGGCTCAAAGGAGAGGAGCTCTGTCTGTTTCTTCATGGGTCTATTCTCAGTGTGTCGTCCCTGCCTGTCCTTCTGTTCCCTCCATACATTTGTGCTGGGTGCCTGCAAAGCACCCAGTTGGAGTACTTGATTTTGAAGAAGATGGAGTCTAGTTATGTCATAACTGTGTTGGGACACTCTCTTTCCTTTCCCCTTCCCTTTCGTTCTTTCTCCATCCCTCTTTATTTCTCTGACAGGATCTCATGTAGCCCAGGCTGACCTCAAAGTAGCTATGAGGCTGAGACTGCTACGGACTCCCAATTCTCCTGTGTCCCAGGTGCTGGGATAACAGGCATACACAGCCATGTCTGGCTTCTGGCTTTCCTTTGAAGGCATTTTAGAGACATCCTCCCTGGCGTCTCTGTAATTCCCTGTCTTTTTCTGACTATTCCGTAAAGACTTTCAAAATAGGACTGAGCCCATTTTTGGCAAGTCTCTTACTTCTGTGAGCCTGACTTCACTGTGCTGGGAGAGGCACTTTAAGAATCTCATGACTGTTGATGCCTGGGGGGGAAGCAGATGTTGTAAGGGCAGGTGGGGGTTCAGGAATGGAGGCGCCCAGAGACACAACACGTAGCTTCTTTCACAATCTGGCCTGGGGCTGATCCTGTGATTGGGTGTCTCAGCCAAGAATGTCCCCAGAATTCCAAGTCACTTTTAGACGCCATTTCCTTGTCCTGTGGTCCCACGTCAGCAGATAAAGTGGGTTTACGAGCAGAAAGAGAGCAGGCTCAGAGCAATTAATTCACAGCGGGGTAGGAGAAGAGGGGGAAGGGCATCTTCTCCTTGTCTTTTGGGTTAATTTCTCTTGAATATGTGGCTGGGTGTGGTAGCACAAGCCTATAATTCCAGCCCTTGGGAGGCAGAGGCAGGAAAAACTCTTGTGAGTTTGAGAAGCCAGATTGGTCTACAGAGTGAGTCTCAGGACAGCCAGGACTAAAAAGAAAAACCCTATTTTAAAAAAAAAAATGTTTTGCCGGGCGGTGGTAGCGCACGCCTTTGATCCCAGCACTTGGGAGGCAGAGGCAGGCGGATTTCTGAGTTCGAGGCCAGCCTGGTCTATAGAGTGAGTTCCAGGACAGCCAGGGCTACACAGAGAAGCCCTGTCTCGAAAAAATCAAAAAACCCTGTCTCGAAAAAACCAAAAAAAAAATGTTTTAAAAAATCACAAAGGAAAATTCACTGAGTTCCTTCCTCCTTGCAGTCTAAGCAAAACTCAAACAAAATGAGAAAGTTTTATTGAAATCTTCAGTGCCTTTATTTTTAATTTTTTTCTCCCAACATTTTGTAACAAGAAAAACACTCATTGATGTTTCTTCTCTTGTGACCACATTAAAGAGGAAGCCTTTGTGTTTATTACAATAATATTTTTTCTGGTCTGTTTAGTTTATCTTATTTTATTTTTGAAATGGCATTTTGCTTTGTATTCTAGGTAAGCCTGGACTTACTATGTAGCCCAGGTTGTATGTACAATCCTGACACTTTCCACCGATGGAATTACAGAAGTGACCCAGTGTACCTAGGCAATAGTCTTTAATTTATCGGCTTTATAAGGATGCCTCATTCCTTATTTTGAGGTTGTTTTTTGGTGGTGGTGGTGGGTTTTTTTGTTTTTTCTTTTTTTGAGACAGAGTTTCTCCACGTATCTCTGGCTGTCCTTGGAACTTGCTCTATAGACCGGACAGGCCTCGGATTCACAGAATTCTGTCTGGCTCTGTCTCCCAAGTGATGGGTTCAAACACCACTGTGCCTGCAAGGAATAGATAATGTCTGAAGGCCATGCTGGCAGCAGGTTCTGTGGGCACTCCATATCTCCAGTTTAGCCAGACAGATGGAGAGGGTTAGTGGGAAAATGGCTTCTGGATTGAGCACATGTAAATGTTTTACTGGCTATGAATCCTTATGCAGTACAGTGTAACTATATGTAGTGTTTGTATTCTGATAGGCAAGCATGAACCTGAGGTCCCAGCGCTCAGGAGACTGAGGAAGGAGGTTCTAGGGTTTAAGTCTAGCCTGAGCTACATTGGAGAGACTCTGTCCTCAGCTCTGTAGTGCACACCTGTCACCTCAGCACACAGAAGGTGGAGGCAGGAAAGTCTTCAGCTACACAGCGAGTTTTAGGCCCACTGAAAGCATATGGGGCTCTACCACAAAAATTGAATAAATAGCCCGGGGTAGTGGTGCACACATTTAATCTCAGCATTAGGGAGGCAAAGGCATGTAGATCTCTGTGACAGAGGCCAGCCTGGTCTACACAGCTAGTTTTAGGCCAGCTAGGGCTACATAGTGAGACCCTGTCTCAAAAAATCAAAAAACAAACAAAAAACAACAACAAAAAAAATAGAGGGAGGGGGGAGAGGGCTAGTTACTGTTGGGCAATGGTCTTGGATCGGTCAGCATATCTAATTGGCATTAAGAAATAATTTCCTGTTCTTTGCATCGGTGTCCAGGAGGATTCTGACAAGCCTGCAAGTGCTTCCAGGCTATAGATGTGTAGAAAGGAAACTGAAATTCCAGCTCTGCATTGTCAGCTCTGTGATTCTCGCACTGACCCATCCCTAAGTTTCCATTTTCTTTTATCTTCAGAAGTGGGACTAATTCAGAGGTTATGAGGCAGTGGAGTCTCTCATAGGAGACCGTGAAAGTCAAGGGCCTGATGCGATGGCCCCTCAGTTCCATCAGCAGGACCACCATTTGGCAGATGTGGCCACCAAGATGAACGGAGTCATCATTCAACAACTACTCCCTGATTCACAGCTTGTCACAGGCGAGGTATCGGGCCCTATGCGTTGGGAGTAGAGCAGAGCAAGCCAGGCCCTGCTCTCCCGGAGCTGGGATGTGAAGACACAGGATACACAAAATAAAAGTAAATAAGGGAGCCATGTGACTGCCGGGCAGCAGACAGAACAGCTAACCTAGGCTGCAGCATCAGCATCCAGCTTTGGTAGTGAGTTGGCTTAGAAACTCATGCCGGCCTTACTGTGCCTTTTGGCTGCATCAGGGACCTTATTCCAACTGGCCTTGTGTTACTGACTGTCCCTGAACCCCCAGGGCCAAAAGATCCTCCTGTTTCAGTCTCCCAAGTAGCCAAGTGAGAATGTCTCTAAAAACCTGGGTGATGTAGTCAAGAGGTGGGAGCAGGAATACCAGAAGTTCCTGGTCATTCTCACCTACATGCTAACTAAGTTCAAGACCGGCCC
>JANHMN010000012.1:68946375-68962609 GCA_030674055.1 Rhabdomys pumilio
GCTAACTAAGTTCAAGACCGGCCCAGGCTACCAGAGACCTTGTCCCAAACAGACAAGCAAACTTCTCCTGAAAAGACACGTTGTGGAAAATGTTTATAATCCAAGGATTTGGAAGGCCAAGGCCAGAAGATTGCAAGTTCCAGGCCAGCCTGGGCTATCTATTAAATGTGCCAGGCCAGCCTGGGCTATCTATTAAATGTGTCAGGCCAGCCCTGAAAATACAGCAAGACTCTTGTTTATTTGTTTGCTGTTGAGTATGTCTGTAAATTGTAGCTGGTGAGCACCAGGTAAATGGGTCTCCTTTCCATTGTTATGTTTGCAGTGGGATTAATACTTACTGGCCAGTGGTAGACATGCGACCTGCATTTAAAACATGAGCCAGGAAGTGAGGCATGGTGGCCATACCATACCTGTCTTCCCAGTGCTCAGTAGCCTACGCAAGAAGAATACACAGTCAAGGCCCATGTGAGCTACACAATTTCAAAGAGAAAATAAAATACACCACAGACACTTTTGGTTGGAAGAGGGCGTAAGACTGTGTCTAATGAGTCAGGGGTATGGCTCAGTGGACACAGCGCCCACTGTGAAAACATAGAGACCACAGTTCAAAGCCCAGCTCTGTACTCTCAGCACTCAGGAGGTGCAAGAATCTCCATGTACCCGGACAGCTGTACGAGCAGGAAGTGATGGTTCTGAGTTCAGGAACTGTCTCAAAACATATGGTGAGGAGCCATTGAGGAAGAGCCTTCACACTCCAGCCTGTGAGTTCTCATGTGTGTGCAGATACACGCACACCTCCATGCAGGCACACAGCACACACAGCACACACACGAACACACATGTACACACACAGGTGCATGCACACCTCCATGCAGATACACATGCACTCACACATGTACATGTACACAGATATACATGTACACACACAGATACATGCATACCTATACACATATGTGTACCCACACATGTGCAAACATATATACACAAGCAAAGGGGGGGGAGATAGAAAGAACCACTTATGAGGTGCCATAGCATGGCACGATTTCTTTTGGAGCAGCTGAGAAGCCTGGCAGACTAGAGTTTACTTTCTTCACAATTGCAGCTTGGCAGGGGCTGATATTCAGAAAGGGAAAGGCATGGTTATTACTAGAGTTTCTTGAAAACAGCCCCAAACCAGAAGTTTGTTTTCCCAGGATGCTAAGGCTCCAGAGAGACACGGGCCAGCGATTCTCTCTATATCATTCCCAGAGGGAGAGTTAGGGGAGCTCAAGGCATGGCCAACCCCACAGTGCTGATCTCCCGTCTCCATCTCCTTTTTAATGGGTGACTGAAAGGTTTTAAGACAGAAATACAACATTCTGTAGCAAAATACTGAGCTCTACTCAAGCCTGGCAAGTCTCCATCTCCAGATCTTTATTTAAAACAGTATGGAAGGATTTAGGAACCACTAATGTCCCCTTGGGGACATTATCTTGTCAGTCCCATTTTTCTCACTTCAGAATGAATTATTACCCTGAAGTTGTGAGTACACTTTCTGTCAATGTGCTTGATTTTTCTTTGTATGTACTATTCTAAAATAAAAATCCAGAGTCAGTGAGAAGGCTCAGCTACCAAGCCTGATGACATGAGTCCAGTCTCCAAGCCCCACGCGGTGGAAGGACAGCACTGCGTCCTGCAAACTGTCTTCCAACCTCCCAATCATGTGGAATTAGAATGTTTCCTTGGTGTCCTCCGTCCCCTCTGGCTTTTACACTCTCTGTCTTTTCTACTGGGTTCTTTGAGCCCCGAGGAAGGGATTTGATAGAGACATCCTGTTTAAGGGCTGACTGTTCCAAGGCCTCTCATTCTCTGCATAATGTCTGGCTGTGGTCTCTGTATTTGTTCCCATCTGCTGCTGGAGGAAGCTTCTCTGATGGTGAGTGAGCCCGGCGCTGACCTATGGGCTTAGCAGAATATCATAAGAAGTCATTTTACTGTCACATTGTTGTTGTTTGTTTTTATAACAGAAGTCTTTGGTTTTATCCTAGGTGTCTAGGCTATCTATTCTCAGGTTCCCCAAGCACTGTTGGGTGTGGGTTCCTTCTTGGGGATGTGATCCTTAAGTCAAGTCAGATACTGGTTGGTCAGACCCACAAGCTTTGTGCCACCATTGCACTAAAACATCTTGCAGGCAGAACACAACTGTTGATCCAAGGGTTTGTGGCTGGGTTGGAGTTTATACTTCTCCTTTGGTGGCACTCAGAGTACCTTCCTGTACCAAAGATGCTAGAACACAGGGGTGAAGACTCTTACGTAGGCTCCAGCTCAGCTCCTCAGCTTCTCCAGGTTCAGTGAGTTGTGTAGTGTTGTCTTCGGCAATGGGGCCCTGCTTTCAGTTTGTGGAGAGCAACCTTTAGTCTTTGCAAAAGTCTGGGTTGTTTGGGGATTCCCATGGGACCCCTTTGGCCAACAACTCAATTAGATTTAATAGAATCAAAAATTTCATTTAGTCACAAGAGATGAGTGGTTGGGACTCTGTCTCCCTAAATTTGGTGATTTCCATTAGATCACCTTTCCATATGCATATATTTTAGGAAACTTCTGCTCTATCAAGTTTCCATTCTTCATCTCAAATGGCCCTTCATTTTACTGTCTCTCCTCAAATTCCCCCCCTTATCCCCATCTTCCCTCTGTTCCAGCACCCCCTGTATCCATCCATACTATCTATTCTGTTTCCCTTTCCTAGAGAGATCTATCTGTACCCCTAGTCTGTTACTCCATACCTAGCCTTTGTGGTTCTACGGCATATAGCTTGGTTATCACTGACTTAACAATTAATATCTACACATAAGCAAATTGATACCACGTTTCCCTTCCTCGGTCTGGGTAGTCTCACTCAGGATGATTTTTCTTTCTAGTTCCATCTATTTACCTGTGAGTTTTATAATTTCTTTCTTTCTTCCCTCCTTCCCTCCCTCCCTTCTTCCTTCTTCTTCTCTCTCTCCCCCTCTCTGTCTTCCCCTCTTTCTTTCTTCTTCTTTCTTCCTTCCTTCCTTCCTTTCTTTTTCTTGGCTGAGTAATATTCTGTTGTGTAAATGTACTGCATTTCCTTTATACATCCTTCTGTCGAGGATGTCTACGTTGTTTTCCGTTTCTGACTATTATGAATAGGACAGTAATGAATATGGATAAGCAAGTGTCCTTGTGGTTTGATGAAGCATCCTTTGAGTACATGTCCAGTGCTATAGCTCAATCTTGAGGTCGATCTATTCCCAGCTTCTGGAAGAACCAACACACTGGTTTCCATGGTGATTGTATAAGTCTGCACTCTCACCAGCAACACACGAGTGTCCCCCTTACACTACATCAAGCCAGCATGAGGTGTCACTAATTTCGTTGATCTTAGGCACCCTGACAGGTGTAAGATGAAATGTCAAAGATGTTTTGATTTGCATTTCCCTGGTGGCTAAAGATGTTGAACATTTCTTTAAGCTTTTTTTTTTTTTTCCATTTTAATTGGGTTGTTTTCTTGATATCTTGTTTTTTTCTAGTTCTTTATGTATTTTGCATGTTAGCTTTTGTCTTAGGGTTTCTATCCTGCACAAACATCATGACCAAGAAGCAAGTTGAGGAAGAAAGGGTTTATTCAGCTTACACTTCCACACTGCTGTTCCTCACCAAAGGAAGTCAGGACAGAAACTCAGACAAGGTAGAAACTTGGAGGCAGGAGCTGATGCAGAGGTCACGGAGGGATGTTACTTACTGGCTTGCTCCCCCTGGCTTGCTCAACTTGCTTTTTTATAGAACCCAGGATACCAGCTATGGAATGGTACCACCCACAATGGGCCCCCCCAGTCTTGATCATTAACTGTTTGGAAAATGCCTTACAGCTGGATTTCATGGAGGCATTTCTTCAAGGGAGGCTCCTTTTTCTGTGATAACTCCAGCTTGTGTCAAGTTGACACACAAAACCAACCAGTGCAGCCCTCTATTGGCTGTGCAGGTGGTAAATCTTTTCCCACTCTGTAGGCTGCTGCTTTATCTGACTGGTGGCACACTGCTTTGTTTATTTTATATTTTAATTTATTTGAGGTGCTGGGATTGGACCCAGGACCCATGCAATGTTAGGCAAATGCACTGAGCTGTACCCCAGCCCTTTCACTATAGGGCAAGCTGTCTTTCTGTCTGTACTTATCCTCATAGCTCTCTTAAATGTGTCTTTGCCCTGGTAAGACCTGTGTGTAGCAAAGGCAAGCCCAGGCAGTCTTCTCCGCAGTCACTTCCAACCTTTCTCTTTCTCTCATAAGCATCTCAGCCATCCCTGTCAGTCCCACACCTTCAAGCTACTTAGAAATGGTCCAATTGTCGTGTTTTCTGTTAGCAAATCATGGCAGCCAGGATTTCTACTGTGATGCTACTGAGCAAAACACTTTAAATATTGTTTCATTATCTCAATGACTTTGGGAAGCAGGGGTAAGAGTAGGAATATTGGGGGGGATCATCACCAAGGTCAACCACTCTGAGTGGTTAAGCTGAGACACATACCCAGTTTGCCACCAGAGCCTGGAGTTTTGCCACATGCTAGTACAACATACACACACACACACACACACACACACACACACACACATACACACACACAGAGAGAGAGAGAGAGAGAGAGAGACACAGAGAGAGAGAGAGAGAGACAGAGAGAGAGAGAGACAGAGAGAGAGAGACAGAGAGAGAGGGGGAATGGTGCTCTCCAAGGGCTTATTTTCATCAACTGGTGTTTATTGAACCTCTAAGGATGCTTTGTGCAGAATGCTTTCACATACGGTGCTGTCTTCAGCAATCCTTCAGCCCTCCTCTGCCGGCTCTTGTTTTCCTTCACATGTTTAAGCATATGTTGACTGGGTTTTGCCCAACATTGCTCTATAATGGTAAAGAGAAAAGAGCCTTTATTTGGAGCCAGCGATCCTGATTTCAAGGATGTCTTTGTCACTTGTCAGCTGGACAACCTTCAGCAAATTCTTTAACCTCTCTGAACCTTTCCTAATCTGTAAAGGGTGAATAGTAATAGTGACCATGGTGTCTGGGCACCACCAAGATGACAGAAGGATTGAGAAATTCTCATCCTTTTGAGAGCCATAGAAGAACTTGGGATCAGAGTCAGAAGACCTGGATCCTGGGCTGCTCTGAATATTCAGCAGAGAAGGTGGTATGGTGGGTCCTGACGTCCAACAGCCCGCGCCTTCTGCACATTTTTCTTCCGCAATATCAAAAGTTATTACAAGTCATGGCATTTCTTGAATAATCAAATAAAAACCATCAGATCAGATCTCAGAGACATCCACAGAGAACTTGATTGCTAGGAAGAGAGTATTCTGGGAGATGCATTTCCTGTTCATGGACAGTCAGCCAATTGGCTGTCCACACTGCCAGCTTCCTGGTTTCTCACGTAGCCCATCCTGGGCAAACTCGGTAAGGAGCTGACCACTGGCCTTGAGCTTCTGCTCCTGTCTTTCTTCCAGAGAACTAGGACCGAAGGCATGTGCCATGCGGTGGGTTCATGCTGCTGACATAAAGCCCTGGGCTGTGGGCACACAGGCAAGGCTTTCCCAACTGAGATGCATCCCCAGTCATATTCTGGGAGCATAAGAGTGCCTGTGACTCCAGCACCGAGGGATGTCTGCTGGCATCCACCGGTAACTGCACTCATGTACAATGCACACACAAAGCATATACATATAACTAAAAACAAAATAGAACTTAAAATATAGATAATTATAACCAAAATGTTAACATGTTAATCATTGCTATCTCTGGGTATTTAAAGTATGTTAGATATGTTTTGATTTCGGTACAAGGTGGTCCGGGTTGGCTCACACTCACTGTGTATGGGAAGAACCTTAACTTCTCTATCTTTCATCTTTCTGCTGCCACCTTCTAAGTGCTAGGATCGTAGATAGGCCCAACCATGCTCAGCTCAAAAATTTTTCCTGTTCTTAAGTATGTATCTTTCCTTTCTTTTTTCTTCCTCCTCTTCTTTCACCATAGGCATGAGTAGTCTATATAACATAGGCAATACAAAGATAATTTCCATTTGATGTGTTCTTTTGTTGTTGTTTTGTTTTTCGAGACAGAGTTTCTCTGTGTAGCCCTGGCTGTCCTGGTTTTTGGTTTTTCGAGACAGGGTTTCTCTGTGTAGTCCTGGCTGTCCTGGAACTCACTCTGTAGACCAGGCTGGCCTCGAACTCAGAAATCTACCTGCCTCTGCCTCCCAAGTGCTAGGATTAAAGGCGTGCGCCACCACTGCCCGGCTTCTATTTGATGTTAAAAAGTGTTCAAAACATTAATGCTTGGCAAAATCTAGCATATTGAAGTTATGATGTAATTTCATCAAGATTTTATGTGTATGAGTGTTTGCCTGCATGTATGTGTGTCCACTTTCTGTGAGCAGGGCCCAGGGAGGTACGAGGAAGAACTGGGTGCTGAGAACTGAATCTGGGTTCTCTGCAAAGGCTCTGAATGTCTTAACTGCTGAGCCATCTCTCCAATCCCCTTTGAGACACGATCTTGCTCTGTAGTCCAGGTTAGCCTCAGACTCAGCAGTCTCCACTTACCACATCTCCTCCTAATGCCAAGGTTAGACAACACGCTCTGGAATCTTTTCAACAACAGTGCATGCTGGAAAAGATTTTGAGTTCATTGATGAGTCTAAGATCAAGCCCAAATTTTGACAAAGGATTAATTCTATAAATTCTGATATACAGCTATGGAGTAAGTATCAGAGACATACACAGCAAGGATTCTTAGTGCACCCACAATTCAGGAGCCCAGCTGAACTGGGTGCTACTCATCTGGAATTCCAGCTTCTTAGGAATCTGACCAGATCATCTCAAGTTCAAACCAGCCAGAACAGAAGAGCACACAAAGGGGTAGAAGATGGGGCTGTGGTTCAGGGCTGGAGGATATATGCCCCATGTGTGAAGTCTTGGGCTCTGTCCCCGTCCCCAGCACTGTAAACAAAACTAAACAAAGCTGGGTACAGGACTGGCCTGTTGGCTTATCTCTGTTGTTCCACTTGCTTAGGAGGCCAAGGTAAAGGACAGTTTGAGCCCAGCAGTTGGGAGTCAGTCTGGACAACAGAGACACTGCCTGGAGTCAGAGATGGGTAAACATGGAATCCATGGAGTTGCTGCCAGCCTGGCACAGCAGACTATGTCATGGTATACAGTGCCAAACTCCGGCTCTACTATTACCATTTCCAAGCCCAGGGAGGAGTTGTACGCAGAGAGGCAGAGGCTAAAGGATCTGGAGTTCAAGGCTCGCCTAGACTATATGAAACCCTGTCTCAAAAAGAGTTATAAAACATACGTGAAACAATAGAGCCAGCAAGATGGTTCAGCGGGTAAAGGCTCCTAACACCTACCCCAAGGACCCATGTGGTAACCAACTCCTGCAAGCTGACCTCTGACCTCCGCGTGCACACTGTGGCACATGAATCTTACATATCACACTCTACTTTTGCATGCTGGACCTTGGCGTTGCTCCTCCTTTGGTGGTAAAGCCCTAACTGTGTGTTTCTTACATCACACAGAAGAAATGACCAAAGCATAGTGCGCTCTAGGATGAGTGAGAGCTTTTCAGAAACGAAACAAAACACAGACCCAAAATAAATAAGGGCTCAAAGGGACAGCTCAGTTAGTACAGCACGTACTTACCAGGCCTGTGTGCAACTGTAGGCCTGACTTCAACCCCAAACTACCCCCAGCCTTATGAAGTCTTGAATATACACTCTCAGGAGGTAAAGTCTGGGGTAGTTCATGCTAAAATACACAGTGAGATCAAGGCCAGCTTGGGGTTCACTGACATCAAACAACAACAGCCACAAGCAAGCAAACAAATAAAATATCACCTCAGAGACAGAATGTGACCGTAGCCCTGATAGCCAGCTGCTGCTTCTACAGGACCAGGGAAAACAGCTGGAGGGGGGTGTTGCAGGCTTTTGAGTAACGACTCTTCCTTCCACTCTTCCTGGTGCTGTGGGGAGGGGGCAGGCTAGCTTTTCAGATACCTATGATACAGCACACTGCCCTGAGGGGTGGCGGAGGAATGTCAGGCTGTTACACACACACATGCACGATGAATCTGATGGTCTAAAGAGTTGGAACCATTCTGCAACCATGTGCCAACCAAGAGCTGTGTCAAAGCCATGTGAGCAGTGATTCCCCCACCACAGCTCAGGGCCATCATCGAGCTGACCAATTATTTAATGTTTAGTCCAGGTTGCCCCATGCAGAGCCCACAGCTCCGCCAGCTACAGCTTCGGCAGAGAGACCTGTTTTGATTTTAGGTTTTGCCTTGGTTGGAAAAAATGTCTTGTCAGGTGTGGAAGTTCTAGCTAGTATCTTGCCATTTCAAATTCTCACAAAAGCCACTGTAAGATAGACTTGGGGGGAAAAAAAAGTCACCTGGCTCTGCTTAACACATCTAGGTCTCAATTCACACTTTAAACAGAACTCCCCACCCAACCCCCCGGGGGACTCTGCACAATGAGGTCAGGGAGTCAGGCCCCACAAGGGTCAGAATCATTTCCCTTTCCGGGAGAGCCAGGAGCCCCAGTTCCTGGAAGCACCGTGAATACCTTTCATTTGTTTTGGAGTCTATTCAGAATTTCAAAGGCACTAGGTTTGAGGCACAAATAACACCTTCAACTGGAAGCAGGGGGACAAAGAAAGGCTAAGCTCTAGATTGTGAGTATTTAAGACAAAATAAAATGCTGTTCACAAAGCACGTGCTCCTCCCAGGCGGGATGGTCCTGATCCTCAGAGCTGCTCTGCCTCTGGGGAACTTGGTTGAAAAGACCTGTGAATAGACTTAAGGCTTTTGTTGTCCCTGTTGTTACTTTTAAAACTTTTTTTTTCTTGTTTTTTGAAACAGGGTTTCTCTGTGTAGTCCTGGCTGTCCTGGAACTCACTCTGTAGACCAGGCTGGCTTCGAACTCAGAAATCCGCCTGCCTCTGCCTCCCAAGTGCTGGGATTAAAGGGGTGAGCCACCACTGCCCGGCTTGTTGTTACTTTTGGAGACATTTTTTTAGGCATTGAAAAAGCCCTTTTAGGGAAAGAAGAAATACAAAGCGGTGGGGGCAGAATCAATTTGTTTTCTTCCATCTTCAAGCATGCACTTGGTTGGTTTGTTTGTTTAGATGCAAGATCCCACTCTTGTGCTCTGGCTGTCCTGGAATCTAGGCCAGGATGGCCTTGAACTCAGATCCACCTGCCTCTGCCTACCGAGCACTAGAATCAAAGTTGTGCACCACCATAGATAGCCCTCAAGCACAGCATTTAAGATCTTTCTGGGTTTAGGTTTTTGAAGACAAGGTGTCACTCTGTAGACAGACTGATCTAATTGATGATTCTCCTGCCTCAGCTTCCCATGTGCTTCTGGGAAGCCATCACAGATGGCTTTTGGACAAATCCCTTGATCCTCTTGGCTTTGTACCTCTGGACTCTGCCTGAGCAGGTCCATAAAGCCGGACCTTTGTACAAGCTTTGTGCAAGCTGGTTATTAAGCAATTTACAGGAGGTCTCCAGCCTTGTTCATTTTCTCCAGCGACACCCAGAGCCTCCATGGTGAGGCCTCTCAGCTCATCTGTCCACAGTACTTTCTCATACTCCACCCGAGTATGTCCCTCAAGCATGCCTCTTTTGTACTCATCTTCAGTCTTTCCTAGGCTGGCATCCTTTTCCTAGACCTCTGTAAGGGACACTGCATGTCATTTATGCCTCTGTCCCATGCCCCCTCCTTAGAAAAGCCCTCTTTAGCTGGGCATAGTCCACACAATTTTAATCTCAGCACTGTGGTGGGTCGGGGTGAGGGAATGGATGGAAAAGGCAAGTGGCTGGCTGTGAGTTTGAGGCCAGCCTGGTCTACATAGTGAGTTCCAAGCCAGCCAGAGCTATACAGTGAGACTCTGTCTCAAAAAGAAAAGTCTTCCTTTGCTGGGAAAGTCCTCAGTTCTGACCTCCAGACACTCTGGCTATTGCCACTTTCTGTGTTCATCCTAGCAGTTATCACCTGATGTTAGCTTTTGCTCTTTATTTGTGTATGTGTGAGTGTGCGCATACGCATGTGCATCTGTGCTCTCCTGTGCATGTTGGGGTCCCATGGGTGTTCACTCACACTACTCCCTATGTGTGGAGGTCAGTTCTTGCCCTGTGAGTCAGTCTCTCTTGCTGTATTGTGTACTTCGGGCATTCTAGATGATTCTCCTGTCTTGAGTCCTGGAATTAGAGGTGCAGGCTACTGCATCCAGCTTTTAATACGGGCTCCAGAGATAAAACTCACAGTGTCAAGCTTGTGAAGCCATCTCTCCACCCTATACGTGAAATTATTTTAGTCACCTGTTTATGAGGATTTTTCTACAAAAGCCCCAAGAGGAAGAGACTTTGCCTCTCATTTCCTAAGGCCTATGCAATGGCCAAGCTCAAACAAGAACATTTTTGTTTGTCATTTGTGATAGAATCTTGTGATGTAGCCCAGTTGGTCTTGAACCCTAGGTAATTTGAGTTCCTCTGCCTCCCAAATGCTGGGATTACAGTTGTATACCACCATACCTGGGAAAGGATATCGCATAATGAACCATATAAATGGTGAGCGAATAAATGCAGGAATGAAGAAAGGTCTCAAGAGATGGCTTTGTCTTGAGCCATGGAGTAAAGAAGAAAGAGAACCAGGTCTTCCTGGTTTGAGGGCATTAGAAGCCCCTCAGACTTAGCTTTCCTTGCTCTCATCCAGAAGCTATGGTGTGGTGAACTCTCTGTGGAGATGAAGAGGAGGAGGAGGAAGAGGAAGAGGAAAAGGAGGAGGAGAAAAAGGAGGAAGAAGAGGAGAAGGAAGAAGAGGAGGGAGAGAAAGAGGAAGAGGAGGAGGAGGAGGAGGACAATAATTTGTCTTGATAGTTGGAGCTGAAAATCAGGCTTTAAAGATGGTAGGCAAGCATTCCAACACTGAGTTATTGCTCTACCCCGTTCCCTGAAGAGTCTTATATTTGCATGTGTCTCTTTCTGAAGGGTTTCCTGCTCTTTGAGAACAAAGCCTGGTCTGGTTTGACTTTGGTCAGTGTCTAAAAGTGTATCACACAAGCATGTCATAGGTTGTAGATGCTAGGCAATCAATAAAAATGTTTATCAGGTCCAAATATAACCAAGCAAATAATATTATATATAATGAACCACTAGTTATACATAAAGTGTTACTTTTTTTTTAGTTAATACTAATAAAGTCATTCCTTAATGACTTAACTTCTCTTTAGAAAACACTGGCCTTTTTGATGGTGAATGTCCACTTCAATTTTATTTGGGGTGTCCTTAAAGTCAGATGTGAAAATACGCAGGGTGTACCTTGGTGCCTATGGGGCAGAGTGGAGCTGGAGGCCAGGATTCCAAGGGAGGGTGAAAAGTCAGAATTGTTTAAACTTCCTTATTGCAGGAGAATGAGATTGAGCAGAAGCCCAGGTGAGGGATTGCTGGAATTTCCTGCAGGGATGTAAGTCACCCCACCCTGCTCTTGCCTTTGAGCTCAAAGATTCTGGGAACCAGCCCAGCAGGGACTCTCCAGGGTACAATGGATGGGGGTGGGAGGGGTGAAGACTGGGTGGGGGGTGGGGAGTCAGCAAACAGGCTGTAAGGAACCTTTCCATAGATAGGGCAGGTGAGGAGAGAAAGAGAAATGTCCTCAGGGTGGCTATGTAAAATCCACACTCAGGTGACCCCTGAGAATTCCAGGTTTTTCCTAGCCACACCTGTAGGCCAATTGTTTTGCAATCTTCAGGGCAGTTTGGCTGGGACATTTATCTAAATCCAATCTTGGGGGAATGAGGTGTGGAGAAGGGGTTTCTTCCTTTGGGGTGGAAGCAACTGACATAACTCATGTGACTTGCTCTATTGCCAAATTTTAAAATTCGTCAAAAAAAAAAAAAAAAAAAAACTACTTAAACTACTTAAAAAAAAAGTGTGACCTTCCTTTTTTAAAAGTCCTCTTTCCTAAATTGTGTCGGCCTCTTTTAAGTCCCGCATGTGGAGGCGGGGAAAGACTCTTGCCTAGCCTGAGAAGTTCGAAGTTCTAGCCCTTCTAGCACTGTAAATTAATAATAATATCTTAACGAACACCTTGTATGTGGGGCTCAACCCAGCTTTCACTGGAACAACTCTCTACTCTTTTAGTGGCACAGGACAAGTCACAACCTACCTAAACCCAAGTGTGGAAAATGGCGGGAGGTACAGTGCCTACTTTATGCACTTGTGGGTGTGAAATGAGACGATACAGGGAGGCTCTAGAACCTGTGGCTCTTTACTAGTGCACATTAGAACTGCCAAGCAGGACAGATGCAAGCGCTGGATTTTGGTCTTTCTTTACTGCAGACTGGACTCTGAGCCTTGTACGTGTTAGACAAGCCCTCCGTCTAGCCTTAACCATTCTAGTCTGCTTTGCTCAACGGTCAGCCTTGGGCTAGCTTTTGTTACAGGCCTGCACCATCAGGCCCTTTCCTATTTGTGCCTGGGATAAGTCCTAGAGTCTCATGTCTGCTAAATAATTTGTCTTTTACTCAGCTACAGCCCTAGCCTGGTATTAGTAAGTAGGAGTCACTTGGATCCCCTTCTATCCCACTGACACTCATTGGTTTGGAATATAACGCTCTGCCTACAGACCAAGCAGAGGTGGGTATAGTCAGGTCCATTGCGAGGAAGGAGTAGGGTGTGTTCTGGGGCTAAGGGAAGGGGCTGTGAACACCTGCCTATTTTATTTCCCTGAGGTTTGGTCTCAGTGTGCCAAATAAAAGGTTAATGTAGTCTATATTACATATTTGTCCCTGTACCCT
This sequence comes from Rhabdomys pumilio, assembly GCA_030674055.1. Classification (NCBI taxonomy): domain Eukaryota; kingdom Metazoa; phylum Chordata; class Mammalia; order Rodentia; family Muridae; genus Rhabdomys; species Rhabdomys pumilio. The sequence continues at coordinate 68,959,221 of JANHMN010000012.1, forward strand.
GCATAGGGCCTGCTGTACAGAAGGGGTTGAATACATGCCTGGTAAGTAAATGGAGCCAACTCACTCACATTTCTTTCCTGTCAGTTTTAACTAAAATAAGCAAGGAAGTAAATAAACTATTAGGTGACTAGAACAACGGAGAACACAGAGAGAAGGGCTTGTTCAGCAGTCGCCTTTGGTGGGTGCGAACCTCTCTGTGTCTGTTAAGAACGAGGCCTCTGCCTCATACAAATGTTAACATGCAAGTTGCTCCTAAGCAGTCTAAAGATTTCCTCGTGTTTGTGACACTGTGGAAAGAAGGGGCTTCTCAGTGTTCGAGAAGACCGCCAGCATTTACATCCCCATGTATCTCAAGGGGTTTACTTATGCCTTATGTTGAGATTGTGAACATTAAACAGGAGAGACTGCAGAGCTTAAGATTCATCACTGCCTCAGAAATGTGGCACTTCTGGGTGAATGAGAAGGAAACAGTCATCGTCCAACCCATGAGAAGACTTGGCCATGCCGGGGCTACAAACGGAACTTGGGTCTTCTGCACGAGCAGCAAAGCTCTTGACTGTTGAGCTATCTCTCCAACCCCAGACTTGAACTTTCGATCCTCCACCTTTGTCTCCTATGCATTGGGATTGGGGCTCTGTATCTCCTACGTGTTGGGATTGGGGCTCTGTATCTCCTACGCGTTGGGATTGGGGCTCTGAACCACCACTCCCCCTACCCAGTTTATGTGGTGTGGGAGAGCAAACCAAGAGTTTTTTAAATGCTAAGTGAATACCCTTCCAAATGAACTACATTCCTAATTAAATTAACCTCTTGAGATGTTAAACGCCCTTGGTTACAGTATTGATATGCCACCATCACTGAGTGTGGCAGGGGACCAAAGAAGGTTAAAAGAGTTGGCCCAACCTCGTGGTCCTATTTAGCATTACTTTGCCACCAGGCAAAATAGCATATCCTTTAATTTCAACATTTGTAAGGCTACAGCAGGGGACCTCTACAACTTTTAGTCCTTCACGGGTACCACATGAGCTCTGGGCTAGTTGGAGTAAGAGAATAATACCTTAGCTCAAAAACAAAACACTATGTTGGTGGAGGCACCTAGTCCTAGACACTGGAGCAGGCAGACAGACAGGAGCATGGCTCCTGTGGTGAGCGACAGGATTTGGAGCAATCCTGGGGAAAGTGAAGGAGGGGGCTAGCTTCTCAGTCTGTGGAGTTGGAAGGTTCAAAGTTCAGCTCAATTTTATTTCATGCCATATTTTTAGGCTGGGGAGAGGGTGAGAGAGGGTTCATGTAGCTCAGGTTGGACTCAAAATTGAATTCTTGATCCTTCAGCCTCTAATTCCCAAGGGCTGGGATTAAGTTTGTACCGTCACAACTCAGTTTTTCTTTTCTACGCAGTTCTCAGGAAATCCGTTTGTCCAATCTCCCCTTTTCTATCCAGACTTCAAGAAATCTGTCCAATCTCCCCAGGTTAGAGTGGAGGTCAGCAATGCACACCTGGAGCCAGGGGCCCTTCCCTCTTATTAACTCATCGTCCTCTGGCAAGTGACCTAAACATTCCTGCTCCTCATTTTCACAACTGCGTAATTCGAGACTATTTCGAGAGCCGAGTTAGTTCAGGTAGAAGGCTGAGCCCAGGGCCCAGGGCACCGATAAGGGAGGGGCTGATCACACTTCAGCTGCTGATCTCTTGCCTGGACACACGTCATGGCCGCTGGTCAAATGAGAATGCCCTGGCGCCAACACCCCTAAAGACTGCAGGAATCTGTACGTTTAAAGTTGAGGCCTGGAACTGGGCATGTAGCACAATGTTGGAGCACTTGCCTTCCTTCCATGTGTGAGTTCCTGAGTCTGAAATCAAGTCCCACATAAAGAAAAGAATTATAGAGGCCTTAATGCTCATGTTTGTATTATTGTTATTTATTATTATTATTATTATTATTATTATTATTATTATTATTATTATTGGTAAGGTCTCTTCTTCATAGCCCTAGCTGTCCTGAAATTCACCCATATGCCAAGCTGGTCTCATATTAACTTTGATCTACCTGCCTCTGCCTCCAGAGTAAGTGCTGGAGTTAAGGGCTTACACCACCATAGTGTTAAACAGAAGGGGAAAAAAGTGTGTGTGTGTGTGGCGGTGTGTGTGTGTGTGTGTGTGTGTGTGTGTGTGTGTGTGTGTGTGTTTAGATTTTGAAACATCTCCCCCTAAAGCTGATTAAATACAACAGCCTAGCTATCCATCAACGAATGAATGAATAATGGAAATGTGAGATAATTTTTATATATATGAATATTATGTAGCAGTAAAGAAAATGACATAATAAATTTTATTTATTTTTTTTGAGACAGGTTTTGACTGTATAATCCTGACTCTCTAGAAACTCGATCTATAGACCAGTCTGGCCTCAAACTCACAGAGATCCACCTGCCTCTGCCTCCTGAGGGCTGGGATTAAAGCATACGTTAGCACCGCTGCCCACACCACACAGCATGCTTTATTTTTAAGAATATGTTGTGAAGTGGGACCTTACTGTTGCCCCGGATGGTCTTGAACCCACGGGTGGGTTCATCCTCTAGTCTTAGCCTCTCCAAGTTAGACACAGGCGTGCCACACATGGCTTCATGTCAGGAAAAGGTGTTTATCTGCTTTGTTCTTGTGGATGAGAGCGGGGAGACTTGGATGGGAGGTGTAGACTAGGGATTCCTCTCCATGGAATTTCCATCTGGGGAGGGATGACATCATCGAAGGCGGATCCTGCAGACTTCACCTCTCACCTACAGAGCGCTGAACTCTTCTAGAACCCATCCTCCAGGATTCCAGCCTACTTTCCTTCTTTTTGTTAGTTTCCTGACAAACCATTTTCATCTCTTTCATTTGTTTCTTTGATTCGTGTGCATGGTGTGTGTGTGTGTGTGTGTGTGTGTGTGAGAGAGAGAGAGAGAGAGAGAGAGAGAGAGAGAGAGAGAGAGAGAGCCCAAGTTGGCCCTGAAGTCACTATGTAGCCAGAGCTGATCTTGAATTCTACTTCCTGAGTGCTGACACTCCAGGCATGTGTGGCCACACCTGGCTCTCTGCTCATCGCCTGGACCCCATAATTTCAGCTGTCCCTTATCTCCTCTTATCTCCTCAGCTAGCTCCAGCATTGCTCCTGAACTCCTGACCTGGATACACAGCTGCTCCCACACAGGCCATCTGGAGAGTTCCTAGGCAGCCAGGTGGAACGCATCATGACTGCTGCTCGTCCCTGAACTGCGCGCTGAACTCTCTCCCCCATTTCCAGACCTGCAAATAAGATCCCCGTGTGCAGTCACCCAAACTACGTCCTAGAAGTTCCCACTGGCCCTCCAGCTCTCTGCCCACACGTCCCCCTACCCCCATCCCCATC
>JANHMN010000012.1:68962709-68986499 GCA_030674055.1 Rhabdomys pumilio
TTTTTTTTTTTTTTTTTGGTTTTTCGAGACAGGGTTTCTCTGTGTAGTCCTGGCTGTCCTGGAACTCACTCTGTAGACCAGGCTGGCCTCGAACTCAGAAATCCGCCTGCCTCTGCCTCCCAAGTGCTGGGATTAAAGGCGTGCGCCACCACCGCCCGGCATCTGTTTTATTTCTCAAAGCTGGGAACCAACCGGGGCCTTTGAGCCTGCTACACAACACGGTTGGATGAAGCTATGCACTAGCTCTTCCGGGTTTTGAGTCTGACTCTTCACTGTCACATGCCTGCCCGACCTTGAACTACTATTATAGGTTCTTAATTGGCTTTTCTATCTCCAGGTAACTTCCCATGTCTCAAATCATGTCACAAGTCTGGTCACCGCAGGTCTTTCTCTCTGGCCCTTCCAAGGCCTCTCGGTTTACAAAATGAAGGCCAGCCCTTAGCCGTGGCATTTGAAGCCTTCACAGTACATCTCCAACCTGTGTTTCTGTCTCATGTCTCGCCAGTCCACGTACCAGGAACACTTGGTAATATAGATCTTTGCATTGAGGGCACCTCTGTATGAGACTCGTCAATTTCGGGGCCAGGCTGTACTCATTCATAGACTACGTTCATTCATCCACACATTCATTATTAATTAGTTATCTTTGCAGCACCGGAGAGGGAGCTGGATGCTTTCAGCGTGCAAGACAAGTGCCATCACTGAGCTGACTATTCCTAGACCCTAAAGGTTGTGGTTTGTTTGTTTTCAGTCTGGAAGATTAGTGGAGTTTCCTGTGCAGTTTACTGTTTAGTAGAAAATAACAAACTCTCTGGGGAACGAGAGTGGATAATGCCAAAGGGATTTATTTATTTATTTATTTATTTATTTATTTATTTATTTGAGGCTCATATAGCCCTGTCTATCATCAGATTTTTTACATAGCTGAGGCTAGCCTTGAACTAGTGGTCCTTCTGACTCTGTCTCTCTGGTTTTGGGATGATAGGTACGCTACCACACCTGGCTAGTGAGGTGAGTATGTATCTCTGTGTTCACATACACTTGAGTGTGCATGTGTTTTGAATTTTTGGGACAGGGTATTATTAAAACCTAGGTAGAATTAAAACCTAGGATCTGTATGAAAACATGGCATTTGTCTGGATTGTTTTGTTTAACATAATAATTTCCAGTCCCATTCATTTTTCTGCAAATGCCACAATCACAGTTTTCTTCATGTCACAGTGTAGTGTTTGTCTGTACATGCTGTATGCATGGCTGTGCGCGCTTGTGTGTGCTTACCTGTGCGTGTGCGTGTGGAAGGTTGAGACCGACTTCTGGTGTCTTCCTCTACTATGCTCTACCTTCTTTTGGGGGACAGGGTCTTTCACTGAACCTGGAACTTGCCATTTCTGGCTGACAGCAAACACCAGTCTTTACCCTCCTGGAGACCGGGTTACAGGTGTACCCCACCATGCCTTGCTTTTATGTGGGTTCTGGGGATTCAAACTTAGGTTTTCATATTGGTTCTTTACCCACGTAGATCTTTCCCACCCCCTGTGTAGGACTTCTTGAGGAACAGTTAAAATGATCTGGGGATCTTGACCTCATTGCCACACCCTGGATAATTCCTGAATCCCCTGGGGCCTCCTGACCCTGCTTTCTCTTGGCATTTATTATTTTTTATTTTATTTCTAGTAACTCAACGTGATTTGACAGCATAAGATGACATCACAGTTATGCTTCTGTTTGCTAAAGTTCAGAAAGTAGTTCACAGACCAAGAAGGCCCCTCCTTCCTGCTCTGAGCTGGGAAGAGCCTCTCCCCACTGTGCAGTGCTCTGAAATAGGAAAGATCAGCTAAACTTCCCTGTGGTGAATTTGAATTTCATTTAATCAACATGACGTTCTTCTAGCATTAACTAAGTCTTTAGAAAACAGAAAAAAAAAAAAGTTGTCTCTCTTCAGATGTGATCTCTATTAGAAATATTAAAGACAAATTGCGTATCAGAGGAACGTGTATTCTGTTTGTGGGTCTCACTTAAATGCATAGTGCTTAAATGCAGGCTGGCCTACACCTCATTCTGTGAATGAAAAAGCGTGGATCTCTGGACTACACCTCAAATGAACTGCCTGAGTTTCCGCCACGGAGCCCACAGGCTCTGCCTTTTTAGCACCATTTGTTTGTTTGACACAGTGCTTCACAGTATACCCCTGGATAGCCTGGAATTCTCTACAAAGTCCTGTTCAGGCTGGTTTCCACTTTGCTGCAATCCTCCAACCTCATTTCCTTGAGTGCTGGGGCTGCAAACAGAGTTCTCATGCCTGGCTGTTGTTGTTGGCTATCCTGTGTAGAAAATTCTCCGTAGCTTCAGAGGGACCATCCCTACGCCATCGGCAGCAGACTCTTTCTGCACAAGTCCCTGTACCATGTTGATGTGAGAATTGGGGTAGGAGGCATGACTAGCTGAATGCCAGGCAACACTCGACCAACTGAGTGACAGCCTTGGCCTCTCTTTATCTTCCCTCCTTCATTTTTTTCATCTTTTTCCCCTTTTCTTCCCCCTCCTCCTCTTTCTAAAATTCAAGTGGACCTTGAACTTGCTACGTAGCTGAAGATGCCCTTAAACTCTTGCTCCTCCAGTCTCCGAGCCCCCCTCCCGTGTCAAAATTACAGGTCTGTGCCCTTCATCCTTTTCTGGTTTTGAGACAGGTTCTCACAGATGGCCTGGAACTGGTGGCTATTCTCCTGCCTCAGCCTCCAAAGCAGTGCTATTCCAGGTGTGAGCTGCCATGCCTAGATCACCTCTATGTTTGCACTGCATTTCTCTGGATTACTTTTTTTTCTCGGAACAGATTCCAGCTGACATACCGAAGTCCTGAGAGGTACTGGAAGCCTCCAAGGAAGAATAGAGCTTGAGTCCATGGAAACATGGGTGCGGTCAGCTACTCAGACGCCAGGCCCACAGCCTCACTGTGAGCTGGAAGGAGCTGGTGGGGTTCCTAAGCTGGATCTTACACATTTTTAAATTCAATTGCCTTGCTATCCTAGCCAAACTTATTTATAAAAGCATGCTATAGGCACTGGTACATAATATGAAGAAATCCACAAAACTAACCCAGAACAAAAACCCTAATAAGTATGTGCGTGCGTGTGTGTGTGTGTGTGTGTGTGTGTGTGTGTGTGTGTGCGTGTGCGTGTGCGTGTGCGTGTGTGTGTGTGTGTGTGTGTGTGTGTTTGAGACTGGAATTGAACCAGCCTTGTCCATTCACAAACAAGTGCTTCTGGGGAAGGCTCCCTCTTGAATGACTATTATTCAAGGTACTTTAATCACTGGTTTCTCAGAGAAGATATTTAACACTAGTACCACTTAGTAACTCCATGTTACAAGTGGGAAGAGGGCACAGAAACGTTAATTAATTTCTTCAAAGTTACTCAGTCAATAAAGATCCAGTCTGCTTATACAAAAACAATCTTCTCAGGATTTTTTGTTGTGCATCATACCCAAAGAGGAGGGAAATAAACTACCTACTGTCTCGGCTTCCAGTCACTGTATGATAAATTCAGATTGGAACACATGCTTAGGGCAGACTGGAGGAGGGCTAAGCACCTCAAGGAAGGGGGGCAAGCTTAGAGGCCTTTGCTGTTGCAGAGGACCTTGGAAAAAGGTTCAGTGGCGGAAATATAGGTGACCTGTGTAGGAAACGGTGTGTGTTTCACCATGACTGAGTAGAAAGGGGCCACCACAGGGCCCTTCACTGGAGCCCTGGAAAAAGATCAGGGTGTGTTCAGAACTCAGAAGGCCTTGGGTATTTGGCACCACGGGGCAGCAAAGACGCCTTCTTGGTACAAAGCCAAATAGTCAAGGCCTCAGTGACAATCTGGTCGCTGTATGGACAGAGGTGAGGCCAAATGACTGGCCAGGAAGACACTGCCAGAAGCAAAGTGGGCCCAGAGAGCATCAATGACAGGCAAGAGGAGGGACCGTGGCAGGAAGGAGAGAAGAAGCAGGCCTCAGATTTGGGGACGATCTAAAGCAGAAGAGTATGTTTCCTGCAGGTAGGGAAGCTCATGGTCTGGGGTCTGACAGGGTCAGAATGTATGCTGTTTCATGTGACAGGAGATGAGAAGGCAAGGGGAAACAGGAGTTCCAGGGAGAGTCTGTGAGGCCCTGGCCTTAGGGTCAGGCTTAGTGAGGTGTTTCCTGAGCTCAGCTCCCTCTGAGGCGTTCTGCCCCAGTGGGCTCCTGAGGAAGGTTAACTGCTCTGACACCACTGACAGAAGTGTGAAGAGGGGGGGTTGGACTCACTGACACTTAAGTAAGGGACAATGGCTGCTAGCTGGCTGAACAGCTAAAAAGTTACTCAACGGACTCAGTTTCTCAGAGCAGCATGTAGGTTGTAACTGGGATCAATTGTAGTCACGGAAGGTTTCCCCCTGAATGCTGATTTTTTTTTCTGGTTATATTTCAGACAATTAACAGTGGCTAATGACTCAGCCTTTCGAGTAATTACCACCAATGACAGTACCTCTTAGAGGTATGTGTCTCTTTCACAGGGGCTGTGAAAGGTAAGGGAATTTATGACAACTGAAAGTTCCTCCAGGCTACAAAACTATTAGATTTAAATTAATCCCCCCTTTATATACCGATTTGTGACTTGAAGAAATGATGAAAATATTAAGTACCTTTTAAAGCATTCAATAGTTCCTTCCTTCATGCCCTTTCTTTCCTCCACTATGTGAAAGTATCAGGGAACCCCAGAGTGAGGGCAGATGACATACGTGCAGCCATTGCTAACCCTTGGCTTCTGGACCTCTTTTTTTTTCTCCAAGGTGTGAAAGTATTTTAGTGAAAGTTTCATCTTGGCTTTGTGAATAATTAATCCTCTGTTTCTTAGAGAAGCTGGCAAATGTAGGAGTTTGGAAAACAGATCATAAAACACTCCCTAATTGAGCAAGGGCTCATTCTTATAGCAGGCTGGGGCCACCGGAATGTGCTGAAGTCGCATTCCAGGGCCTTCCCGGCCGGGGCGCCAGAGGGGATTAACCTGACTATCTCAGCTTCTGCTTTCTGAGAACAGGAGGGAGACAGGAAGAGGCCTGGAGCCATTTCCCGGAAACCAAGGTGAGAGAGCTGGGGGAGGGAGTTGATCCACACGGGGAGGTCAGCAAAACACCCAAGGAGAAGGTCATGGGAAGGATAGAGCTGCAGGGCGGAAGAGTGGGCAGCTCTAGGAGGGTGAGGAGCTACCTTGAGACGAAATTCCTGTCATCCTCCTGACCAAGACAAGGTGGCTGGAAATAGAAACATGACTTGGGTTCACATTTTGTCTTTTTGATACAGGGTCTTAACTTGGTAGCCCAAGCCAGCCTCCAAGTAGCAGTTGTCTTACCTCAGAGTCCCAAATGCTGGGTCACCAGTTTGCGTTCGCAGTTCTTCATGTAGAGGCTCCTGTTGGTGACACAGTGAAGACAGCTGGACAGTCTTACTGGATTGTATTTAGTAACCTCGAAAACAAGAGCAGAGTCCATAAAAAAAGTGTGTACATGCCAATAAACAAAAGCAACAAATCCACAAAACACGAAACTTTAAAGACTCTATGATTCATTGTTTTCTTGTGACAAAATCTCTTAATGTATTACCAGGCTGGCCCAAAACTTATTGTGTTGCCCAGGCTAGCCTCTGAACTTGAGATCCTCCTGCCTCAGCCCCCTGGTGCTGTGCTTACAAGTACACCCCATGGCGTCAGCTGTGTGAATGCTTTATTTTTCTTATTGACTCAGGTTGTGGAGTCGGTTTTGAAAATGAACTTAGTACCACACCATTTCCCGAAGCCTGCTTTTCATTTTCTCTTCTCTTTTCTCCTCACTCCCTTCCTCCCATCTGGCCTTCTCCCACCTCTCTCCGGTTCGTCTTTCTTGTGAGACAGGATCCCCTGTGGCTAAGGATAACCTTGCATTCCCAATCCGCCCCGCCTGTATTCCCCACAAGTGTTGCTTTGTCCTGGCTGAGAAGGGGTTAGACACGGGGCTGAGGGTGCTGAGCCGCCCCCAGCCCTGCTTCATTTTGCTTTTGTGGTTGTAAACATTGCTGTGTCATTAGGAGCTGGCGTATAGAGTGAATTTTATTTGTTGAGCGAATGAATGACATCCTGGACTAGTGAGCTCTGTTCCCCATAGTGAAGATGTCTCCTTCTCCAGTAAGGAAGGCTCTTTCTTGTTACTTGCACTTGAGCCCCATTCCTACCTCACGTCTTAGGCAACACTGTGTGCCCTTCTGTCTGTGGACTTGGCCGTTCTGTATGCTTCTCACGGAGGGTGTCCACAGTATGGAGTCCTTCACAGCTGGCCTCGTGCAATGTGCACAACTCTTATGGTTTTGTTGCTTGTTTGAGCTGGAGGCTGACCTGCCTTCCTTAGCCTCTTCCCTGCTTAGGTTACAGCTATGTGTCACCAACTGCCTTTCTGTCTCTCCTGGCTTAGGTCTAACTCCAGTCAGGTATCAATCTTTTCTCCCTTCGTCATCTCCAAAGGCTCACTCTGTTGCCCAGGCTAGCCAAGAGCATGTATGGAGCCAACCGGATGACTCAGCCTTCCCAGCACCAGGTGTGAGCACCAGGCCAGCTTATGTTTTATTTCTTCACTGCGATGCAGGGTTGCAGCTTGTAACTATACCACATTACCTATTGGCAATGGCGAGCACTCAGATTGTCCCCGTGTTCAGTCGTTATGAACCATGCTCCTGTGAACACCGCGTAGTCCAGTGTGCAGTTTCCTTTCTTCCCATCTGACATGGTAAACTTATATATAACAACCTGAGATATATTTTGCAAAGTGATTGTACCATATGTACCTTTCTTCACATTATTGGTGCTTTATGTTGTGTTCTGATGCTTAAAATTATAGCCAGGATACTGAGTATGAAGTGGCATCGTGTACACACAAACATGTTCATGTCGTGTGCATGTGTGTGATTTACCTATTTTTACTTTTATATATATGAGTATTTTGCCTGCATGTGTATCTGTGTAGCACATGTGTGACCAGTCCTCAGGAGACTATACAGGACATTGGCTCACCTGAATTGGAATTACAGGTGCTTTGAGCTTCTACATGGGTCATATATTCCTTGGGATAGTACGTGGGACTTGTGGTACTCCTGTTGAGTGGACTAATGCCATGTAATCATCTCATGGATTTATTTGTAGTTTCCTATTGGCCTGTCAGTCAGCTGCAGAGAACACAGACTTACGTGTTTTCTACTGTTGTGTCTTCAGGAGCTGGCATGTAGAGTGAACTTTATTTGATGAATGAATGAATGAAATCCTGGGCTAGTAAGTCAGTTATGCAAATAAAATCACCCCTGTGGGTATCTGGGGAGTGGAAGAGAGGCTTGGACAGGGCCAGACCTGGTGAGCACAGAGATAGGAGGTGAGGGCTCATTTGAGGTTGGTACTCTCTGTGTCTCTACTGTCTCAGTGTAGGACTGTAAATGTGTGAAGAGGAGCCTGTGGCATCTGATTACCATGGGAGAGGAGAAAACATCTCGGGTTCATTCTGGGTTTTTGCCTCTTTCTATTGGCTATTTAGTCTTGGTTCCATGGGGGGCGGGGGGATGTTTCTATTTCAATCAGGGCCAGAAAAGTGAGAGTATAGAATGGTTCAGGGCTTCTAACAGACCGCCGGGGCCATCTCCCGAGCCTACTGGCCAAGTTCAAAGCCCATGTTTAGAAGCACCAGCCAATGGGCGGAGCTTTCCTAGACAGCTGTACCAGGCATCTAAGCAAGTGAAGTTCCAGCCAAGATTATATTGGGTGTGTAATAAAATTAAGGGCAATAAAACCAGATAAACCACTTCGCTACAGCAGTCAATTGGTAAAGCCACTCTAACAAGACCCGGAGGTGAGAGGAAGAATTCAGATACTTTGCCAAACTCTTCCATATATCATATGTGTCACTTGAGGGGTTGTTTGAGAAATGCTTCTGGGGATGCTTTTGTCTTTGTGCAAATCTCATCGAGTCCTTACACAGCCTGGATGGCATGGCCACTCCACTCCTTACCTGGGCCACGTGGAACAGCCACGGTTGCTTCTGTGCAGCGTCATTGGGCTGTATATGATGAACGTAAAGTAACAGCTCAGAAGAAAGTCTCTGAGATGCTCTTACTATGTAGCCCAGGTTGGCCTAGAGTTGGAGAACCCCTCCCCTCTCATGCCTTCATCTTCTCAGAGATAGGGTACCTCAGAAATTTGCACATATCACGCCTTTTGTTTGTTACTAAAAGATCACTATTTTACTGCTTAATATGTCTCAACATGCTCTATCCCACAACTAAGAGGGTGGAGAACCCCCAGTGTGTCTAAACCTTGAGAGTATAAATGTTGACCCACATCTGAAAATCACGGTGGCTTTGTATTTTGAAAGAACTCCTTTCTTTTCCATTTTAAAATGGTATTTTCGTGTGTGTCAGTATGTTGCCTGCATGGATGTCTGCATATCACATATCCTGGTGCCGGCAGAGGCCAGAGGAGTGTGGGGATGCTCTGGGAACGGACTTACAGACAGTTGTGAGCTGCCACGTTGGTGCTGGGAATTGAGCCAGGGTCCTCTGGAAGACCCAGTGCTCTTAACCATTGAGACGCCTCTCCAGCAAGGAACCATTTTCCTAACTTTAGGCAACATGATGATGCATTGCTTGGAAAGAGTTAAGGAGGAGAGACGGGCTGGGGGAGATGGCCCAGTGGAGAACGCCTGCCCAGCATGCATGAAACCCTGGGCTTGATCTGTTTTCTGCTGCAGAGAAAACATCGAATCAGTTTCTCAAAATTACATGTTAACCCCACACACATTCCACACACGCACACAAATCCACACCTTCACTTGTGCAAAAATAAAGCAAACGTCGGAATTAAGATGTACTTCTATGGTTGGTTGGCTCATTCATTCACTCATTTGTTCATTCACTGTACAGGCTCACACCCAATAGCACAAGCTGGCCTGGAAATTTGCCGCCTCAGCCTCCTAAATGGTGAGATTATAGATATGTATCACCAGATAAGGCTTTAGAGCTTCCCTCCCTCCCTCCTTCCCACCTTCCCTCCCTCTCTCCCTCCTTCCCACCTTCCCTCCCTCTCTCCCTCCTTCCCACCTTTCCTCTCTCTCCCTCCTTCCCTCCCTCCCTCCTTCTCATCTTTCCCCTCCCTCCTTCCCTCCCTCCCTCCTTCCCTCCTTCCCTCTTTCTCTCCCTCCCTCCCTCCTTCCCTCCCTCCTTCCTTCCCTCCCTCCCTCCCTCCTTCCCTCCTTCCCTCTTTCCCTCCCTCCCTCCCTCCCTCCCTCTCTGCCAGGGTCTTGTGTGGCTTAGACCGGCCTCAAGCTCCTGTGCCGACCTTGTGCCTCTGCTTCTTTTGTCCCAGCTTCCGTGTGCTGGGATCACAGACATGTACTGTTACATCATTATTACACGTGGTCTAATCTATGTTTGCTTAGAAGTCAATTTTTAGCATTGGGAAACAGGAGCTAGGGAGATGGCTCAGTGAGGTGCTGGCTGCACAAGCCTGAGGACCTGAGTTCATCAGGCATATGATATTCATATCATATCATTCATATGATATCATTCATATCCCGGCATCTACACTTCTGGTCTATGTACGCATGTGTGTTCAGGTACAGGTACTCATGCACATGTATACACATATAGGTACAAGCACCTCCCATGTGTATACATACACATATATAACAAATAAAACAAAGTATGTTTAAAGTTGGAAAGCTTGTATAGATCCTACCCCAACTTATACTATGGCCCCTGCCTGACTAGATTCCACCCTCCCCACTCCCCCAACCCCGTCTCTCTCTGTCTCTCTCTGTCTCTGTCTGTCTCTTTCTCTGTGTCTGTCTCTGTCTGTCTCTCTGTCTCTGTCTCTGTCTCTGTCTCTCTCTCCCCGTGTGTGTGTGTGTGTGTGTGTGTGTGTGTGTGTGTGTGTGTGTGTGTTTACAAAGAGCAGAACAGAACTTTCTTACATGTCGGTCTTAAATCACATGTGTTGTATAATTTGCCAACACAAGAAGAACAGGTTTTTTTTGTTTTGTTTTCTTTTATTTTGGTTTTGTTTGAGATGGGGTCTCTCTATGTTTTGTTTGAGATGGGGGTCTCTCTATGTTTTATTTTGGTTTTGTTTGAGATGGGGGTCTCTCTATGTTTTGTTTGAGATGGAGTCTCTCTATGTTTTGTTTGAGATGGGGTCTCTCTATGTTTTATTGTGGTTTTGTTTGAGATGGGGTCTCTCTATGTTTTGTTTGAGATGGGGTCTCTATATTTTGTTGAGATGGGGTCTCTCTATGTTTTGTTTGAGATGGGGTCTCTCTATGTTTGGTTTGAGATGGGGGTCTCTCTATGTTTCTTTGTCAGTCTTGGAACTCACTAGACAAGGCTGGCCTTGAACTCACAGAAATCCCCCTGCTTCTGCCTCTTGAGTCCTGGAGTTAAAGGTGTGCACCACCATACCTAGCTCTTTATTTTGCTTTTTGATGTTTCTATTACTTGGGACCAGGTCTCTTGCATCCTAGGCAGGCCTTCAACTGAGCCTTCTGCCTCAGTCTTCTTGACTTGGGTTTACAAGGCAGATCAGAACAATTTCCCAAGTGGCCTGTCAGAGAAGCAGGAGCAGCTTGCCCTGAGTGTCCAAGGGCTGGGGAATGACTTACAAACTGGTCACTGGGCAGATATTCTTCCTTCTAGAAAATACAAACCTAGCTAAAGGAAGCAAGCCTAAGGCCTAAATTCAAAACCTCTGGGCATTACTCTAGCTGATGGCTCTCACCAAACCAACTCAGTTTCAATGTCCCTCTGCAGGAATGGGAACTCAGACATAGTCCAATTTTATCCTGCCATTATAGAGCTTGCTAAATGAATTTAGCAGGGGTTTAGCCCAATCATGTTCCAGAAACTAGGTGACCAGGAAAGGGCTAATCCCCTCATTCTGGGTGTTCTTTAGTGGAGAGCAATCCCGACATGTCATATTCTTTTTTCTGCATATCTTATGGATTGCTTTCATTTGTAACTGCTATTTATAGCATGTGCTGAGTCCTCAGCCAGCTGTGGCAGGATATGGCCATGGTTTAGATCCCGTCAGAGTTGTATGTGACAGTAGCTGGCATTTTTTTCAGTAACTGCGGTCACAGTCCCCAACAAAGAAGAAAATAACTAAACCAATGCCTAGTGTCAGGACGTCTCATCCTGGCAGTATGAGTGAGCCACCGATTCTTCTGCTGTGCAGGCAGATAAGCAAGAACACACACAGATTAGAAAATAGTAATAAAAAAGGAGCGTGCTCCAGATGAGACGTGTGTGCGTGTGTAGTGTGTGTGTGTGTGTGTGTGTGTGTGTGTGTGTGTGTGTGTGTGGTGTGGTGTGTAGTGTGTGATGTGTGGTGTCTGGTGTGTGTGTGTGGTATATGTGTGTGTGGTATGTATGTGTTTGTGTGTACTGTGTGGTGTATGTGTGTAGTGTGATATGTGTGTATAGTGTGTGGTGTGTGTGTGATATGTATGTGTTTGTGTGTACTGTGTGGTGTGTGTGGTGCATGTGCTGTGTTTAGTGTGGTGTGTGTGTGTGCGGTATATATGTGTAGTATGTTTGTGTGTACTGTGATGTTGTATGTCAGTGGTGTGTAATGTGGTGTGTGTGTGTGTGTGTGTGTGTGTGTGTGTGTGTGGTGTGTAACTCTGGGCCTCGTCATGCATTCTGCTACTCAGCTGTCAGCCCAGGCTCTCAGACCACAGTAGTACTTAACTTACTTGAGGCTGAGATGTCACTCAGTGGGAGTATGTGCTCAGTGTGCCTCAGGTGCAAGGTTTAATCCCCAGCAGACACAGAGAAAAGATTATTTTAAGTGTTTTTATATGTGTAATAGGAGCTAGAGCCCCCAATTTCAAGCGTTCCAAAGAAAAATCAAAAATACATCCAATTCTTAGCATAATACTCCAGCCCTTAAATCCCCCTGTCTTGAGGCAAGCAATGTAACTAACTTTTTTTTGTTGTTTTTTTCTTTTTGTTTTTGTTTGTTTTGTTTTGTTTGTTTTTCAAGACAGGGTTTCTCAGTATAGCCCTGGCTGTCCTGGAACTCACTCTGTAGATCCAGCTGGCGGCCTCGAACTCAGAAATCTGCCTCCCTCTGCCTCCCAAGTGCTAGGATTAAAGGCGTGTGCCACCACTGCCTGGCTTTCTTTTCTTTTTTTCTTTTATTTTTGTAACTAACTACTTTTAATTCATCTGTTTAGAGACATTTTATACATTTTCAAGTATAACACACACCATGCCCATCTTCCATCTTCTTTCTTTCTTTCATTTCCTATCTTCTCTTTCTTATTTAAAAATAATTAGATGTAGTTATTTTTATGCATATGAATATTCTCTGTAGCATATATATATATATATATATATATATACATATATATATATATAACACACACACACACACACACACACACACACACACACACACACACACGGGGAACAATGTGTCACTATGTAGTCCTGGTTGGTTTAGAAATTACTGTGTAGACCAGGCTAGTCTTGAACTCCTTCTGACTACTGATTCTTAACTCTGTAGAGAGTTTCCTTGATTTCTGGGCTACAAGCATGAACTATCTATCTATCATGCTTAGTTCTGAGCCTGCTTTAGTGCAAAAGACACACACAGAATAAAAGATATAATTTGCACATGATGTGAGTGTTGGGACCACAAACATAAGCCACCATGCCTGTCCGTAATTGTTGATAACTTTGTTTCATGCAGTAATTTTTTGCCTGCCCAGAAAAGCCTTTAGGAAGCGCCTCTGTGACTTCTCAGAACTCTGTGTGCCACTGAAAGATCTTCCCAGCCATGTCCCGTGCCTCCAACTATTCTTTAACGTGGATTCTCCACTTCATTGATGGAGTGACCCTGTAACTTTTGAACAACGTCCCCCATTCACTGTGTTGTGAGTGGCCCTTGGTCTTCGTACCCACGCACTGCGGTCGGTACACACAGAGAAGGTGGGGAGCCACCCCAAGGTCCCCTTCAAAGCTCCACATTCTGTGAATCTGTGACTAAACAGGCCAAAGGGCTTCCTCCTCAGCACTGGCACTCACATCGCATCAGCCATTTCCATTTCAAAGGTTCAGTCTTGTCCCCCCAGCTGTACACAATCTCATAAAACACAAGGCTAGCCTGCTAAAGTTGTTGTTTCAGAAAGGTTCCCTGCTTCTGAGCTAGTGTCTACAGTGCAGTGTGTCAGTACAGGTTCCAGTCTTATTCCTGAAATAGACCAGCTAACCGAATTTCCTTCTTTTAGGAGAAAGCACCGAAATCACCACAGTGTGTTGCACCAACAGGATGTATTGTCACCTCGGCCTTGGGTCCACATGAATCATGACCATCAATAAATACAGAGACTGTGTGATGACCAGGGGAGGCTTCCATCAGAGGGCGGAACACGTGACAGTATCTGCACTTTCATAAATGGATACGCAACAAGCTACTACCAGGTGGGTTCAAAGCTGGCAGAAGAGCTAAGTAAACACCACAAAAAGATAGGGTGCGAGCAAACCCAGAGATTTACTGTGATAGAAAAGCATTCTTACCAACATGCAGGTCCTCGAGGTTAAAGCTGAAATGCCCCCAACAGGCCTGTGCTCTGAACACTCAGTCCCCAGCTAGTGGCCTGAATTTTGTAAAGTGAGGAGTCTTAAAGAGGTGGCATCTGAATGGTTAAAAGTAGGTCCCCAGGAGCCTGTCTTTGGGAGTTGGGCCTACTTCTGGTTCTGGCCTGGTTTCTCTGCCCTCTAGTCAGTCAGGCAGTGAACAGCCTTCCATCGCCACAGAAGGAGCCCTTGCCTCTGACTTCCCCACCATGAAGAAATTACGACACAAAGTGAAATCTTTTCTCAAGTTGTTTCTGTTCGAGATTTTGTCATGACTGGTAGAAAGTGACCAGTAGAAGGTTCAGCCTAGAATTGTGGCATGCTTATATAGTTTCAAGTTTAGAAGCTCAAATTTATATATAATGAATCAAAAACAATCTTAACAGCAGTTACTGTTGTTATATACATTTTATACATTCCGCTGCAACTGTTGATTTTCCTGTATGGCTGATGCACTTTCTTTACCAGCTTCTTGAATGTCAGAGCACTGCACACAGTGGACACTAGATTGCAGTGTATATACGTGGGAGACACTATAAAACCCCTCACAATCAAACCATTCACGTTAAAAGCTTTTCCATACAAACATATTCCAACTGTTCTGTTCTGGAATGTTGTAAGATTTATGACTTAAGGGCTCAGTGCCTAGTGTGGTGCCAATGGGAGGTACATAAAACTTGAAGCACCTCCTCATCCGTGTCCCCCAACCTGGTAGTGTATGTCCCAAACCCCATCGATGAGGAGGCTGAAGAAGGCAGATTGTGAGTTTGAGGCAGTCTAGGACACAAAGTGAAACCCTGAGTGGATTTGGGGGAGGGTGTGTCTAGTGAGAGACTTCACTCAAGGAGGATTGTGGGTCTCTGGTTTCTTGTACCTGACCATGTGGTGAGCCCCCTCCTCCACGGTGCTGCCATGGTGCCAAGTTGCCGTGTCTCAGGCCCAGTGCAGTGGGTCCAACTATGGACTAGAATTTCCTAGACTGGGAGCCAAATAAATAACATCAACAGACCCTCTCCGCTGTCTGGACTGCTTTGCTGGCACCTCCTACTTCACAGAGAAAATAGTGACACCCTACGGGGCTGCTGTCAGCTTCCTGTAGTTGTGTGCCCAGTGTCCTCTCTCACAGCACCAGCAGCAAAGGCTTTTCTGTAAACTAAAGTATCCCACTTTCTTGACAGGCCGGACCTCCCTCTTCTCCTCCCTTCCTCTCCCTTCCCCTCCTCTTCCCCTGCTCTTCCCCTCCCTTTCGCTCCTCTCCCTCTCCCCGTCCCCTTTTCTCTGACGTTTAGTTCCCCAGGGTTTTTAAGTCCTACTACACAAATACTTTAAAAAACAGATACAATTTGCCTATAGTTCCATCAAGGAAATAGTTCACATGCTTTTATTTTTTCCTCGGGGGACTTTTTCATGTGAGGAGGTTTTATATGAGGTGATCAAGACATTCATCGTCCACAAACATGTGTGTGGACATGTGTACATGTGTGTGTGTGTGTGTGTGTGTGTGTGTACATGTGAAGGTCAAAGAAGAGTCTGGGTTCTCCCCATTGATTCTTAAGGCTGCCATTACTGGTTCCACGCTGATGGTGTGTGTGTGTGTGTGTGTGTGTGTGTGTGTGTGTGTGTATGAATGCTGGCACATTTGTATCCTAGGTACATGTAAAGGTCAGCAGACAACCTTGGGGATCAGTCTTTATCTTCCTCTTTCTTTAAGTCAGGGTCTATCTTTTATGGTTGTGTACCTGTGTACCCCAGGACAGCTGGCCTGGGAGCTTCCGGTTGCTCCCCTGTCTCTGCTTCTCATCTCCCAGCAGGGCTACCTACACTCTGTACCAATGCATGTCTCACTGTGTCCTGGGGATCTGAACTTAGGTTTGTGCAGTGAACCCTTTAGCAGCTGAGCCTCTGCCTGGCCCGAGCTGGAGATTCTTTTGAGTTTCACATTAGCAGGTCCAGCTCCATACTTTCCGAAACAGAGCCCAACATTCCTGCCCCCAACTTTAATCTTCTTATGCGTCCTCTCTCAAGTAAATGACACCACCATCTATTCAGTTACGAATCAGAAACTGAGAAGCCATCTTTTCCTTATCTTCAAATGCTCCACAACTTCCTCTCCCTCATTGATCGGCCGCGGAGTTCCCAGACTGTGCGTACTTATTAACTGGTCATGGAGTCACCCCCCCTCCTGTCTCCTTCTTGTCACCCTGCTACATCCCATTCAGCATCTCCTCTCAACCACACAGCAGGACAACCTCTGACCTTTCCACGAAGCATGCAGAACAATGTCCTCAACAGTTTCCCCATGGCCGTAGGATAAGGGGACAAAGCCTCTAGCCTCCAGGGCTCTGTAGGACTCTATTAATTTATGTTGCTGTGATGCAGCGTCATGACCAAAAGCAACTAACAAATAATTTATTTTGGCTTACAGTTCCGTGGGGGAGAATCCTTGATGGTGGGGGAGGGGTGGAAGCAGTTGGCCAGAGCAGGAAGATGACAGAGATCCATCTTGTATACAGAGAATAGAGTGGATTCAACATGGGACAAAGCTATGTGCTCTCAAAGCTGGCTCCCCACCCAGTGACATAACTTCCTCCAGTGAGGCTTCACCCCCTACAAGTTCTGTAACCTCCCAAACAATGCCACCAAATGGGGACCAGTATTCAAATATTTGAGGCTCCGGGAAACATTTCTTTTCTTTTTTTTTCTTTTTTTGGTTTTTTGAGGCAGGGTTTCTCTGTGTAGCCCTGGCTGTCCTGGAACACACTTTGTAGACCAGGCTGGCCTCGAACTCAGAAATCTGCCTGCCTCTGCCTCCCAATTGCTGGGATTAAAGGCGTGCGCCACCACCGCCTGGCCCGGGGAATATTTCTTATTCAGCTCACAAGGACCTTCTTTGGTATGGTTTGCATATGACATGTCACCCAGTGGTTGGTTGGATGTTTCCCAGGGGTGGAGGAAACTTTGGAATGTGAGACTAGCTGAAGGAAGTTGTTCACTGGGGCTGGCGGTGCCTTTGAATGTTACAGTGGCACCCAGTCTGTGCCATGAGGTGACAATCTCTGTCACATGTCCACTGTCATGATGTTCCTCCCAGCCACAGGGACCAGGTCACCATGGACTGAATTCCTGAACTGTGAGCTGAGAGAACATCTCCTCAGGTTCCCACAGGTGTCTGCCACAGCAGAGAGAACTGCTTGAGGCTTATGACATGAGAGTCTATCTCTTTCTCTCTGTCCTTTGACTAGAAAGACACTCTTCCCCTTCATCCCTCAACTCTGCCTGGAATACCTTAGCTTAACTTTCAGGTCATATGAGAACACACTCCAGAGTCCCCCATCCAGTGTAAAGAAAAAGTTAGTTTACCCTTCTCGACTTAAAGGTCACCGCTGCAAAAGGCTGCAGCTCTCCTCTAACTCTTTGCATTCTCTCTGAGCTTTATATAATCAACTATATCTGTAGCTGTTAAATTGTTGGTCTGTTCTGATTTAGTTTCGTAGCCCAGGCTGGCCTTGAATCTCCAGCAATCCTCATGTCAGCCTCTCAAATGCTGGGGTCGTAGGCATGAGCCACGGTGCCTGGCAAGCTGCTAAGCTCCATGCAGTAGACTGCAGTGCACCTGAGGGAGTAGCTGATGGGCAAGTCATTCATTTCTCAGAAACACTTTTTGTTTCTCTTTCTTTTCTGCTTTCTTTCCTTCATACCGGGCCTTGCACACAACAGGCAAATACTGCAAAGCTGCACCTCAACCCAGGGATCCTTTACTTTGTATTGTAAATACATTTAAGACTTATTTACAATAGATTTTCATAACTTTCTCACTTATTACATATGTAAATTTTTGAGAAATAAAACACACACACACACATATATACATATATACACATATACATATATACATATATACATATATACATATATACGTATATACGTATATACGTATATACGTATATACATATATACATATATACATATATATATATCACATATAAGATGTAGCTATTGTTTGCCTTATTTTTGAAAGAGAGAGAGAAAGGAGAAAAAGAGCGAAAGAGAGGCTTCTGCATTAGACACATCATATTCTCATTGTTTTTTTCCTTTTTTGAGATGGGTTTTGCTCTGTAGCTTGGGCTGACCTGGGATTTACTAGGTAGCCCAAGATAGCCTTGAATTTAGAGCCATCTTCCTGCTTCAGATTTTCAAGTTCTGGGACTACAGTAATGAGCAACTGTGCCAGATAATAGCTCTTGTGCCTATAACTTATTAGTCCCTTGCTGCTTTCCAGGGGCTGTGCTGTGCTCCTGAGGCACGTGTGTTACAGGCTCATCCCCTAGTGTGGTCCATCAGAGGGTGGTAGAGCCTTTCAGAGGTAGGGCCTAGCAGATGGTCCTTAGGATATGACACTGCCTTTGAAAGGGACTGTAGGGGTTTGGTCTCTTCCTCTTTCTGTGTTCTGGCCATGAGGGTGGAGCCTAGCTGGAGGTCCTTAGCTTATCGACCCTCCCTCTGAAGGGGATTGTGGGAGTTTGGTCTCTTACTATCCTGCTTCTTGGCCATGAGCACTTTTGCAGTTTTGCCATGCCAGAGGCACCTGCCATGACCTTGCCACAAGCTCAAAGCCACAGGACCAACCTGCCATGGATTCAAACCTTCAAAAGCAATGTCAGAGTAAATCTTTAGTCTGTATGAATTGATTGTCTCAGGAACTTGACAAAATGTTGGCAAAAATAACAGTGTATGGGCTGGGGGTCAGAACATGTGTTAACCATGCACAGGGCGCTGGGTTCAAACCCAGCCTCAAGAATAAATGGCAAGCTTTATAAAGTGGTGGCTATTTTTATCCCCTCACTGGAAGGTAACTGCATCGCATGCCTGTCAATTGGGTCATATTTTACACTTACACTGGGTTCCGATGATGGCCAGGATTCTTTGCTGGTTACTGAGACAGATCTCCCCAGGTGCTGCCAAGGGATCTCGTCTGTGGTCATGTGCTGCCTCTTGCATCACAAATTTTTTCCCCATCGCATCTGGCTCTATCTGATTTCATCCCTGCCAGGGAATGTACTCAGGCACACACTGCCCTCAGTGTCATGGGAGCTTGTCCTTGTGGGATTTCCCCTGTGTTGCTGGAACTCACAGCCTAACACAAAGCCTTGGCTTTGATGTCTCACTCCTGGGATGTCTGCTCCTGGGATGCCCTAGACCTTGGGAGAATAGGCCATTTTGAATGGATGAAAGAGAACATGTATGGTAGGCTAGCTGGAGAGAGAGCAGGCAGCAGGCCTGCACGAGGCACCAGGCTAGAGTCTGAAGTAAGCAGAGGGGACAGAGAAAGCAAGTTAAAGGTGTCCTGACATCCAATTACAGTGAACAAGGTATCCTGACATCCGATTACAGTGAACGAGGGAACCCACTTCAGGAACCAACACGGGAGTTGGTCTTTCCTGTAGCATGCCCAAGGGAAGCTTTGTGAAGAGCTGGAAATTGGGGTTGGCCCCCCCCCACCCCCAGGAGGAGCTTAGTTATGCAAAGCTTGCAGAGTCTGGCGTGGACCGTGCGTTCCCTTCTCCAGTACCTTTGTCCCTAGAGAAAGGACTTTTATTCCATTTGTCCCCCAGTCTTTTCCAATTTTATTACAATGTTAGGAACTAAGTCCAGAACTCCAAGAATGTTAGGCAATCTCTTTACTATTGAACCACACCCCAACTCCCAAAGCATGCTTAATTTTTCCAGACTGAATTTCTCTTATGTAGCCTTGGCTCTCCTGGAACTCACTCTGTAGATCAGGCTGGCCTTGAACCCAGAGATTTACTTGCTTCTGCCTCCTGAGTGCTGGGACTAAAGGTGTGTGCCACGTCACCACTCCTCTTTTTAAAGAGGAAATTTATATAAGACAGTAAATGAATGTCAGTTGAAAGAAAGAAGGCAAGAAAAAAAAGAAGCAAGGAAATAGAAAAAGAAGGAGGGCGAGGGGAGGGGAAGAAGAGAAAGGAGCAGGAAAGGAAATGAGAGGAGCTTTGTGACTGAGGAGAGAAACAGGCAGGGAGGGCGTTTTGGAACCTTCAGAGCACTTGAGTCATGGAGGTGCTGCCAACCGCGCCAGATCCACAAGGATTCCAGTGGCCACCAAGCTGGCACCATTACCAGATGCACTGAGTGAAATTTAAGCTTCATATTTGGTGTTGGAGAGTAGAGGTGAATATCGAACTGACGATGTTGCAAAACTGGACCCAGCAGAGCACAGGGAGATGGCAAGCAGCAGTGGCCCCTTGAATACAAAGCAAGAGAGAGTGGCCACCGTTGCTACTTCAGTCAGTCCGGAACATCTGCGTGAAGTGCAAAGAAAATGAGAAGCAAGACTAACCAAAATGGGCAAGACAGAAGCTTACCTCCTGCTCAGGATGGCCCCAAATGACAGGCAAGAACCCACCATGGAAAACCATCAAGCAAGAGGAGCCCAAACCAGCAGAGTGGACGCAATAGCACACCAGGTGACTGACCATTAGTTTACAAATCAGCATCGGTCAAGGTTTTTAAAATCGTTTGAAATAAAATACACAGCACTTGAAAGAAATCTCAAGTCAGCAGAAAAGTGTGCCATGTTTTATATTATACATGCACTGGTTATCTTCAAATTAATTTAACTCTACAACTCCAAAGCAAATACCACCGCTCTAGGGTCACTTGACAAGCCTCCCCTCTACAACGAATGACGGTCAAGTAAGTGGCCACTAAGGAAAGCTTTTCTGTGGGGAAATCTCAAGATTTTAGGAACAGATATTATTTTATTTTGTTTGCTCTGTTCAGCGAGGGTCTTCCCTTGTTCTTGGTGTAAACGTCACACCTCAGCTTTCCAGCATTGGGGTTACAGCATGTGCCACGTTGTCCACTCTTAATATGTAGGTCCTACCTTATTAGTGCAAACTCCATAATGTTGTCCCGTGAATATAGAAATGCCCTGTGTGACTGGCTCAGAGAGAGAAAAACCAACTCTGTGTGTGTGTGTGTGTGTGTGTGTGTGTGTGTGTGTGTGTGTGTGTGTATAGCCCCGGCTGTCCTGGAACTAGCTCTATAGACCAGGTTGGCTTTGGACTCACATTTCTGCCTGCCTGCCTCTGTCTTCATGAGTATTGGGATAAAAGGCGCATGCTATCACCATCTGCTGTAAAGATTTTTATTTTTATACTTTCCTGAATTTTCTATAATAAACATTGGTAATTCACAGCACGTGGGCCATGGATTTGTTCTCTTTAGCTTCTAAACTGGTTCTTTCCATCGCTTTATATTGTGTAATTAAATATTATACTATAGGGAAAATAACACTATATATAATCTTTCATATATATTTTATATGACCAGGCCTTATTTTTAAGCAACGTTTGTCATGAGAAAAGGAGAAGCAGAAAGTTTGCTTGAGTGGAGAGCAGGACCAAATGAATTTCGCTTTTGTGGTGGCTTCTGGGAGGTCACAGTAAATGATTTTGTCTCTGTGTCTCACCTTCAGAGAATATGTCTGAGTGTGTAAGCATGATCCTGTGACTGTTCTTCCCTTTGCCCTGTCTCTTGTACCTTCCCTTGTACCCTTCCCCTTTGCCTGTCAAAATGTTGAAGCAATTGTCCCCAAGAAACTGAATTTCCCTAGGAACTATGCTGGGAAAGAGCCTGAAGTGTGGTGCTCACCATAGGAGCTTGTCTCTGGTAAGAGATTTCACACCGCTCTGCCAGCCTGACCAGCCACCTTGCAGGAAGACTGCAGCTGAGCCATAAATGATGACTGTGAGTCACAGCTCGGCCATGATTGCTTAGCTACAAATACCACTTCCCCTACTGAAACCTAAACCTCATCTTAGGACCCCAGAGATGCATTTGGGGTGAGGCACTTACCAGACCTCATCATTTGGCCTTCTTTCAATGTTGAGTAAATCTCCCTTTTCTATTTTTCCCTGTACTATTACTCTAGTTAGTGCGTGCCTATACACCGCAGCACACAGGCGGGGATCAGAGGATAACTAATGGAAGGTGATTCTCTCCTTCTCCCATGTGGATTGCAGGGTTGCCAGGTTACCAGACTTGGCTGCAGGCACCTCTACCAGCTGAGCGGTCTTACTGACCTCTTACTTGTCTGTTTAGTTGTCCTGACAAGGATAACAAACATCCCAGTTTGTTACGGCTGCTAGTGCGCAGGCTCTGATCCTACCAAAAGCTGGTCACAATCCACTGTGCTTCTTGCTGCATGTGCTCTGCCACCTCTTAGAAACCAAGCAGCAACACATCTCCTGTGAGTGCCTCCCTCGCCTGCTCCATGCAGCAGTGACGTACTGTCTTGTGGTTTTGTACAGTTGTTTCCTGTGTTTAGATGCTGTCTTTTAACCAGCTTTTAAATATATCTCAAACCACATCGAGTCTTTTATATCTATTGATTCTCATGTGTTACTTGACAGTTAGCCATATGGTTTTATATTAAATAATTTCAAAACTTAGGTATCCAATAAAAGGATGTACATGGACATTCAGTGATCTTCGAGAAAACAGAGAGATGTCTAATGCAGACCATCTTCACAGAAACAGTGCAATGGGTTGGATCTTTTCCGTGAGGTATCCTGGAAGGATGCCCTGCACCCAATTAGGGTTTACCAGAATACCGGATGGAATGCTCGGACTGGTGCCTTATTGGTGCAGAGCTAGTGTTGAGTCTGGCATCTGTCTACCCACGAGGGTCCCTCCTGTCCCTTGAAGGCACTCTCACCATGTCTGCATTCTTTATCATTTGTGATACCCTGCACATGGCACACACCAGTGTTTAGAGCTGGTGACCTTGTTTGCCTTCCAAATGTGCCATCATGCTAAGCATGTCCCATGGGACATCTCATTATTTCTTGTCTTCCCTTCTAGACACAGGTACTCCATTGTTTGAGGTTAAGGATGGAGAACAGGCTCTTACATTAAATGGTATGACCAAGTATTATCAGAAAAAGATGCAGAACTTGGAGGCCGGGGGTCTTCTGGTAAAAATCTGGGTTATTTTCTGCCTTCTAAAACCAGATTTTTACTCAATATTTGTGATTTTCATTTTGTCCACTTGTACCTTAAAATCCAGGGAGTCTAAAATATGTAAGACCAGCCTAAGCAACAGAAGAGATTAACTGTCCAGTGCCAAAGGTAGCATCCATGGGCACAAAAGGTTTAGGCCTGTGGGTTATTAGGGGCCTGGTGCTCTAAACTGTTATGTTTAGAGACAAAGGGGTCTGACCCCACTTCGAACCACCTCACCGTAGAGAGTGTGTGACATAATGCATGACATATCTACC
The DNA here is from genome assembly GCA_030674055.1 of Rhabdomys pumilio. Lineage (NCBI taxonomy): Eukaryota > Metazoa > Chordata > Mammalia > Rodentia > Muridae > Rhabdomys > Rhabdomys pumilio. The sequence goes on from JANHMN010000012.1 coordinate 68,985,671, forward strand.
TGAAGAACACATCTTCACAAATACATCTCTGTATCTAAAGTGTTGGAGTCCGAGCTGGTTAGTAAGCTGAGCACACAGGAAGCAGATCGGGCCAGTGCAGCCCACGCCACGTGAATCATGCCTTTGTTCCTTTAGCTTTCTGAACCGGCCCTTCCTACCACTTATTATTATTCTTTGAGGAGAAACATGGGGTGAATGTGGAAACAAGTATTCGCCTTTGTTTGAAATCTTTTGAAGGGTGAGGCCCATGCTGCCTGTGATACCCCACCTCCGCCACGGTCTGCAGTCACCGCCATCTTTTCTTCTCGGGTGTGCTGGATCTCCGTCTGTGGAGGCTCCAACAAGGAGCATACCTAAGAGTGCTAGCAGGCCAGTTCTGCTTTTCCTACCCCTCTTAGACATCTCAAAGATGGCCTGGACCAAAAGCAAGTGTACTGAGCTGTCAGCCAGCTGCTGGGTGTGTTAGGGGGAACAGTAAGCAGGGAGCAACACTTGGCTATGATGACAGAGAAAAACAGACTCTTACACCCCACACTGCAGAGCACCCACCTGAGGCAGGTTAATCATCACAGTTGCCTGTGGATGAATCATGGCAGAAAGGCGGCAGGCAGGAGACAAGGAAGAAGGGAGAGACAGCTGCAAGTGGGTTTCGCAACACAGCGATTTCACTTCCTGAATGAACTGGGTCAGCATGACTGGGTTCGCCGATGCTTTTTTTTTTTTTTTAATTGAGTTTTAAAAAAACACAAAAACTTCACGTGTGTATTCGAGAGCACATCTCTGTGTGTGTGTGTGTGTGTGTGTGTGTGTGTGTGTGTGTGTGTGTGTG
>JANHMN010000012.1:69000021-69055448 GCA_030674055.1 Rhabdomys pumilio
CAAAAGGAGACATGCTGGAGGCTGGAATACCCAACCTCAAATTACACTACAGAGCCATAGTGTCACAAAGACTGTCCGATACTGAAACAAAAACAGACACATATCTGGGCGGTGGTGGTGCACACCTTTAATCCCAGCAGTTGAGAGGCAGAGGCAGGCGGATTTCTGAGTTCGAGACCAGCCTGGTCTACAGAGTGATTTCAGGACAGCCAGGGCTACACAGAGAAACCCTGTCTCGAAAAACCAAAACCAAAACCAAAAAAAAAAAAAAAAAAAAAAAACCATAAACAAAAAACAAAACAAAACAACAACAACAACCACAAAAGCAGACACATAGGCCAGCAGAACAGTGTCAGACCACAAAGAATCCCACAAGGATGCCAGCTACCGCTGCATCCTTGCATAGTGTGGGGGCTGGAGCCCTGGCTTGGGGTAGCAAGGGAACAAAGGACAGACAGACATACAGAAAAGGCTCTATTCCTTTTGTTTACTTCTTCTTCCCCGGCCTTGACACCTTCTGTTTGTGTGTGCTCCTTATGTGAATATGTCTCTAAGCACACACTTAAATCTAGATTGTACACGTGGGCACATCTGGAATACTTGTTTATTTCACAGAACATGATGATCTCCAGTTCAGTCCATTTTCCTACAGATGCCATAGTTCTTCGTCTCAGCTCAGTGAAGCCCTGGTGTGTAGATAAGCCGCATGTTCTTTAGTCACTAAGCTGCTGACCAGGACAGGGTGGACTAGGCTCTCTGCTGGAGAAGCTGCAGCACCTTGGAAACTCGGTGTGATTATTTATACATAGTTCAACAGGAAGACTGGGCTCTTCCACACAGCTGAACAAAGAGAGGTGGGGTTCATGCATGCAGATAGACAAGGAGGAATGATAATTATACAGGTGAACAAGGAGATGGCTTTGGCTAACACTGGTGGACGCTATCTCTGTAGGTGAGCATCTTCAGGCTGAAGTGTTTTTGGGGCTGGGGAGAAACTGCTGGACATTTTCTGCAAACATTGTCAACACTCTGGACAAGAGGGAGCCTTTGCCACCCTTCTGGGCCTCACCTGGAGAAGGCGTTGGCATGGCCCTGGGTCCGAGGCACTGAGGTTATTCATGCAATGGTACCTGTGTCAAACTGGGCACGTTCACCCAGGACATCACTCGCTTCTCACAAGCTCTGATCAAGTTATCAAAATCACACTTTTGAGAAAAGACAGACTCTTCAACAAGAAATGTTGGGGAACATGTTTTCTACCTATAAAAACATGAAGCTAGATTTACCCCTCTCCCCTGCACGATTCAAAAGCAATTCAAAACAGATCAAAGAGCTTGATGTAAGGCCTAAAACTTTGCTATATACAGAGGAAAGTGCAGGTAGACCATGCCAAGACAGAAATATAGGCAAGAAATTTTCTAAGAAGTTCTCCATAGCAAAGGAAACATCAGCAGATGAAGACATAGGTTGGAGATTGGGAAAAAAATACTTGCCAGCACACACCACACAGAGGATTAGCATCTAGAACCTCTAAAGACTTCTAAAAACTAAATACCAAAAAAGTATCCAATGAATAATTGGGCTAATGAATTGAATAGTCAACCCTCAAAGAGAAAAATACAAATGGCCAATAAATACTGTGATGTCTTTACTGTCTTTAGCCATCAGGGAGATTCAAAGTGAAGCTGTACTGAGCTTCATATCACTACAGCTGGACCAGTTATCAAGAGAAACAGCGAAAAGTGCCGGTGAGGACGAGGGCAGAGACTTTCGGTGGGGCTGGAAACTGGTGTAGGCAGGATGGGAAGCAGCAGCAAATTTCCTCGAAATCTTAATGTAAATCTACCGTATGGCCAGCTCTACCGGCCCTGGACATAGTCCTGTGAGAAGGTGAGTCAGCGCACCCCAAGACCCTTGCACACGCCCATCTACTGCTTCATTGCTCATAGGAGCCAGACAATGAAGCCAGCCTGGCTTACCCTCAGCAGATGAGGAGCTAAAGAAAATGTGGCATAGCCACAGTAGAGCTTTACTGAGCTCTGGTGTGTGTGTGTGTGTGTGTGTGTGTGTGTGTGTGTGTGTGTGTGTCTGTCTCTGTGTATGTGTGTCTCTCTGTGTGTATGTGCCTGTGTGTGTGTCTGTGTGTGTGTGTCTGTGTGTGAGTCTGTGTGTCTCTGTGTGTGTTTGTATGTGTCTCTGTGTGTGTCTGTGTGTGTGTGTGTCTGTCTGTGTGTCTCTCTGTGTGTATGTGCCTATGTGTGTATCTGTGTGTCTGTGTGTCTGTGTCTATGTGTCTGTGTGTGTGTGTCTGTGTCTCTGTATGTGTGTGTCTGTGTGTCTCTGTGTGTGTCTGTATGTGTGTGTGTCTGTATGTGTCTCTGTGTGTGTCTGTGTGTGTGTCTGTATGTACACGTGTGTGTAGGATGTGGAAGTAGAAAGGAGACGTGATGGGAGGAAGAGGTGTAGAGGTATAAAAGTCAGAGGAGGGTAAACAGGAATATAAGGTTCTATAAGGAATAGATTCTCTCTGATACCAACTGTGGTTCACACCATCCCTTGGCTTTCTGGCTTAGAGTTTTGTAAATCATTCCTAAATAATGTGACTTTTTAAAAATCAGTGAAATGTCAATTATTTATAAATATTTCCAGAAGTAAGCATTCTTTTTTCACTAATTCTATTTTATTGTGTTTTACTTTATTTTGTGGCAAGTGTGCAAACACTCCCACGCACATCACCCACCTGCAGTACACACAGTGGGGCAGTGGGCAGTGCGCCCCTACTGATCTCGTCCTCTCTGTCATTCAGACATTAGCTCTCTGGCCCGCCTTTGTCTCATTGTGAGACCATTGGGACCCTAGACAATCCAGGCCAAGCTCAGTACTGTCTGTTACAACAACTCCCTTTTACTATGTCATGTGAAGTATGCACACACCCTGGAAATTACATGTGCTCACCAGTGTGAGGGTGCTCTTCTGCCTGCCACAGCAACGCCAAGCCGAGCAAAGTGTTGCAAAGCTCAGAGCATCCTCCCTCCAGCATTTACTCCTGGCTCCGCCCTCACAATAATTCTTGATTTGTTGAAAGACACAAACAAACAATAAATTAGAATAGGTTCTGCCTCATGTAAGAAAATTAGCAGTTCAAAAAAATGACGCTGGTTGCATCCAAGTCCCCTGAGCTCCCCAAAATGTCCCAGAGAGAAACCCAAAAATGACAGAGCTGAAGACACGGAGTAAACGCTATTCCAGTGACTCAATTGACTGCGAGGTGTACACTGAGGAGGAGGGAGAGGGAACAGTAAGGAGCCAGTGCAGGGTGTTGTGTCAGAGAGTGTCAAGCATGAGGGTTCCTGGAGAGGCTCTCTGTTATGTTAGGGAAATGAGACAAGTTCCAGAAAGGATGGAGATACAGTAAAGTGAGGACAGGCCATCGTGGATCTCATGGTGCAGCATGGATGAGGAGATCGCACTTGAGGTGGGTTGTGTGCACTGTCCATCAGAGGACCACAAGAGAGTTGTCCTTGAGTACTTGGAGATGCCAACACTACTTTCCAAAACCAATAACCCTTTCTAAATCCAAATGAAACTTGGTCTGAGTCTAAAGCCACGGATCAACACATGTCAGGTTTTCCTGTCTTCTTCAGGTTTTACATTTGGGGCGAGTACTTACTGGTTAGCAGGGACAGTCTCTTGAGTCCCACCATTCATCATGACATCACTCCTCTAACCAGTGGATGCTAACAGCCCACTGTGTACTGCCTCAGTACCTAGGATATCTCCCAACACGGCTCCAAGTCTCTGTGAATCATTGAACTGAATCCAATTCTATTCCTTAGACTCCAATTACAATTAGAGACCAAAGGGAAGCAGAAAACTAAATCAGGCACAGCTGTAGACAGAGAGAAGGGAGGGTTCCTATCTATGGTGCCTTGTTTTTTAGATTTGATGAGCAGAGCTCTGAAAATAATAACTGTCATCTATGGCCACTCAGTCAGTCCTAAGTATCCATATTGTAAAAACATGGGCCCTTTTAAAAAAGTAAAACCAGACCACCAAACCAAGATCCCAACCTAACTCAAGGGCAGTCTACATACAGCTGTCCCCACCCCCCCAGGAGGATACACACATCTGTTCATACTTCCACAGCTCTGGTAGAGTTTGTCTTTCCTTTAAAGTAGAAATGCTAGAACACATCATGTTCAAAGTACCCCGAGTTTACCTATTCAAGGAGAACTGTCGTGCAGTGCCATTGGATCTTTTACAAGGGTGTCTTTGAACTTTAATAGGGTAAATTTTAGCCATAATGGTGTCTTGGTTTGAATAAGAATGGTCCCAATAGACTCATGTATTTGAATGCTAGTCAGCAGGGAGCACAAATGTTTGAAAGGATTAGAAGGATTAGGAGGTGTGACCTTGATGAAGAAAGTGAATCATTGTGGTGGGCTTTGAGCACATTCTCCTGTGCTCAAGCTATGTGGCACAGAGTATCTAATTGCTGCCTGCAGATCCAGATGTAGATCTCAGCTTCTTCAGCGCCTTGTCTACCTGCATGCCATCGTTCTTCCCACCATGATGATAATGGACTAAACTTCTGTGACACACTTCCTCCAACAAGGCCACACCTCCTCCCACAAGGCCACACCTCCTAATTAGTGCCACTCCCTCTGGGCCAAGCATTCAAACACATGAGTCTATAGGGGCCAAACCTATTCAACCACTGCAGTCATGGCATCTCTTCATAGCAAGAACAGTGACTAGGGCAAATGGCTTTTTGTGTCTGTTGCTTACTTTTAGTGCTTGTGGGAAAGGAAAGTAACCAAGAAATTAACATCTGTTTTCAGCCACACACACAGAACAGTTAAGAAATTTCACTTTAGATAGAGATGTGGGCAAAGCAAAATCAGCCTGGAGTTCTACAACTAATATTTGGTGGTGGCCATAGGTAATTTTGAAGCCTGCCGAATTCTGCTCTCTTCAGATATCCCCAAATATTTTGTTGAGGAAGCAGTGTTGTTGAAAGTAGAATGATTACTGCTGTCTCAGAAAGAGTGATCATCACCCCGCCGGGGGCTGTCTGCCCTTGTGGTGTCATTGAAATCTGCAGCTATTAAGTTTGAGGCTGGCCTCATATTTGCAGTGTAGTCAAGAGCTGTCTCTGAGCTTCTGATTCTCCGTCCTCAACCTGCCAATTGCTGATATTAAGGTGTATGGCCCCACATCTAGCTTAACTACTTTTAAGTGTCTGTAGGTAGGGGGCAGGAGCAGGGGGTGATTATAGTGCTTTGAAGGCCTGGCTTTGAAGGAGTCTGCAGCGTGGTGATTGGTGTCTCAGTCTGCTCTGTGTTGCTGTAACAGAGGACCTGATGCTGGTGTCCTCAGATAGCTTGTTCTGTGCTCACCCTGCTGTCTGCTCACAGTTCGGTACTCCCATCGTCTAGGAAAGTGTTAGCAGTTGCTGACTCCTCCCCCATGCCCTGAATGCTCAAACACCTATCTCATGTTCTAATAACCTATGAACCACATGAACCCAATTCTACTACAGCTCTCCCTTTGTCTGTGACCACAAATAGACTGTAAGATGCTTCATACCAGGAGTTTCAGCACTTTCAAGTTGCCATGAGCCAGTGCCAAGCCACACAGAAGTTCTGAAGGGGAATCATAATGACTTGTGCAGAGTAACCAGAGATGTGGAAGCAAACAGAGATGCAAGCACTTCAGTGATGTCTCTTGGAAGCTACAGACCCAAATTTAGAATGATAAAAATGACAAAGAGTTATGGAATACTTGTGCTCCTGATAGCCATGGTGACCAAATTGATGAGGAGGTTATTAGGTTTCTTCCTCCTCAAGACTTTGTTTTATTCCAGCTCAGATGGTCTAATTGACTGTCTAGAGCCTTTATGTAACCCTTACTGTTTTCTTTGTGGCTTTGTTTACAACCTTTTAGAGCTCCGTGGTTCTGTGACTCAGTGAGACTTCTTTCTGACCTCACTCCCATTAGGAGCACAGCCTGCCACTCACTGCCCCCACCACCCCTCCCCTGTTGATGCAAGTGAGACTGCCACAGGAAAAACAAGAGAGGAACTAAAATAAACTCCTGGGCTTTCATCCTGCCAGAAACTATCCGTTCAAGCACCCGTTAGATGTGAAAATGTCAAAACGGGGAGAGAGAAAAAAATGTAGTCTCTCCATTTGAGGGAGACTCACACTGACGATTTGGAGAAGACTTGGGTAACAGTCAGAAAATAGAGTTTGTGGCATGGAGGGTCCTGGGAAGGAGAAGGGTCACAGCATGAGTGGTTTGCAGGTCTGCTGGAGGGAGGGCACTTTCCAGCTTCATTTCTCCAATTAAGATCTAATGGCTACTGGCTCCTGTCCCCTCTCACCTGTTTAAGAAGACAGAAAGTTCCAGAGATGGATCCCTCATCTTCCCTGCACTGTCACCAATCTTTGACTTCTCCTAGATCCTTCCAATCCTTTCTTTATCTCACCTTTTCTTATGGCTTTGAGATATTTCAACTCCCTTTCTATTCGGAAACTCTTTAAAAAGCCAGTTTTTTATACTTTTGTCTCCAAATACTTTCCTCACATTCTCAGTTAAACCCCGTGCAATTAGGCTTTTGCCCTGAAACGTCAACTGCTCTTGTGCAGGTGACCACTGATTGTCCCACAGCTAGAGGCAAGGCAACTGTCGTTTCTCAATTTGTTTGCCCATGGGCAACATCAGCGCAACTGGCCACCCAGCATTAGTGCAGATTGAACTCAGGGCCTTGGGCCAGCTCTACCACTGAGCTACACCCTTATCCTTAACCCATTGTTGGCTCTTTACAAAGACTGCTATCCCTCCTAGCTTCTAGAGCAACACTCTGGGTTTTTTCTCATCTGACTGCGCCCCCTTCTCCCCCACCTCCCTGGTCTTAGTCACTAGGCTGTTTCATCTTGTTGGCATGGCTGACATTGAAAGTCTGCACATCTTCTTTCACTCTCTTGGTGAATTCAGTCTGGTGGCAAATTAAACAAAGGAGCAATGCTGAGCACAACACACCTCTCATCCCAGCACTCAGGAAATAGAAGAATATACATTTCTATAAGTTCAAGGCCAGCCTGGTCTACATAGCAAGTTCCAGACCACTTAGGGCTACATAGTGAGACTGTGTCTCAAAAAAGAATTTTTAAGCATAAGCTAAGAACTTAGAAAAGTATATATCCACCCCAGACCTCTTCCCTGCCTTGTGCATTCCTCACGGAGGTATATGACTTAGTATGTGAATTCCAGCTTTCCTCTGAAGACCTCTGCCTGGAGGGTCTCCTCAGCTCAGTACTGACCTCATAGTTCCTTGTGTTCACCCACAGCTAGCTAGCATTCAAGCCTGACTCCTGTCATGCCCAGGTACGGCTGTCTGCACTGCTTTCAGCATCTGTCCAAGCCCTAGGACTGGGAGCCAGGTGGTGTTACACACATGTGGTCCCTCCAATGGGAGTCAGATGTGGTGTTACACATATGTAGTTCCCCACTGGGAGGCAGGTGCGGTATTTCACACTTATAGTTCCTTCACTGGGAGGCAGGGGCAGGTGGACTATGAGTTTGAGGCTACCCTGATTTTAATATAGACTTTTAGGCCAGTCAAAGCTATACAGGAAGATCCTGTCTCAAGACATAGGAGAAAGAGAGACTCTTCTGAACACATGACTTTTCCTGCAGATTACCATGGGGCCCATGTCAATCACTGGTCTTTCCAGGATTGCTGAGAGAACCCTCCCTTGGCCTCTTCTGCCTGCGTACCAGGGACACCGAGACACACTCCATTGCTGTCCCCTTTCTTGCTTTTTCATAGCATATTCATTGCCACTTGTTTTAGACGCCTCGGCTGTTGCTGTGATAAAATATCTGACAAGAATCAACTTAAGGAGAGGTTTGTTTTTGGTTCAGCTCTTACTTTTATTGTCCTACAACTAACCACAGCACAGTGACATCTTTCTCAAGTCTCCTCAGCCCCCTTCATCCTCTCTGGTGAAACATCTCTTGCTGTTTAATGGCAATATTATTTTATTTTTCAAAAAGGTTTATTTTAACTTGTGTGTGTGTGTGTGTGTGTGTGTGTGTGTGTGTGTGTGTGTGTGTTTAGGGGAGGAGCAGTATGTCCAGACGAGCCTGGGACCCTCAGAGGTGCTGGATCCATGTGGAGTTGGGGTTCCAGGCTGTTGTGAACTGACTGATGTGGCTGCTGGTAACTGAACGCTGACCCCCTGAGAGGTACTACATGCTTTTAGTCGTTGAGCCACCTCTCGCCTGCCCCAGGAAACCTCTTATACACTGTCAACACAAGTCCCTCAACAGTCCTTTGCGTTCCAACCATTTTCTTCAGTTCCTAAATTGCTTTTCGTCTTCTTAATGGTTGTCCTCAGAAGCACACATTTAAAATGTCTTGAGAACGTCCAAACTAACGTTTTTTTTTCTCTCTCTTATTATTTGAACTCCTAAAAAACTGTGGGTTTTACAAACTTATAAAAATATTTATTATCTTATAAAGCACTGAATATTTTTTTATTTAATTTTGTCTCCATTCACTTTTAAAAGCTATAAAGTAGTACAAGGTGCTGGAGAGCATTGGAATAAAACCAACTGATTGATCCAGACATGCTGGCACTTACCTGCAATGCCAGCAGGGGAGGGGAGCTCTCTCTGTCTCCGTCTCCCTCTCTTTGTCTCTCCCTCTCTCTGTTTCTCTGTCTCTGTCTCTCTCTCTCATTCTTGCCCTCCCTCCCCTCCCCTCACCCCTCTTCCCCTCTTTCTCTTCCTCATTTTGGTTATCTTAGACAAGATCTCATGTGTAGCCCAGGCCAGTCTCAAACTTCTGGGTACTGCAATTTTAGGTGTGAGCTACTATGCCCAGCTTTGCTGGTGAGTTTATCATGTAATAAACACACTAGTGATATAAACACACACACTGGTGATACGTACACTGGTGATATGCACACTGGTGATACAGAGAGCAAAGACACACAGAAGGCTTTGGTTAACCAATCACAGCAGCTCTCTGCCTGTTTTGTCACATCAGTGAAACTAGGGATGATTTACATACTGTCCCTGAGCTAGGCCTGTGCACACAGAAGACCTTAACCCTCAATGTCATTGTCATCATCAGTAAAGTAACTGTAAGCTGACAACACCAACCTAGCCAGCAGCACATGCAAGCGGTATTTATAGAGCAGTCAGATGCTTGAAGCATCCCTTTGGGAGCTCCGTGCTGTTACAGGAGCACCCCCAAACCTCAACAAACCACACTTTACTGCGGACAGTGTAGTTTCCCAATGAAAAGTCAGGGGGTATTTATAGTTTGTTGGAACCATGTGTCAACAGATTCCTTCCAAACGTCTAAGAAGAGCATTACCTCAAATTTTATTATTATTATTATTATTATTATTATTATTATTATTTACCATAAAAAGGTCATCTTAAAAAAATGTCTCCTGGTTGCTGCTGTTTCTGTTTTGAACAGTCAGGTATAGAAGAGTTTTTGTGAGTTTGCAGCTACTGCGTGTCTGGGCCATGCCAGCCACTATTTGGTCCCCACCAGAGATCTCAGGACACTTGCCTTTTTCAGTCCAGGAAGTTTTTATGATTTATAGCTTGGGTGCTCTTAGCCCAGATAGCAACATAAGTGCATCTCCCATATTATTCGTATGTCGTTTTTAATGTAGTTAGCGTCTCAGGCTTAGATTTCTGAATACGTGATGTGGGTTCAAACGCTGGTAAATGAGTAAAGAGGTTTAAGTCGGCCACCGAAAAAGGTGATTCTGAATCCTTGTGAAAATTGCTAAGCCACAAACAAGCTCAAAAGCCTCTTTATGTCTTCTGAGGTGACTTCCCCAAAGAATGTAAACACAGAAAGACTGAATTTGAGGTCAGGAGGTTTCGAAGATAAAGGGACTTTTGCTGTCTGATCTCAAAGCTGCACTGCTTGGTGCCTCTTCTCTGATGAGACATCCAGAGAGTGCCAGATGACTCACTTGGTCTGTCTGATTTAACCACACACGGTACGCACAGATCGGCTCCTTCTGTTTGTCATATAGTTAAGTACAACCTAATCGAATGCCTGTATGCCTGCCTGTTCCTGAACTATTTTTTCTCTCTCTTCATGCTTGCCCAAGCTATGATATTTCTTTTCCAGAGACAGGACAACTGGTTCATGGCATAAAAAAAAAATAATCTCACTTTCCAATGACACAAGGGACACAGATGTCTCTTGGTGTTAACAAGCAATTCTTTTCTATTTCTCCCTCTCCCAAACAGATCCCACAGTCTCTAAGCATGGGCACAGCACATATGGGGTTTGTGCCAAAATGTGTTGCCCTTGCTGAGTTCCCCTCGGTGAGTTAAAGCCTCCTTCCACTGGCTTGTTCTGGAGGATAGTGGGCTTATGCACTGGAAAAGGCCGCCACTTTTCAGTGAGCTGAGATCAAACCCACGGTCTCCCTCACAAGCTGTAAGCCAGCTCTCCACCACTGAGCTTCACTCCCAGCTAAGTTACATATTTTAACTTGATTGTCTTCTACTTCCTGTAATCTGTTCGGCTGCAGAAGAAGTGGAAAGAAGAAAAATGAAACAGAAAGTAAGAGGTGGTGGTGTGGGAAGGGATGGGGAGGCAGTACTGAAGGTCAGGAGGTGTAGGTGAAAGGGCCCTGAGCCCCGTCTTCCGTCTGCCCCCTCCCCAGTGCACAGGCCTTTGTTTATCGGTATACAGCTTAAAGCAGTTGTTCTCGATCTGAACTGTGTTTAAATGTCATCTAGAATGTTCTGAAGTTACCTAATGTAGCACCAAGCCCTGTCTTTAGCCAGGATGGCTTAAATGGTGAAATGCAGATGGGGCAGTATCTTTACAGACACTCCACATGGGTCAAGACCGAGGGGAGCTTCAGGAGTCCTTAATAATGGGGATCCCCACTTTGTATCTTCTCCTTGGGAGACTGGGGAAGTCCTAAGAGCTGTTCAGCAAAAGAAGAAATCCCCACTTCTGTTTTGTGGAAAGGAAGGAGGAGCTGGGGGTGGTCGCCCTGGGAACCCCCTGGCTCACAGAATTCTCCTAACCTCTCCACAGCCACTGCCACTGGGGGCCTCCCAGTGGGTGGGGCCTGCTGCTCCTGGGGCTCCTCACAGTCTTTCAGGACCTTTGGAGATTTTACAATTGACCTTTTCTCAAATGAAATTTCAGAGAAGCTATCCTGTGCTTTTCTGATTTGGCACGGATTGAGACCCATCTGTCCAGCGGCAAGAGGCTTCAGTGGGTTTTATAGTGCATTTCTTAAGCACAGTTGTAGTATGGTTTACAACTGTCGTGGGTGCAAACAAAATGTAATCCACTTTAAGACCGCATTTGCATTCTGTCAAGGTCTTGGGGCAGTTAGAACCATTCTAGCAGAGTGAAAGTCACTGCAGTATGCTCACCTGAAAAGCAGGGTGCCAAAAGCCCATCCTGCCAAGGATTTGTTTATGAGGTGACATTCTACAACCCGTAGTTGAGTGCACTCTACAGACTGTAAATCACTCTTTAGAGACAATGTTAATATGGTATAATTTAGATAAGTTTTTTTCTATCTAGAATTGATCCCAATTGAGAAGTGTTTAGCTCTGGGATGTGGGGCCCTGAGTCCCATTGCTAGAACTAAAAAATCAATCAATCAATCAATCAATCAATCAATCAATCAATCAATAGGAGTGGAGAAGAATAAATCCCCTTTATTTTTCAATTTTAGAAATGTATGGAGAAAATAATGCACGTCTTTAATCCCAGCATTCACACGGCAGGTGGATCTCTGTGATCAAGGTTAGCCTGGTTTACAGAGGACAGCCAAGGCTACACAGGGAAACCCTGTCTTGATAAACAAAAATTCCACTGAGTGGTGGTGCCTCATGCCTTTAGTCCCAGCACTCAGATCTCTGTGAGTTTGAGGCTAGTGTGGTCTACAGATCCTGTTAGGAATAGCACTTTACAAACTCATTAAAGTCAACATTGTCTCATACCCTTAGAACGTTTGTTCAAAATAAATCAAAAACCAAACCAACAGAGGGTCAGCTGGGTGTGTGGTGGTGCACACTATTTGAGAAACTGAGGCAAGAGGAGCAGCCTGTGGTACATAGCAAGAGCTTGTCCCCAGAACAAACCCCAAGCCAAGTGTTTATTATATGGGTATAGCAGTGGTCTGCATGAAAGTAGCCCCCATAGGCTTGTAGGAAGTGGCACTGTTGGAGGTGTGGCCTCGATGGAGTATGGGCGACCCTGCTGGAGGGACTGTGTCCCTGGGGGTGGGCTTTGAGGTATCAGAAGCTCGAGCCACACCCAGTGATGACCCTTCTTTCTGTTGCTTGGTGATTTGGATACAGAACTCTCAGCTCCCTCTCCAGCACCATGTCTGCCTGAGTGCCGCCATGCTTCTCACTGTGACAAAAATGGACTTAACCTCTGAAACTGTAAGCAAGCTCCAATTAAATGCTTTCCTTTATATGCGTTGCCTTGGTCATGGCTTCTCTTCATAGTAACAGAACACTGACTAAGACAGGATGGTTCTTATGGATTTGGTAACAGAAGGGGCTAGAGAAGTAGGTGAAGTCTGGCTCTTATTTCATACCATCATTTAAATTTCTTAACTAATTTAGTCTTAGGTTTTCTGAGACAGGGTCTCATTATGTATCTCATGGCCTCAAACTCACAGCCCCCCTGCATCTGCTTTCCATGTGCTGGCATTAAAGCCATATCCTGCCACATCGACCTATCACTTTAAAGATGAAGGTGTTTAGATTTGCAGACCTGAAGAGAGTGTTGCTCTCCAGAATTCACAGTGACAGTTAACATCTTTCAGCAATAGGGGGGAAAAAAACCATAAATGTGGGTAAAATAATTGAGGATTTACTTTCAAGGAGTTGAAAGTTTGAACTTGTTCTCCAAGAATGCTTTGTAAACGCTGGGCAGCAGTGATGCTGAGAGCTGATGTCCTGACAAGACGCACTCACTAGTCACACCGATAAAGCCTCCCACAGAGCAAAGGGGCTGGCTTGAAACAAATGCAGTAAGTTAGGATTATACGCAGAACACGTAAGACTGAACTGCTGACAAGAGTAACTTGGATCACCGGAAAATGAGTAAAAAACCCAACAAAGCGGTATTTCCTTTGTGTGTGCATCTGCACCCCAGGCTGGGGCTGATCTCCCGATCCTCTTGACTCCATCCTGACACCTGGGAAATCACAGGAAATGCTGCTATACCCGGCTCCCAGCTTTTAATTTAATAGTTTTGTGTGGCACCTACATAGTGTGCCTGTGTGTGTGTGTGTGTGTGTGTGTGTGTGTGTGTGTATGTGTGTGTGTGTCCATAGGCAGTGGCAATCAAGTGAGCATAAATTGTAGCTGTAGAATTGAAGGTCTCCAAGTCCGGTGTCATCTTGGATTTGAGGTATAAAGGGCAGTCTAACAGAGAGTGAAGACGGCCTCCAGAGGGGAGCTACTCTGCTGGAGTGATCCTGAACACTGGGGTGCTAAAGCCTTGACATCAGCTACTACAATCAGCTCTCTTCAGATGGTTGTTAACCACGGAGCATCTCAAGCCCATTGATTACAGGGATCTGTTCCTGGAGATTCTGATTTCATTAGACTGAAGTGCATCCGAGGCAGGGGCATCCTTCAATTGATTCTGATGAACTGCTACATTTTCAAACCTCTCTCTGTCTTGATGAGAAGCTCGCCCTGCCTGGAGCTCTTCCCAGGAGAAGGGATTGCGGTCACTATCTGGAGACCACCATGTTACTTCCTGTGGGCTGCTAGACAGTGCCTGGCTCTGGGGCAGGGTTGAAGGATCAGGTCTTACATAGTATCTGTAACCACTCATTACATTAAGTTGGTGGAGGGATGGATAGTCAGAGCCCAACTGTGAAAATCTTACCTGTCCTTAGAGTTCTCATCACAGGTGACATGCACTTAAGGTAACTCTGGAACCCAAGGAGAAAATTGATATCTTCATGGAAGACTTCTCAGGTCAAAGTAGTTTTGCATCGCCTAAGCATTGAGAATTATATGCTTGCCCACAAGGCAGGCTGTCTTCAGCTTTCCCCAGCAGCTGTTTGTGGACTCATGCAGCAGACAGTATGGCCAACTTAGAATGTGAATAAGGTTGCACCCATGGATTTGCCATGGATTGTAACAATAAGGAACACACTCACCGTCTTCACCCATTAACTGAAACAGGTCTTTGTTCAGGCTAATGTCAACTTGGTTCACGCTAATGTCAAGATGTGCACCTTAGCAAGTCAACTACTTTGTCTTTGGAACTATATGCAAGTGCTTAAATATTTATTTTTGCATTAAAAATTTTAAAATATAATTTTATTGTTATGTGTGGCAGTCAGAGGAATCAGTGACTTGTGGAGTCTGTTCTTTCCTGTCTTATTTTTGTATTCTTCTATGCTATTCTTACATTTAAACAGCAACATATAAAGATGCAAAGGGAAAGGGAGTCACGGGTGAGAGGATGTTTCGCTAAGGCAGACACAGGTCTGTTTTGCACAAAAGATGTTTTGCTAAAGCAAATATGTAAAAGGACACATGATGTTAAGAAAGACCCACCAGACAGTAGATGATGCTGGATGGTATTGGTACACTTTACCATTGTTTATTGGTCACTGTTTGTTGGGACTCCGTAGAGAGAAACACACCAAAAAACTTCTGGTGGTGTGCTAGCAGCTTCCTGCAGCTTCCACAGACTCGGGCTGATTAGCAGAGTGATGCCAGTTGATACAGACCTACGTGGAGTTTTGCTAAGACAGACTCACATGCTGAGGCAAGACATATGGTGAGGCAAGACCTGTGGGGGACATGTGATGTTCGGAGGGAGTATAAGATTCAACAGACAGTGACAGGGGCTAGGCTTGCTTGCATAGCTAGCTTTATAACGCTTCTTGGTCTTGAGTCTTTGCTGAGAGAGGGACAGCCAGAAACTTCTCCTGGTGTCCCTAGTGGTCCTGGCCCTCCTTCTGTCTTGTGCCGATTCCTCTGAGGCTGACTCTGCCGTAGGTTTTTTGCCACTGCTTCTCGTTAACTATCTGGACACTGTCAAACTGGACTGCTCATTTAAAGTAAACCAGTGCAGTTAGGCTTAGCATGGCTCTGATTCTTCAAGGATAAGAAACTTACAACCGTTTGTTTCAGTGCCCTTTGCTTGATAGCTATCCAGCTTCTATAATTAGACTGGATTCATTACTTGGGTTCTCAGGCTTTGTCTCACTACACAGCCCACGCTGACTTCCAACAGGAGATTGTCCTGCTTCTGTCTCTCTGGTACTGAGATTACAGATGTGTGCCCTGTGCACACCTGGCCTTTTGTCTTTGCACTATTATTAGAACTCCATAAAGGACATCTTCATCCTTAGACCTGTGTCCATGTATGTTTGATAGGTCAAGAAACACAACTGAAACTTTTCTCATCTGGTTATTGTTCCTTAAAAATAGGGCTGGGATGCAGTTTAATCATAGAATCCTTGCCCAGCATGCTGGAGATTCTAGATTTGATCTTTAACACCATTAATTAATTAAATAGTTAATTAATTAATTAAAGTCACTAGATTGGGAGTGTAGTTCAGTAGTGGAATACTTAATTTACTATGTAGAAGGTGTGGGCTTGATTCCTTTTTTAAACATACACTTAAAATTTTTATAAATTTTATTATTTTAAAAAAGACCTTGAGCCGCACAGTGGTGGCACATGCCTTTAATCCCAGCACCTGGGAGGCAGAGGCAGGCGGATTTCTGAGTTCGAGGCCAGCCTGGTCTACCAAGTGAGTTCCAGGACAGCCAGGGCTACACAGAGAAACCCTGTCTCGAAAAAAACAAAAAAACCTTGAAAATAAATAAAGCACACCAGGCTTAATTCCTAATACTACCAAAACAAAAAGAGAAGAAAAATGAAAGTAAGTAAAAGCTTAAAAAAAAATGTCTATCTGGACCTGGCCGTGGTAGCATAATCCCACCACTGGGGAGGCAGAGGCAGGTGGATTTGTGTACCTCAGTTTGAGGCCAGCCTGGTCTACATAAAGAGTTCCAGGACAGCCTGGGCTACACAGAGAAATCCTGTCTCAAAAAACAAACAAACAAAAAGTGTATAAACTCAACAATCATCCATCACTGCTCTGTCCTTCAAAGTATGTGTGATTTTTTTAAATTTTGTAGTTATATTTATGTACAGAAAACTTAATGTACATTTAACTCAGTTTAGTGGCAAGTTCTTTAGCCTTTGCCTTTTCCAGCTTGTCAATGCAAGTTACAGACTTGGGATCCAGGACGTTGCCTCCCCAGTGGCAGCGGATCTCATCATATCTGTCATTATAATTGGTCCTAATAGCTTCCACCAGCTTAGCCAGAGCACCCTTGTCTTCCAAGTTAACCTGTGTGAAGGCAACAGTGGTGCATGTCTTCCTTTGGCCAGGTGCCCCGCATGGCCTTTCCCTTGATGATGCAGTAGGGCACCCCCATCTTTCTACACAGGCAGGAAAACCATCAGCTCAATGGGGTCTATTTTATGGGCAATCACCACCAGCTGAGCCTTCTCATTCTCCACCAAGGTGGTGACTGTATTGACTCCTGCTCAGAGGATAGGTGGTCTCTTAGTTGGGACGTCCCCTTTGCCAGCAGCTTTCTTCTCAGCACGGGCCAGTAGCCTCTGCTTCTTCTCTTGCTTTTTCTCTGGCCTATACTTGTGGGCAAGCTTAAGCAGCTGAGTAGCGGTTTGCCTGTCCAGGGCAGGGCCTGGGTGAACTGGTTAATGGTACTTTGAGCTGCTTATAGAGGATGGCTCTTTGCCGATGCAGCTTGATGCTGCGGGGCCATTTGACGAACTGTGTTAGATCTCTTTTGGGCCATATGTCCTGCCCAATGCCAAGGTTTGGGGGCCTTTTCCCAAACAAAGGATTGACCACCTTTTTGGCCTCCTGTTTCTTGATGATGGTGTGGGCTGGGGCCACCTTCTTCCCCTTGGCCTTCTTTCCTTTGGGCATCTTGTTCGGCTGGAGGAGAGAGAAAGAAGAGGGAATTGTGGGTGATAAATCAGTGTGTGTGAATTTTAAAGGATAAATGTATTCTCACGTTCCTCAGTTGAGGAACCCGGAACTAAGCGTCTAAGTAAGCATGAACACTGCCTTATCTGTTCTCTAAGACTCTTGGAGTTCAGTGATTTTTCAGTAATGAAACACCTGCCATCCTGGAGGCTGCGCCACGAGGCACCGGTGAAACAGGGATGGGGTGGGGCAGCCAAGATTGCCTGAGTCCCAGGGGAGAGCATCTGCTCAGCAGATGCCTTTGGACAGCAGTCATTTGCTCCTTTGCCCTCCTCGGGCCATGGAGGTTCTAGGGCAGAGGGGAAACGGCAGTTTCATTGTTTCAAATCCCAGATTCCTCCATCCCCTTGGAAAGGCTTAGACACACTCAACCTTCCATTTAAGGTAGCGTTCACCACTTAGACAGTACAAAGAGTAAATGGTAAATTAAAATTGGGAATGGGGAATGGGTAGCCTGACATAAATTCACTTTCTTGTGTGTGAGAACAGACCCTTAATGGACAACAGGCCAGAGGTTCCAGAAAGTTCTCCCTGTAAGCTCCCAACCCCTGAGGCTTTTGGTGTATTTGAGTGAGCACTCTAGGCCCACAGTGCCTAGGCTTCTAGCATACACGTGCTTTGTAGTGTTAAATGGAAAGAGGACAGAAAAGAGTGTAATTGATTAACTAGACCAGTTACTTTGTGAAACCTTAAATTGAGCCTCCGTACACACCATTTAAGAAAAAAAAAAAGTCTCTCTGTGATGGGATGTCTTAGGGAGTCTGTTTTTAACCTGAAGCTGTTGGGTGTCACCATCTTGAGTCTGGCTTGGGGAGGGAGCCCAGCTGCTGGATTGCTTGCCTGTCATACATGACGCCCTGAATCTGGATCACCAACACCACATCACGTGGAACACAGTATGGTGGAACGTGCTTCTAAGCCTAGCAGCATTTGGGAGATACAGGGAGGATGATCAGAAGCTCCACGTTATACTCAGCCTGGGATACTTGAGTTTGTGTACTTGTAGACTCTCACTCTCAACTGAGCTATGTTTTAAAAATTATTGTGGTTTTTCAGGAGGGTTTCTTTGTGCCACCCTGGCTGTCCTGGAATTTGCTCTGTAGTGGCAGAGACCAAAGCTGCCCTTCTCCTCTGCCCTACATCACCACATGGAACAAACTAGAGCCAGAGGGATCCGAGAACGTCACCCTTCAACTCAGGGCAGCTGTGGTCTTTTAAATGTCTTATTTTTCATCATTTACCTTCTACGCGTGTGTCTCGTGGCCACTGGCTTTGGTCTGGATGCTGCTGAGCCGGTTTGAGGATTGTTGCTTCTCCATCCAGCTCACTGTGTGGCATTCCTTACTGTTCCCCTCAGCTGCATCTCTCACACGGATCTCTTCGGTACATCTTTCCTTCCTTCTCTTGTCTCTCTCCCCTCCTCCATTTACTTCTCAGTATATAACCTTCCATACTGCGACATTCCCTAAAATCTGTAGGCCTAACAGTATCCCAATTTTCCTCTCTAACTTTACCCACCTTGATTTTTTTCTTTTCTTCAAAACTGATCTAATTTTTTATCCTTCTCCTTACCCACCTTACCTTCTGAAAACCGATCTAATGCTAAATCATTGTTATCTTTTCAAAGTCAATGCAATGCTTAGTCCTGGTTCTTACCTAGTTACTTCCTACCCACTCTTACTCTTCTTACTCAAATCTGAGAATATAATGGACTATCCTTGGTTGTGTCTCCCCTGGCAGCATTTTCAAGTCTAAGGGGCAGTGCTATTCATTGGCTTGTGTAACAGCCGCACAGTGGTGATGCTACACACCCATGGGTGCTCCCCCATGGGATACCTGTGGTGCTCCCCCATGGGATACCTGTGGTGCTCCCCCATGGGATACCTGTGCGGATGGTGATATATAGCTTGTACCAGGCAGCTGGAGCTACTACTGGTCAGAGGAATCACTTTCTAAACGATCACTATTACATACAAATCCCATCCGAACATTGCAAATCTGTCAACTAAAAGCATATATAGCTGATAAAAATTAAGCCAAGCAAAGAAGAAAGAACACTGGATTCATAAATCTTGACAAAATAACAAGAAATGTGAGAAAACAAGACAACATAATTCTTTTAAAATTATTGGTTTTACAGCCGTGTCGTCTAGTGAACGTGAGCTAGGTGACATCACAGACACAGCATTCAAAATCATCTACATGCTCAGAGGCCAAACAGTTGGATGAAGGTGGTGGGTGACGGGAATGAGGAATTCAACAGAGGACTCCTCAAGAAAACCAGGCTGACACACTGGAAATAAAGTAGCATAGAAGTGGAAAATCTTAGCAGCAGCAAAAACAAAAGAGAGGACAGAGTCTAAGCTTGAAGACAAAGTCAAGAAACAGGACAAAACAGCAAATCAAAGGTAAAAGGTGTCAGCTGGGATCACAAGATGGACAGAGCATCTAAAAAGTCCAGGTTTGCCAGTTGTAGGCAGAGAAGGGTGAGGAGAATCTCATTCCAAAGACACTATAACCTTCTCAAAGAATTTTAACGAAATTCCCCAAGTTAGGAAAAAGATGCCAGTCCACCAGATACAGGGGATATTTAGGTCACCAAACAGACAAAACCAGAAAAGAACCTCCCTAGTCAGGTTGCAATTAAAACATTAAATATATAGACTCTTCAACCCCCCAAAATGTATATTGAAGTTAGCAAGAGAGAAACACCAAGTCACATGCAAGGCAGGGCCATGAACAGAATACCAGGTTATTGAATGAAACTTTGAAAGCTGGAGAAGTTTGGAATGATGTCTTCTGGGTCTGAAAACCAACAACTACCCCAGGATACTATTCAGCAAAGATTTCTCTCACAATTGAAGGAAAAATAAGAAATTCTTGTGATAAAAATAAAGTAATGAAATTTCCAACCACTAAGCCAGCTCTTACTGATGCTATTTGAAGGAATTCCACAGAAAAGCAAAACAAAGAATCCACAAGGCCACAAGAAAGAATAAACCAACCTAAAATAATAATAAGTAGGAGAAAAAGAATCCCCAAACCACACAGTCACCAAAATAACAGCAATAAATACATAAATTTAGAGTTTCAATAATAACTCTAAATGACCAATGATCTCAATTCCCCAGTCAGAGACATAGACTGGGGCTGAAGAGATAGTCTGGTGGCTAGAAGCACATACTGCTCTTGCAGAGAACCCCAGCTCTGTACCCCACACCTACGCTGGGTGGCTCACAAGTGCACCGAACTCCAGTTCTAGGAAGTCTGGTGCTCTCTTTAGGCCTCAACAGGTGCCTGTGCTTGTGTGCATGTACACAAGTAGACACACACCACCAATAAACAAAATAATATAACAAAATAATATAAATCATTTTTTAAAATGCAGACTAGTTGATAGGATCAAAAATAAGGTGCCCTCTATTCGTTCCTTCTAAGAAACCCACCTCATCTCAAAAGACACTTTAGGGTGAAAGTACAGAAAAACGTATTTCCTAAAAGAAATCTATGATAAAAACAGGTATTGCTCACCAAAAACAGTGAGAAAAATGGTCACTTCATACTGATTAAGGGAACAGTCAATCAGCCAAGAGAACATTAATGTTCTAAACATATGTGCTTGCAATACATGTTCATCTCATTTCATAAGGCAAGTGCTACTCCAGGTAGTCACAGAGTAGGCCAGCACAATAATAGTGATGGCTTGAATATTTCAGTCTCACCTATTAGTAGGTAATCCTGACAAAAATAAACACATATATAAACTAAATGACATCACTGGTCAGATGGACTTAACAGATATCTGCAGAGCATTCCATCCAAACATTACAAAACCTACAGTTTTCTCAGTGTCTCATGGAACTTTATTAGGACACAAAGCAAGTCTTATCAAAGGAAACTTGAAATGACTCTTTGTATTCTATCTGACCACAATAAAATTAGACTACAAATTAACAGCAAGAAAAACCCATAAAACACATACAAACTTATACATGTGAAACAATACAATATTCTATTCAGCGATGAGTGGGACCTTGAATAAATTAAGAAGGAAATAAAGTACTTCTGGAATTGAATGAAAATGAAAACACAACATATCAAAACCTATGTGATATAAGAAAGAGGAAAGTTTATGGCTTTAAGCGTTTATATTAAGAAACCAGCGAGGCCATGAGTGGTGGTGCACGCTTTTAATCCCACAATTAGGGAGGCAGAAGCAAGTAGATCTCTGTGAGTTTGAGACCAGCGTGGTCCACATAGTGAGTTCCAGGTTAGCTGGGGCTACGTAGTGATCTCTATGCGTGTTCAAGCTCTGGGAAAGAAGCATAGGCTGAACTCCAAATCAGCAAACAGGAATAAATCAGTAAAATCAGGTCAGCAATAATACAATAGAAATATATATATTCAATGGCACAGAGTTCGTTCTTTGAAAAGACAAATAAGACAGACACACCTTAAGCCAAGGTGTCTAATAAAAAGCAAAAGAGGACCCAAATTAAGCAACTCAGAGATGAAAAGAGGCCGTTGCAAGACATGCTGAGGAAGCTCAAGCATCATCAGAGCTTACCTTGAAAACACATATTCCACCAAATTGGAAAAATCTAAAAGAAATGAATAAATCTCTAGGTACATATGAGTTACTAAAATTAAATCAAGAGGAGAGCAACAATTTAAACTGGTTGATAAGCAGTGAGATCAAAGCAATAATGAGAGAATCTCCCACTTAACAAAAAGCTCAGGCCCAGATGGATTCACTGGTGTGGATTTTTTAACAGTTCTTCAAAGAAGCCCTACCGCCAATGCCTCTCAAACCATTCCGTAAGCTAGAAAGGATGGAGCAGTAACATCCCATTCCCCAGAGTTAGTATTGCCTGAGATGAGGAGCAGCCAAAGATACTACAACAAAGAAAATTACACACGAATTCGTCTGAGGAACTTAAACACAGAAAGTCCCAACGAAACACTTGTTAACCGAATTCAAGAGCACATCACAAAGATCATTCACCACCATCAAGTTTTCTTTATTCCAGAAATACAGGGCTGGTTTAATATATGTAAATCAATAAGTGTCATAAGTCACGTAAACGGGCTCAAAAACACAAATCACTGAATCATCTCCATAGATGCAGCTTTGACAAAATCTAACATCCTTTCATGTTAAAACGTCCTGGAGAAACTAAAAAGAGAAGGCAAGGAACATATATAAGCTTTATATGTTCAACATAATAAAAGTTTTATATGACATACCGACAGCTAACATTGTATTAAATGGGGGGAAAGCATTCCCACTGAAATAAAGAACACGACAAAGGTGCCCACTTTCTCTATCTGTATTCAGATAGCACTGGAAGCCTTGGCCGGAGTGGTAAGACAAAACAAGAAAGTCAAAGTGATGCAGAGAGAAAGAAAGAAGTCAAACCATCTCGATTTGCAGCTGATGTGATTCTATTTGTAAATGACTTAGGGTCTCTTACAAATATCTTCTCTGAAAGTCAGATAACTTTTAAAACTCATGACAATCTTCAACAAAGTAACAGGACACAAAAAGTTGCTATGTTATTGAAAACATTATACAGATTCAATGCAACTACAATCAAATTCTAATGACACTCTGCAGAAAAATGTTTTCAAAAATTAAAAATTCCAGTGGTAGCACAAGAAACTTGCATGGCTAAAGCAACCCTAAAAAAGAATATAGCTAGATATCTCACTATACCTGATGTCAAGACATGCCACAGAACCATAGTGATAAAGACCTGACTCAGACCAGCGCACTAGAACACCCACTTAAAAGGCCTCACAGCTACAGCTGTCCGAATCTCAACAAGGACGTCAAAAACCCACTTTGAAGAATAGACAGTCTCCTGAACAAATGCAGTTAGGGAAACCAGAGAGATGCACATGCTGAAGAGAAAAGCGAAACTAAAGCTTCATCTTTCAACCGGCACTACAACCAGCCCCACGTGGATCAAAGCCTTCTTGATGAGCTGAAACTACCAAACTGCTAGAGAAGAAAGCAGGGAAAGGAAGTCAGGATAAAGGGCCAGGTCAGAACATCATCAATGTTCTGTTGCTAAGGAGTCTTGTTGCTAAGAAAACAAGGACAGACAAGACTCGATAAATGGAATCACATAAAATAAAAGCTTTTGCATAGGCAAAGGAAACTGTCAGTCAAATGAAGTAACACCATACAGAGTGGGAGAAACCCTTTGTCAGCTATAAATTAGGCATATGATTAGTATCCAGAATATGCAAAAAAAAATCAAGAAAACAAACAACTCAATAAAACTAGATGGGCCATGGAACTCAACATAGTCTCCAAAAAAAAAAACAAAAAACAAAAAACAAAAAACAAAACAAACAAACAAAAAAACAAACAAACAAACAAACAAAAACCCATAGTTCTCAAAAGAAGAAATATAAGTGAGTATAAAACATTTTAAGGGGTGTTCAATACCATTAGCCATCAGGAAAATTCGAATTAAAACTCCTTTGAGATCCATTTCACCCTAGTCAGAATGGACATCATAAAGACAAGAATGTCAACACAGGCTGGCGAGGGTATGGGGAAGAAGAAACCCTTTGTCATTGTTGCTGGGCTGTGGCCTGGCTTAGCCATTTGGGAATCAGTGTGGAGGTTTGTCAAAAAGCTAAAAATAGGGCTAGTGTATGATGTAGCTATGCACTCCTGAACATCTATTCAGAGGACTCCACAGCCCCAGTGGAGAGACCTGCACATCTTTGTCCCTTACTTCTCTAGTCACAGTAGTTAGAAAATAGAACCAATGTGTTTGTTTCTCAACTGATGAGCAGATGATGACAATGTAATACATACACACAACAGAATTATATTCGGCTAGTAAGAAAAATATGAAAGTAAGCCAGGCATGCTAGTACATCCCAGCACTCATAGAGCACAGGAACATGGATCTCTGGGTTCAAGACCAGCCTGGTCGCAGAGCAAGTTCCAGGACAGCGAGGGGTACACAGAGAAACTCTATCTTGAAAAACAAAAACAAAATAAAAACAAAACAAATGACAATAATAACAAAAAATCCATAAAAATAAAAGAAAAATAAAATTGTGAAATGTGCAAGAAAATGGTTGGAACTAGATATTATCCTATCTTTTTTTTTTTTTTTTTTTTTGAGACAGGGTTTCTCTGTATAGCCTTGGCTGTCCTGGAACTCACTCTGTAGACCAGGCTAGCCTCAAACTCAGAAATCCGCCTGCCTCTGCCTCCCAAGTGCTGGGATTAAAGGCGTGTGCCACCACCGCCCGGCCAATATTATCCTATCTTAAATGAGGTGCCTTAGTGCCAGAAAGAAAAATACTGCATGTTACTGCTCCTATGTGAATCCTAGCTTAGAATTCTTAGAATCGTGTATCCTAGGAAGATGGAAAGGACCCATGAGTGGGTAAGAAGAGAAAAATTGTAAAGGGAGAGGAGATAAGAAAACACATAGGATAGGAAGTAGAGGAGAGGGGACACTGGAAGGTAACAGTCTAGGCAGTGGGTGTGCAAGCAAAATGTGTCCCCTGTGCAATTCTGCCATGCAGACGGAGAGCAATGGGTTCACCAAAACTAAGGATGTAGGAAAAAAACA
This sequence comes from Rhabdomys pumilio, assembly GCA_030674055.1. Taxonomy (NCBI): domain Eukaryota; kingdom Metazoa; phylum Chordata; class Mammalia; order Rodentia; family Muridae; genus Rhabdomys; species Rhabdomys pumilio. The sequence goes on from JANHMN010000012.1 coordinate 69,024,725, forward strand.
CAATTTGAAAGCTAATCTAGAAATACCATTAAAAATTAGAAGTGGTCTGAACATAAAAGCCTTGCATAGGTAGACAATTCTCCAAGAAAACACGGATTATTAAATGAAAATCTCAGCAGCAGGTATGATATACTTCCCTGTGGGTTACTAGTCAGAAGTCTCCAACAGCACGGTTGATGGCATTGCTCCAGGACTAGATGGCAGGACCCTGCATCTCAAGACACAACACACTTTGGTTGCAGGAAATAGAGGAATCATGGCAGAACTCACTTGAAAATGTCTTCCCTGCTGCTCAGCTTTCATAGTCCCTGAAGGTGCTGAACAGGATGCTGAGGGAGAAGAGACATTAGTGACATCCTGGAAGCCAACTCGGAATGCTACAGTATTAACCTGCCAATCAAGATGTGCGTCGGCGCCACAGTGGCATGAAGGTTGTGGGTGTAACCCATTGGTTTTGGTGCCACAGTGGCATGAAGGTTGTGTGTGTAACCCATTGGTTTTGGTGCCACAGTGGCATGAAGGTTGTGGGTGTAACCCATTGGTTTTGGTGCCACAGTGGCATGAAGGTTGTGGGTGTAACCCATTGGTTTTGGTGCCACAGTGGCATGAAGGTTGTGGGTGTAACCAATTGGTTTTGGATTCGATTTGAATCACGGGAAGGAATTCGGGTCTAGTACCATAAAACTGATCCAAAGCCCATGACTTTGGAGGTCATAGGTCCTAGGGATGACATGCTGTCAAATTTCTTTCTAAATATTTATGCTTATAAGCCTAGGTTAGTGCTGCCCTTGGCCTTGGCCAGAGAAGCCTTTCTCTTCAGTGGTCAGCAGTTAACGCAGAAACCTATACCTGGTCAAACTGCTGATCACCAATTCTTGTTCAGCTCAAAGTGGAAGTGCTGTCTTTGGGACACAACATGGCCCTTGTACCTGTGGATTCACTGTAGTTGCTATGATTACCTGTATGGGATCAAGTCAACAAAACAGTCAATATTCCAACAGGCAACACCAATTAGAGTTGGTGGGTTACCAACAAATATGGGCAAGAACGTGAAGAGGAAGGCTGCTGTTGAAGGTGCCTGGGAGAACTGGGAGGGAGCAACTGAGAGTCCGTATGACCGAGGCGAACTGTTCACATGTATGAAATTATCAATGAATACGTAAAGCCTACTAGAGGGAGAACAAGAGAGGAAGGAAAGTATACACGTTAATGTATAACAAGAGAAATGATAACTTATTTCTGGCGATATGATTCGTGGACTGGTATTCAATTGTAAATTTAATAATAAATCATCTCACTCTGTAAAATAAACACACAAGCATCATGAGCATTCTTGTAATGACTTTTCTTATAAGCAGTTAGGAAAGAAAAGATAATAGAATATTTTCTTCTAATAGTAATGCCAATAATAAATAAAAAAGCATATCTAGGAATTAATTCAAATATGTAAGAATTATGTGTTAGAAAGTACAGCTGGAGAGAAAGTTTTTTTTAAAGTCCAGTGTAACAGTTGTATGTATCTTCTTTAAATCATTTCATAAATATAATGCAAGATAAATATATGGGATTTGTTGTTGTTGCTGCTGTGGTTCAGTTTTTTTTCCCTTTGAAATAGGTTTGGTTATGTAGCCCAGGCTAGCCGCAAAAACAAAATCTTGTGACTGCCTCTAAAATGCTAAATGTATTTCCTTGAGGAAGGAAAAAATCTACAAAATTCATAAGTTCATCGAGAACAGTGAAGAGAAAAGGTGGTTAGCAGAGCAGTTGACCAGGGCAAAGCCTTGAGTCTAACCTCTAGCACCACATGAACTTGGCATGGTGGTCTAACCTCTGGCACCACATGAACTTGGCATGGTGGTACCTACCTGCAATCTCAGGACCTGTGAATTGGAGGTTGTCACTACATAGAGTTCAAAACGAGCCTTGTACAAAAGACCCTGGTGTGCTGGCTCACACCTGTAATTCCAATACTCTGGAGGCTGAGGCAGGAGGATTTCTGGGAGCTCCAGAACATTATGAGCTATATAAGAAGGCCCTGACTCACAACGATAGCAGCAACAACAACAGCAAGGACAAGAACAACAATGAAAGAGCTCAGAAGAAAGAAGACCCGTCCAGAAGCCTCACCAGCCAGCCCTGAATGCCCCAGTCCCTCCTCACCCAAGGCTCCCAGAGAAGCAGCTTCTGAGACAGGCTTTAAAAGTTCACTAAGCAAAGAAGGAAGGAAGCGTAGGGTAGAAAAGAGGGCTGATTGAGAGACCCTCCCAGAATGCCTCAGAATCAAAGTGGGAACAGGGCAGTCATTCTCAGTGTCACCACCGGTGGAAAGCCAAAAACTCTGGCAAGCCTTGACTCAGGGCAGAGATGAGTAATGCAGAAAATGACCTAGAAGCAGCTATTGTGTGCAAAAGTCTTTCATCTCCTACTTGTTTGTGTTACTGCTGTATCTACATAGATAAGTACTTAGACACACCATGTGACCCCTGCCACTCAGCACGTGACCGGTTAACAGATGTTAAATGAACAAATATTTCAATAAATAAGTGGGACACAAAGGAAGAGAAAAAATAAAAGAAAGAGGAAGGGAAGAGAAAGGAGGAGAGGGGAGGAGATGGGAAGAGAGGGGAGGGAGGGAAAAGGTGCATTGTGCTAGGACCAAATGATGAATCTGGGAACCGGAGGGTCGAAAGTTGGAGAACAGCTTGCTGGACAACTTAGTGTGATTCCTCTCAAAATAATAAGTAATTACTACAATTAATAAGTAGCTGAAGGTGTGGCTCAGTGGTCGAGTGTTGTCTCAGCTCATGCAAGGCACTGGGGTCAACTTCCCAATGAAGAAAGTACAGAAAGCAGGGAAGGAAAGAAGAGATCGATGTCCTTCGTTGCCTTGCTGCTGACGTGCTGTGGTAAGCTGAGGCAGTCATCACTGGGATGGATGCCCACAAAGTTCCCTGGTGGGAAAGGCCAACCGCATTACAGCCATACCCCTGGGGTCGTCTGCTGCTTAGGAAAATAGACTAAAGTGACTAAAATGAACTTGGAGTTATCTTTACGAACCAATAAGCTACGGCCAGTCCTCCATTGAAGTCTGGCATTGGTCACTTACGCAGGTCTTCTAAGTTGTCTCAAACTCCTACAGACACTTCCTTGCTTCCCTTTGTGACTGGATGAAGTTCCAAGCCCCACAGGGTATCTATGCAGAGTTTTTGATGTCTTTGAAGCTCTCATATAGTTGACCTCAGTTGGTGTGGGGCATACCCCAAGAAGTACTAAGCAAACAGGCTCCTGATGCTCTATCTGCCCCAGTGGAATCCCAGTAGAACTGTGGCCTCAGTCTCTCCATTCAATATATGCTTGAGAAGAAATCCATGGAAAGTTCTGAGTGACCTTATCCCAAACTATTATAAGCATGCTATTTAACCATTCAATAATGCATGCATGTCTAAAAACATCATATTGTATACAAAACTATATATGACTTTTTGGTCAATTAAAATAAATTTGTTAATTTAAAGGTGTTTGTTAAGTAAGCAATTATATACACAAGTAAGTATAATTAGCAAATTTGTTAAGGTCCATTTATTCTGCCTTTCAAAATTTAATTAATATGCTTTGCTTTGAATAAGGGTCTTTGTGCTTAGATAGTTACTTTTTCTTAAAGCTAAATGAATAAATATTACCCTCCCATAGGGCTGTGGTTTAACACAGTGCCAGCTTTGTCTTGAACTCATTTTAAAAATTAAGGTTTATTTTATTTTTAATTGGTATGTGGGTGTCTGTGTGTGTGCGCAATTGTGTACAAGTGCATGTGTGTGTGCATGCATGTGTGTGTGTGCGTGTGTATGTGTGCAGGAGCCAGAGGCATCAGACCTTCTGGATAGAGTGAACTGGGTGTTAGATGCTGAATCTGGTCCTCCAAAGAGCAGAACACACTTCTAACTGCTGAATCATTTATATTGTAATATGAACTTATATATTCATTCAGTGGTGCTGGGGGCCAAATCCATGGTCTTGTGCACGCAAGGCAAAACACTCAACCACTAAAAAACAGTCCAGCCCTGGAGTCAGTAAATTTTGTTGATTTAAACTGACATGTGCTGGTTAGTGTTTTGTTAACAGAAACCAGGGTATCATCTGAGATTGGGGAACCTCAGTTTAGAGATGCCCCGTCAGTAGGCAAGTCAGTGGGAACATTTTCTAATTAAGGAGTGATGTGGGGGCCCACTGTGCCACTCCTGAATGGGTGGTCCTGAATGGTATGAGAAGCATTTATTGTTCTTCCTGAGGACCTGGGTTCAAATCCCAGCACCTGCATGGTGGCTTACAACCATCTGTACCTCTGGTTCCAGGGGCTCCAACAGGAAATACACACTGTGTACATGCATGTTTTCAGGTATTCAGCATAAATTAAGTAAATTTAAGGAAAAAAAGAGGGAGAAGCAGGGTGAACAAGCCCCAGAGCAAGGCAGTCTGCGAGCAGCAGTGCTCCAGGGCCTTGGCCTCAGAGTCTTCCCTGTATTAGTTCCTGCCCTGACTTCCTTTCTGATGACTGCAGACTGTGTAAGGAAACAAACCCTTTCTCCCAGGGGGCTGGTTTTGTTTGTGGTGTTTGCTGGGTGACAGAAAGCTAAGAAGAGCTGAGACCCATACCTTCAGTCCCCTGCATGTGAGATGCAAAATCATGTGATTCTCTGTTGGTTTGAGGCCAGCCTGGTCTTTATAGTGAGTTCTAGAACAGCCAGAGTTGTACATAGTGAGACCCTGTCTCTAAAAAATAACAAAATGAAACAAAAACCAAAAAAATATAAACAAAAAAACAGAAGAAGAAAGAAAAGAAACGAAGATACCTCATTACATATTTTCAAGCCCTGTCAAGATGAGTGTATCCTGCTGAGAGCTTTCAAACTGAAATTAAACACGAAAATAGTTATTAAGTAATATAGAAACTAAAGTGCCTAGAAGAATGTCTGGTACACAGTATCTATTAATTCTTCCTATCACTTGTATTTTAAAAGAACTATTAAATGGCCTACATTCTAGCTGCCACAGTGTGCATACCTGTCCTCCCAACTACTCTCAAGACTGGGGCGGGAAGGTCCCAAGCTCAAGGCCAGCCTGAGTTGTAGAGTGAGTTCCAAGCTGGCCTCAGCAACTGAGCCAAGTCATGTCTCCAGATAAGAAAGTAAAACAGAAGGGCCAGAGAGATGGCTCAGTAGTTAGCAGTGCTCACGGCTCTTATGGAAGACCCAGGTTCAATTCCGAGTACCCACATGGTGGCTATAACCAACCACCTGGAACTCCAGCTCCCAGGGAATTCAATGTCCCTTCTGACCTCTGCACGTTCCGGAAGACAGGTGGTGCATGTGTGTACTCTCATACACACACACAAATGGCAATCTTTTGCTTGTTTGTTTTTTGAGACAAAGTTTCCCTGTGTAACAGCCTTGGTTGTCCTGGAACTCACTTTGTACGCCATGCTAGTCTCAAACTCACAGAGATCCACCTATCTCTGCCTCCTGAACGCTGGGTTAACGCTCACACTACTATGCCTGACTTCAAACGACGATCTTTTAATCCAGCATCCACTTAGAATTTAAACTGCCTCCCTACCCCTCTCGTATTTCTGAGAATCATAGTGAAAATGTATCTAAAGTCTCAAGATGAAGATACATCTAGTTAATTTTAAATTTCAAATAAGCAATGAATAGTTTTTAATATTAGTATATCCCAATGTAATATCTGGCACATTCCAAATTGAGGACATGCTTACACTACAAAACTATTTATTTTTGATTTGCAATTCAAATTTAATTAGGTATCTTGTATTTTGGCTTGGTGAATGTGGCAATTCCAATCAAACCATAATGACTAGCTGCGATCTGTAAAGCAATATAGTAGTTTAGTTGGCTCTTTGATTTTGAAAGAATGTTCTGTTGGCAGTTAACCAATTTTTTTTTCCCCTAAAGTTTTCAACCCAGGTCCTTTCCTCCTCCTAAACCTATGGTTAGTTAGCACTGTGATTCCACCTTCCTTTAGAAAACGCTCTGAGCTCTAGAATCAGAGGATCTATTTTGGTTCTCTGTGGTTACCAGAATGTGGCTTGAAGAAAAAAAAAAAAAAAAAAAAAAAAAAAAAAGGAACAGTTGTTAGTCCTGGCTGAAAGCCAAACATTTGGGGTCGAATTATCAGTTGCATACTCTCCTGGAGGTTCAGTGAAAGCTTGTAAAGCCGGTTTTCCTTATTGGCGTGCTCCAGTAGCCAGGAGACCATTGCCATGGCTGCTTATTTTCATTCACAGTGAAGAGTCCTGAGCCCTCACGCTAAGGAAGAAAAGGCCAAGTTCGGTAATCAGTGTGGCTGAGCATAGTAAGCGCCGTGACCGCCAGTGAGCGCTGGTTCATGGCGCAGAGGGCTCAGAGCCAAGTCTGGAGGGAGGTCTTGGCAGGGCACAGCCAGCCAAGAAAGAAAAGCAGAAGTTTGCACTAACTGGTCCTTTTATGGGTCGTTTCTTCTTTCATTATTCACCTCTCTCAAGCAACCACATAAATCATCTTGGTCTGAACTCCAAACTTCCAGAAAGCTGGTTAGGTGAGCAGCTGTAGAGACCCAGGGCTTCTTGCCAAAACAAGACCCTGAGGACATTCTGGGTCTCCTGCCAGCTCCCTTTCCTTTCTTCTCTGAACCCTGAGGATTGGCCAGCCTGTTTCCTCTCCTCTGGTGCCACCTGTTACTTCCAACTGCTATTATCTCCTTCCTGGAACAGCGTGGGGCAGGAGTGAGAGGCACCACTTCTGGTCTACCTCATTTACAACAACTGCAGTGTATGCAGGGCTCACTGTGTGCCTGGCCTGGCCTCTGTGTCCTCCTGAGCTGAGCCTGGCTCTCACCGCCAGGAACCAAAATTCTTATCAGATCATGGGAACCGAAAATGTGATACAAGCTTGTCCAACTTTGTGATCTCTGTATAGCTCCTGAGACAGGCACCATCTCCACCCCACTCCCAGTTCCACCCCAGCTCCAGCCCCCTTTTCAGAGGAATGTTTATGCCGTAATCCTGGCACTCCAGAGAAACAGAGGGAAGAGCATCAGGAGTTCTAAGGCTAGCCCAGGGTTTAGCAAGTTTGAGGCCAGCCAAGCTGAGCCAAGTCTGGCCAATTTGAGGCCAGAGATCCTGTCTTTAAAAAAACAACAAAAACAAAAAATTAAATCAAAATTAAAATAGCTAGAAAAAGAAACATAAACTGGTTAAATCGTGGAAAACTAAAGAAATTGATTAAAAGATGATTCCTTAATATGATCAATAAGATTGGTAAACACTGAGAGAGGTTAAGAATAAAGAAGTCTGGTCTCAGTGGCCTTTGCTCACTGTGTGTGGTACCTAGGGTTTGAGCCATCACAGCCTCCCAAAAAAAAAGATGTTGAGTGTTGTTTATTAATTACATATCAAAAGTTGAGAGCAAAACTAACAAACTGTGGAAAGGATCTTTGCATTCTTTACTCTGAAAACCATTATCTACTGCTGAGAGATTTTAAAGATTAAAAAAAAGTTGGTTTTGAATGAAATGACTCAATAGTTTAAAATGTCAGTTCTCCTCAATTCATGTACAGAATACACAATATGTGTACACGCATGCGCACATGCACACACACACACATGCACACACACACACACATGCATACACACACACACACACACACACACACACACACACTAAATTACATTTCAGGGTTTAGCAGAGGCTATGTTTATTAAGATGGTGTGGTATTGGTTGAGACAATGTTAAACAGGCATATCAATAGGGCAGAATACAGCCCATTATCTGGCCACATATACGTGGTTAATACATTTACCTTTTTTTGACACAGTCTTGTCATGCAGCCCTGGCTGGCCTGGAACTTGCTTACAGAGAGTAGGCTGCCTTTCAACTTGAAGTCACCTACCTCTGCCCTCAGAGTGTTGTGATTAGAGATCAATGCTCCCCCTTACCCTACCCCCAACTCTCCCCACTCCTGGTATCAATAAGTGTGCCAAGTTAATTGAATGAGAAACGACAATTTTCTCAGCAACAGGTATTGATTACACATGCGGAGAGGTTAGGCCTTGTTTCCTTTGTCACAATATGCACTAAAATTAATGTAAGATGGACCCTAGACCTAAGCATAAAACTATAAAGGTTTTAGAAGAAAACAAAAGAGGTATGGTGACATAAGCTCATAGTCCCTGCTCTTGGGAGGGACATGAGAGAATCAGGAGTTCAAGATTCACTCTAGCTGCATAGCAAGTTGGAAGCCAGCCGGATTCACAATAAAACCTCATCTCAAAAAAAGTGTGTGCCCACATGCACAAAGCAACCAAATAAAATGGATAGATGGTGTCTTCAAACTTGTGTTGGTAAATTTCATTGATACGTATAAACCAAAGCTCTAAACTTAAAAGAATGATTAATTATTGTTGTCAAATTTTTAATTTAAAAATTTTGCTCATCAAAAAAAAGTAATGTATAATAAAAGGAGCTGGAGAAATAATTCAGTGGCTAGGAGCACTAGCTGCTCTTCCTGGGTTCAATTCCTAGCACCTATGTGGCGGCTCACACCTGTCTGTATCTTTAGCTCCAGGGGATCCTGCATACAGACATACATGCAAGCAAAAACCACCAATATAATAAAATAAAAATTAAAAATCCTTTTCACAGAAACAAAAACAAAAGAGCAAAGTTAATGAAAAGCTAACTAACTAAATTTCTGTCTGCAGAATATACAAAAACTACGGAGAATAAAAAGAGAAGCCAGGCCATAGAAAAGACTCAGGGGTCACGATGCTTATCATCAAACCACTTGATCTGAATTGATGACCAATACCCACGTGGCAGAAGGAGAGAACTGACTCCCACAGGATGTCCTCTGAACTCTGCACACAAGCTGTGGCACATGCACACATACATGAACACACAATAAGTAAATTCATTTTTTTAAAAAAGACAAGCAACCCAATAAATAAATAAATAAATAAATAAATAAATAAATAAATAAATAAGAAAGAGTTGAATAGACCCTTCACAGAGCAAAGTTTTAGTCAAAAGGAATACATTCAATGTAACCAGAGTGAGATCTAATTTCACACTCATTAGACTAATAGAATTTTAAAAGGTGACAGTACCAAGCCTTGGAGAAGATGTAGGCTAACTAAAACTGTAAGGCGCTGCTTATGGGCAGCAAACTGCAGACACTTAGAGTTTCTTTATGCCAGAAATTCTACTCCTGAGTGTTTGCCCAAAGGAAATAAAACAAATGTTGCCCAAAAACATATGCAAAAAGGCTTCATAATAGCTCAAATATGGACAACTCAAGTCCTTAAACAAATTGTGATATATTTATACAATATGGTATAATTCATATTTGTTGGGGTTTTTGTTTGTTTGTTTGTTTGTTTGTTTGTTTGACAGGCTGGCAATACGCAGTCCTGTCTGTCTTGGAACTCACTATATAGACTACACTGTGCTCCAACTCTTAGAGATCTGCCTGCCTCTGCTGGGATTAAAGATGTATATCATCATGCCCAGCATTTCAGAATTTTGCAGGATATAGAAGCCATGCACAAAAAAGTCATAACTCCATTGACCATAAGGTCAAGGCTCAGCAAAGACTCTCCCTGGCAATTGAAACCAGGGCATTTGAGGTGAGCATGCACTAGGAATGCACAGTGGGAAATTTGGGATAGCATAATGTTCTACATCTCCATGGGAAGAAGCTGGTTACACAGCTGTATACAGTTGGTTTTCCCCCAAAGGTTGTGTGTTTTGTTATATATAAGAATTAATGCATATACATATGTGCAAGTAAATAAAAGCAGGATAGGTAAGGCCGGGCAGAGTGGGCAGCACTGATGGTGCTTGTTCATGGAGGACCACAACTTGGCACACAGGAGGCTGACCTTGGTCCTCAAACCAGCAGGTGCCTCGTGAAGACGTACGATGTACTGTGGATAAGTGTGAGATGCTGTATATGAAGGGAAATTACTTTTCCTTTGTTTCTCTTTAATTTTATCAAGGTGAGTTCCTCCTTTTCTATCTTACAGAATGGTTTGAGAAGGATTGGTGGTAGCGTTTCTATAAGGACCTGTTAAAATCCACACCAGTGAGTCCATCAGGGCCCTGAGCCTTTTGTATGTAGAAGTTTTAATAGCTGTTCTGACCTCACTGCTTGTCCCCAGTCTGTTTAAACTGCTTCTCCTGTGTTGGTTTACTTTTGTGGTCATATGTGCCTAGAAATTAATCCATTTCCTTTAAATTTCCTATTCAGTGGAATATATGTTTCCAAGGTAAGATCTGATGTTTTAAATTTCACTGGTATGTGTTGCAATAGCTCCCTTTTCAACTCTAAATTTATTAATTTTGATCTTCTTTTGTGGGTTTTTTTTTTTGGTACTTTGGTTAAGTGTATAATCTTGTTTATCTTTTCAGAGATCCAGCTCAGTGTGTCACTGACTCAGAATGCAATGGGCCCTGACTGTAGACGTGCAGTTGTAGTTAGAACCTTGAGTCTCAGAGAACAGTGGGAAGAGCTGTCAACATTAAACACTGAAAAGATAAAAATAAAATTGTAAGCATCTTATATAGAAACAGACTGTGTGACCAGTGGCCTGTGCCTCCCATTTTGTGGCAGCTTCTTCAGCACAGTGTCACTGTCCCATCCCTTGGTCCTCACAGGCACAGAGTTCGTCATCTTTAGTCCTCTAAAGATGACATGACGTCATCCATGGTCCTCTTCACAGGGTGTAGTGCGGGTGCATGATTGTTCTGAGCTTTGGCTTTCTGTTTACAGTTGCAGAGACTCTAAATTGGGATGAAAGATATGAGGGAAGCCATGGTCCCCACATACCTCACAAGAGTCACTAATGTGCATATTTTAGAACATTCTAGAATTTTTCATTTACTTTTCCACATTTTCGTCTGATACTTCTGCAGAGACTGGCCCAGCACAGCCCAGCATTCTCCGCAGAGCTGCTGCCATGAAGATCAACAACATTCCTGCTTAAAATGAAACTCTTACGTCTGTTCATTGGCTGTATCACTTCAAAGGGGAAAACAAATAAAACCCAGCTTCCTGGCATCTCCGGGCATTAAAGGATGACAAACTACAGTTGCTCTCCATTCTGATGAGAAGCAAAACCTCAGAATAGCGCAACAATGGATCAAGAAGACATACAAACTCCAGTAACCTCTTCATCAGCAGAAGTCAAGTAGCTAAAAGCGGAGTGAAACCCTCCCACAGACACTAGCTGCTTTTCAGATGAGGGTAAGAAAGGAAAGAAGAGAGGGAAGGCAGCGAAATCCCGTGCTGAGCAGGCAACCCAGTATCTGACACACTAGTGAAATCTGCAAGCAACCCAGTATCTGACACACTAGTGAAATCTGCAAGCAACCCAGTGTCTGACACACTAGTGAAATCTGCAAGCAACCCACTGTCTGACACACTAGTGAAATCTGCAAGCAACCCAGTGTCTGACACACTAGTGAAATCTGCAAGCAACCCAGTGTCTGACACACTAGTGAAATCCGCAAGCACTTTTCTTTGTTTGCAAGGAGTGAAAAGGAAGTTAGAAAGTGGTGGAAGGTGCTCCCTCACCATGGAAGAACTCTGTCTCTCAGTACCTGGCGGAAGACTCTGAGGACTGGAGATTGTGAGGGCAGGGACTGTGTGGAGCCTGAGATGCTGCCTCGCTGACACTGGACCATCCCCATGCACTCACCCAGTGTCTGCCACTGTCCACCAGTGTTGCTGGAGGACCGGATGAAAAAGTGTGTTTTTAAGGCCATGCTTTTCAGTGATGCCAAAGCTTGACTGATTCGTAAAGCAGTAGTTCTCAACCCGTGGGTCAGTCACAGCCCCTTTGGGAGCCAAGAGGCCCTTTCCTAGGGGCCGCCTAAGACCATGGGAAAACACAGACATTTACATTAAGATTCATAACTAAATTACACTTATGAAGTAGCAACAATAATAATTTTATAGTTAGAGATCACTACAACATGAGGACATGTATTAAAGAGTCACAGCAACAGGAAGCTGAGAACCACTGTCGTCAAAGAATGACTTGCTCAGACATGTGAGGAGACACCTCACTGTACAGTCACTAGACTATCTGCAAGGTCCCTTACAGTGGTGACTTACAATGATGACTGTGCAAAAGACAGTGACACCCAGAAGTAGGACTTTTGACTAAGGTTGAGAAATGCTGGGGACAGGAAAGTAGTTTTTGAAAAATATAATACTTTAGAAATTATACAATTAACCATACACAGAAAGAATCTGCAGAGATATTTACCACTCAGAAGAGTAAAAAATTGTCATTTCGAAATCTATAATCCTGGTGTGTTTCGTAATAGAGAAACCTACCAGGAGTGACAGCCTCTGAATGGGTGACTGTAGTAAGCTATAGTTAGAAGTAGACTCACAAAATAAGTTCCAGATGCCTCTGCCTCACGTAGCAGGAGTGCTGGGTTAAGTAGCCTGTTCATCTTAAGTTAGAGATCACAAGTCCTTGCTGTAGAGCGGAGTAAATATTTTTGGTAGAATGCCTTTAATCATCGTTCTGGTGGTGAATTATACCTCAGTGGTGATAGAAAGAAAACAAACTCAAGAGTCCTTGCTGAACTGGGGAAACATAACATTTTGATTTGCAGCTGACACGATCGTTTGGGAGCTGCCATTCATTCCGCTGCTTGGAGAGGGCTGCTGAGATGAGAAGCACGTTCCTGGGCCAGAAGAGTCGCAACGAAGAAAACATTTAAAAATCCAACAAACCCTCCCACGAGTGAACCGACTTCCCTCCATGGGAAGGGACCCTGCTTACTCCTTGGGCTTTCTGGGCTCTTCCAGGAAGATGATGAGTTTTCAGAGGAGTCATCTGCTGGTTAGAGATGAAAACAGATACAAATCCTCAAGAGCCAATGTTTGAGGTCATTCTTATTCTCTCTTCATTGGACCTAAAACTTAATAAAATTGCCACTTGATCACATGTGTGTATGTGGTGTGTGTGTGTGTGTGTGTGTGTGTGTGAGAGAGAGAGAGAGAGAGAGAGAGAGAGAGAGAGAGAGAGAGACAGAGACAGAGAGGCAGAGAGGCAGAGAAGGGGTGTGTGTATGTATGTGACTGTTCCTATGAATGAATGTGGTCACAGATATGCCATGGCCTATGTGTGAGGTCAGAGGATGACCTTTGGTGTCAGTCCTTATGCCTTGTTTTAAACAGAGTCTCTTTGCTGTCAGCTGCTGCTTCTGGCAGGGTAGCTGGTGCTGGTGCTCAGGGCTTCTGCGTTCCTCTTCCTAGCTCGTTGTAGGAACCCCAGGACTGAGATGCACATGCTGTGCCAGGCATTTATGAGGGTCTGAGCTCAGGCCCCCACTTCTTCAGCAGGCACTTCTACTCAATAAGTCATTTCCCCATCCCTTACATTTTAATCAATTTTTAGTTTTTACAAGCTTATGACAGGCCTCTGGAAGGTTCTGTTAAATTTGCAAACTTCACACTGATAGTATAAGCATTTGAACATATATCATCATCATCATCATCATCATCATCATCATCATCACCATCATCATCACCATCATCATCATCTTATGAACAACTGTGTCCTCCTAGGTGATAGACATTATCCGGATGTCTTTAAATCGTACTATGCTTGAGATTTTGAAAGGCCCAGGCGGAAGACGTAACTCAGTAGCAGAGCGCTTGCCTAGCATTCACAGAGGAGCTGGGTTTCATCCTTCACACTAAGAAGAAAAGTACACGTATTTATACTGCATGCTTGGAAAATGGTCTCTTAATTTGTGAATCATGATGTTGTCCAGAAAAATCATGTGTGGAGCAGCTTTCAAGAATTCTGTCCCACTGACTACTTGCGAACACCCCTGTTTATGCCACATTTTAAAACCTGTTGATATTTCATTTTAGCCGAAGGCATCTTTTAGCTCCACTGGGTGGGCTACTTCATGTGCCCAGCGTTCCTCCCTCTGTCACCTCTCAGGGTCAACAGCTATCCTCAACGATTTTTCTAGAAGAAGAAAACATGGGACCCATTGAACACGTTGTCAGCCTTGTTTCTAGATTTTTCTTCCTCACAAGCTCACATCCCCAGCTTGTTTCCCTCATTGTCCTGACAACAGGCGACCTGTTACTATTTAAAGGCTTTGGGAAGCAGGCCTTCACATTTTTTTTTTCACAACATGATTATAGACACACTGTAGAAAACTACGAAGGTCAGATTATGTGTAAGTGAAAATGACTTTCAGGCAATCCGTTCAGCCTAGCCAACCTTGCCTTTCAGCTTTGACTCTCAGATCCCTTCTGGAACCTACTCTGGTCTCCTGAGTTCTAGAGCCGTGTAAGTTCCACAGGACTTCACATCGTCATCCTGGATGCCACACAGACACCTTCCTTCACCGTGTCCTCAAAGCTGGTCTCACTTTCTCTCCGGGACTCTCGGCCCTCCCCAGCTCTTCCTCACCCCCACCTGCTCTGCTCTCTTGGTGAATTCACCTTATTCTGTGCTTGCTGTCACCTCTTCTTCCTGGCATCGCCTCACATTTGCGGGCAGGTTCGGTCCTCCGAGTCTCATACACAACGCTTGTGTGTGCTCACAGGCTGCAGCAGTCAGACAGCTTACTTCTGTGTGCCAAATGCTCTGTTGCTTCTGGGCTCCTTGGCTCCCACTGCCTGCAGCTTCCTCTCCTTTCTCTTTTTCCTCCAGCTGGGTAATCACTACGTGTTCTTAATTTCTCAGTCCAAAGATAACTTCGTTATGAAAGCTTCCTGACGGCACACTTTTCGCCCTTCTTTTCTCACTTTGAGCTGCCGTTGATTGGTCGGTCTCTACCTCCAGCCCTGGCATTATACGCACGCGCTAGCCTGCCCAACTCCGCGGCTGCGAGGGGCTGAATTCAGGTCCTTACACTTATGTAGCAACCGCTTTACCAGCCTCCAGTCCCTGTAGCCCCTGGAATTTTTTTTTTTAATGAGAAGGTTAGCTCTTCAGGGGGAGCTATCCTTAAATTTACTGCAGAGAGACCTTGATCCTGGTCAACCTGCCTTGCAGCTGGGATAGCATCTGGGATGACCGGCATGTGCCGTACCTTGAGACACTTTGTCCTAGACTCATATGTATGTCTATAACTTTCCTATTGCAACTTTATTTGTGACTTCCTGGGGGAATATCAGCCCTTCTTTTAATTTTGAAAATGTTTACTGTATGGTCACATGTGTGTGCATATGTGTACATGTGTGTATATGTGTGTGTTCACGATGCATGGAGCTGGTATACAGGTGCACCTCTGCCACATCATTCCTTTGATCCTGTGGAAGCCGGAGGACATCATCTGGGAGTCAAGTCTGCCTTCCCTGCAAGTTCTGGAAATTGTGTGGCCAGTGCTGCTATTCATTGAGCCATCTCACTGGTCCCCTTATCTGTCTTTTTGAGATACTTTAAACATAATGTCGTCAGAAACACGGTGTCTTTCTGCTTCCCTGATGTATTCATGGCACTAGCACAGAGCCTGGCACCAACAGAGTCGCAACCAATATTTCTTAAACAAATGGATCGTGTTCCCGCCACATTTCTGCATAATTTGTCTGGTATGTCTTTCTTGGCAAGGATGGTTCTATTCATGGTTGCATGACTATCGTCGAGCATGCCCGTACTTGTAGCGGCTAACAAATGTAAAATGAGTGAATGAGCTGCTCGCAGCCAATCGGAAAGACTGGGTCTTCGTACTGAGCTGTACTGGAAGGCTTTGACTCACTCATTTCAGACCTCATCTGATTTCTCTGGAAGCTCAGATCCACAGATAACAGACGCACTATCACTAATGACTCCCCGTGAGAGCCAGAAATATAGGCAGAGTAAGAGTCTCTTCTTTGAACATAAGAATGAGGGGTTGGAGCCATGATGGCCCAGCAGTTAAGAGCACTGACTGCTCTTCCAGAGGACCCGAGTTCAGTTCCCGGCACCCACATGGTGGCTCACAATTGTCTGGGACTCTAAGATCTGGCACCCTCACACAGACATACATGCAGCAAAACACCAATGCACATAAATTAAAAAAGAAGAGAGGAATGAGTAAGTAGCCAGTAGCCAGTCTCTGTCCACAGAGAATAGACAGAGAACTATGGGAGAAGAGGAAAAGGCCAAACTACCTTCTGCTGTCTTTATATCCCGAGCCTAACCAGACCACAGAACTCTGTGAGGCAGGCTACAGTCATCCTCACTTTCCTAGATCAGAAAGGCATTGCTCTGCTGTTCAGGAAACCCAGTGA
This sequence comes from Rhabdomys pumilio, assembly GCA_030674055.1. Taxonomy (NCBI): domain Eukaryota; kingdom Metazoa; phylum Chordata; class Mammalia; order Rodentia; family Muridae; genus Rhabdomys; species Rhabdomys pumilio. Next base: position 69,041,033 of record JANHMN010000012.1, read on the forward strand.
AGCTTGCTGGCTGCTCAGTCCACTTTCTCCCTATACCATACTCTATAGATCCTTGATAGCTTACTTCTAAATTCTCTTTTCTGTTTTCCTCACACTAGAATTATTTGGTATGTAAATAAATACATTAGCTGACATCTATTCAATCTTCCCTGAAACAGATGCTTTAGGTAAATTAGTCTTCAAAAACAATTGCAGAAGTTTAACATTCTCCTCGTCTTCTGAGGTGTTGAAACTGCTTGGTAGACCAGTTCCAAGGTAATTCTAAAATGACACTATGGGAATTGTCTTGGGAGACTGTCTCTCACTGTTTCCATCTTCATATGGTGAGCCCTTTCTTCTGGGTAATTGAGGATAAAACATCACAGAATCCCTGTCTCGAAAAAACCAAAACCAAAAACAAAAACAAAAACAAACAAACAAACAAAACAAAAAACAAAAAACAAAAAAAAAACAAACAAAAAAAGAAAGAAAGAAAGAAAGAAAGAAAGAAAGAAAGAAAGAAAGAAAGAAAACCTCGTACCTCCTCAGCACACCGCTGTCCGTGCAGAATGCCTGCAAGCAGAGGCACACTCAGCAGCCTAACAGAAGGACCATGCCATTTCTGTTTGTTAAATGGCCTCTTTTCAAAATTAGTTGGCATTTGTTGGCAGTGGTGGGTTTTGTTTTGTTTTGAGACAGGGTCTCACTTATGTGACTCAGACTAGCCTTGAATTCACTATGCAGACTAGGCTGGCCTCAAAGTCAGAGATCTTCCAGCCTCTGCCTCCTGAGTGCTGTGATTAAAGGCATTTGAAAACCATGCCTGGCTTTCAAACTTAGTGCAAAAGTTATTTAAAAGCTGGGTGTGGTGGCACAGGCTTATAATCCCAACTCTTGGAGGTAAAGGCAAGAAGATCAAAATTTTAAGGTAAGCTTTGGCTATATGGGGAGTTTGAGGCCAGCCTGGGCTACATGAAACCATGACTCAACAATTAACAAACTAACTAAACAAACAAATGAAAGCATTTTGTTGTGACAGAATTTTTTTCATAATTTCCTATTTTTATAGAGGCTATCTGGAGGTTCATTTTAACCCAAATCAATTTTCAGGAATATAAGGACATCAGAAAAATTGCCAGTTATTTGATGCTATTATTTTCCAGGTTATTTTCCAGCCATTAAAACCAAGTAGAATCTAAATACTGTGTTGTTTCTGACTGACAACTTTACAGCATGTCCATTTTAGAACATCCATGTATCTTGCAGATCCTAGGGGAAGGCCACAGGACTGGGGAAAGGTAAATGTCTCTCTCTGCTCAACCTTCCTGTCTCGATCTCCAAAACTCTGGGACTACAGGTATATGTTTTCATGTCTGATTATTAGAAATTTTGTGAAGTGTTCCATTCTGAGCAAACTGTCATTTTAAAATTAAGTTCTGGGGCTAGCCTTGCTTTGAGAACAAACACCAAAATGACAGAAAGTCTGAGTGAGAGGTTTCCTTATAAATAAACATACATTAAAGCCCATAACGCTGTTGAGCTTCAGCCGTGGGTGGTGCCACATACTTGGAATCCCAGCATTGGAGACAGTGGAGGCAGGAGGACCAGACATTCCTAACTTCAGCTACACAATGACTTTGAGGCCAGCCTGGGCTATGTGAGACCTTGTTTCAAACAAAATGGTCTACTTCATGAAGATGAATGTAAACTGGTGATCACACGCCACAGTCTCTCAGACCCAGACTTCTAGGACAGGGTGAAAACTGCTCAAACAAAAGTATATTGCCAATCTCCCAACACCTTCTGTTTTCCTTTGACACAGTGTTTGCATAGCCTAGGCTGGCTGTGACCTCCTGATCCTGCTTTAGCCTCCTGGGTGCTGTGAGCACAGGCATACCACAGCCTTGCTCTAGTTCTGTCTGTCTGTCTGTCTGTCTGTCTGTCTGTCTGTCTGTCTGTCTGTCTGCCTGTCCACATGTTTGTTTGTATGTATGTATGTATGTATGTATGTATGTATGTATGTACTGTGGGGGTGGGGGTGGGGGGAATCAGAGGACAGCTTTTAGGAGCCAACTCTCCTTCCATCTTTCCCGGTTCCTGTGGTTAAACTGGCCTGTACTGCTGAGCCATCTCACAGGTCCCTAATTCTGGGTTTTAATTGCTAATTTGTTTTTGTTAATTTACAATGTGCAGTAAAATGGTTAATTGCCACTCTTATCAATATCCGCTCTTTTGGGGAAGTTTGCTGAGACGTGGAAATGGTGCTGCTAGTCATGAGGTCTCTGTTTGCTCTGGGATTAGTAAGGTAAAGAGAACCGAAGGCCACTGCCGAGTCTGTGCAATATTCTGTTATCCTAATATAATATTAGATGAGGGCTCTGCTAATTGACAAGGAAACAAAAGTAAGTAGCAGTCCCCTGCTTAATTTTGCTGTTATTTTACAACATCATAAAATATTACTTATCACACATTTCTTCAAGGCAACAGTGGGAGGAGAAACAGGATATTTATTCACTTTATTTATTTATTTTTTTTTTTGAGACAGGATCACACCCATAAGTCCCCATCTTCTCCTTCTTCTTTTTTCTTTTTTGCTTTTCAAGACAGGGTTTTTCTGTTAGTTCTGGCTGGCCTGGAACTCTCATTGTAACCAAGATGGCCTGGAACTCACAAAGATTTGCCTGCTCCTGCCTCCTGATCACCACCACACCTGGTCCATAAATCCATTCTTGTTTTAGACTTAAGGCAATCCTCCTGCCTCAGCTTCCTAAATGCTGAGATCATAAGTGTGAGCCACCACACCTAAAATAGTCATTTAGATGTTGTTCTTTTTCAGATTTCTTTTGTAAAGAAATTTCTATACTTTGATAAGGTTTATGCATTTTTTTTTCTTTTATAATTATTGCCCGTCTAGACTCCAAACCTCCATGTTCAGGGGCTGCTCCTAGCAAGGGAACCAACTCCTTGAGTAGATGAGGTGACAGACACACCCACTTTCTCTGCCATTAACACATTTCTTCAGACTCTACTGAGGGTAGCACCCTGTGGTAGGTAAGGGTTGAGCTGAAGGCTGGCCATGGAGGTGCAGAGGGAGAGCTCTTACCTAACACGCATGAGGACCTGGTTTCAGTCTTCAACACAAGCACATAAGTACTCACGGCATGCGTGCATGTTCCCCCACACACATTTGCACACACATACGCACCAGTCTGTAGAGGGAGAACAAAAAGATAAACCTTAGCACTGGGATTGTAGGAATGAGCGGCCATGCCTGGACTCTTTATTTGGGTCCTGAAGATCTGTTTTGAGCTCTTTATCCACTGAGCTGTCTCCCCTGATCCAGGCCCACTGCTTCTGAAGGTCCATAGTGGTTCTCATTCCCTACTGGAGCCCCTGCAGTAAAGGCCTCAGTGTCTCAAACATTAACTTCACTGTTGGAGTCTCTGGTATTAAAAATACAAGTATTTATGTGTACACGTGTTTGTTTGTGTATACATACACATTCCAGTCTGTGTGGAGAGGTCAGAGGAGGACAGTTTATGGGATTAGGTTCTTTCCCACTGTGGGGTTTGAGGGATCAACCCCCAGTCGCCATGCTTGGAGGCAAATGCCCATATCCACTGGGTCATTTTTCCAGCAGTCCTGTCATTTTATACAGAACACTCATCCTTCTGTAGAGCCATCTTGACTCCCTGGTTCCATCCTACCTCAGAGCTATGCTAGAAAGTCTTCATCCTTTTCTCTGGGACTTCAAAGGCTTCATAAAATAGGCTCTTGTTCCTTGTGTGCTAGATTTTCAAGATCTCCTGGCTCGGTGTCCTATAATCTTCAAGATCCAATGTTGTCTCTCCCTCCCTTCCTTCCTTTCTTCCTCCATTCCTCACTCCCTCCCTTCCTTCCTTTCTTCCTTCTGGCCTGCCTGCCTTTCTGTGTGTTTGTAGGTTGTGCATGCTCAAGTTTATGTAAATGCATGCGTGTTTGCAGGTACACACGCACATGTCTGTGCAGAGACCAGAAGTCAACCTTGGATGTCAGTTCACGGGCACTTTTCACCTTAGTTTTAGAAAAAGAGTCTCCCTTTGGTCAAAATCTTGCAAAGTAGGCTAGACTAGCTAGCTAGTGAGCCCCTGGGGTCCACCTGTCTCCTCCTCCCTAACACTGAAAAGCTGAGCATGTGCCATCATGCCCAGCTTTTTGATGTGGGCTCTGGGATTCAACCCCCCAGTTCTCACATTTGTGTGGCAAGCACTTTATCACCTGAGGTGTCTCTCCAGCCCAGGGATCCAGGTTGCAATAGCTTACCTTCAGGGACCCCTTCTCAGCTACAAGTCTGATCAGACCAATGTCGGCCTCTGGACTATTATGTGTGAGCCCAACTTCAGGTAGCAAGTTTTCTCGTGTAAATGTGAGGGGCCAGCAAGATGTGACACAAGCCTTTTTGTATGGAATTGGATCATGAGACACATTTAACCTATATTTATATTTATGTTTATGCTTATGTAACTAGATATTTATAAAATACTCAGTAAATCACACACACACACACACACACACACACACACACACATATATATATATATATATATATATATATATAATCACTTAAACATAGATTCCACTTTTATCAATAGAGAGTTGGATAAAAGCATCACAACACTGGAATGCTATTAACGTAGGGTGAGCCCACATTGCCTTCCTCAGGCCTTCAGCAGACATGGTTGACTCCTGTGGAAATACTCACGTGCCTAGGTCTATCTCTGTATGCCTCTGGCTTCTCACATCATTCCTATCTGCCCTGTGTTGACAGTGCTTGACTGTTTGCTTTGTAGTTGCGACTTGCAGTTTTTATTTTGAATTATTTATTCTTATTTGGTTCTAACATATTTAAGTACAACCTACCACTCCAACTAACAGAGGCCAGTTTAGTTCTGCACAGAACTATTCGAAAGGCTAGTTGCTACAGCTAATAGCATGAGTCAGTAAGGACAGGTGCCAGGCACCAAGACTAATGACTGAGTGTTGTCCCTGGGGCTCAGATGGTACACAACCTCTCCTGAAAGGTGTCTCCTGATATCCACAGGCACACTGGGGCATGTATGTACACCCTTTTCTCACCACACATGCCCTCCAAATAAATTAATAAATGTGAAGTAAGTTGGTTTTCTCTAATTCCAGCTGCTGTTTGCAAGCCTGCCTCTTAGGCTTTGAGACATACAGCATATTCTTTGCCAAAAAGAACAGCCCTCTTCCTCCTGGCTCTGTGCCCACTAACTTGAAGCAGCTGCCAGTTCCTAGTGAGCTGTAGGCTTGCCACAGTGTCTCTGGGCTTCAGAGAGGCCGTGAGGAGCTCCTTTTTCGGTGAAAGCCAAGCATCAGCTGACCTATGTCCTGTGTCCTATGGTAGGTACCACACAGATCCTGTGAAGGCCAGAGAGAGGAGATTCCAGGTTACCATGTCCTGTGCCTTGTGGCACTGGGACAATGTGATAGGGTTTCTGCCCCTGCCCTGTCAGTCCTGTAACCCTGTGTTGGAGGGGATGGCAACAAAAGAACCTCTGGTGGTCACTGGGCAGCCAGTCTGGCTGGAAACACGGTCCATTCCAGGTCTCAGTAATGAGGCAGAGAGCAATATAGGACGGCTTCTGATGTCTCCCTCTGGCCTCAAAGCAAGCATAGAAGTAGAAAGACACTGGCACATGCACACACGTACGCACGCAGATACAGATCTGGTCTCACTGCTCTCTGGCCTTCTGAATCTCCATCTGGATCTTGACACCAGACTTACATAATCCAGAGTCACTGCAGATCCACAGTGCTACATGGTATCCATGTCACTGCAGATCCACAGTGCTACATGGTGTCCATGTCACTACAGATCCACAGTGCTACATGGTATCCATTTCTCTCTGCGTGTCCAGAGTCACTGCAGATTCACAGTGCTACATGGTATCCATTTCTCTCTGCGTGTCCAGAGTCACTGCAGATCCACAGTGCTACATGGTATCCATTTCTCTCCGCGTGTCTCTCCCTGGCTCTCCTTTTAAATTTGTGATATATCTATATATATAATTTATAAATCATATATAATATTTTAAATTTTGCTATTTATACAATTTTTGAGACAGGGTCTCACTATATAGCCCTGGCTACCTGGAATTCACTGTGCTCATCCAGCTAGCTGTAACTCACAGATCCGCTGCCTCATACCCACTGCTAGGATTAAAGGTGTGCACCACTGTGCCTGGCTTATTATTGAATGCACTAATTGTGTATTTCTATGTCAGGTGACATTGCAGTGAATCTCAGCAACACACAAGAATCAGGTTAGAGTGAATGACACATTTGCCAACTCAGACATTTATCGTTTCTTTGTCCGGAGAATACTTACAGTTCTCCAGCCTAGCTATTTTGAAATATCCAATTAAGTATTTTCTTTCTCTTCCTTTGATCTTTGTTTGGAATAATTTTTGTTCATAAGAAAACAGGCTGAGCAAGCCTAAGAGAGAAGACCAATAAGCAGCAGTCGTCCACAGCCTGTGCTCCAGCTCCCTGTCTCCAGGGTCCTCCCCTGCAAGCAGCACTCGTCCACAGCCTGTGCTCCAGCTCCCTGTCTCCAGGGTCCTCCCCTGTTCCAGTTCCTGCAGGGTTTTTAAGACAAATAAATTCTTTCCTCCTGAAGGTGCTTTTGGTCACAATGTTTCATCATGGCAATAGAAACTGCAATTAAGACACTCAGATCTCTCACTGCCTCAGTTCATCGTGGCCAACTACAGTTACCATTTGTAGGTATGACTTAGAATTCTCACTCCTGTCCAACTGAGCGACACATCCTCTGAAGAGTCCTTTGTGACTTCCCATCTCTGTCCCTCAGGAACACATTGGTGGAGTAGTTGGAATTAGAAATGTCCCTGTATGTTTGGTCTCAGCTGGTGGCATCGTTTGGGGAGGTTACGGAACTTTCAGGACATACAGCCTTGCTGGAGGAAGAAGGTCACTAGGAGCAGGCTTTGGGAGCCTTCTCTGTCTTCCAGTTCTTTCTCTAGAACTGGCTTGTGTATGTGGCTAAAAATATGCTCGCTCCATTTCCTCAGCTGGCCATGTCATGTTTCTCTCACTATTATGGATGGTCGTCTAGATCAGTGGTTCTCAATCTGTGAGTCTCGACCCCTTTGGAGGTCAAACAACTGTTTCACAGGGGGTCACCTAAGACCATCAGAAAACACAAATTATTTACATTACGCTTCATAACAGTAGCAAACTTACAGTTATGAAGTAGCAACGAAAATAATTTTATGGTTGGGAGTCAACACATGAGGAACTGTGTGTGTGTATGTGTGTGTGCTTCTGTATGCCTCTGTGTGTGTGTGCCTCTGTGTGTGTGTGTGTGTGCGCCTCTGTGTGTGTGCGTGTATGTGTGTATGCCTCTGTGTGTGCCTCTGTGTGTGTGTGTCTATGTGTGTGCCTTTGTTTGTGTGTCTGTGCCTTTGTGTGTGTGTGTATGTGTGTGTGTGTGTGTGTGTGTGTGTGTGTGTATGCCTGTGTGTGTGCCTCTGTGTGTGTGTGGCACAGTATAAAATCTTTGGATTTAGAAGTCAAATCCCTAAAAGGGAAAATTAATAGAATACACATCTTCAGAATGAAAATGGAACCCGGTTTTCTGCAGAAGCCTTCATTGGAGAGGATGGAAATTCAGACTGTAGGCCAGAAGCAACTATTTAAAAAGACTCTTCCGACAAGAATTGCGTCTTAGATAAGTAAAGGGTTGTCAGCACAGCAGCGAGAGACAACCCGGCTATGAGTGAAGGACATTTTCTTGCAGAGCGTGTCCAGACACAACCACACACAGATGTTTGTTGACCATGGGGAAACGCAAATTAAACCCACAGAGCAACACCACTCAGTTGTCAGGATGCCTAAAGTACAAGACAAAACTGTCTCGACTGTTGGCAGGAAGGATGTCTAAGAACCCACATCTCCAGCACAGTGATTGATGGGTGTGTAAAATGGGTCAGTCACTCTCGAAAAATTGTTGGCAGTTTCTAAAAAAAAAAAAAACCTAAACACAAAACTACCAGAGAAACCAACATTTCCTCTCATTTGGCCTCTATCCCAGAGGACTGCAAATTTATGTCCAGGCAAAAACCTCTACCTGCATATTCATAGGAGTTTTGTTAGTTCAGCCTGGAATACTGCAGACATCCTCCCACAGGTGGCCAGTAGGAGAGCTGCAGTAGACGCACAACATGGAATATTATGAGGCAATGAAAAGAGTGCATCTCTCTGTCTCTGCAGTCTCTGCAGTCTCTCTCTTATGTCACTGTAAGATCAGATGGCCTCAATCTTGCAGAGATCCATGTACCTCTACCTCTGCTGGGAGTCAGCTTTAAAGTCATCTGAAAAGATGCTGGAAGCAGGGAGGCTTCAGAGGAAGGCCTGCACCATGGAGAGTGGTCCAGAGGGACACTGTGTGTGACTCCTTGTGATGTATAAAACACTCAAAACAAAAAGCAAAACTTAAAAATAAAATAAAATAAACTAAAATAAAATAAAATAAAAAGATTGCTAAAGCAAACGGAGAGGACCTGGGTTTGGGTGAAGCAGTGAGTAACGAAAAGATGCTGAATATGAGAGAAGCCCAGGCCCCAGGCCTGGTACTCAGTGTAGGAAGGCCAATGGAAAGGAAGATAAAATGGCCTAGGTTGGCCTCTTATGACTAGTTCTTTGACATTTCAAATGAACTTTCCCACAGAGTTTGCCAAGTCTCCAAATGTGTAAGAACCACAATAATATATAATAGTATCTGTACCAATGATTTAACTACAATTTTTTGTTGGGTACAATGGTACAAAAGCAAGAATAGTCAAGGTGGATCCTGGGATTGGGGGTCTTGGCTACCCTGCCTTCCCACCCTCACCTCCTCATGGATGGAGTGTGGTGACAGCTGCTGTTGTGGAGTCATCCTCAGCATCTCAGCATCCTCAATTCCAGGCCACAGCCCCACCTGCTTCTCTGTTTTCTATCTCTGCCCTCTTTAACAAAGGCTGAGAAGGCTGGTAAGGCAGTCTCCCTCCAGTCTGACAGGCACACGGAGATGTTTGCTCTCTTCCAATGTGGCTTGTCTTCTTTCAGTTTGTGCCCAAGATGAATCCTGTCTAGTCATTCTCTGTCTCTGTCTTTGTCTCTCCCTCTCCCTCCACTCCCCCCCCCTCCTTCCCTCTGGAGCTGGAGCTGGAGTTACACAAGGTTGTGAGCGGACCAATGTGGATGCTAGGAACAAACTCAGGTCCAATCAAAGAGCAGTACATGGTCTTAGCCACTGGACCATCTCTCCAGCCCCAGCCATTTGTTGTTGTTGTTGTTGTTGTTGCTGTTGCTGTTTCAGTGATAACTGATATCTCGGGGAAGACTCAGCTCACAGCACTTACCTAGTGGATTATACATTCGTATCACTGAACTGTGGCTGTGATGTTTTAGATGCTGAGGATGCTTTGAATTTGTTGGATCTCAGAACCTTGAGTTTCCAGGGCCACACTAGGATCTCATGGAACACTGTGTGAGTGTTTAGACATCAGGCCAGAAGGAAGGGAAGTAATGAGGCCCCATGGCTCAAGGGAAATGGAAAAGACACATCGATCCTGGAGGGTCCCAGTGGTCCCTTCTCTGGCGACCTCTCCCCTGCTCCCCAGGTGGTCAGCCACAAGGGTCCTTGTGACCTAGAGGAATGTTTCATGGCGTACAAATGCAGTTGCAGCTGCCTAGGGGACCAGGGAGACAGGCAGCTGAAAAGAAAGCTCAGAAATGCGTCAAGGCTTCTGAGACTTGAGAGTATGATGAAACTGCACCTTTGAGATCTAGTGGGAGTGGGCGGGGCTACTGGGGAGAGAGTCCTGCCTGGAGAACGATTCTAGCTAAGAAATAAAAATAAAACACAAAATCAAATTGGGTACCTGAAATGTAAGACGCAGCTGAGTTGGCGAAGCCCATCTGTCGAATCCTCTTCTCCACTTAAGCTTTACTTTAACCAAGAGTTACTTTGTGGCATATGTGTGGGAAGAGACACAAAGTCTGGGTGGTTCCGGATCCTGTCTAAGACCTGCCACCTCTAAGACTTCTTTCCCTCCTCCTCCTCCTCCTCCTCCTCCTCCTCCTCCTCCTCCTCCTCCCTCTTCTGTACCTCTCTTCTGACTCATCCTCTTCCTCCCATTTTCCTACTCTTCTTCCTTCTCTTCCTCCCTCGCCCCAGTTTTCTTATTCTTTTTCCTACTCTTTTCTGGACTTTTTGCCGTGTGTGTGTGTGTGTGTGTGTGTGTGTGTGTGTGTGTGTGTGTATAATATATAAACATAGCTCAGCATGCGTGAAGCCTGGGTTGAATCACGTGCAATACGTCCAGAGGGAGCAGAGGACCCACACCCACACCCTGCCCATAGGATAAACATCCAGGTCCAAACCTCCTTCACGTTCTATATTAAATGCTGGGGACAGAGATGAACAGGGTGTACCTCCTGTAGAAGTTTGGTGTAAGAAGTGACACACAGAAATGCTACCTGCACTGGGAACAGAGCCCCAGAGAATGCTCTTTGAATGTTGACAAATTACTTGTGTTTACTTTGTTTGGGTTTGAGCTAGAGATTCATGAAGCATAGGTTGGCCTCACACAATCTAAGGAGCTGGGGATGGTCTTGAACTCCTGACTCCCTAGCTTCCACCTCCCACATGCTAGGTTTGCAATTGTGCACTAGTATATCTGGTTTTATTTAATTTAATTCTGTCTTTGTTTAATTCTCTGGATTTCTTTGTTTAAATGATGATATCTATTAAACCAGCTCAAAAGTGCAGAAATAGGCAGACAGTATCTCCATGGAAACCAATATCCTCCTGAACCCAAGAAACACGGCCTGTGTTGTGAGGCTCTTAGCTAGGATGCATATAACCTAGTTAGCACTCATGTGATGCTGAAGAAGCACAGTTCAGTTCATAGCAGTCAATCTACATGAGACAGGAGTAGAGAAACACGGTGTTGGGAAGAAGTGTTTGCTGGACACAGGCGTGAGGACCTGAGGCCCATACCCATCACTCAAGTAAAACAGCACCCAGGCACCCAAGAAATGTCCTTGCATAGGACCTGAGTTCACTTCCTAGCACCCTCATGGGCATCATACAACCACCTCTAACTCCAGCTCCAGGGGTCTGATGCCTGTTGCCTTCAAGAGGAATCACATTTGTGTGCACATACCGAGCCAAACACACACACACACACACACACACACACACACACACACACACACAAATAAGCACATAAATAAAATCTTTCTTAAAAAGCACACCTATAATCCTGGCCCTGAAGAGGCAGAGATAGGAGGATTCCTGGGGCTCAGAGTCAGCTAATCTAGACAAATTGGTAAGCTTCAGGTTCAGTAAGAGAATATGTTTTAAAAGTAGTGGTAGCAGCAGCAGCAGGAGCAGCAGCAGCAAACAATGACAATAAAAAAGTGTGGAGAGTGACTGGAAAAGAACCCAATATTGACCTCTGCTTTCATATATGTGCATATATATAATTGTGCACACACAGACACACAAGAGCAGTCAAATGGGGACAAACCATCTTTAGGACACCCCCTTTCTGCAGTAGAAAGCTGTTACCTTAATTCTCTATAAAATTTGCTTGCTCTTAAAAAGTGCATAGGAATGACAGGAAAGTAGGGCTTTCCTGGGGTTCCAGGTCACGAGTTATAGGGCTGTTTGACAGAATCTTCCCGTCAAACAAGCACTGCTCTCAATGGCCCCTTACACAGCATAGGAGTTGAGAGCAAACAGTGGGTGAGAGTCTAGCAATCGAGTGAGAAGGAAGGGCTGGACACAGAGACGTGGTCACACCAGGCTTGGCTGTGACTATGACAAGATTATGGGAGGAAATTGAGAGAATGTCACGTCTAACTTGGTGGTCAGGCAGTGACTGAATAAAAGCAACAGCTATGAGGGCTCAAGAAGAAGATACATTTAGGGTTAGCTTCACTGACTGGGAGATGCGAATAGCTCATCAAAGCAGAAATGTCTACTCAGGGCTACAGCTCTGAGGTAGAATGCTGGATTAGCATGCTCAAGGCCCTGGCCTCCAGCCTGGGTATTCAAGGAGTATCTTATAAATGAAACCTCTAGACCAAGTGCCATGGGCGGATGCCTGAAATCCCAGCACTTTGGAGAAAGGAGAATTAGGAGGAGTCCAAGGTCCTCCTTGACTGTGTAGCAAGTTCAAGGCCTGCCTGGGTTATACAAGACCTTGTCTGCAAAACCCACCATACAAAAATCAATCATCAGTTAAGTACTTGATTCACATAAACAACAGGTTTTATACTATTCCATAGGCCACAGACCTATGTGAATCAGGTCTGCATCACAAGGCTGCATGTGTGGTGCACTTACGAACCACAGAGGAAATCACAGAACTTCCTAAGCTCTGAGAAGAAAACTTCTAGGTTTTAGGGTGTGTTCTGTAGATGCGGTTACTGCAAAGGAGCTTTTAAAAAGATAGAATTCTGTTAGAAAGTCGACTGAAGCCAGAGGCCACCTGTGGCCCGAGCGCAGCTGTGTCATGGCAGACCCACCCTCATCTGCCACCGCCAGCTGCACTGCTCCCTGTGTTTAAGAGCAGCAATCATGGCTTCAAACAGCAAGTGACTTGCAGGAGTTTTAATGGACTTGTCAGTGTGTAAGAGTCTGCCTATAGCTAATAAGTGAGACCTTCAGTGTAATGCCATGAGTATAAAACCAGTATTGCTCCTCAGAACTCTATAAATACCCAGGTTTCCTTCTAATTGCACGTCAGTTCCTCACACTCACCACAAGACAGACGTCTGTGTAAAAAAATCACTTCCCAATCTTGCTTTCAAAAGAACCACCACCATGACATTTGTAATGTATAGTTTGTATACATGCGTGGAAGGTCACTTCCTCCTCTGCTTGTCAGCTTCTCTGCTAACTGTACAGAAAAGGTTTGTATAATTTGTTTTTTTAAGGCAAGGTCTCACTATGTAGCCCTGACTGGCCTGGAACTTGTTATGTAGACCAGTCTAGACTGTGTAGACAGCCTAACTTTAAACTTACAGAGATTTGCCTATAGATAGAGTAGACATGCACCATCAAACCCGTTCCTCTTATTTTATCTTGCCTCTCATTTCAGCGGGCACTTCATACTCCAGGTTAACTGGTTCAAGAGCTTCTGGACACTTCTGTCTTCATAGGCCTCCCTGTAGGAGTGCTGAGCATACCAATCCATGCCACTGAACCTGGGTTTCAGGGATCCAACTCAGGCCGTCAGGCCAGCGTGTCAAGCACTCTTCCCACTGAGCCATTTTGCCTGCCAGAAGGCCATCTTTTAAATACCTGCCATATGATTTTACACATTAGCCACTGGCATAAGGACTGCTTTTAGGAAAAGTATCTGTCCATAAGATAATGCAGGTAGTAGACTGTGCAGCCAAAAAACTGTCAGGAGATGTGAAGATGACACTTGTCACCGTTGTGATGATGTTTAATTGCTCAGCTCTGAACTCCAACTGTGTGCCGGGCACTTGACCTGGGACTTGACCTGGCACTTTACACAAATGAGCTTTGTCTGTAGCTCTGGACATCAAAAGTCTCAAGCATTCTTCTAGGCAAGTGCTCTACCGTGGAATTCTCCTCTCAACCTCACATGTGAAGTCTTACTAGTCACCCTAAGAAACTCAGTATCACTAGCTTTTTGGATGTTTCAGTTTACCCAAAGTCCCCAGATAAAAGAGAAAACACCAGAAGTGACTGTCATGTGCAGAAGGTACAGACACAATACATTTACCAACGGAGAGCCTTGAAAGAGCCTACAGATGAAATATTGCTTCTGGGTATTGAGCTAAAATCAGGATTATTAGGATAAATTGCATGAAGCTGCCAATTTTTTTGTTGTTGTTGTTTTTGTTTTGTTTTGCTTTAAGATGGGTTTCTCTATATAGCCCTGGCTGTCCTGGAACTCACTCTGTAGACCAGGCTGGCCTCGAACTCAGAAATGAAGCTGCCATTTTTATTCATTAAATATTGGCAACTTCATACGGCTCAGCCCTGACTGTAATGAAGCAATGTTTGTGAGCTGACCTATGCTTTCTACACTTTGTCTAATTATAGAGAATGTACATGGGAGAACACCCACCCCCATATGGTTAGTTTGCAACGTAGAACCGTTTCTCTCCTGGTATTGCCTCACAGACTTTCTCAATGACAGCTCTGTGACTCTGCCTGCCAAGAGGAACAAGGAGCTCATCAGCTATTGGTTAGAGTGCCTTGTCTGGGAATGCTCCCACAGCAGAGAGAAGTGACAGATAGTGCGACAGAGTGGCAACCAGCCCACAGGAAAAGCAGTTCTCTCTCTCTCTCTCTCTCTCTCTCTCTCTCTCTCTCTCTCTCTCT
>JANHMN010000012.1:69096426-69141766 GCA_030674055.1 Rhabdomys pumilio
ACATGCTTATTTTTAGCATTTATCTTAGGGAACCAGAACAGGAGCTTGGGAATGCAGGTCATTTGGTTGTAGGATAGGCCCTGGGCTCTATTTCCAGCACCACAAAAATAAATAAGTAAATAAAACATTACACACAGTGTTGTTCTTTCAAGGGTGTTTGTTATAAAGTTGTTTAAATGTTGACTGGTCATGGTGGGACAAGTCTTGGGCTAGCAATTGGAAGGTATAGGCTGGAGGAGCAGGACTTCAGAGTCTTCCATGGCTAACCTGGGCTACTTGAGGCCCTACCTTAAAAAAAAAAAAAAGGTTGTTTATAATGGGGGAAAATTGGCAGAAACAAGCAATAAAACAATGCCCTGGTTACGTCAACCATGCATATTCACATAGGATAAGATGAGTGATTCAAATGACCCAGGGTATCTAGTGATATTAAAATGCGTGAATTGCTAAAACTGAGATAGGACTCAACTCACAAATATCAAAACTAGAGTGCTCTGTACAGATATACTCCCTTCATAATATTAATTTTGGGTACTGGAAATAGTGGGTGAGACTTTTCTTTTTTCCTACAACTGTATTTGAACAATAAAGTATAATTTTTAATGTAGCTACTAAAAACAATGTATCATAATTTTATAGATATAACATCATGTATAAAGTTTGGCTTTGACAGGAGGGATCGCTCTAACTGAAAATACTCTCTAGAGTCAGGCACACCTGGAATGTTTGATCCTCTTGTCTCTGGCTCCTAAGGACTAGGGTTATACAAGCGAGCCACCTTATGTGGCTCTAATTCAATTTTTTGAAAGAATAACTTATCCTTAGATAAAAGAGTCAACAGAAAAGTTTATTAAAGAAGATTGTGACGAAAGACATCATAAACTCTTTCTCAAAGTCTTACTCTTTGCTTGGTTTTCCAGGCTGGGCCTATCTCACAGAAGCAGCGTGGGCCACTGTTTCTGAAGCATGGCAGGCAAAGCCCTCCAAGGCATTCAAGGCAGCTTAGTCTGGCCAGGGCTCAGATGCGCCAGCTCTAGGCATTAATTCCCATCAGCCCCCCAGGAATAGCATGAAGCATCACCTCTAGAAGGTTTACAAAATTTAAGTGAAATTAGGGGACAGATTGCTTGGGATTGTCCCATTCTTCAGGGGTTCCCCTGGTAAGCATCAGGGGGGAATCCCTTACATATGGCAGAACCCTAACAGTAAGTATGGGGGCTACAGGGGACAACAGGTTCCTACTTGTTAGCTGGAGACTGGAAGGGGTGGGGGAATTCCTAAACACTCCAATTACAAAGAAGGAGAGCCCCTTGTTAGTCACAGTTCCCTTGGCAGAGGGCATTTGGTGGCAGAGACCTGTTTCTGATTCCTTCAAGGTTTCTGATTTTTTTTTAGGTTTTAGAGACAGACAACTGAAATACAACCACAAACACACACACAGACCAACCAACTCCTCTCACCACTACAGTTTGGCTATTAATTATTTCAATGGTCATAAAATTTAATTTACATACATAAATCTAGTATTGCTATTTATTTTTTCTTTTTCAACTGGAGGTCCTGAGTGCCTGGCTGGCCTCAAACTAAACATAGCTAAGGATGAAGTGTGATTCTCTTCCTCTCCTTTCCAAGTGATGGAGTCACAGGTCCATGTTAGCATGCCTGGTCTATGCCGTCCTGGGGATCGAACCAAGGGCATGGTTCATGGTACGTAAGCACTACACAAAATCTGCCAATGCACTCTGACCTAGTGTCATTCACATTAGTTCTACACGTGTGTTGGGAGCAGGTTGTCTGTGGAGAACAGAAGAGGTAACTGGATTCCCTGAAGACAGAGTTACAGACAGTCCTGAGCCACCCAGGACCTCCCCTCCCTATCATTCATTCTTAATTAGCTCATGTTTAAAGATAATTTCAGAAAGGAGACAATGTGAAAAATATTTTATTTAAACATTTGTCCATTAATTTACTTTTTGAGATTGGATCTTGTGTAGCTTAGGCTGGTCTAAAGCCTGCTATAACAGAGGCTAGTTTGAGCTGATCCTCCTGCCTCAGCTTCCTCCTCAGTTCTGGGATTTCAGTTCTGTGCCACCATACCCAACAAGAGTGTAGAAAGCCAAGTATGTCAGTGCTACATTTTCTATACTTTCCAGCCACAGCAGGCAGGGCTGTCTTCTTCCTCCAAAGTGCAGGCCATAGTACTGTCTTAAAATCACAAGCAGAACTCACTGAAGAATCAGTCTGAGGACCTTCATCCACTAAGGGTGTACAGCACTGGATGGCCAGGCAACAGTACGGGTGGATGACATGTGTACAGCTGGGGAGATAACCCAAGTCTAATGCTTTCTGTGGCACAGCAGGACCATCAGTCTGCTCACTGAGATTATGCTATCTGTCATAGGTGACAAGTTTAGACAAGTCTATATAAACTCAAACTCACATTAGAACTCATGAATTTTATTTCATATACAAAACTTCATTACAATAGGTACTAAAATCTAAATCACCACGCCACATACATTTCACGTTCATCTTGTGCTTAGTTGAATCAAAAGTGTTCAAGTGTTGAACTCGGCATGAGGACTCTCACGTTTAATCCTAGCCCTCGACTGAGGCAGGATTGCCATGAATGATAGGCAACTTCATCTATATAGTGACTTCGAGGACAACCAGGGCTATAAAGTGAGACCTGTATAAACAAACCAAAAGTTCCATTGAGGTAAGCTGGGGATGGTGACAGAACAAGGCTGAGAAGAATGAATTCAAGGCCACCACGCTTCATAATAGTGCTGTCTCAAAAAAAAGTGTTAGCAAATATTAATTTATAACAATGTTATAATGGAGAAAAATGTGCTTTAAATTTAAAAACTTGTGTGCACGGGCGTTGTTCCCGCACGTATGTCTGTACACCATGTGTACCTGGTACCTGAGTATAGTCCCTGTAGCTGCAGTTACAGGTAGTGAGCCACTATACACAGGCTCTGGGGACTCAACTCTAGGTCCTCGGAACAGCCATCAATCCTAAATTTAAAACTTGAAAGATGAGAGACCACCGTTTATTAACTGCTCTCCCCACCCCACCCCCACTCCCCAAAAGGAAGCTTCAGGCGGGTAGATCTTTGTGGGTTCCAGGACAGCCAGGGCTACATAGCTTTTAAAAAAAAAATAAAATTAAGAAAGGAAGGGGGAAAAAAAAAGAAAAAGAAAAGCCTGAAATAGGCTGGAATAGAAGAATTTTTAAATTAATCTTGTGCAACATGGTGGTACACACCTGTATTCCCAGTAATTCCAGGACTCCAGATACTAAAGCAGGGTCTCAGTGTATATCCTTGGCTGACCTAAAATTAACGATGTAGACTAGGCTGGCCTCGACCCTGTTTCAAAAATCGCCCCCAATAAATAATAGATAAATCTACCTCACTTTGTGAATCAATGAGTCTAAACGCGCTAATGTTTTCCAAATTGAGCATAATTGCGGAGGGCTGGAAAGTTTAGACAAGTCTAAAACTTGAGTGAGTTTAAGGGCCCTTAATTGGTAAGGCCTCTTTCTGAAAAGAAAAACAAAAAACAAAAAACAAAAAAAACCCCCAAAACTAGGCTACTAAAACTTCTGGAGGTTCATTTCCAGCTTAGACCGATGTAATCACTCTAAATTCCATACGCGATGCCAAGAGCTTTTCTCAAAGTCCTAAAAATTAATTCTCATCTGCACACCCTGTCTTCGGAGCTGCACTCTCTTCGCAGCCACACGCGGCGCCCGCAGCAGCTGACTCCTCCCCGCTCGTGGGGAAAACCCTGCCTAATATTTATAACGCTATGACATACTGTAATACTCACAAGGTGGTTGTAGAAGTATAAACACGACTGGAGTTATCTGATTGGCTGCTGGTGATGTAACACCCATGTCAATACTTCCCAGTGAACGCACGTGTTCGACCTTTTATTTAAATTTCCATTTCATCACAGCAATAAGACACTCGGGGCGGTGCATTTTCTGTGAAACGATCGTCGCCCGGGGCCAGAGGTGCTGCCCAGCGTACACAATGCGCCCAAGGAGGTGTCCTCGCGAGGCAGGCACCGCCTGGTCCAGTCTTTTGTGAAGGAACAAAATAAGTTCACTTCCTCGGGCACGGCCACCCGGCCCCCAGCAGATGACAGGGCCCGGGCGCGCTCCCACTGCAGTTACTCCTGGAGTCCCAGGTGAAGTCGTGGCGAGAGCGGGCGCGGTGCGCCGGGGCGCGCGGCGGCCAGGCGGCCCCTGACACCCGCCAGCTGTTTGTCCTGGCCGAGCCGGCCCCGCCCCGAGACCCCAGCCCGCGCCCCGCCCGCTTCCTTCCCGTGGCCGCACCCCCGCCCGCAGGCCCGAGAAGCCGGCCCCTTTCCGGGTCCCCGGGCGCCCCCAGCCCAGCCCAGCCCGGCCCAGCCCGCCCCCTCCCCCGGCCGGCCCCCACCCTCTCCCCCTCCAGCGGTTAAAGCTACCCCGGTGCATTGTGGGCGCACGGTCCGTTGTTCATTTGCCATTCGACCTCCGCCAGGGCCTGGTCGGACGGAAACGCTCCGCCGGCTTTATTGTCGGCTCGCTATGTGGCGGAGCCTGGCGGCTTAGCGCGCCTCTCGCGTCCGCGTCTCGGCAGCCGGCGGCGGCGGCGCGACTCCCGGAGGACGGAGATCTGTTGGCGGGCCGGTGTGTGCGCACAGCGCTGAAGCGGGGCAGCGGAGGGGCGCCCGCACTCCTTCTCAACTTCGAAGGCCGCACGCGCCCCGGCTCGCCGCTCCGCTGCCCGCCCACCTCTCCTCGCGGGACGCTGCTCGGAGCGAGGCGGGGCGGGGGTGGAGAGGACGCGGCTGGGACAGCAGCAGCAGCAGACGCGTGCGGCGGCCCGGGAGCGGGAGCGAGCGCGAGCCGGCGAGAGGGTGAGGCCGGGCCGGCGGGAGCGCAGCGCAGCGCCGGGGGCGGGGGCGGGGGTGAGACGTTGAGGGAGCCGCGGCGAGCGCGCGGGACGCGGCCGGAGCCCGGGCGCGAGCCGAGGCACCGGGCGGCGGCGGCGGCGGCGCGCGCCATGTCGTTCAGTGAAATGAACCGCAGGACGCTGGCGTTCCGAGGAGGCGGGTTGGTCACCGGCGGCGGCGGCGGCCCCACGAACAATAACGCTAGCGGGGAGGCCTCTTCTTGGCCTCCGCAGCCGCAGCCGCGACTGCCTGCGCTGCCCGCGCCGCAGCAGCCCAATGGGCGCGGGGCCGACGAGGAAATGGAATTGGAGGGCCTGGAGCCCCAAGACTCGGAGGCCTCCGCCGGGGCGGCCGCCGCCGAAGACGCCAAGGAGTTGCTGCTGTTCCCTCAGGACACGGGCGGCCCCGCCTCGCTGGGCGGCGGCGCGGGGGGCCCACTGCTAGCGGAAAGGAACCGTCGGACTCTGGCCTTCCGCGGGGGAGGCGGCGGGGGTCTCGGCAACAATGGCAGCAGCCGCGGCCGCCCGGAGACCTCGGCGTGGCCCCTCAGGCATTTCAATGGGCGAGGGCCGGCGGCCGTGGATCCGGAGCTGGACGCGCTGGAGGGGAAGGAGTTGGTGCAGGACGGGGCGTCCCTGAGCTACAGCACCGAGGAGGAGGGGGCGAGCCCGGGCGATGGCAGTGGGGCGGAAGGCGGCAGCTGCAGCAGCAGCAGGCGGTCGGGAGGCGATGGCGGGGACGAAGCGGAGGGCAGCGGTGTGGGAGCTGGCGAAGGAGAGACTGTCCAGCACTTCCCGCTCGCGAGGCCCAAGTCCCTCATGCAGAAGCTCCAGTGCTCCTTCCAGACCTCTTGGCTCAAGGACTTCCCTTGGCTGCGGTACTCCAAGGATACTGGCCTTATGTTTTGCGGCTGGTGCCAAAAGACCCCCGAGGATGGGGGCAGCGTGGACCTTCCCCAGGTGGGGCATGATGAGCTTTCGCGAGGGACCCGCAACTACAAGAAAACCCTGCTCCTGAGGCACCACGTCTCCACCGAACACAAACTCCTCGAAGCCAACGCCCAGGTACCGTAGGTCTAGCTCTTTTCTTCAGATCTTTTGGGAAAACATTTATCAGTGGGAAAGACTAAAATTAAAGCAAAGAAAGGGAGGAAAAAATTAAGATCCTCCCGGGAAGGCATCGTTCCGATCGCGAGAGGTTCGGGGGAGCTTATGCGTAGGGGTTTGGAAAGCCTGGAAACAAAGTTTTCCAAAGTTGTGGATGTATTGGGGGAGGGAGTGGAGTTTTTTAATGATAGCGCAGGGTTTATTTCTCATGAGTTAGGGTTTGCCTGTGAGATTGAATCCGGTAGAGAAGTTGGGAGAGGTTGGAGATTTTAAGCATAGACTGACTTTCGGTCAAAAATTTTTTTTAAGTCAGCGGAGATTTTAGAACAGTCCACTGCCTTGTATTTGTGGACACTAAAATGCTAGAAGTAGTCTGAGGAATGGATTAAACCGTTTCCTTAAGCTTCGGTGCTGGTGGCTGCCCACTCACAAACCCTCATCAGGTCGAGGTAATGTGAAATATGAGAGGCATATGCAAATGTGCAGGAAGTAAGCTGAACAACGTGAATACTTTTACGATGTCCATCTCTGTTAAACTTCTTGTACCTTATACAGGCTTTTTTGGTAAAAATCATTGTACATTTTAGCTATTTACTTCTATTGATATTTCTCTTCTGAGAATCTTCGTATTATCCCTTTCACAAACATGGTCGTGAATAGCTTATATGAAGGGTGTTAATCTTAGCTTTGGAAATGTTTAATGTGAAGTGATTTGGGCTTCATTTGTTCACTGACCAACCGTCAATCCCTAGTTACAAAACAAGCCTACCTATGAGTTTTAATTTCCTTTTAAAACTCTACTCCAAAGACAGGAGCCTGACCGTTTTGATAACCCTTTCAAGTCAAATAGATGTTGGTCAGTCCTTTTTATGACTCCGCCTGTCTGTGGTGGTTGGTGGAATTCACTCTTTTGTATTGCTGGCCAGTCATTGATTTTAGAAGGGGACTCCGGTCTTAGTGCCTCACCCTCACCCTCACCGTGGTGTTTATGGAGCCATCCTGCTGCTCAGCACACTTACAGTGTAGTTTATTAGTCACACAAGGGACCCAGCTTAGCAGAAGCTTTAGTTTTTCAAAGCGAGGGGTTATTTTGTTTGATTGGTTTTCTTTTTCCCCCAGAAGGCAGGAAAATGGAGCTTTTGGGTTGAAGTTTTGCGCAAATTTGCCTAAATCTTAGAAGGTCCCTCCTGTCCTCTCCAGGGCCTCTGGCTATCTAGGAACTCTTACTATATAGACCAGGCTGGTTTCAAACACTCAGATCTGCCTGCCTCTGCCTCTTGAGTTCTGAGATTAAAGGGGTGTACTACCACACCTTATCAAGGTCACTTACCTTTAGAATATAAAGCCCAGAAAAATTTAGTAAATTGCCTTAAACCCTGGATGACAACCTGAGGCTAGTGTCTATTAAGAGTTTTGTAATGGGAACAAATGAGTTTTGAGCAAACCCGGGTCCAGATCTCAGCCTTTTGCGTCACTGCCTTTGGAGTTTGTCCTGAAGATTGATAGGCCTGACATTTGTTGTTTTGTTTTTAGGTGTGTCAGACTCATTTACATTATCCTGGGAAGTAACTTGCTTTCCTTTTACAGAAGAGGCACTTCAGTCATTAACGGGTTAAGGCAGTTCAGTCATTAAGAGTTAAGTAATAGATACCTGAAAGTATTTAGTAAGATGATAGAAGCTGTGGCTTGTGAAAATAGCTGAATTTTCCAAGTATTGGTATGTAAATATTTAGAAAATTTTTTAAAAATTGGAATGAGTTTTAAAATCTAGTATTTAGAATATTCTGTTCTGTAGGCAAACATGAGTGGGACTAAAAATAAGCTGCCCAGTGATCCATAATTCAGAAGAGGGAAATAGTTGGATCATCTTAGGGTCTACCTAGTTAGTAAGAGTGTATCCTGCAGGCAGTGGACCTGGGTCTCTAGAGTTCAGTCCTAGGTAAAAACTTCCTAAGCTTACTCTGAACTACCCCTTCCCAATTCCTTGATGGCATTGTCTTTTCTTGTGATCTAGGAGCCATCCCACTCAAGACTTTTTAAAGACTTCTGTTAAATCCTAACCTTAAGGGGTTATGTATTGGTTTCCTTGATTGAATTTTTGTTACCACTTCTCACCATTTCTCTTCATTTGTGACTAACCTTAGTTTGAGGAATAGCTTATTCTTCCAAGGAACACCTGAAAAATCTTTTTCCCTTGTTAATAGTGACAGGTTCCTAGCATGATTTCATTGGTGGTGGGGGGGGTGGGGGGGGAGTTGTTGTTGCCCTGTAGCCTTTGGTTACCTTTAGGAGGCAGTGTAACACATTCACATTCTTGGCTCCAGGTCTTGGGTCCTAATCCTCTAACCATTATTTTTTATCATGCTTATTTTATTATAGATTACTCTTAGAAAAAGATTAAGATCGTGTCTTGTAGCCCTGGTTGGCCTCAAGCATGCTTTGGTCCTCTTACCTGCACCTCAAATGTTTGCACTACAGGCATGCCCACCACACCCAGCTGAAGGTGTTAAATAGTGCTGGGTAGCTGATCTGGGATCTTACCCTCAGTAGGCCAGTACTCTTGCTGCTTTCTCACTGCCAAGCATCATCCCCCACGTCCAAGATTTGTTTATTTCCCATCCCTCATTCATCAATGTCAGAATTTACATTTTTTTATCTTATTGCAACAGGATCTTGTGTAGCATGGGTTGACCTCAGAGTATCTTTGTGTCATCAACTTTGAAGCCATAGTTTCCAAGACTGAGGCCCGTAAGCCTGGGCATTTTGAGTTTTTCTCACTATAATTGTAATTCAGTTTCACAGAGTATCCTGTATTAGCTTCCTCATTTTAAAAATGAGTGAGGTGTGCCGGCCGCAGTGGTGGCGCACGCCTTTAATCCCAGCACTTGGGAGGCAGAGGCAGGCGGATTTCTGAGTTCGAGGCCAGCCTGGTCTACAAAGTGAGTTCCAGGACAGGCAAGGCTACACAGAGAAACCAAAAAAAAAAATGAGTGAGGTGGAAGCATTGCTCTTCAGAAGGTGAGGTTTGGTTGTCACCACATGGTATTGCACAGCCATTGATAGCTGCAGTTGCCAGGGCCTCCAGCAGGCGCAAATGTGATGCATGTATGTGTGTTCATACATCCAGAGCATTTTAGCTTATGCCTGTAGTCCAGCACTAGGAAGAGGCAGCATGATCAGTAGTTGAAGGTCATCTTCAGAGAGATACTCAAGACAGTGTTAAAATAACATACTGTACTGTATGTGAGCTCTGAAACTCAGGCAAGAGTTGAGTTTGACCTAGGCTTGGTGTCATTCTCTTAATCTCAGTGCTGCCTAAAGCTAAAGGCAGCAGGAGCTCAGATATAGAGCAGTTTTCAGTCAGAGATTCACTCCCTCCTTTTCTCACACTTTTTTCTTTCCTTTGAGACAGGGTCTCACTGTGGCTCAGACTGACTGAGTTCATGATCACTGCCTCTACCTCTAGAGTTCCCAGACTATCAGTATGAAGAACTGCACAGCACTGTGCTTTCTTAATTTTTTTCCTTTCTTTCTTCCCTTCTACTCCCCTAAGGGTTTCTCTATGTAGCCCTGGCTGTCCTGGAATTCTGTACCCCAGGCTGACCTCAGATCAGCCTCCTGTGTGCTGGGATTAAAGGTGTGTGTTAACATTTCCGGCTTTCATTCATTTTAGTTTTTCTACAGAGGTAAGGATCGAATCTAAGGTCTCCTTAATGCTAGGTAATCCCAATGTCACTGATCTGCACCTGAAAGCCTCCTTTTCTATTAAAAGACCTTTTGTTTTTCGAGACAGGGTTTCCCTGTGTAGCCCTGGCTGTCCTGAAACTCACTCTGTAGACCAGGCTGGCCTCGAACTCAGAAATCCACCTGCCTCTGCCTCCCAAGTGCTGGGATTAAAGGCGTGCGTCACCACTGCCTGGCGTCATAAATTTTTAATTTCCCTTTTTATTATGTGTAGGTGTGTGTGTTGTGTATAGTGGGTCTGTACACTTGAGTTGCAGGTGCCTGAGGAAGCCAAAGAAGCATGGGATCCTGGGGCTTGTGAATCAGTCACCTGATGTTGGCAGTCAGAATGAAATGCCAACCCTTGGGAAACAGCAGCAAGTGCTGAGCCATCTTTTCAATCTCTGTTGTGTTTGTTACTTTTAAAGACAGTATTTTACAGTGCTTTACAGCCCGGATTAGTATCCAACAGAAGATCCAGTTCCTTGGTCTTGTAAGTGATAGGACTTCAAGCTTGTGCAATGCTGGGTAGTTTTTGTTCCTTAGTGTTTTGAGATAGGGTCTCATTATATAGTCCTGACTGGTCTGAAACACATAGATGAGCCTTGAACTTCGAGAGATCTACCTCTGCCTCTTTCTCCGGAGTGCCTGGGGTTAAAGGTATGTGCTGGATTTTTGAGAGTTAATATGTTGTTATTAGTACATTACTAAAGTTTACTTTTATTTCTCATTTTCTTGGGAGATCAGGTGCTGGAATTGAAAAGCTAAGGCCTCTTACAAGCTGAGCTTTGCTATATACCACACCCCCTTTTTTACACAGGCACAGTTTCTCTGTATGCCTGACAGTCTTCCTCTGCTTCCTAGTGCTGGAATTAAAGGTTGTGTGCCACCACCACCTGGCCTTTTCTCCCACCTTTTAAGACAGGATCTTATCAGGTATTGCCTAGGCTGATCTGGCACTCTTACCCAGGAAGCTTTGGTAGGCCTTAACAGTGTCCTGGTTCAGTGTCCTGAGTTGCTGGAACTACAGACATACATGTTCCATGCCCAGGGCCACTTTGTATAAAAGTTCTTTATTCTTTTCCTCTGTCTTGTCTTATTTTGTTTTGGTGGTGATCAAAAGCAAACAAACAACAAAACTTAAGTACTTTCTTAACATTGATTTTCTTTTTTGGAGATAGGTTTTTGCATGATTTCCCAGGCTTGTGGAGTCCTCTCTGCCTCTGCTCTCCCTAGTAATTGGAGTGTGTCAGTCAATGCACTTGGATTCAGTGCCTGTCTTTTTAATCCTTAGTTGTTAAGGACTTGCTCCCAAGGAGAAGTGGTGCTTTTGGAGGTGGGGGGGGGGGGGGGGGGGGGGGGGGGGGGCGTTGTTTGGGGTTTTGTTGTTTTTGAGGCACTGCTTCTCATGACCGATCAGTATTATTTTAAAGCATGCGTGCTTGCGTGCTTGCGTGCTTGCGTGCTTGCGTGCGTGCGTGCGTGCGTGCGTGCGTGCGTGCGTGCGTGCGTGCTTGCGTGCACAGCTTGGTGGATGTTACTTTCTTAAGTTGAGGGCTTCCAAGGTACCCTTAGCTGTCAGGTTTATGTGATAAGCACTTTAAACCAGCTTGGTGATCTCATTTCGAACTGTCCCTCTATTGCTGGGACTACAGACATATCACCATGCCTAGGGAAGAACTTGGTATATCACCATGCCTAGGGAAGAACTTGGTTTGAGGGAGGCTTTTTGATCTAGTCAAGTGCCAACTGACCAACACCCACTGTGGGAGGAGTCCAAGATCCTTGTAAGAGAGGACCTTCCATTGGAAAGTAAGGCATTTGTTTGGGGCTGGAGATCTGTATCCTCAGAGTCAGTTTCAAGAATTATCTCATTCAGAATTTGCCATTTGGCCCAGAAAGATTTTAAAATTGCTTTAATTATAGTGATTACCACTGTAGCTTGGTTCAGACCACTTTCTACCCAATTGTGAAATTCTCAGAGCCCAAATCACTCATTCTGTCAACTCTCTGCAGTCTGCTAAGCCTACAACGTACACCCAAATTATTATTATTGTAAGTTTAGTTAACCTTTCCAGAAATTAAACATGAATTCAACCCAATGATGTGATTGAAATTACTAGTTAGAATTCGTTGATGTCAGGTGGAGGAGAGAGGTGAGGCAGGTCTGCCAGCCCTCGCTTTGGAAACAGGAAGTCCCAAAGGTTAGTTGGTGTTTACTCTGGCTTGGTTGGCTAGTTTTTAACAACTTAGAAAGAATTCTGAAAGTCTTTTTTGTTGTGTTCTGTGTATACATTTGTGGTATGTATACAAGTGCCAGAGCATGTATGCTATGCAGCATGTGAATGAACACAAATGGTTAACAACATCATTTTAAGTAGGTAAGAATCAAATGTATACGTGTTCCTCTTTAGATCACCAGCATAATGCATATGTGTGCTTAGAATTTGAGGAGAAAACTTGTAATAAAGATCTATATTTGAGGCTGGGTGCTGGTGGCATGGCAGCACATGCCTTTATTTAATTCCAGCATTTGGGAGATAGGGGAATCTCTTGAGTTTGAGGCCAAACTGGTCTACAGAGCAAGTTCCAGGACAGCCAAGGCTGCGCGCGCTCGTGCCCGCAAAACCAAGGATTATAATCCCTTGAAATTCAGCTCCACATTCCTTAAAAAGAATTAGAATTTATGGTGGATGTGGTATTGTATGACTCAATCCTCTACCACATAGGCAGAGGTAGGCTAATCTTTGAGTTGGTCTATATAGTGGATTCCAGGCCAGCTAGGGCTATGTAGTGAGACCCTGCCGTAAAGAAAAAAAAAACAGTAGTAGAATTTCTAGGGCCATAAAGGAGACTATCGTTAACACATAGGGCACTGTAATAGAGATGGCAGACTGCAGAGGAGAGCTGTGTCTACTTTTCTTTTTAAATCTACTATTAACTGTGTTAACACCAGTAGGAGATGTGATTATATTTGCTATGACCTCTTGCCCTCACATTCTAGAAATTAAATTTGATTTTTAAATTTGGAAGCAGAAATTATTTTAAAATTATTATTATGAAATTATTCTCTACTATTCCTAGTGAGTTCTTGAAACAAAAAACAGTACTGATTTTTATGTACTTTAGGTTCACAGACTGATATTTGTTGAAAATGTCTTTTCTGCTGATTATCATAGACAAAATTCTGAGTAAGAAAGGGAAAAGTGTTTTTACACTAGGTATTTTTCTATTGTTGCTAATGGGTTGGTAAGCTATGGTCAAGTTTGAATTACCTTCCAACTAAGATTAGCTTTACTCCGTCACCTCAGAGGGGGACTTGCCTAGTGCTTTACAAGTTGGAGTATAGTTCTCCAAGGTGGAATAGTAAAAGACAATAACTCTTTGTCATCCCCCATGTCTCATCACTTAAGTTACACTGATAGACCTTTATTTCAGGCTTGGTCTCATTGCCCAGTAACATCCATCTCCCCTAGTTTTAAGGACTTTGCTTCCTCTAAACACCTTCACATCACACTTTCCGTATTTACTTTGTAGATAAGGCATCATGTAATGTAGTAAAGCCTGGCTGGCCTTCAATTAATTTGTTCTTTTCTTCTTATGGCCTAACAGTTTTTTGTGTCTGCATGTATGTACCACATGCATGCCTCATATAAGCTGAGTCCAGAAGAGGGTGTCTCCTGGAACTGGAGTGATAGACCATTGAGACATGATATGGATACCAGGAACTCAAACCTAGTTCTCTGCAAGAGCAGCAAATGCTTTTCATTTCTGAGCTATCTATCTCTTCAGCCCCTGACAAAATTATTTGTCACTGCTGATGTTGAACTAATGATCTCTCTGTCTCTACCACCCCAGTGATTGGGCTGCAGGTGCATATCACTGTGCCTCGTTTTATGCAGTGCTATGGATCAAGCACAGACACAGGACTTTATGCATGGCAGACAAGCACTCTACCAGTTAAGCTACTAGGCTAAAACTATTAACAGTAGGCTCCCAACTGGTCACAGCATTTCTTGTCTTCATTCTTTGCTATTGATTCCTCTTCACATTGCTGCCATAGTTCTTTCTCTTCAGCCAATCTACACCTGGATCTACACACACACACACACATTTTCTCTCTCTCTCTTTCTAGTTGTCTTTTTCTCTCACATTTAAAATTAAGTTCTATAAGGCATCTAAAACAGTGGCTCCTCCTTTTTGAAAGATAGCTTTTATTTATTTGTGTGGCACTAGGAATTGAGCCTAGGGTTACCATAGGCAAACATTCCAGGTCTTTTTTTGTTTTGTTTTGTTTTTTCAAGACAGAGTTTCTCTGTGTAGCCCTGGCTGTCCTGGAACTCACTCTGTAGACCAGGCTTGCCTACGAAATCCGCCTGCCTCTGCCTCCCAAGTGCTGGGATTAAAGGCGTGTGCCACCACCACCGGCTGTTTTAGGTCTTTTAATTACCTTTTCATTTAAAAGCCAGGGTCATGTCAGGCATAGTGGCATACCCAACACTTAGGCAGAGCAGGCTTATTTTTGTGAGTTCTAGGATAGCCAGAGCTGCACCTAGAAACCCAAACTGACAGGGCTTGAACTCGAGATCCTCCTGCTTTAGCTTCCCTGTCACTGCCACCACTATAAGCCTTTGTCATCAGGCTCAGCTCCATTATTTAATTTATTGTGGTCCTTCTATATATAGCTCAGAATGGCCTTGACCTTGTTGTTCTGTTCCTATCCTAGGTGTTAGGATTACAGGCAAGTGTCACTGTGAGTGGAAGTACTGCTTATGTATAAATCTGATGGAAGTGAGGGCTGTTTGTTTACTTGTGGGAAATGTGTTTATTTGTGCTTTATGGACACCTTGCAGTTCTTTTATGAATCTAGACTTTTAAGGCTATCTTTAAAATGGTATCTCATTTGCTTAGAGTGTTTAGCTTCTTACCCTATTTATCTCTTCAAAGCATCTCTGTCCCCATAGGGAAATTGGAATAGACACCAGCTATTAGATAGCATAGACCTGAATCATTTAACATTTTGTTGCTAATACAAAAATTTGTTTAAAGGGGTTTCTTAATTTACTTGATTCAGCAAATAATGTCTTTATTTGCTGTGTCTATTTAGTTGTTTTGCAAAAACATCTTCAAATCTCTTTGGAGAGGGCATATATATATATATTCATGGCTTTATTTTGAAGGGTTTGTTTTTTAAAAAATATTTATCTTGTGTGTATACGTGTTTTGCCTACATTTATGTATATAAACAACATATATGCCTGGTACCGAAGGAGGCCAGAAAGAGAGGGTAGGGTGTTGAATACTCTGGGACTGGAATTACAGAAATACATAGTGAGACCCCCATCCAAGAAGGGAAAGTAGAATCCACATGTGGAGGTGGTTATATCTAATTAGTACAGCCATCATAAAGCTGTATCACTGGGTCCTACATTTTCTGAAGTAGTTCCACCAAATTATGTAATTATGTTGCATTTGTCACACAAGATGTCCTTATTTTTAAAAATTACTTAGTCAAAAGCCTGCCCACAACATAACCATACTATACAAATCAAACACTATGTAACCACCGTTTTTTTCTTATTACAACTATAGAATAACGCCAATATCTGCAATTACAAATGCCATCAGTAATTTCTTTCTCACAACTTACTGGTGGACTAAGCTGTGTATAACAGCTATTAAAGCCCTTTACCAAGCTGGAGAGATGGCTCAATATGGTTTGGAACATTTGCTGCTCTTACAGGGGTGCAGGGAGGATGGGGAACCCAGGTTCACCTTCCCAGCACTTACACATTGGCTCAATTGTATATTCCAGACTGGCCTCCAAAATGAACTTCCTGCCTTGGCTTTCCAAAGTCTGATTACAGGTCTCCATATCATACTGCTTGTTATTTAAACTTTAGGTAGTTGTTTATTTTTAAATGCTAATTCACTGCTTCCACAGACCCTTCATAGAAGTGCTGCCATATTTTGAAAGATGTTCTTCCAAGGGCTCATGCCTTTTTTTACTGCAATATCTACAAGTAGAACTCAGAACCAAACAAATGAACCTGCTTGTTAGCTAGGTATAAAGTATGCACAACAAAGTTTAAAGCTAGGTCTGTATCTAGTTTCCTACTGTCTTTGAAGAGTTTTAGCAAGGTAATGAATTTTATTCAGATGGTCTGTTTTTAAAAGGACCCAGGTTTTATCAGGTCAGTGTGATTGGTTCTTTTCATAGAAAGTTATAACTTTATGGGCATTTTTAGAATTGTCATATTCTGCATTTTCTTGTCTTTTGCTAAATATTTTGAAATTTTGTAACATGGCTTATATATCAGATCTGTTTTAAAAATTAGCCTCTTAGAACTGGGGTAGTTCGCATGCATATTCTTTGCCAGGGAGAGGGGAAAGAGAAGGGAAGGGAGAGACACTGCAAAAGCATTTCCCTCCCTTCACACTGTCTTACTGAGCTGCCTCTCTGCCTTAGGAGTTCTGGGATTAAAGGCTCCATTCTGCCATGCATGCTCCAGCTATCCCCTAATTTTTGAAGCTTCACTTTTTTCAAAGCAAAAAGTTAAGACTTATACTAATGAACAGGTCTGTTTCGCCTATTTTATTCTTGACTGCTAGAGTTTTTGAAGATTATTTTAGTAGAGAAAAAATGGCTACTGTAGAGCATAGAGCATTCTGGTCTGATAGGATGGGCTTGGGAGGTTTGCCACAGTAAAATGGCTTCGTGAGACTTAGGCACTGAGAATAGTGGGAGGTGAGGCTGCCAAAGGAGCACTGAAACTCAGTTTCTCCTGTATTCCACAGTCTTCAGTCTAGAGCAGTTATTTGTACCACAGGTTTCCATATGCTCCATACTGTTCATAGTCTTGAAGCACCAATGAGTACTAGAATACTAAGTTTGTGCTGTTGCTGTTTTCTTACCTGACTGTTAACAGTGAAAAGAGTGCAGAAGTACTGCAGAGCAGCTCTGCCTGTTGGGTTTGCCTGTCTAGTTACTGAATGAAGACAAGTTGTTAATTAAAACGAATTTTAATTCTACCATTTAAGGCTTCAGGGAGAGTGAGTTGCCAAAGGACACATTCTGAAATTAGATCATACTCTTATTTATAGCATGTACATTTTTAAAAGATAAATTGTATTTGAGGTGGAGGTGTAGTTGCTTTGTAACCAGAAGATGGTACTAGATCCCCTGGAAATGGAGTTATTTAACAGATGGTATTGGACTGAACCCTACTCCTGTAAGAGCAGCTAGTTCTCTTTATTAACCATTAAGTCATCTCTCCAGCCATGTCTCATGTTATTTTTTTTCTTGCAGTGCTGGGGATTGAACCCAGAGGGCACCCCTCCCCCACCCACCATTTAGGCTGGCCTCAAACACACTATATAGTTGAGGATGGCCTTGGACTTGATCCTCTCAGCTTTACCAGTAGTGTGATTAGAGGTGGAAGCCACATCTTTAGCTAAATTGGTATATAGGAATCTTACCTAAAGTGATGCTAAATAGAATTATAATGAATACTTGTATTCCCAATGAAAAGCGAAATTTATATACATTAAAGCCTCTTCAATTCAGGAATTTTTAATCACCTTACAGATGAGATAGTATTTGTGGCCGTAAAGAGAAGGCATTTTGAAAGTTGACTAGAAAACTAACTAGATATGCTCACAGTGGAGAGAAGTTTCCACTAGTTTAGATTTAGTTAGCCTCATTGATCTAAACTGTCCTATTACAGTATTTGCCTGGACTGAAATTCACCTTTCTGATAGTGTTAGATATGCCTACTTACCATGGTGTTTAAATGTAGTGAGAAGAGGCATCTGCTTTCCTGGCTGGTAGAGCAGACTGATTTGATTTCAAATAAATGGTAATTTCTTAAGAAAATAATTGTTAATTTTATTTTAAATTTTAAAATTTATATTCTTAGCTTATATGTAAAATCTCTTGCCTCCCTTCCTTCTTCCCTCCCTCCTCTTTCTTTCTCCCTTTTTTATTTATTTTTTTTTTTCCTTTCTTACTTTCTTACTTTATTTCTTTATTTCATAGTGAGTTGCATCAGACTTGGTTTATTTCTTTGGGGGTTTAATATGGTGGATATTTCTATCTCAAAATGTATAACTTCATGAATTGATATGCTTGTAATTTTTAATGATTTATTTGACATTTGTTTTCTTTGGACTTTGAAATGTAAATAAAATTTAATGTTAATGTTTCCTCCAATTACAGGAGTCAGAAATACCATCAGAGGAGGGGTACTGTGACTTTAATAGTAGGCCAAATGAGAACTCTTATTGCTATCAACTTCTTCGACAACTAGACGAACAGAGAAAGAAAGATATTCTTTGTGATGTCAGCATTGTGGTGAGTGGGAAAATCTTTAAAGCTCATAAGAACATCCTGGTTGCAGGCAGCCGTTTCTTTAAGACTTTATATTGTGTTTCAAACAAAGAAAGCCCTAACCAAAACAATACTACCCACTTAGATATTGCTGCAGTTCAAGGTTTTTCAGTCATCTTGGACTTCCTGTATTCTGGGAACCTGGTGCTCACAAGCCAAAATGCCATTGAAGTGATGACAGTGGCCAGCTACCTTCAAATGAGTGAAGTTGTTCAAACTTGTAGGAATTTCATTAAAGATGCCTTAAATATAAGCATTAAATCAGAAGCTCCAGAGTCTGTAGTTGTGGACTATAATAACAGGAAACCAGCTAGTAGAGATGGCCTGGCTTCATCAAGGGATCAAAAAATTGCCAGCTTCTGGGCGACACGGAATCTTACCAATTTGGCAAGTAATATAAAAATTGAAAATGATGGTTGTAATGTCGACGAGGGCCAAATAGAAAACTACCAGATGAATGACAATAACTGGGTCCAGGATGGTGCTCCTGAATTGGCTGAAAATGAATCTCAAGGTAAAACAAAAGTGTTTATTTGGAATAATATGACCTCTCAAGAGACTGGCAAAGCAAGGAGGAAAAACCAAACTACAAAGAGATTTGTTTATAATATACCACCGAATAGTGAGACAAAGGTAGAAGACTGCTCAGTGCTGCAGCCACCTGTCGACTATCCAGAAGACAATAAGGCCCTGCTCGTCAAGGAAGAGCCAGGTAAGTATTCAAAGGTTCCATTCTAATTGTACTTGCTGAAGTTTACTTTTAATGGGAAGTTTTTCATTATTAGAGTAATAGAACTAGGTATACTTGGATTTTGGGTCTTTTGTGTGTATGAGTTTAAGTTTTAGATTGGCTAGTAACTGAAGTACCATCTGCCAAAAGCCTCATTAATATAACTACGTAACATGCTTTTTGACTTAGGATAAGGTTATATCTCTGTAAACACCAAGATCAAGCTGTCTTTAAGTCAGAAATGTTCTTAATATCCTTAGCCCATTGAACACATCACAGTTTAGCAATTCAACCAAAAAAGAGCTTTCTTATAGTAAGTGATAAATGTCTTAGGTAAATTTATTAGATGCTAACCAAAAGTAAAATAAAGTGGTTTTAGGGGTTTGCTTTTGTTTCATAATTTGGAAATTTTTAAAACTGAACCCTCAGATCCCTTCAGTATTATCAAGGAGTGTGGCTCTTGATGGCAGCCTCTGCATTATTTTATGATCGTTTAGCTGTAGAGAGTAATTAGTCACTTTGTCTCTTGAAATTCAGATGTAGGATCTAGTTAACATTTTATTTAAACATTTATTGCTACAGAAGTTTGCTAATTTTAAGATACTCTGTTCAGCATGACTCGACCTACCACAGGTCTCCAGAAGCAGGAATGCTTTTCTTATTGTCACCTGACTGTCATTGTCCTTTGAATAGCTTGAAAGGAAGGACTATAAGCCTGGTTTCTTGGTGTGGTTACTTCTGTGGAATTGCAGTTTTTCTTTCCAGGCCATGGAGACCTTTGTTTTCAGTATGTTCCTGAGACAGTGTATATACTGTCTGCAAGAGTCTCAGCATGTCGCTGGAGGTAAAGATGCTTTAGCAAACAGTGAAGGGCTGCTAGAGAGCAGAAAGAGTAGACGTTTACCTTATGTCACACTGTTACCAAAACTGCCTAGAGTGGAGAATAAGAGTGGGTATCTTGTTTGTTCTGTATGTTCATCTAATAAGTACATGTTCAAATATGAAGCTGACTTTAGAAAAAAGTTCCCTTAAAACATGGAGCTAATAGCAACACTAACTGTATAGCCTTGTCTATACTAGCTTCTAAGAAGCCTTCACAATTATTTATATAATGTCTTCCAGTGTGCTTTTTTTTCCTACTTTGCTCCAGAATAGTACAAACTTTCACTTCCAACATAGTTTTAAAGAAAGGTGGAAATATATTTCTGTGACTTTTTTGTTTTTTGAAGTTGAGTTTCTCTGTGTAGCCCTGGCTGACCTGGAACTTGCTCTGTAGACTAGGCTGCCCTTAAACTCAGATCTGCCTACCTCTGCCTCCCAAGTGCTGGGTTCAAAGACATGTGCCCAGCTTTCTTGTACTTTTAAGCATATAATCATACTAATCCTTGGTTAGTTTCTATGCCTTTTATATAATAAAAATCAAAATCTCCAAAAGGTGTGTCTTCTAGAAGACCCGAGTTAAATTCTCAACACCCACATACTGGCTGACTACCAGCTTTAAAAGTCCAGTTCCTGGGAATCTGACACCCTCTGAGGGCACAGGCACAAAAGTGAAAAGTAGTGCACATACACGCAGGTGAAGGGAATAAACTTTTTAAAACAGGAAGGAAAATAAACCTTATTAAGAAAATAGTGTTAGGCTTTCTGCTTAGAGACAGGGTCTAACTGTAGCTTTGGCTACTCTGGACCAGCTCCCCACCTAGACCAGTGTGGCCTCACGTCACAAAGCTCCTTTGCCTTCCCAGAGGTGGAGTTAAAGGTGTGTATTGCCAAAGCTGTAAATGTGAAGCAGCCTTGACCCAAAAGCTATACTTTATGGTTGGTATGATTGAAAGGGCCAGAGGTTGAATGTAAACAGAAGGAACTATTTCTAGCAAAGCTTTGCTAAGTCCTTGTCAAAAAGTGGCTTTTAATCTTACCCATAGATTAGAAACCTTGAGCTTTACAGATCAGGATAGCTGGGGACTCTTATGGATTCCACTTGAAGTTCTACAGGTGATTCTACGTGGGATTAAATCAACTGATGGAATAAGAGCTCAGATTCAGTTAGCTGTTGAGAAATTAACTTCTATAATGCCTTTATTCTGCCATCTGTAGTAGGATTTGGACATAGTTTTAATTCCTGTATCTGGATTAGAAAGGTAAATAATACCTCTGAATCCATGTTTTTCTCATTGAAGTGCGATTTCTTCTCTTGTTGAATGTAGAGAACTAACTTTGAACTTTGCAGGGAAGTTTGACCATACATTACTAAGGCCTTTACTAAGGTCTGACTGCCTGCCTTTCCCAAGATTCTCCTGCTAAAGTAGGAGTCTTCAAAATCATGGCTCCTGTTAAAACCTTAAAATTTAGTTCTGAACTTGAAAATATGTTAGCATCTATATCATTATTGTGCTTAAATTTTCACTTATTAAGAAAAATGAAAAAATTAGCGAAACATACTTTTGCATGAATTTAAAGCTCTTGCAAACATATGAACGTTCTAGTGAATATTCTAGTGAAATCTAAATTCAATGCTCGGCATATTTGGATTTGTGAACACACTAAAGGGAAGGAAATGTAACTTCTTCTATAGTTTTGTAGCCATAGCTCTAAAAATGTGTGCTTTTGTCCTGTTGAAGCTGCTATTGCACCTTCTAACATCCCCTGGCCGTTTTATTGAGATGGCACATTTGAATCTTAAGCTAGCATATCTTGTTGGACTCACTGCTAGACGACTTGATGCTATCTGTCCATGTGATGGATCTGTACACAGGGAGACAGGAAGGGAACCTGGGAGGCTTAACATGTTTGTTCTTCATACTGGCTTGGTAAATTTAAAAACTGAAAACTTTATTTGCTTCAATTTAACCATACTAGATGAAATGTAAGATTTGAAATTTAGTTACTTATTTTTCAATATTGGTTTAAATGTCGGGCCTTGTGGATAGTAGGCAAGAGCTTTGCTAGTGAGGTATGCACTTAATCCTTAGATTTTTATTTATTTTAAACAATTCTGACACAGGTTAGTTAGTATTTTGTTTGTGTGTAACTTAAGAAGATTTTGAACTTGTGATGCCCCTGCCTCAGCTTCTGAAGCATTTTGGTAACTAATAGGGTGCCACCACAACCTGCTTCTTTTTTATTATTACATTTTTTTTGTTTTGCATGTGCACATTTGGAACTCAGGACAGTTTGTAGGAGCTTACCTTCTGCTTGATGGCGCCAAGGGGACCAGCTCAGGACAGCAGACATGGCAGTGAGCGACTTTACACACTCAGCCGTCTCACTGACCCTGGCCTCATAGTTGTAATTGGCATATTTACTTACCTTCTGCCGAAATTGCAGATAAGTTGGTATTTAGAAAGCAGTTTTGAGGAATCGGTGCTCAAACTACGTGCTATTTTGGGAATCGTAATAAAGCATATATCTGAAATAATTAGTAATTCTAGTTACAGGTAACTTTATTAATTATAAAAATTATAATTATTTAATTAGTTATACGCTAACTAGCATTTCTGTTCTATAATTATGGTAATAGTTGTTGTTCATTATTACTTTGAGTATTGTATAGTTCTGAAATGCATTCTAAATGTTATACAGTCTTAAGAAATTAACACATTTGTTTACTTGTATGTGTTTGTGTCTTGTAATTATGGAGAATTAGTTCTAGCCTTCCATGTGGCTCACAGGGACTGCACTCAGGCATGCCTTTACTAAGATGGCTCCTTGCCGTTAAAATGATACTTTATGATGAGTAGACACTTTTGAGATCTTGTTATTTAATCCCAGCACTTGCGAGGCAGAGGCAGGTGGATTTCTGAGTTCGAGGCCAGCCTGGTCTACAGAGTGAGTTCCAGGACACCCAGGGCTACACAGAGAAACCCTGTCTCGAAAAAACAAAACAAAACAAAACAAAAAAGCAAACAAACAAACCATGGCATTTTTGAGATATAGGTTTATGTGTAGCTCTGTTACTTAAGAATCCCCAGTGTACCTCAAATGATCTAACAGGAAAGGAAGAAACTAGCTCAGAATTTGGAAATCATAAAAATCTCTAAAAAATAGAAACTTAAAGAAAATGGAATTTGTGAATAAAAAGTTATTTTGTGTATTTTCAATGTGTATTCTTAAATGTGAATATTCCTATTGTCATAGAAATATTTCTGTTGTTGAGACAGAATCTGGTTATGTACCTCATACTGCTTGCTTTAAAGGTTGAGCCATGAAATCTTACTTAACACACATTTTTAAATACTTTAAGAGATAGTAAGTTGTCTGCCATCTTTCTTTTATTTTTTTTATTTTTTTTTTTTTATGACTTTTGCTCTTGAAATTTGTTGTTTGTTTTTTTCCGGAAATTATCTCAGCGGTTGAAGCCGGTTTTGAACGATGTTCTTGCCTTGGCCTCCCAAGTGCAAGCTTGGCCTACAGGTCTGTGCCACATGCACACACTTTTGCTCTGAATAAAATGCTCACTGTTTTCTTCTTTTCTGGTACATGTGGCTGTACTGGAGTTTATATGGAGCTGACAAGGCCTTCTGTGATCAGTCCATGAGGGCACTGATAATGTGGCCCTCTGGGTTTGGAGATGAGGCCGCTTGTTCTGTTTTGGTGGTGCTAGGCATGAACTCTGAGGCCTTTGCCTTTTCACTAAGCTACCACCCCACCTCTCAAGTTTATAGACTACTGAATATTTGGTTCCTGACAGCAATATAATTAGTTGACCTGGTTGTTTTAAATTTCTCTCTTTAAACTTTTTTGTGTGTTTTGCCTGCATGTATGGCTGTTGATTATGTGCATGGTTGTTTGCCCTTGGGGCTAGAAGAGGACATGGTGAGGGTGCTGGGGGTTGTCCAGCTTGGTTGAGTCCAAGCCTAGAAGATGAGCTAGTGCTCCTAACCACTGAGCCTCTTCTCCTGTTTTGAATATCTTATGGGTGTGTATAGACAATGTGCCTTTGGTTTTTTGTTTTTAATATGGTGGGTCTTGCTTGCTTGGTTCCTGCTTTGTGCTGTGTGTTGGCCAGGAAGTGTCAGGGGTCTGCCCGTCTCTACCCAGCGTTGGTTTATAAATGAAAATCATGTCCCTGTGTTTACAAGGCAAATACTTTGATAGCTGAGTTAATAACTCTCAAACCACAGTAGTTTGAAAATGTTTATTCTCAAAGCTGTACTCTTTGCAAAATGTTATACTATAACAAATGATACTTTTCACATCATAAGAAATCTAGAAACAAAATTATAAATCTCAAGATAACAAGCACATTGTTTAAGATCAAAGAGTCTCTTATCTGAAACTAATTCCTAAGTAATACTTCATGATACATTGGGTGCCAAGGAGTTAGGAGAAAAGTTACAGTGTGGGAGATGCACTAACTGCTCAGAAGAGGGAGAGGAAGCTTAGGAGAGAAGGCAGTGAAAGTTGACAGCAGTCATGGCACAGTGGCAAGACACTGGAGTGAGGGGACAGGAAGATGGAAGAGAACAGGGAGAACTGAGGTATGCTCAGTCTTAGACTATAATTGTCTTTGTATGTCAAATGCTAAGTTGTGATCTTTGTTTTATGACAGGCAACAGAGGTTTTCAAGTAGAGATTTGATCTCTTCAATTAGATTTGAGTGTACTGAGGAAACTAGTTAAGTAAGGACTGTTTGTTGTTGGCAGAAATATGTCTTTGAATGGTGAGGAAAAGAAACTATGAAGTCTCTATAAGCAAGGGCAGTTGCAGTCTGTCACTTGAATCAGTGAGTTTGAATGAAGGAAAACAAGTTTCTAGGGAGCTACAGGAACTAGCATTTACATTTGTGTTGTAAATGAAATTACTGAATGGGAAAGAGAAAAAGGTACCTATGCCTGTTTATGAAGAAAGGGGTCTTTTAGTTCTGCAATTGTCTGCAGGCATTTTCATATGCTATAAGTTATGAATGATGTGTTTATATGAAAATGAAATTTGTGTAGATCATTTGTATGTCGGAGTTTTGGCTATTTTGATATTTTTCTGCTGTCAGCTCAGATCTCATTCTTTTCAAGAGTATTGGGATCCTGGCTAACCTGCACTGCACTCACAAATGTCAGGGAGACCTTCCCACAGACAGTGTGTCACACCAGGCAAGTGCTCTTGCCTCAGCCCCAGAGTATTCCTAGGCATGCATGCTGTGACATTGGTACTAGGATTAACTCTGATTTGATGGTAGTACCTTGTTTCGTAGTGTTTTAAAACTCAATATTGTTAAATTAGGTAATTTCACTTATGGTTTCACTCTGCAGTTTTGTGGTAAATATTCTTAAAACAGTTTTATAAAATGCCCAGACTGGCCTTCTTCCCGCCAAGTTTCCTGATTAATTGTGAACTTGTACCATGTTAATAATTGTGTATATGTGGGTCGGGGACGGGGGTGGGGTGGGGTTTGCACATTTGGAGATAAGATTTGAGACAGATTTTGGGTTCTCACAGGTTTGGGGGTAGATGCTAAGCTGTATCACAGGATACTGCTTCACCACCTCTGTGTGTGTGTGTGTGGGGGGGGTGTCAGTGAAGGAGGAGACAGCAACTTATGTAGCTTAGTGGGCCTCAACTTGATTTTTAGACTCAATGTTGCAGGATATTTGATCACACTGTGAACCCTGAGATTGTGTTATTTACTGGAAAAACCTGTTTTTAGTTGTAGTGTGGCTCAGCCTTAGCCTACACCTTTAAGCCAAGAGCTTTCTGCTTGAATATTGTAAAGAAAGTCAACTATAGGTCAAGAGCCATTTGACAGGAAGTGAACGTAGGATTATTAACCAAAAAAAAAAACAAACAAAACAAAACCCAACAACAACAAAAAAAACCTTATAAGAGGACTCCTGATAGAGATGGTACAGGAAGTGGAAGGAGGGGCATTTAATTTGAGGTAGGTTTTTTTGAGAGGAGTATTCCTGATAAAACTAGGTGGCTGAGGAAGAAGATCAGCTGGGCGCTTTCTGTGCCTCACTGAGCTAGCAGGCTTTGATCCCAGCAGCTGGATCCTGCATCTTCATTTGTAAAAATCAATCGAGATTTTTCTGTTAAAGCAACACCCCAACCCTCGGACCATCTGATTCATTAATATGTATGTACTTAGCATTCCTGCTGAAAAATAGGTCTTCAAAAAATTCTTATTAGGGTGTTTTTGCTTTGTTTTGTTTTGTTTTGTTTTTTGTTTTGTTTTGTTTGTTTTTGCCAAGTTGAAAAGACATAGGGATTTTACCAGGGATGGGGGATTTCTAGGATTATGTGGACTATCCTGAAAATCAAGTATGTTAAGAGTTTATTTTCTAAGTTTTTTTTTTTTAAGTGTGCCCCTGGCTGTCCTGGAACTCACTCTGTAGACCAGGCTGGCCTCGAACTCAGAAATCCACCTGCCTCTGCCTCCCAAGTGCTGGGATTAAATACTGTTCCACCACCATCTTAATTTTAGAGGAAATGATGAGCTAGAGTTAAGCTTTTATTTTGTTGTTGTTTTTTAAATGCATTTGGGTGTTTTGCCTCCATGTGTATCTATATAACTTGCTTGCCTGGTGCACATGGAAGTTTGGATGCCAGATCCCCTAGATCGGAGTTTCAGACAGTTTTGAGCCACTATGTGGATGCTGGAAATCAAATGTAGGTCCTTTCATAGGTAGAGAAGCCAGTGTTATTAACTTTCCAGCCCAAGAGATACTGTTACCCGAACAAGACTAATGCCTAAGTCATACTTGGTGAAAGCCTATTATCAGCTGGAAAACTGGTTTTGGAATGAAGAACAAATAACTATACCACAGTATGCTTTTGGTTTTTAAGGGAATCAAGGCACTTGATTTTGGATGAGAATTTTGTACCTAGTATCTGTAGGATTAAGCTCACACTTGGACATTCACTTTACTGCAATGATGGGCATTGAATCCAGGGGCTCATGCATGGTAGGCAGGTGTTCTCCACTCCACTAATCCCCAACCTCACAAAAATAAAATGTATAATACTTTAGGATAGGAGATAAAGTGCCTCATTTAAAGAACTAGTTAATACCTAAATCATGAATGAGACCAGCCTAGTCAGTGACCCCAAAAAACCAAAAAGCCAGCTGGTTGAGGAAAGCGTGTAGCAAATCACTGTAGTAGACTAATTCAGGAACAGAACAAGCACGATTACAAACCATCTTGACAGAATTATGATACAAGGTTGTCTGAACCTTTAAGAATAATGACTTCCAGAAGGGTATGGTGGTGCGGCTGGTGGTGGTAGCAGTTGATGCAGCAGCTCTGTGTGCCAGCCAGGGCTACTTCATGAGACCCTGTCTTACAACAAAACAATGACCTTTCTTCCTTAGACATTGAGAAAAATTATAGTTTGAATAATTAAAATTGTATTTATTTTTATGATTAGTAGGAAAACAAAACCATTAAACTCTGGGTAAATATTTTCAGTTTGTGGATGTTTTAATGTAATTATTAGAAATGCTACTATTGGGTTACAAAAGTCAAAGTATTCTACCTAGTGTTTAATAAGACTTTAAAAGCCTTTTATTTGCTATGCATTATATAATAGATATTGGGAAAATAGTGTACACCTTGCTCTCAAGGAGTTTGTGAAAAGTGAGGTACTTGAACTTCCTGTTACTCTTGTCCCACCATTGCATCCTGTAGAGAAAACAGATACTAACATTCTGAAAGGGAGCGGGGCAGGGAGGAAGGGAGAAGTGTATATATGCCTGAGGAGGATATTGTATATCCTGTTCTATCATTTGCTACCTTATTCCCTTGATAGACAGGATCTGTCACTGAACCTTGGTAGCAGTCCCAAGTGATCTTCTCTCTGTGCTTGA
Source organism: Rhabdomys pumilio (assembly GCA_030674055.1). NCBI lineage: Eukaryota > Metazoa > Chordata > Mammalia > Rodentia > Muridae > Rhabdomys > Rhabdomys pumilio. Next base: position 69,124,128 of record JANHMN010000012.1, read on the forward strand.
GCAGTACTGAGTTACAGGATCATCAATCGACACACTCTGTATTTCATGTAGGTGCTGGGATTCCACAAACTCAGATCAGTCTTCCTGTCTCCATTTCCCAAGTGTTGGGATTGCTGGCATGAGTCTGCTCTCTTGAATATTTAAACCTGAAGCTCTAGAATCTTGTATATTCTTTCCCTCTGTTCATATGTCAGTATCTGTAACATCTGTAATATAGTGACTTCTGGTAGCATTTAAAGATGTTTAGTTTCTTATTGTTTCTCTCTTCTATCTTATAGTCATATTTCTGAAAGCATCCCCCATTCTTTTATTCCCAACATAAGCCATTCTTCTTTCATAAGCCCTGTTAACCTTCTAAGTATTATCCTAAGAGCATTCTAGATACTTTGTGAGTGGGATAAATAATTCTAGGGCTCTTTTGTATACTTGACATTTTTGAGTGGTCTAAATCTTTGCTCCCCCAGTATTATTTATCATCATCTGATAACTCAGACCATTTTTGTTTCCAGCCCAAGCACCAGATCTATATAGTCATACTTATTAAATTTCTGTATTTGGAAACAAGTGGAATAATAAAATTATTAGCATTAAATGCCATTGATTTGAACATTTTTACACACACACACAAAGTCCTCACAGAAAGTCAGTTTTCAACTTCTAGTTAAAATTATTTAGTTGGCTTAGTTGGTTTATTATAATACAGGTTACTGCCAACTGGCCAACCTTTTTGGTGACGACCCTATTAGTGCTGTTATACGGTCTCTAAAAGCCAGTGCATTAAGAAGAGAGCGGAATGACCTGTTAGGGGAATTCAGTACCAGGTAGAAGCAAGCCTGCCCTTTTAACCATCCAAACACTACTCAGGTGTGTTAGACTCAGTGCTCTAGACTTTGTACCCCATGTTTCCTCCGCTGCCATCGGAAGATGACCTAGCTTCTTCCCACAACATGAATTCTCCCACCAAGCATTGTGCTACACTTTACTGTCTTTCATCAGCCCTCAGCTTGGGCTACTAAGAACTAACTGCCATTTCTCTCCTTGTCTCACCTTGCCCTCTGCCTGCAAAAGGCAGGCATTGGGCGGCAAATGCACAGCCTGCAGTTTAGGATTGCTTTAACTGGTCTCTGCATCTCCTCTCAGATTGCTTTTATTCATTCATGACAGCGTGCAGTAGGTTTTTAGAATTCAAATAGTAAGTATGGAATTCTTACCATGACCCCTCAACCACTGGCTTATATCACAGGTTCACAGTCAGGTAATATTGCTGATTCCTTAAATACTCAAATACTAAGTGAGTTGGGCTTTTATAATTGTACACCAGAATGTGCTATATCACATTACATTGTGTGAATGAATACATAGTAGGTTAATTACACACTGTAAATACGTTTTCAGTTAAATGTCTACTTCTTTACAGAGAAGTTTTTGTTTGTATTTTTTATTTACTTTAGGGGATCCAGAATAGTCAAGGATGATCATGCCAAAGATGTTTTGAGCCACGGAGATAGTTGACAAAGGAGGGATTTTAAAAGTGTTTTCAGATACTTAACTCAGCAGAGGAGGGATTTTTAGTACAGTGGGCATCATCCTAGGATTAGAAGCAGGAACCTGAATAGTAAGATCAGGCTAAACTAAAAAGCTGTAATAAACCATTGAAAAATTAAAGATTTGTGTTTCAGAAAAATGTTCATTATTAAAGTGCAGACTATATTTGGCAAGCAAGGAGATAAGAACTCATTAGCATGAGAGGAGTGAATGAGGTCATAATTATTGATAACAGTGAGAAGTACAACTCATCATCATGGCTTTAATAGAAATACTGCCTCTCTAGGTTTGTCCAGTAGATCAAATCAACTCTTAACCAATAAACAACAATAATGATAACCACTTTTATTAAATCTCTACCTGGAATTCTAACTAGGTCTATTTTTGCACTAGTAAGAGAACAACTCGGATCTGCTTTTTAGCACTCACAGTTCATATTACACTCAGTAACAGTTGATCGGCAATAATATTTGGTTATTCGACTAAACTTCTTGTATTAGATCTTAATATGATGAATATAAATGAACTAACAAGGTGTGCAGTCACATAGCTAGTTAACAAAACCAGGGTCAGTTCCTGAGACACCTCAGTTCTTCAAAGACCATTCCTAACCAGTTGTACATGGTTTTGTGGTTGAAAGCTGTTTTCATCATGGGTTAAAAATTCAAATTATGCTAAAAAGATGGCTTAGTAACCAAGATGGCTTCTCCTTAGAGGACCCAGGTTTTATTCCTAGCATCCACATAGTGGCTCACAACCATCCACATGTCTGTCACACACACATTCTGGCAAGACATTGGTGTACAAAATAAGTAAATGTTCACTGTTTTAGGTGTGTTTGTCTGTCACACAGTGATAAAGGTGGTGTTACAGTGCTTACAAACTAGGATGTTTATAGTGCTCAGAACTCTGGCTTCAGTCCACAGCAGCACACAACATCTCAAATTATTTCTATAATTAAAGGTATTTTCATATATTAGCACAGTTTTCACAATTACCACCAAGTCAGAAATATCATGGCTGATGAGATGACTCATCAGCCTGTGCTACAGGCCTGGCACCCTGAGTTAAGTCCTAGAACCCATGCTGGAAAGGCAGACTGGACTCTGCCAGATCATAATCTTGCATATCTGTGGTTCACACAGTACCACATTTGTTTAGAGGGCACTGAGTTTAGACAATAGGAAAAAAATATGAATAAAGTATGTTCTGGTAGTCACCTGGAGTTTACATGCTCAGTGTGCGGTGGGCACCCAGTACTGGGAGAAAGTACTGTTCTTGGGTGGATGGTTCTGGTGCAGTTTGTGAATAAACTCATTGTGTCATTTTCAGATTTGGATGGTGCACTACTCTCAGGGCCTGATGGTGATAGGACCATGAATACCAATTTATTGGCTGAAACCTGCAGTGGTCAAGATGCAGGAGATGCTGGTAGGTACAGTGGGAGTTGTGGCAAGAATGCATCTGAGAGGTTCTGAGGATTGTAGAGTGCTGGTGAGTCTACTCTAGATTCTTGGCTATTTGTATGTAAATGCTTCCAATTAGAGACCTGTCTGAGGTTAGTTATAGGCTGTGATGACGTTAGGAACTTGGTGAATTTAAGTTGGTGTTGTTTGAGTTGGTATCTGACACATAGCCTTCGGGAGCACCTGCCTCATGCCACATACATGCACACTCAAAAATAAATTTAAGAAAAATGCTGATAAATTTTAAACAATGATATTTAAAGCAGTTTTACTTTGGGGAAACATGAAGTATAAAGGCAAAAATTACATGACCATTGTAAATAAATAGATTGATCGAATTGGACAGAAATCTATTTTATAGCTCCATAAAAAATAAATCTCCATAAAGGTTTTTTATTACTACATTTTGTGTGTGTGTGTATGCCTGCTTACCAAGAAGGAAGAACATCTGTACCTTTAAGTTTAAAAAGGAAATACTGTTTATTTTGTTGGTACATGTTCTGGCACTTAGATCAGAATACATCTGGGAATCGGCTTTCTCTACCCTGTGGGTACCAGCCATCGACCCAAATCAGATGATTAGGCTTGGCAGCAAGTGGTTTTACATTGAGCCAGTCCCACTGGCTGCTTGCATAGTAATGATGTATGCAGGAAAGCATGCAATTTGAAGTGCTTTTAAAATTCTTACATTGTCAAATTACTAGTTTTAAATATATTCCATATATGTGTGTGTGTGTGTGTGTGTGTGTGTGTGTGTGTGTGTGTGTGTGTATACTTTTAGTATATATATACATACACACTTTATATATATAAAACCACACTTTTAGTATGGTTTCTGAGGTCAGTTAAGTACTTTGAACAAATCATGCTAGCTTTCTTCAATACATTTATTCAGCAAATAAGTAAAGGGCATGTGTGCTTTGGATATTAGAAGTACAGTGTCCTGCTGTCTGATGTCCTGTTAGAAACAAATCTGTTACTTAATTCCTTAAGGAATATGAATCATAAAGCCCCAACTCAGGTTATAAGTGGGAACTGACAGGCTGGCAGCCTAGGCTGCCATCCCAGTCCCCCCCATGTTTGGAAATGTTCACACTAACAAAACTACTTGTGATTATAGCCCCAAAAGGTTTTCTTGAACTAACAACAACAACAAACCAAAACTATATTTTCCAAATAGAAGAGAATTTTACAGTTGTAATGCAGTGCATTTTTAAAAACTCAGATTTGTTTTTTTGGAGACATAGTTTCTCTGTGTAGCCCAGCCTGTTCTGGAACTAATTGTGTAGACCAGGCAGGCCTTGAACTCAGAGATAAAATGCCCCTGCCTCCGGAGTGGTAGGATTAAAGGTATACACCACCACCCAGCTCCCAAAGATCCTTTTTTAACTTCCTTCTATATATTTTTTTACAAAGAAAAATCTTAAATTTATTCTAATTTTTTAAGGGGACAATATCTCTAGCAAATGGGGAAATTTTGTATTTATGAAATCCAGGAGTTTATGGGAAGGAAATTTTACTACAGATAGCACTCTTTCTCAGAGGTACTTGGGGTAGGTGTTTGCAGTATTTTCATGGCCTTTACTGATAGAAGCAAGAAGCAACAATCAAGGTTGCCATCTCTCATTGAAAAACTGTAAAATGCTCAAATCAAGTTTTTGAGTAGCAACTTGATCTTTAAAAAAAAAAAACCCAAAAAACTAGATTTGTGAGCATTTGAGATTGTGGATTTTTAGATTAGAGATATTCTACCTGCATTAATTACTATATGAGTAACTTCTGTACATGCCTATATTGGAAAGGAATGTTGCAGGCAAGTCAGTTAAAAAGTGCCTTGCAATGGGAGCGTATTTGCTACCATGGAAAAAAACATACAGAGGTCCTTATTGTTGGAACAGAGCAGGCCAAAGGGGTGGTTGGAAAGAAGGGTTTTATCAGGTTAGTCTTGGTAGAAAGTGCAGACTTTTTACTGTGAGTTAGGTGGGTAGCCCTTCTTCCTTGCTGTCTGACAGGTTTTGAATTAGCTTGGTTTTGGTTTGTACCACCAGTTTTTTTTGGAAGCAGGGTCTTATGCTCCCTAGTCTGACTTTATCTCAGCCTCCCAGCATTGGAATTTTATTGTTTTTAAAAAAGAATCTGTGCGAGGTGTGGTGGTACAGGTGGTACAGGAGGCATGGGGTCCCGAGTTAAAGGTCATTCTCAGCTGCATAGCAAGTTCAAGGGCCAGCCTGGGCTGTAAATCAGAAAAAATCAGCCATGTCCCAAATCAGAAAAACATGGAATTGCTGTGGCTGAGTGGAAACTGGGAAACAATTTGGCAGCTACTAAGAAAGAACCCACACACCAGAATAGACTTGATGGTTGGTTGGATCAAGTGGCAAAACGTAAAGTTATATGTATATGTCTATATGTAGATATGTCTGTGTATATATCTATATATCCTTATACAGAAAAGAATCTTTGATCCAATAAATGATATATAAATTTTAAATAGAATTGAGGTAATTCCCAACTATGTGTTCTCCTGGTTTCTGTTACTATGGACTAGGCTTTTGTTGCTGTTTTCTGTGAATTTTTACAAAACTTTAAGAGGGTCAAGAGTATGGGAATTGAGTCAAGGGACTTGTTCAGGTTTTTGGAGGGAAGACAGAATGGGAAGGAATTGGGTAATTTTTTTGAGACTGGGCCTTTCTTGTGGCCCATAGCTGACTCTGAATTCAACCTCCCAAGTGCTAGGAGACAGGTATGAGCCAGCACATGCAGCTTTATTTAGTTTATATTAAGATAGCCTATCATTGTTCTTATTTTCTCTGGCTCTAATTAGAGTTTTTTTCCAGCCTTTACTTCAGAATCTTTTCAATTGTCCTAGGAGCGTCACATGATTTCAAGTATGGTCTGATGCCTGGCACTGCAAGCGATTTCAAGTATGAGTTGCTTCCAAGTACTTCGAGTGACTTCAAGTTCAGAGTGCTACCGGATGCTTCAAATGATTTCAAGTATGGATTATTGCCAGAATCTTGGCCTACACAAGGAACGTGGGAAAATGGCAAGTATTGACAACTGAGCAACTACAAAATTCTAAAATTCCATAATTAAACACTTCCAAGCTGTGTTAATAATTGCTATTCCTTTATGGCTATGTGGTTTATGTGGTTTCTCTTTTTAATATCATTAATCAGTTCTTTTTTTCCCTTTAAGGTAACTCATCTCTAATCATGATGAACAAGTTAAAATGCCCTCACTGTAGCTATGTAGCCAAATACAGACGAACACTAAAACGGCACTTGCTCATTCATTCTGGAGTCAGATCATTTAAGTGTGATATTTGTGGGAAGATGTTTACTAGAAGAGAACACGTAAAAAGACATTCCCTGGTGAGTGACTTGAAACTCGTGGGGAGCTTTTATGCCAGGGATATTTTAAAGCATTTCACTTGCAAGTGTAAGGTAAGATGCTAAACTGCTTTAAGCAGGAATTATTTTTGAGCTGATATTCATTTAAAGATATTAACTGTCCTTTACTAGTTGTGTGGCTTAATTTAAATGCTCAAATGCATTTATCTGTACTGTTCTTATATTGAATTTTTCCTCTTTGAATTAGGTGCATAAAAAGGATAAAAAATACAAATGCATGGTGTGTAAGAAGATCTTCATGTTAGCAGCCAGTGTTGGAATAAAACATGGATCTCGACGCTACGGAGTATGTATGGACTGTGTAGATAAATCACAGCCAGGAGGGCAAGAAGGTGTAGATCAGGGACAAGATACAGAGTTCCCTCGCGATGAAGAGTTCGAGGAACACGAAGGAGGTGAGCCCGATGAAGAGATGGCTGAGGACGGACACGATCAGAGCGACGCACCTCGATGGGGTGGATCAGGAGGCGTCTATGTCTCTGGATGATTAGACGACCTACTATATTCCTCAAGAATGCTGCATTGGACATACTATGAATATACGACAATTGGGATTGTTGAACTTGAAGGCTTGCAAAATATGGTACATGCTGGATGGTAGTTACGTTGCTGTGAAAAACTGTAGGGTTAAAGCCTTATAGCAAAAAAAAATTTTTATATTTGCACAGGACTATACAGCAAACAACCATGTGGTTGGATACATGGAGTCCTCACATATTTCAGTCAGTTGTCAAAGTAAAATATTTTTTATTTATAGAATATACAGTTAACTATTTGGGTTGTATGAAAATATAGTACTTGTCCTTTATAGAGCTTGCTTACATTCATGTGCCACTTTAACATGAATGAAGAAAATCCATTTATGGAAGTACAGTGACAGTTGACCCAATCACTCTGTCAATCAAACCACTCAGGCTAGTTTGTACTAGTAGAGTTTTGTTTCTATTTTTATTTTATTAATTTTATTTTTTTTAATACAGATTTTCAGTGAGGGGCTTTTTCAACCCCATTGGTTCTATTTTCTTGGTTTTTTTTTTCCCATTTTATTTGCTTAATAACTTAAACCAAGTCTCTTCTAGTCTTAGATATTATTTCTTAATTTTGTGCTGATAGGCATGTTTATAAGAACTGGAGAGGTAATTTATTGGAATGAACTAACTGACTCCCCATCCTCCCTTCCTTTTTTGACATGAATTTTACTACTTCACAAATGAAGAATGATGTTGCAAAGTTAGCATGGTGAAGCTGACAATACCACTAAATGATTATGACTTAGAAGTAACTTTCTCCTGCTGCTCTAATCTGATAAATGGTTACTATATGATGTTTTCTGACATGGGTTTTGGTTTTGGGTATCTGTTATTTTGGCACTATTCTTGTTTGCCTCTTATATTTTTGCCAGTGTACTATACCTCAGCCTTATTTGAAATACAGAGTCTAATTGAAGAATAGTCATAGAAAAATACGTAAAATGATTTGTTTTATAATTCATCCTCCATGTCCAGTTTGGTAAGCTTGTTATGCAATATAAGTGAAATATCAGGTTTTTTTTCTCCTGTGCCCTTTTTTATCATTAAAATGAACACAAAATGTGCATTCTCTTTTTTGTTTCATACTTACGGGATGTTGAGTGTTTTTAAATTGTGGCTGATAATATATTTTTCCTTTCCAAAGTCACCACACCGTGATGAAATCTTAATCATCTCCATGATTCAACAAACAAAAATACTACAAGTAAAAATGCTGAGAGCTTTTATTATTGCATTATCTAAATTCTCCAGGAGTCAGAGAGTCATTCATGCAGCTTTAACCTGTTAGGTTTCTGTAGCCAGATGACCGAGGACTGAGCGGACAGCATATCGGGAGCATATTTATTACATGTATAAAAAACGGAGAGACGGCATAAATAGAAATAAATAGAAATTGAGTATATTTTCCTATTTTATATCAAGTATCTAAATTATGACAGTTGCGTGGAAGAAGCCACAGAGCTGCTTTGACAGATACAATCTTTTTGGTGCTCCATCTGGTCAAAGTTGAAAAGTTGATTTTCTTTTTAAAGAGATAAGCTTCATCATTGCCTCTGATTTCAGTAGAATAATGGTTTGATATTGGACAGTGATTTTTTGCGTGGATAAATCAGACATGAAATACTCTTGTTATGTGGTGGTATGTGGTGAGACCCACCCACTGCCCTCTGAACTGTACGGTAGTCTCTGCATTTCTTGGGAGGATGGCAGAAGAGTTTCACTTTCTTTTTTTTTCTTTTTTCTTTTTTTGAAATGAAGAGTACACCTTATTCTCTGTGTTTGAAACAAATGAGTAAAATGTAATTCTAGTAAAGTCCAAAGTAGACATAGTTGGGCAGAGATATTATGAATGAAAAAATATTTTAAACGTAAGATGTTCTGCTTTGTGAATATGTAAGTATGGTATAAAGATTTCTTTCACCCATCTATCCCCTTCCTTTAAAACAAACCATAGTTTACAATTGGTAGATCTGTCTATATATAAATATATATTAAAGAGCAAATATATATATTTAAAAAAGATCACCTAAATCTGCTTTATTAGACAGTAGGTCACTTACTGCATAGAAACTGGACTTGGCTTTACATTCTCAATGTACTTTATTTTATTCGAGATATGACCTTATCTTGAAACAGAATTTCCTTTATTACTTTAATCATTTATGTATATCTGGTAAATTATGACCAAATTTTTGTTAGATTGCATACAGTAAATTGAAATACACATTTGGTACACTACGGGATTGTTGTGCTTTTGTTTGGTTTTAGTTGGAAACAGGTTTGATGTAGTTGACTTATTACTGTTAATTTAAAATATTCTATAATTGTCCATTGCTTTTTATGTCGTGTTGTGACAGATTTGGCTATATTTTTAGTCATCTGAAATATACTTTAAAAAGTTTGTTTTTAGGTAATCCAAAGGAAAATGTTTATACTCTTGAATATATATTTGCCTCAGCCTATATAAAAGTTTCTTTGACGTAAACACTTTACCAGAAACAGAACTGACAGACTTTTCTACTGCTGACTGCCTAAGTTATTTTGTTTCATGGTCTTCAGGGATTGCCTTTGCCCTTCTAGACCTTTTTTTAAAAAATAGTTTTAGTACTATACTACTGGACGTTTCTATTTTTTTAAGTATATTCCTTTTCTGACAATACAACTTCAGGAAGTTGATAAATCTCTTAAGAACTTTTGATTGGTCTCAGAAAGGTAATGGATTGAATACTCAGAATTTTGTCTGAAAGTCTGGCAGAGTTTTGTTGTACATTTGGTGAAGTTTTTCATGTAATTTATATTTTAAATAAAATATTTTTAGAGTTTTTAATTTTACTGAAGGGGAAGAACACACACTTTGATATTCCACAGTGGTCATAACTTCAGATCATGTGCTCCTCTCCCAGATGGTTTCTTCCATATGGTCCCTCATTGGTCAGGGTTCTTGACTCTCACTTTTTTTTTTTAATTAGACATGTTGCTAAATTTTATCACCCTAGTGATCAAGAGCTTGTGTGTGTGTGTGTGTGTGTGTGTGTGTAGTACTGGAAGAGGAAACTGGACAATAACAAGTGGCTCTGAATTCGGGGCAAAAAATACTATTTGGCTTACTTAAGTAAAGCCATCCTAATAAAGAGTGAGTAAATTCATTGCAGTTGATAGAATACTCAAGCACAGTAAGTACACAGTAAGTGCATATTAGTTGTTCAATCATAAATGTGAACCAAGAGAAAAAAGTAAGAGCTGGTAGGAAGGGAGAAATGAGGGAAGTGGAGTGCCTGAGGAATGGAGTCAGGCAGGAAGGAGCTCTGGGGACTGGCTTTGTTGTTGGAGTGTCCTCTGATCATGGCATAAGAAATTTGTTCTTTGGTTTATGACCTGGAAACTCCCACTTTTTGGTATGCCCACTCTTTGTGTTGTCTGCCTTATTTTATCTAACCTATAAGGTAGGTGCTATTCTATTTTACAAATAAGGAAAGGCTCAGAGAAACTCAGACACTTGCCTAAATCACCTTGGCTTTCTAGAGCAGGGATTAATCATGTCTGTCTGGTTCAGAAGCCCCGACTCTTTAGGCTCTATTGATGCCTCATAAAACAACTTTTTTTTTTTTTTTTTTGTAAATTTACATTCTATGAAATGGCTGTTTTAGGAATTTTGTTTTCTTCTGGTAGTTGCTTTTGTCACTTTGACTTAAACACACCTTACTGTAATCCTTTGTGAGTGGGCTGATATTTTCACTTTTTAAAAGGATGTTTTTTTAATATGAAGAACTATATATAAGCCCCAGCTTGTGTGCTGTTCAGTCACCCAGATCCTTAAGCTTAACTATGGTACCTAATCTACAGTTAGAACTAACAGGTGTTTTCTTAGTTTAGGATTTAAAGTAGAATTATTTATTTTGTTTCTTCTTTACCTGCTGTATTCAGTCTTCAAGTGAAGTTGAGCAAGGTAGTTTAAAACATGTTAGGGATAAGCACACTTTGAAAGATGTTTTCTCACCCTGGATTTTAGGGCACTGGGCACTAAATTTGGAATACACTAGCTATTGAGAACAGAATTTGGGGTTTAACAAAGGGATGATCGAGGCCATTATGATGGGAGAAACAGCATCTTAAACACTGTAACCAGAACTCTTCTGCCTGCTGTTTGTAAAAGCTCTCTGGCAAGATCTTTTACAAAGACCAATTTTCTTTTTTAAATGTAATTTACCTACCTAATATTTAAATGTCCTGAGACATGTATGTAAACTTCCAAAACCTTGTTTGTCTGTGTATTTAGAAAATACACAAGAATCTTTATCAAACTTAAAATATAAACTTGTGAGCACTAAACTGCTTCTGGCTTTGTGAATTTTATTGATATTTAATTCTGATTTATTTGCAGGTATGCTAGTTTAGACTCACTGTGGAAACACCAAGTTTGGACACTCGAATTCCTTTGTACTCAGACATTACAAGATTGAGTTGTAGAGTCCGATGAGGTTTTTCTGTTTGTATGGGTTTTGGTTTTTGGTATGGAAGTACAAAATAAGTAAAGCTACCTCCCAGTCTTCTGCAGGGAGGTAGATTTCACTCACAGATAGCAGTGACTTGTATTCATTATATCCTTAGAATTTTTATAGGATTTAAGAAACCTCCACAAGTTCCCTGTAATCACACTTAGGAGTTCTCTTGGAAATGGAGTTGAGATTCAAAGGGGAAGCACTACCTCATATACTGTATATTAGACAAATAATCAATTTGTAAACAAGTAAATATATAATATTACAAATTTTAAGCCTTTGAAAATTAGAGTGCACACAGCAGTGGAAGTTGCCTACTTACCATTGGCTGGATCTCACTTGCTATGTCCACAGGCTAACCTGAATTCCAGGATTACCAGTGTCTTACTGCGCCCAGCTTGTGAGTTACTAATAGAACAGGTTGGTGATGGGCCAAGGAAGGTGGGCTTGGGGTGACCCGAGGAAGGCATGGTGCATGTTATGGTGAACCGTCAGGTGTGGAATTAAGATGTGTTTAGTGTGGTTTCCAGAGGGAATGGTGAGGAATACTTGAAGATTAAAAACTTTTAAAGATGAAATGGGTGGGACAGTCCCACTACTGAATGTTCTAGATGTGTAAGAGAGTGACCGCCACCCTGGCCAAAGAGAGTTGGGACCATGATAGGTTGCCAGCTTTATCTCCCTGCTTAGTACATGAAGTAAAATTGATACGGCTTTTCACTACGTGGGTGCATGTATTTTTAAGAATACCTGTTTTAACACTAACAGGCAGTTTTGAAGTCAAGTTTAGCTTTATGGAAAATGTTGTGTATGCTTTTCCCTACAAATCACTGTCATAGTGAGAGCTGACAAAGAAAAAATATTGGAATTATGACAAAATGGTTTTAGAACTGAGCTTGGTATGGTGGCTCACTTTAATCCCAGCCTCCTTGGAGGCAGAAACCACAAGTTCTTCGTACAGTTGAGGCCAGCCTGGTCTAAATACTAGTTTCTAGGGCAGCCAAGACTACACAGAGAACATGTCTCAAGGAAAAAAATAAGCTTTAGTTCTAGTGATGATCACACTAAAAGTTAGTAAATGCTAGAGTTACTGAAATGAACTGGAGGAAATGTAAAGCAAACAAGCTGGCCATGTGGAGTCCTCTACCCTAGTACACAAGGTAGACCATTCCTGAGCTGCTCAGCAAAGGTTGTCTCAAAGCACCAGTGGCTCCGAACAGCAAGCTGTCTTCTCACTGTATACTACATCTCTCTTACCATCTGGATACATAGTTCAGTTTCTTCATAATATGGTCAGTCTTAAAATTTGGCAATAAAAGAAAGGTACTAATCAGACACACAGTTTCAGGGCCCTGCATTCCCAACACCTCATTTCAGTCTGTCTCAAATTCATCCCATTGGAGTTGTCACCAGCTGTGAAATATGGTGATCCCTTGAGCCTTAGGGGCCCAATTACAAAGCACGGTGATGGCCAGACTTCAAGATGATTTATTTACACACACTGTCTTCCACATTTAGAGAGCTTCAAAGGATAAGCCGTTTGCTACAGAACCATTTGACCAGGTATTGTAGTTGCAAGGTCTTTTGTACTTGCTAAGAGGCATATTGGATCTTGTCATTTATACTTAAATTTAAATTTGTGTACCGGCATAGATGAGGTGAGCCATCTGAAAGTTAGCCATGAAAGACTATAACTTAGTGCGGTCAGTTCTTTCTGCTTTTATGTAGGTTCCGGGGGTTTAAAAGACTTTATTCACTGGGCTAACTCAGCATTGTTAATGTTTTTGATGCAGGATCTTTAGCTTCAGCTAGCCCAGAATTTGCTGTGGAGCTCAGGTTGAGTCAAGTGAGCTTCCTTGTTAGGATTACATACGTGTGCTTTTGCACCTTTTAACAATCCAATATTTGATCAATTTTAATTATCTTGATGTGTGCAGCCATAGAAGTCGGTGTTTTTCTTCGGATTCTGATCAGCGTTAGAGCTAGCAGATAATAAATCTCTGGCCATGAGACCACGCCAGTTACCAGCACAGACACACCCTCACACAATGAATGAGCAGCGAGATGTATTCTAATGCTGAGCAGCCTAACCTAGGCCACAATTTGTACATTGAAAAATGCCATACCTCTATAACCCCAATGACTTCTTTCCTTTCTAGAGCTGGCAGTCTGTAGTGGGAAAGGGTAGCACCCTGAGCTAACAAGCATATGACCCTACTGTCAGCATTGGTTAAGCAGGAAGACCTTAATAGGGAAGTAATGGTTCCGTGCTCTGATGTCTGTTTCCCTGTCTTGACACCTTGTTCCCAAGAAAGAAATCACGAATACATCCACTTCAGAAATTCATTCAGAACTTGAGACTCTTACTTGCTGATTAAAAACAGAGACCTTTCTAATACACGTAGTCTTGTCACAGCCTGTCCAATAGCTCTTTAGCACAGACTTAATATAGGCTGGCCTGGAACTCCCTATGTAGTTCAGTCTGTCTTAGAACTAGAAACAATCCCTCTGCCTCAGACTTCTGAATACTAGAATTACAAATGTGAATCAATACACCCGTCTAAAAAGGTACATATGTGGGGGTATAGAACCTAGAAGTATCTCTCTCCATCACTTGACCTTTTCTTTCCAGACATCTCTTGCTAAATGTGGCTACTCTGTTGTTGGCCAGCAAAAGCTCCAGAATCTGTCTTCACCTCCCCAATGCTGGGGTCCCGGTAAACCCAGCTTTTTATGTGCATGATAGGGTCTGAACATGGAAACACTCTACCAACAGCCTTTAATTTTAGGTCCAGCTGTGGTTGAGTACTATACTGCTGACATTCATATCAGGTTCTCATTAATATCAATTCATGTAAGTGCTGTTACTTCTTTATAGCTTGAGAGCGTAAGATGGTGAGTCAAGTATGTGACCTGCAAACAAACACTGAATGAATAAATTTCCAACACTTAATACTATCAAGTTGAGCCAGACATCTGTTTCCAGATGTATTGATTTCCCATTGTAAGGCCACACCGAGGACTCCCATATTCTGTTGAAGTGTCAATAAATACATGCTAATATTTTTTAAACTGAGACAGGATCTTACCACATATTTTCCATTTAAAACACATTTTAAAATTGTGGTGGTACATGCCAGTAAACCAGCACAAGTGGGCAGAGGTAGAAGGATCAGGAGTTTCAAGTGATGAACGCATGAGTTCAAGACCAGCCTGGGTTATACAAGACCCTGTTTGGAAAACACTAACACTAAAACTGCCTCACACATTTCATTTAAACTTCATTTAATCTTGTTTAACAAACAATATTAAACTTAAGGACCACACTCTGGTTTCTTTTCAGATTGTATGTCTTGTATGCCTTGAACTTTAGGGGATATGGATGTAGGTGATTAAGGATCTTGCCAAGCCTGTGCAGGCCCTGGGTTCAACTCCCAAAATTTCCGTGAGTTTGATTCTAAAGGATATAAAGTTCTGTTGCTGGGGCTAGAGAGCTGGCTTAGCACTGGCTGCTCTCCCATAGGAGCCGGGGTCAATTCCCAGCACCCACATGGCAGCTCACAACTATAACTCCTGTCCCAGGGGATCGACACATACATGCAGACAAAACAGTAATGTAGTACATTTTAAAAAGAAAAAAGTTTTGGTGTTCTTCCATCCAATGAGACTTCTAGCAGGAGTGTCTATAATCATAAAAGATGTGGTAGAATCCTGCTGGGAACATGGTCACTGGATAATGACTGAGGTTGTTATGGGTATCACATACTGCTCAATGTATCACAGCCTCAATTCTGGTGTCAACAGTTAAATGAAATTATCCTTGAAAAAGCTTCTAGAAGCTTATCGCCAAGTCCACCCAGTCAACATTACTGAGCTATTACTAATAGCTGCATCCATTAACACTCCTTTATTTGACCCCCCATAGAATTGGCCATCCCATCTTAGCTCAAACAGTACATACCTGTAATCCCAGCTATTTCCAAGACTGAGGCAGAAGGACCTAGTGTGAGGAGTTTGAAGCCAGGCTGGGCCACACAGACCCAATACAAAGCGGAACAAAAGACAGAGATCCTTACTATTCTTTTCTGTGGTGTTCTTTTTCAGTTCTAGTGAGCACAGTGGTTAACCTTTGACTTCTCCCTGACCTCTCTTCAGAGCTCCTAAGTATTTAGATGACAGCACATGATGTCATTTGGTGTGCAGAAGCTCCTGAGGCACAGTCCTCATTTAGGTCATAGTTCCTTAGTTTCTATTGGACATTCTCAAAGGTCTTTAGCTTTGACTCCATTACAGTGAACTGATAATTGCATGGCAAAGCCACTTAGAAAAATTAACCACTTTGGGCTGGAGAATGTGGCTCCGTTGTTGGAATGCTTGCCTAGCATGTTCAGAGCACTGGCTTTGATTTCCTACACCAGGTAAACCCAAGCACGCCTATAATCCCAGCGCTGAAACTGGAGGCAGGATGGCCTACGGTGTTCAAAGGGCCGTGTAGCAAGGTGAAAGCCGCCCTGTGCCCAGCTGGATTGCAACTGTAACGGAACGAACATTTTGTGAGTGCCTCACGCCATGTTATTTTATCTGAGAATCTTAAGTAATTCTTCCTTGAACTAAGTTGAATAGAGATCTGCCTTCTTGGAACTCCCACCCAGTAACCCTTCTTCCCATCTCCAGAAGGCTCTATTGGATAGGGCGCTTTCTCACACGTTTAACGATGGAATCGGGAAGGAAGGAGGGGGTATGATGGATTTGAGGCGTGCTTGGTGCTTAGCAGTAAATTGCGCCTAGGAAAGAGTCCTCTTTCCGTGTGAGAACCTGTGCTTGCCTGTTCCGGTGATGACTTAGGCTTCACTTTGAGTCTAAGAGTTGAAGAGTTAATATGAAAGATTAGTGCAACAAAGAGAGGGGAAGGAAAGCACCTGGAATGAGTTCTTGTAAAACAGCATGTTAACCTGCTATTCATGGTTGGTTCTTGAAGAAGCCAACTTAGTCTCATGTTAAGTTTGCAACTTGGAATCAGAATGTATATGTGCTTTCAGAATTTCATAATTTGGTTAAATACAGCATAGTTTTAATACATATTTAACTACTAAATTCCTTTCAGAAGATACATTGCAGAAGATGAGAGGCTTTCTTCTTTAATTGCATTTCAGATCAGTTTCTAAAAGAATTGAGAAATATTTTTATTTTTCTTATTAATTCTTATGAAACCAAATCTCAAAGTCTCAAGCCTTTTTCTTTCATTCTTTTTTTCTCTTTACTTTTTTCCCTTTTTTTCAGTTGTTTTTTTGTTTGTTTTTTCCTGTTTTGAGACAGGTTGTCCTATGTCACTATTCCTGACTGTCATGGAACTCACCACACAGACCGAGCTGATGTCAAACTCAGACAGAGATCCACCTGCCTCTGTCTTCCAAGCACTGGTAGTAAAGCCGCCATGCCTGGAGTCTCAAGCTGCTTCTCATTGTGCTGCGTTTGCTCTTTTTATAAAGTGTGTGTGTGTGTGTGTGTGTGTGTGTGTGTGTGATGTACACATATGCGTGACAGAATGCCTGTAAGCACCTGTTGCATATGTCATCAGTGTCCTATTCTGTTACTTTTCACCCTATTCTCTTGAGACAAGGTTTCTCCCCAAACCTAGAACAAGGCTGCCAGGCAGCTATGTTGTCCCCACACCCAGCATTGCTGGGATTACAGGTACAAAAACCCATGCCTGGCCTTTATGTGGGTGTTGGGGTTTCAAATATAGGATCTTTTGTTTTGTTTGCACAGCAAGAATTCATCCAGTTGGCATGTTCCCAGCCTTGTCTTTTTTTTTTTTTTTTTTTTTTTTTTGAGGTCTCATAATTCTAAGGTTTGTCTTGAACTTGCTATATAGTTGAAGACCTATATCGTTAATTTTATACTTATTTTGAAAAAGATGTCAGTATAGACCATTCATGTCTGTCTGGTGGGAGAATGGCAGCAGGCCTGTTTCTATAGTCAGTCCTGACATTTATTGCTCAATAGCATATGTCTAAATTTCTTCCTTAAAAATATGAGTCGAGTTTGGTGGCACATATCTGAAACCCCAGCACTCGGGAATCATGAGGCAGAAAAGCCTTAAGTCTAAGGCCAGCCTTGACTACATGGGGAGAACCTGTAGATAGATAGATAGATAGATAGATAGATAGATAGATAGATAGATAG
>JANHMN010000012.1:69141776-69156563 GCA_030674055.1 Rhabdomys pumilio
TAGATAGATAGATAGATAGATAGATAGATAGATAGATAGATAGATAGATAGATAGATAGATAGGTAGGTAGGTAGGTAGGTAGGTAGATAGATAGATAGATAGATAGATAGATAGATAGATAGATAGATAGATAGATAGATAGATAGAAATAGATAAGGAAATCCCATAGTAATAGTTTCCCCAAATGTACTTCCCAAGGTTTATTGCACACCATTTGAAATCGACCACCACAGACTTCATCTTTCTTTTGTCGAAGAACCTAAGACTAGAAGAAAATCCAGGGCAATCCAAAGCAGCTGCGGGGCCATGTGAGCAGGTCAGGGCTGCCATGCCACTTTCAGAGGTTTATGACTGTGAGAGGAACAGGGTTGTACTCAGGCCTTTACGACTCACTGAGACAGCAGTGCAGTTTAAGGTTCTGTGTGCTTTTCTCCAGTTCCTGGCACTCCCTGTTTTCAAGTTCTGCATAAGCCATTTCTTCAGAATATGGTTGCTTTTGTTTGCTTGCTTTATGGCCAAAATGGATTCAGCCTACACTTCAGCATGCTGGGCAGGCAGTGCAGAGTCTTGTATTAGCATCATGACTGTAGACCTCAAAATGGCTGTTGGTGGAAAATGTGCACAAATTATGTAGGCAAGCAGAAAATAAATAAATAAATATGCATGAAGCTGACTTATCACTGAAAATGTCTGCTTCCTACATATGTACTGAAAGTAACAAAGAAAATCAGCTTTTATGTTTCAAGTATATCATATATATACACACGGCCATTTAGCAATATTAGCAATATTCTGCTTGGTAAAAAAGCCTTTGTAAGCTGGGCTCATCCTAGCCTAGGATGTACTCCACCTCACAGAAGTCTTGCCTTAGTCTCATGAGTATGTGATTAACAGGATTGGGTCACAGTACCCAGTTGCTGTCCTGATTGTGTGTGTGTGTGTGTGTGTGTGTGTGTGTGTGTGTCTGGGGTGCTAGCGATCAAACAAAGAGCCTTGTGCAGGCTCGGACAGCTCTTAATACCTCGATTTCTTTCCTACCACTACCACTACTATTCACTATTAATAATAATAGTGAGTCTACTTTTATTAGCCTTGTAGCCATCCCCCCCCCCTGAGTTTTTTACTCATCATTACTGTGTGTGGTTGCACTTGCACAGGCCAGGCACACATGTGGAGGTGAGCTCTCCACCTTCATGTGGGTTTCAGGGCCCAAAGCTCATGTTGATGGTCATGTGGAGCCAGTTCATCACCTGCTGAGGCATCTCACTGTCCAACCAACTCTTGAGGGTAAGATTCAGGCTCTTCCATGTGAGGGCACGGAGAACGAGACACCCTGTAACTTGAGTCATCTTGATCCTGAGGTGTCCTGTACATTCTGACTGATGTCACCAAGCTGGGTTACAGCGTGTGGCCGAGAAGTTATGGGGCATTTTCTTTTCTTAGGGGTTTGAGACCAGCTGGATCCTGTGTTTCCTTCTTTTTTTGGGGGGGGGGGGTTGGTTTTTCGAGACAGGGTTTCTCTGTGTAGTGCTGGCTGTCCTGGAACTCACTCTGTAGACCAGGCTGGCCTCAAACTCAGAAATCTGCCTGCCTCTGCCTCCCAAGTGCTGGGATTAAAGGCGTGCACCACCGTCCAGCCTGTGGTTTGTTCTTAATGTTGGAATCACATTGATATGATAAAAGGCTTTGACTGGGGAACTTTCTTGGGTCACCCTGAAGAGCAAGCTATCTCTAGGCTGCTAGTAATCTTACCTGCTAAGCCATCTCTCTCTAGCATTTGTCATTTTAGATGCCCGAACAAGATTATCAGGTTTTTTTTTTTTTAACCACAAGCACAGGGCGCAAAGCTTAATTTTATATTAAAGAAAAAGATTAAAGCAATTGAAACTAAAAACTAACCTACAGTATAACTGTGACTTGTTATTAGCAACATTGAGGTATTTCTCTCAGGGCTTAATATGTGGCATATGTTTAAGGCCCTTATAGTTCAGGGATGAAGGCTACCCAAAGATTTCTAAGAAAGTAATAATTTCTTGACTATGTCTCTCTCATTCACTGGAAGACAGTATGTGGAAATCTATTGAGGCACACTCTGAAAAGAAGATTCAAACACAGAATTTCTAACTTGTAAATGTTATCTGAGAGGTTTCTAAATAAGCCACAGTTAGATATGAGCTGGCTTTACTTGAGCTGAGCAGATCCATTTGGTGACTAACTGACAAATGTTTTCTTTCATTGTTGGGATTATGAGACTACTGTTGCTAACAATTGTATTTCTTTAGCCCTAATAGAAACATTTTATTTTCCATCAGTAAATATTGATCTAAATTTATATGTATGTACATTGTCTTTTACAGTGTCTATACAAATAATTTTTGTAAGTAGGTAAGGTATTTATAATGAGACTTTTGTTTGAATAGAATCTCACACGTATTCATGGCTGGCCTGGAAATGTGTGCAGTCCTCTTGTCTCTAGAGTGCCAGCGTTTCCAGCAGAGATACCCACCCTGGTGCTCTGGAGGTTTTAGTTTTGGGAGGGAGTGTTTTGTTTGGTCTTGGTTTTGTTTTTAAGACAGCATCTTATATATCTCAGACAGGCTTCTGACGAGTGGAAGATGACCTTGATGTCTCCGGCCTCCCGTTCCCCCCCCCCCCCCAGCTCGGGGAATTACAGACCTGGGCCAGCACACCTGAAGGTTTAAAGTTTATACATTGTTTCAGCATCTTTTCCTTCTTTGTATTCGATCATGGCATATATTCCAAATATGTTCTGTTCTCCCTTTAGACTTCCTACTATAGCTCTCTAGCTATCTCTTGGAATTGGTCACTGGTGGTTATTTGTTTGTTCAATGATTGTGAGAGAGACCCGACAGTGTCGCACTGTATAGCCCTGGTTTACATCCACTTTGTAAACCAGGCTGGCCTGGAACCCTCAGAGACTCACCTGCCTCTGCACCCCACCCAACCCCCCACCCCCTTTTAGTACATCTAGTCTGGCTTGGATATAAAGGCATAGTTAAGGATCTCCCAGATTCTCAAGTGAACTTAAGGTGAACTTTAATTCACACTTACCTCCATGCTTACATTTTATTCTAGTGTTTGCCTGATCTTCCAGGCACCACCTCTTGTTGGCACATTTTCTCAGCCTTAGTCTCTGCTAGCTTGCCCTGACCCTGACCTTCTCATTTAAGCAAAACGGGCTAACAAACAGAGCAAATCTGAAAAGAAGAGCGTTGTTTCTACTCTAAATAGTCTTCCACGGGGATTTTCAAGCTGCTCTGGGGCCCAAGTGCTTCTTTGAAGATGCCTGTGGCCTCGCTGGCTGTGGGGGCTAGCTGGAGCCAAATGGGTGGGGCCTGAGCCTCCAGCCAAGCCTTAGCTTTTATCTCCTTATGCTTTCCGACTTTGTGCTTTCTTTCTGTTTTTCTTTTCTTTTCTTTTTTCTTTTTCTTTCTTTTTTTTTTTTTTTTTTGTAAGCTAGGCATGGTGACCTGTAATCCCCGTGCCTGGCAAGAAGGTTGCTGTGAGTTCGAGGCCATGCTGAGCGCTGTAGCTAAAAAACCAAATCACTAACTTAAGAGCACTGGTGTGCAATATATTAACAAGAGTAGTATTTCAATGGCCTTGTGGTCATGCTCCAGCTTCTACATTCCATATTTTTGAGCTGTTTATTTTGTTTACTTTTTTGAAACCGTTTCTCTGTGTAGCCCTGGCTGTCCTGGAACTTACTCTGTAGGCCAGGCTGGTCTTGAACTCAGAAATCCACCTTCCTCTAACCTCCTCAGTGCTGAGATTAAAGGCGTGACCACTTCCACCTGGATGAAGTTTAACTCTTTTTTTGTTTGTTTGTTTTTTTTGTTTTGTTTTGTTTTTTTTGAGACAGGGTTTCTCTGTGTAGCCCTGGCTGTCCTGGAACTCACTCTGTAGACCAGGCTGGCCTCGAACTCAGAAATCCACCTGCCTCTGCCTCCCAAGTGCTGGGATTAAAGGCGTGCGCCACCACCGCCCCGGCGAAGTTTAACTCTTAAAAGACTCAATAATGTGAAGTAATTCTTCTGTTCCCGTTTTACAAATGACCATTGATGCTAGACTTAAAATCAATTCAATAGCTTGCACAAGAGGTTTGGGATTTGAGTCTGTGATTGTCAGTTGGCATCAGGTGCACCCCTCACCTGAGGTAGGCCAGGCTAATGAACAGAAACAGCATAGCCGTCACCCCCACAGCATAAGGACAGGAACAGGGTGCTCTGGAGCGCATGCGCAGTCTGCTGGTCTTGGCCTGAAAATGAAGTCTGTGTATCTCAGACTCTGTGTTCCTGTTTGTCTCATTAGGAGATGTCACCTATGTAGTCAAGTGCTGGCTTCAGAAACCACCACATTTGATTGAATCTTCCATGTGGCTTTTCCTAGTAATGTTATTTGTTGTCCACAAAATAAAACTCCCTAAATGTATCATCATTCTGACAACCCTTAAACCCAGGAGTTTTATTTTTATATTTCTATATTTGTAACATATACGTTTATATGCTGGTTGCTGAAAATACCTTAGTGAGTCCGGAGACTAGTTGTTGTGAAAACTTTGTATCTGGTGGAATAAAGACCTAAATATATATTTATGCTAACATGTAATATATCAGCCGATATGTAATATACGTAATATGTAATATATATGCCGAGACCTAGTATTTCAGATATGGTGGGGAGGTGGGAGGGAGTGGCAGGAATAGCAGAGAATTTCCGTTCAGTAAACCATCCAGAGTTCATCATTCAGACTTCAATGGTCGGCTGACCTTCATAGTTTCCAGTACCAGGATTCTGTATCCAGGAATGGCAGAGCCGTGGGGTGTGGTAAATGCCCAAATATTTCGGAAAGGAACACACCCAACCCCCAGCTGGTTTCAG
This sequence comes from Rhabdomys pumilio, assembly GCA_030674055.1. NCBI lineage: Eukaryota > Metazoa > Chordata > Mammalia > Rodentia > Muridae > Rhabdomys > Rhabdomys pumilio. The sequence goes on from JANHMN010000012.1 coordinate 69,146,680, forward strand.
CTGCTCTAGCCAGCAGTTCCTGGGCTGTCCTGTCTTTACCAGGGAAAGCTGGGTCCAATGAAAGGTTTTCCTGTTAGGTGCAAGACATTATATGACTCATGGCAGTCACTGCTCCAGAGACTCAGAGGCCCAAGGCCATATTTAGGAATTTGCTGTGAAATTGCCTGTCAGTTCTAACCAATATTTCCAATCTAATATATATGGAGTGCTAGCAAGTAGTTTATCATTTTAAATACGTTACAGATTCATGCCAATTTTGTTATTGTTGAAAACTGGCCTTCAAGTTTCGGTTTCCTTAAACAGTGGCAGGCTCACATTACCTCGTATGACTGTTGCCATGGAATCCTTTAAATCTTTGTTCATAAAAATGTTAGAATGTGTCTTAAACTGCTCTCTATGTGAATAAAAAGCTTCTTCTTAGAAGCTATTTCTGATGCAGTCTCGGTGCAGTTTTTTTGTAAAGTTAGAAATGGCTGGCCAGTGCTAGTGGGAAAGTCATAATGGTGGACGTAATGACCCTGGGACAGCGTTCCAAGCTGTGCTGTTCCCACAGCTCAGAGCATCACCTCCTGCTGATCAGGGATGGGAAGTCCAGTGCTCGCTGGTAAGGTAGGCTCCGACGCCTCCTGACACGAAAGAGGAAACAGGACTGTCTTGTTCTTGGCTCACTGTGGAAGACGACCAGAGGCAATTTTTTCAGTTCCACGGAGCTTTAATTGAGACTAGAAGCCCACATAAGGTCAAGCTCAAAAGGCCAATGGAGAGATGGTAATGAATGAAGGATGGCCATGATTTCCATGAATGTAACACAAACAGAAAAGATGAGGCCAGGGCTACAATAAGTGCTGGTGAGTAGCAGTTAAGGGTTAATGAGAAAATATGATCCCATCTGCTTTTAAAATTATAATAATTAAAATATTAAAATAAAAATAATTTAAAATTAATTAATTTTAATTAAGAAACATAATTGTTTAATTATGTTTAATTAGAAACATAATCCTAAATTTTTATTTCACTTTTTTTCCTTTTGAGATGTGGTCTTATTATTTAGGTCTGGCTAGCCTAGAACTCACTGTTACCAAGCTTGCTTCAGACTTACTCTACATCTACCTAACCAGGCTTACCTCAGCCTCTCAAATCCTCAAATTAAAGGAAGGCTCTGGCATTGGAGAAATGACTTCGTGGTTAGGAGCACTTGTTCTTGCAGAGGACCTGGGTTCGATTCCCAGCGCCCACATGGTGGTTCACAACCATCCATTACTCCAGTTCCTGGATGCACCTGGTATATAGATACATCTCTATAGCTCTCTCTAGACACACACACACACACACACATACACACACACACACACACACACACAACACTTATACACATAAAAAAAGGCATGCACCAGCACACCTGCCTTTATCCCCACAGCCTCTGGATGCTAGGCAAATGCTCTGTCATGGAGCTGCATCCAGTTTTTGTTTTGTCTTGGTAAATTATCCACTCTGGCTTTAAATTCTGTCATCCAGGAAGGCCTTGAACTTGGGGTCCTCCTGAATCAGCCTCCAGAGCTCAGGGATTAAGATAAGCCTGGACCACTAGACTTGGCCTGACTCTTGATATTGTTAAGTCACTGTTCCTGGAAGCTTCAAAGCCTAAATATTAAACATCCTGCTGGTGGTAATGATTTGAGACAAGTTCTCAGTGGTTAGCTCTAGCTGTCCTGGATCTAGCTCTGTAGACCAGGCTAGCCTCAAGCTCACAGAGACCCACCTGCTCAGCCTCCCAGGTGCTGAGGTTGAATGCACTGGCACACCTAAACAAAATGTCCTGATTTTTTAAAAACAAAAAGTATGCATACATGCACTGGGTAGTTCCCTGGTGCTACCGTAGGGTAACTGTGTGAAAAGATACATCATAGAAACAAAAGTATCCTTTTGAAAAAAATTTACGACTGTGTGGCAAATGTCATAATCCCTGTAGATGAACGCTAAACTTGCCACCTTTGGAACAGCGATTGAAACACCACCATTAAAGTTGGGTAACAGGGCACAAAGGGCAGGGAAGCAGAATAGGGGACTGGCTATCTTAGGAAAGAAGGGAACCAGCCAACCTAGGTGGTGACAGATGGGTGTGTTAGAGTGAAGGGAGGTAGGCATGTATGCACAAATGCTGGAACCAGACCATTACAGGCAACGGCGACTTAATAACTTCAGCTGAGCAGCACTGGCTGGCCCATACCTCCCAGCACTCTGGAGGCAGATAGGTGGATCGTTATGAGTTCAAGGCCAGCCTGGTCTACAGAGCTAGTTCTAGGACAGCCAGGGCTACACAGAGAAACCCTGTCTGTAAAACAAACAAGCAAACAACTTTAAAAGAAGAAGAAAAAAGGGTTTTGTTGGGGAGGGGGGCTGTGCTTCTAGCATCAGCTAGACTGAGAGTTCAAAGCCTGCCTGGGTAGTAGATTGCATCCCTGTTACAAAGAAATTAGCCTTTTGGGGGAAAAAAATGATGCATGATCAGAATACCACCATCTTACTGATAAAAGCCGTCCTAAGTATGTGTGTGTGTGTGTGTGTGTGTGTGTGTGTGTGTGTGTGTGTGTTTGTGTGGTGGTGGTGGTGGTGGTGGTGGTGGTGGTGGAGGTTGAAGTCCTCCAAGGCACTCCTCTGAAGCAGTGGACTCTTTACCCCCAGGTTTATCTGCCTTCTGGATGAAGCAATTTCTGGTACTCAGTGGAAATCTCCTTTGAGGTTGTCTTTGCAATGTTTATACCCCAACCCAAACCAGACAAAGGTTCAGAATGAGTAATGCTGAACCAACGAATTATAGTCAAGAAACCTTCAAGTAGAAGGATTACATTCCCCTGTAATATAATATATACACAAAAACCACTTATATTATTTTGTGGCCTCTTGAGGTACAGCTATCTTTACATAATCAAGTCATTTTGTTTTCTTTATGATTTATGCTCCTAATGTCTCACAGAAAGTGTAGACTCCAATCCGAAATTGTTGGAATAGCCATTCATTTTCTTTCCAGTATCTCCCTTTAGGTAACACTGGGAGCCTTTTGTGGGATGCTTCAGTAGTTTCTGTGGAGGCAATCTGGGTCAGAGGTCCAGGCTTGTTTCTGCCTTCATGAGAGTACAAGAAGTTAGACAACAAGTCTGTCCTGACTTCTCGTCTCTATTACGAATCTTCACATTTGAATTGATCGTGTTCAAGTTGAATTCTGATTTCCAACAATTCATTTATCTGGGAAGCTGTTTCCAGTTTATTAACTGAAGAGAAGCTATGGCCAGGGAAGTGAGATCTCACTGCTGGACATTAATCTTAAATCACTAAACAACAAGCGAACCCCACAGACAATGAACACTCCATGAGACATGTGATGTAATATAGAAACGGCCTGGTGCAGAGCTTTTCTGTGGGCCGTGACCCACTAATGGATGGCCCACAGGCTGAGACTTCAGTCTCAGAAGACCCACTAAGTTGCTTATCTGTTCACGTAATTGAGATTTATAGTTTTCGCACTCGCCAAGTGAGCTCCATTGCTTTACAGACGCATGTTGGCTGTTAAGACTTCATAGGATCTTTCTTTACGTTGTTTTCTGTGTGAGTCAAAGGCACTTTGGTCTTCAGCCTTCCATTTCAGCTCAAGGGGAAGCACCCCTAAGCAGCCAGTGAACTCCATTTACTTCCTATGGGAAATGCAGACTCTCGTGGTTTTATGAGCAGATAAGGAGGTGTATACAAACGGCAGCTGTCGTGAGTTTTGTGGAAAAGGAGCAAAGTAAATATTGAAGGGTAAACAATGGGAAGATAATGTTTGCACCAACTACTTGTGTGTGGTGGGGCTATGGGTGTTTTCTAGTTTATGCTTTGGTGGTCTTACAGATTTTGACAGTAGCCTACATTACTTTCATATCACAAAATAAACATTTGGGGAGACATTAACTTATGTCCCATTCCTAACACAGGAGAGATGATGTTATTTGATATATTTACAGTGACTTTATTTCTGAGTAAAAACGTAATAATGAAACGACAGCAAAAATACTCAAAAGAATCATGAAGCCATTTGTTTATTCCATACCACTGTGGGATAAATAGGGAGATGATGGGCCCCAGAAGAGGGACAGGAAGCTGACACCCACCCACAGGAAGCGGTAGGAAGGTGGGTTCCGAGGACTGCTCAGATCCTTCTTTTGTAAAAAGGATTGTATCTGAGATCGAGAGGAAACTGGAAGCACTAAAGGTTCCTGCTTTTAGCCAATGATGGACGAGGTTTATGACCTTGATGCCATGCGTGTTTGGGGAGATGAGTTGGTCTATACACATGGCAGCCGTGAGCCAGGTCATTCCTGGTGGAAATGGGCTTCACAGACCTCCAAGTCTGGCCTCCAAGTTTGATTTTATGATCTTGCTGGTAGTTATACGGGCAAATCCATTGTGTAATCATTTATCAGATTCTATATTAAAATTTGTGTGCTTGTCTATATGTTTTACACTTAAATTTTTTAAAAAAGTAAATGACCAAAAGAAAAGTGGGGGGAAGGGCACTAAAGAAACCATCCTGCCACAGTCCCGGGAGCTCCTGTCTTCCTGCATCCGTGTGGCTACCTCTGCTTTGTGGTAACTGCAGCTTTGGATTCCCCAGAATAATTCCTTCCACCTCCGGTCTGGCCAATCATAGCAGTCAACACTCAGAGTTCAGTAACTGTGGGTGGGCCTTAGAGAAGGTCACTCAGAGTCCTTGTGCTCAGGGCCAGAAAGGTGGGAAGAAAGACTTCGCAGTACTATGTTAATCCCTGTATACATTTTTTTTTTTTTAAATCTTGGCTGCTTACAAATTTAAAAATCTGCAGAGTCAGGAAGTCATTCTTGACAGTCTCAGATCTTATCAGGCCCTGGTGTGGTGTAAGGCAGACAACAGCTGCCCCTCAGCCTGTCCTGTGCTACCCTGATAACACTGCTGTTCTTAAATACACCAGGTTTTTTAGCCAGCGCTGGGAAAATATTCCTGTGTTTCCTCTTCTTTCGAAGCACTTCAGAACCTGTGAAAGGTCAAATCTTATATTGGAAGATTTGTTTTTATTTAGAAAGGCTTTATGACTCCATTTCCAGTTACACAGATGACAAAATAGTATTTTCTGCACGTCCTCTGTGGTGGATACCACTTCCTAAACCTTCGACCTCTTTGGAGTTTTCCTTCTCTAAGCCTCTGATGCTCTTTGGTGACATGCCTGAGCGTTCTTAATGAAAGGGGTGGTTATCGCATGAATAATTGAGATGACACTCTCCGTAGGCCTGAAAGTGAACTCACTCTTCTATGTTGGTCTTGTGTGGGTTCCTGAATCCGTTTCAAAATGTACACACTATTAAGACAAAACAGAACAAATGGCACAGCATTCAGTTCTTAGTGCCTTAGGTAGAAGGAAGAAAAAAGATGTAAAGAAAAAAATAACAGTGGACACAGTGCCATATGTATTGAATCCTGTGTGTGTGTGTGTGTGTGTGTGTGTGTGTGTGTGTCTGTCTGTCTGTCTGTCTGTCTGTGTCTGTCTGTGTGAATGTGTGTGTGGTATGTGTGTGTGTCTGTCTGTCTGTCTGTCTGTGAATGAGTGTGTGGTGTGTGTGTGAATGTGTGTGTGTATTTATGTGAGTGTGTGTGTGTGTGTGTAAGTATGTGTCTGTGTGAAAAAGTATGTGTGTGTTTGTGTGAGAGAGGAAGAGAAAGTTTGTGTGTATGTGGTGTATGTATGTGTGAGTGTGTATGTCTGTATATGTGTCTCTCTGTGTATGTGCATGCATGTGAGTGTGTGTGTGTGTGTGTGTGTGTGCGCGCGCGTGTGCGCGCACTGGTTACACAAGACATAGAGCTACATTTTCCAACCATTGGTAATATTTAATGTTTTTTATATATTGTGGTGGCTTGAATAGGATGGTCTCCATACGCTCATGTGTTTGAGTTGTTGCAGAAAGTACGTAAGTGTTGACGGAGCCCTTTAAGGTCTCCCGTGCCCAAACTATGCCCAGTGTGGCACGCAGTCTCCTTCTGCTGCCTGTGGATCAAGATGTAGAACTCTGTGCTTCCTGCCATGATGATAATGGACTAAATCTCTGAAAATGTAAACCAGCCCCAATTAAATATCTTCTTTTATAAGAGTTGCCGTGGTTATGGTGTCTCTGAAAACCTAAGACTAAGGTAGTGCATGCCTCTAATCCCAGTACTTGGGACACTGAGGCAGAAAGAGCAGAAATCCAAGATCTTTCTGGACTATGTGAGATGAAGGAAGGAAAAAAGGAGAGAGGAGGGAAGGAGGGAGGGAGAGAAAAGGAAGGAAGGAAAGAAGGCAGGAAGACAGGAAGACAGGAAAGAAGGGCTACCTTGTTTTGGGAAGGTGTTCATAAGTCTGTCGGGTTTCATTCATATTTGTGTGGTCTGGCCTGAATTGTTTTGCTGTGCACTGGGCTTTTGTTAGTTCCAGGGGTGAGGATTTGTCATGGTGTAAATGTTTATGTCCCAATGCACAGCAGGATGGCGTTAGGAATTCGACTTTTGAGAGGAGAGGAGGTGCTAACTCCTGGCGGAGCTTTACCCTAGTACACAGATTCAGCGCCTTTACAAGGCAACTCAAGAGAGCCACCGTGCTTTGCCCATCCGAGAACACAGCGAGAAGGTGCCCTCTGAAAAGTGGGTCCTCCCAGCTCCAGAGCCAGGAATGGTACAAGTACATGCCTGTATTCTCAGCTCTTACTTAGGACCAGGACCTCAATGCCATCATTAGCTTTCAGTTAGAGTCCAGCTGAACTATATCAGGTCCTGTCTCAAGGTAACTGTCACCCCAGTCACAGCATGTGAGTGTAAAAGCTAGATGTAAGAGTTAGGTGTCTTTCTCTATCACTATGCAGGGAGCCTAGAAAGCCCTGGGTGAGTGAAGTCTAGAATGAATGTGTGCGGTCAGAGGACAGCTCAAGGAGTGGGTTCTCTCCTTCCACCTTGTGTGCTCTGAGGGTTAAACTAGGGTTGTCAGGCTTGGCACGAAAGAGCTCTTTCTTATCTGCGGAGCCAACACTCTGCTTCCACTTCAGGTTATGAGTCAGGGTCTCTCACTGAACCTGGAGCTCACATACCTGCTGGCCAGCAAGCCCCTGGGATCTTCCTGTCCCTGTGTCCTAGTGTTGTGTGCCTTGAGCTCAAGGAGAGCCTAACCTATATCATCAAAGTGACCTGTCTCATGAACACTAGTCACACTAAGGATCAAACATCACCCTGCCAGGACTCCTGAACACCCATTCTGACCAGTTTAAAACCAACGGCGATGGGCCACTGAAGAAACAGAAAGCCTTGGCTAGAGGGCCTCTGCCATGTCTTCAGACTGAGCAACAATGGCTGAATGTTTCTCTCCACTGATAAAGAGATATCACAAGCCTTGCACAGACTGGCCTGCCAGCTCTATGCTGGATCTTTGACTTACTTGTTATCTGAGTTGGCTGCACCATCTGAAGATGCCAAACCAAATATATATATATATATGTGTGTGTGTGTGTGTGTGTGTGTGTGTGTGTGTGTGTGTGTGTGTATATATACACACATATATACACACACATACACATTTATATATATATAAATATATAATAATGTATATATAAATATATAATAATGTATATATAAATATATAATAATGTATATATAAATATATAATAATGTATATATAATAATGTATATATAAATATATAATAATGTATATATAAATATATACATATATATATTGATTAGATTCTGGCTAGTACCCATTGTATATGAATGAATACTGAGTCCTCCCACTATACCCTAGTGTGGCAGTTCTTAACCTGTGGGTCATGGCCGCTTTGGCAAACCTGGATCTCCAAAAATATTTAAGGTACAATTCATAATGGTTGCAAATTACAGTTATGAAGTAGAAACAACAGTATTTTATGGTTGGGGGTCAGCACAACATGAGGAATTGTGTAGAAGGGTCACAGTGTTAGGGAGGTTGAGAGCTGCTGCCTTAGCACATCATAATAAGTGTATAAATAAACTTCTGGGCAGGTGAGAGGGCTCAGTAGGTAAAGGGGCTTGCCTCCAAGCCCAATGACCAGAGTTCAATTCCTGGAATCCACTGTAGAAGGCAAGAACTAAGCCAGAAAAGCTGTCTGGCTTTCCTGTGTGTGCCATTGCACATAGGTGCCGACACATGCGTGTGTAAGTATGCGAGTACACACAAACAACAAATATTTGAAAATAAATATGAAAATAAATATGAAAAATGTCAGCTATTATCCTAACTAGTGACTTCCTGAGTGGATGTGGGTTCCTGGAAACGTGATAAAAGTCCAGGTCCTTAGGTCCACCCAAACCTGTTGGGCCCACTAGAGTGGAGGGCAAGCATAGCTGTCTTTGCTGTACTGGGCCTGCGCTGGGTGCTGGGTGCAGACTCTGGGGGCCTCTGCCCTGTGTCTGCCACGCTTATCTCTTCACAGTTGGCAGCACTGGGTGGTCTGAGGCATAACTGTTGAGGAAGCAGGGAAGGGTTGCTATACTCTGCATAGCCTGGTCCTGGAAATCTGTCAGGGGCGACAATGAAACGGAGAAAGGACAGACACAGACAAAACGTAGCCTAGAGCTGGGATCAGGTGGGCTGTGTGAGCTCTGATGAACTGCCAGTGACAAGATCCACCCGGAAACTGAGTTCTTCTGAACTGAGGAGGCAGGGTTGCTTTAAACAGCTGAACAAGGGGGCATCGCTAGCTAATCCTGATGGCAGAGTCTCTGTAGGTGAGCAGTCTATCACTGTATATGTGGGGTTTGGGGGCCCATGTCTGACAGTCCTGCGTACAATGGAATTGATTCGTTCCACGTTTTCATGAGTTCTAGGGATGAAACTTGGGCTTGTGTGACAAGGTCTTTGCCTACCAAACCATCTCAGGCACCCAGGAAGTTGATCTTTAAAAGATGTATTTTGGAACTGCAGAGATGTCTCAGCCGTTAAAAGCTTGTACTGCTCTTGTTGGGAACCAGAGTCCCAGCACATCGCTGAGACCTGAAACTGTCTTACCTCCACCCTAGAGGACCTGGTCCCTCTGGCCACTGTGGGCACCTACACTCACACTCGTAAACCACCCCACCCTGCCCAACCCATACACTTACACACAGATCAAAAATGAAAAGGGTTGTTCTTTCTGAGCCCCCGTCAGAGGTCAGGCGGACCCTTTTGAAGACATGCACGAAGCCAGCCACGGTTTTTATCACCTCGAAATATAGGACTGTAGGGCATAAGATTTACATACTAAGTAGTTAAAGTGGTACAAGACAGTAAGTGAGCAGAGTTATAATTATAATTTTAATGTTATAATTAATTTGTGGTTAATTAGCCAGCAGTGTGGAGGAACGGAACATTTGTGGTTAACAGGCCCAGAGACTCCCTTAGCCGCAGGCTTCTCTGGGTGAATTCTAGAAAAGCAATTGGAGTTCCACCACCTCTTTCCCAGGTGGTATGACGGGGGCAAGCCAGACAAGCCAGAGATGTCTTCAGCCTGTGGTGTTGCTCACTGCAAGTCTCGCTGACGTGATCACTAATGATGCCTCGGCAGCTCTGTGGATCTGATCCTGAAGGAAACTTAGAGTCCAGTAGACTCTGCTCCTGAATACTGCTGTTCTGGGACTGAAATGCCTGCATTTGGTCTGAATCTGTCCAGAGGAATAGGAAAGGGATTATGGGTACTGAATAATCCCCAACTCTCTGAAGGAAAGAAGGAAAAAAGGGAGCAGAGAGGATTCAGTTCTAGAAAAACAAGGTGGAGGAACCCGAGGCAAAGACCTGGGAACTTCACACACACACACACACACACACACACACACACACACACAC
>JANHMN010000012.1:69160930-69192844 GCA_030674055.1 Rhabdomys pumilio
TATATATATATATATGTGTGTGTGTGTGTGTGTGTGTGTGTGTGTGTGTGTGTGTGTGTATAATCTAAAGTGACCATTTTCCTGCCTCACCCTCCCAAGTGTTGAGATTACAGGTAAGTGCCCCTTATTGGGTACCAAGCTACCTATTTTATTTTAGACTTTGAAAAATGGCCATCATAACACAAGCTATTATTTTGCATGCTAACCTTAAAAGTGAATTAAACAAGAAAGAAAATATCTGTTAATTGGACAGTGGTCTTTGATTTAAGTTAACAAGAGTGCATGCCTCAGATATCAAACCAAACCAATGTGATTCTTTCTGTCATGTTAGAAGTCTAGGAGAGCCATTCTAGATAACACCTGAGTAAAAAGAGTTATAGTCCTCTTGATACTGTTGCTGGAGTCCTGTGTGCAGGGAGCTCCAATTCATTGATAATAATTATTAAGTGCAAAATATTGATAAAGTGTGTGCAGAAAGATATTCGTCACAGAATGCTTTCAGTTTTAAAGCAGTCAAAAATTAAAGATTGCCCAGAATATTAGATTAAGAGTATCTTACAAAGTGGAGGGTAAAGGAAGTTTAGCAGCAGGGGAGGTCTTAGGTGAAAGAGAAAAAGGAAGGTGATTATTGAATGCTAACAGACCTCATAAAAGCAGCAGAGGGAGGCATGGTCAGCCTCCCTTGTCATAAAAAGGATTTAAAACAATCATTAACTATTTAATGCCTGATTCTGTTGGAGCTGAGCAGAGCTTTCATACAGGAGGGAATATTCATTTTGAGCCATAAGTCAAAAGAAGTGACTTATGAATAAAAACACAGTCCTCTCATAAGTGAATTCTACACCATGCCTCCCGGGGCCAGCCTACATTTCCACTTAGTTCTTTCAAACTCTCAGTTCTTCACACTCTGGAGGGACAAAAAAAAAAGACATTCAGAAGTAGGAACAGATACTTTTTTTATTTCTGAAAATATTTTGGAAGTAGCGAATACACAGTAAAAACTACAAAGCCAATTTTGGGGGGAAAGTGAGGTTTGGTTCACACCTGGAGCTCTGAGTGAACGCTGTGGGGAAGTGATACCATGGGAGGGAAGGCTGGCTTCCCGGGAAAGAACAGCAGTGAAATCTAAGTAAAAAGTTAAAGTGGTAGGAATGCAAACTTCATGGCAAAGTGCTGACATCAGTAAACAGTTGGTTATAGATTCAAAATTGACTCTGGCTCAGGGGAAGTTTGTAAAGGAAAGATTCGGTGCACCATGTCTGCTTTACAGAACCATGTGGGGTGGCAGCAGACTCGGGGTTGCTCTTCCTGCACAAGTATGTTGCTGAACTTGGGATACAAGTTCAGACTTTAGACCAAATCTGAAAGTCGTCCCTCCACCCTTCTTAACCAAGCTTAATCTTTGATGATACTGGGTGTCTTAGTCACTCTTCTATTGCTGTCAAGAGACACCATGACCAAGGCAACATAAAAACAAAACAAACAAACAAGAAAAAACCCAAACATTTAACTGGGAGCGTGCTTACAGCTTGAGACAGTCCACAAGCATCATGCCCGGTACAGGGCAGCAGACAGGCAGGCACTGGAGCAGTAGCTGAGAGCTTACAAGCAGCAGGTAGAAAACGGGTGGGGAGTGGGGGAGGAACTGGGCCTGGTGTGGGCTTTGAGAACCTCAAAGCCCACCTGTAGTGACACACTTTCTGCCACAAAGCCTCAGCTCCTAATCCTTCAAAACAGTTCTGCTAACTGGGATCAAGAATTCAAATGCACGTGCTTCTGACAGCCATTCTCGCCATTCTTACCATTCTCGTTCAAAGCACACACTGGATTCTTGTTCAATATACACTTCTGCTTTTGTGTTGGTGGTAGGGGTTTTGTTTGTTTTTTTTGGGGGGGGACAGGGTCTCCCTTTGTAGTTCTGCCTGTCGTAGAACTTACTATGTAGACCAGGCTGACCAGGAACTCACAGATATCTTCCTGCCTCTGCCTGCCTCCCAACACTAGAACTAAAGGAATACACCGCCACACCCAGGTTACTCTTTTATTTTAAATATAATTTCAGTTAAGAGTAATATTTGGACTGAGGTAAAATATGTATGGTTGTTTTTGGCTTTGGTTTTTGAGACAGGACTTCTCTGTGTAACAGCCCATCTAGGATTCAAGGCGTGTGCCACCGTTCTACACTATACATTTTTAAAATATATTCTGTTTGCCTAGCGTTGGAGGTGCATATCTTAAATATTAGCACTCTGAAGGCAGAGACAGGTGGATTCTTCTGAGTTCAGAGCTAGCCTGGTCTACATATCAAGGCAGCCAGGGGTACATAGTAAGACCTTGCCTTAAAAGCAGAGACAAAGTTTTCCCTTCTTCTTCATTCACCCCAAAATAATTACAACAAAATTTGTGTTCTGAATCCTGGACATATATGGTAGAATGTCTGCCTACAACACACAGGGTCCTGAGCTCGATTCCCAATGCTACCCCCAAAGCTTATGTTCCCTTCCTTCATATGAAACCGAATGGCCGTATGAGTCTCCCTGGGCTTCATTGCTGGTGTTTGCTTTTAGTAGGAATGAAGACAGGGACAGGTAACACTGTGTGTGCTTTGCTTGAAACCATTCTCTGTTGCTGAAGAATATTGTAAATGTTTCAATAAATCCATTTCACAGCCCTGGAACATGATATTTACTGGTTGAGATAGTTATAAGGTATTCTTCACAAAGTAGCAAACTGGATGAAGGAGGCCGGTGTCCATTTATCTACTTTTTATCTACTTCATATAATTTTATCTAATTCAAGCACAGACTGGATTTTTGTTTGGAGTTTGTTCGTTCTATCTATCTATCTATCTATCTATCTATCTATCTATCTATCTATCTATCTCTATTTCCCTCAATCTCCCTTCATCCCTCCCTCCCTCCCTTCCTCTCTCCCTCCTTCCCTTCCTTCCTTCTCTCTTTCTTTTTGAGATAGGATCTCATTGTGTAGTCCTGGCTGGCTTCACACTCAGACTGCCCCAGCTGTTCCAGTTTCCCGAGCACTGGGATTAGTAGTCTGCACCCCAGGCCAGGATGGAGAGCTTGTATGAAGCCTACTTCTGCCTTCCAAGTCCTCACCTTTCAATGTACCCAGCTCAGACTAGTTGTTAGTAACAGCATCTTGTTAATATACTTTTTGAAACTGCTTCTTCTGTATATATCAACAGTTCTAATCAAAATTTCCTCACAATTCCTGTTATACAATACCCCACTCCATAAAATATATATATATATATATATATGTATATATATATTTGGGGCCTTCCAAGATGTGGAGGCTAGCATATGGTCTCCTTCAAGGCACTACACGGCAGCACAAGTTTGTCATTCATTGTAACACAGGAGTGCAATATGAGCCCAGACCGTTAACATGATTCGCAGGTGAGCTGAGTGTCTAATTCTACTTTTCTGCTGACAGTAATCCTTCTTAATACCTTAATTGTACAATATACTTCTAGTGGAATTAACCTGGAAAACCTCTAAATTATGTAATTAATTACACCCAACTTCTAATACAATTGCTTATCATCAGCCCCTCAGCCTGACAGCCCCCGGCAGAAATTCAGAACAGGGATCTGTCACAGGTACTTGGTGAGGCCTCTCCAGTTTCTGGTGAATATGTGCTAATTGTATAAATTACATATATTTTTGCTAAAGGCAAAACAAAACAAAACCCTCAGGGTTAAGTCATTAACCATTTTCTGGGTCACCAGGGCTTAAAGGAGAAAGAAAATAGAGGTGAGAAGCTCTTTCAATCTCTCCTGTTTCTGCAAACATTGGGTGGGGGGTGTGATTGGTGTAAGTGAAGAATTTCACATGGGCACATAAAGTTGGCTTATGATGAATTAAGAATAAAATGTTGTGCTGTTTTGCTTCTTACTATGGAGTTGCTGGGTCTTTGTTAGCATACACTATGGTGCCCACAAAGGTAGAATATATACCTCAAATTGTTTTGAACAGAAACCACCCCTTTAAAACAGTTTCACTGAGGTAAAATTTACAAGTGTTGGAATTCACTTTTTAAAGGGTATAATTAAGCGACTTTAAGTGGATTTCTATGGCTGTGATGTCGGTTACCTAAGTCCAAATTCCTAGCACCTTAGTTTCAAGTATGTTTTCGCCTCAGGCTGGAGAGGCAGAGAACGCTCCCTGCAGCTGGGAGGCCTGGGGTTCGGATCCTGGCGCCCATAGAGCACCAGCTCTGGGGGCAGGAGCAGGGACAGGAGAACTGCTGGGCTTGTTGGCATCTAGCCTAGCTGAGAAGTATGAACCATAGGTTCAGGGAGAGATTCTGCCTCAAAGGAATAGGCAGAAAATGATGGAGGAGAAACACCCAGCCCCCTCCTCTGGTAGCCAGGCTTGCACACCAGGCACAAGTACACATACCTGTACATATGTTCACAGACGCACACAAATAAATACATCTCTTAAAAACATAACAAGATCTCTCTTTACCACCACCAGCTATCCCCACCTTCGGCCTTGGACAGCCACGATCTTTTTCCTATTTTTATAAATTTGTCTTTTTTGGAGACTTTATATAACTAAACCCACTACATTTCCTCCTTCAGAAAGCATACTATATTCATTCTAAGGTTCATCCATAAACTTAGTAAAATGTATCAATAATGTGCTTCTCTTGATTGCCTGGCAGCATCCTCTCTGACAGCCCCGGTTGCTGCTCCATTCATCAGTTCCGGGTCATTGCATTGAACCCTCTTCTGGCTCCAGGGATGACTCCTCCTGTGAGCATTCACATACAAGCCTCTGCCTGGAAACACATTTCTATCTGTTTTTAAAGATTAAAAAAAGGTGTGTGTGTGTGTGTGTGTGTGTGTGTGTGTGTGTGTGAAACAGTGTGTGTGAGGGAGAAGTTGTATGCTTGAGAGGAGTGTGTATGTGTGTATGTGTGTTGGAATTCTGTTTACTTTCTCTTTTTCATTATTAGTATGTGTTTGTGTGCTTAGGCATTTGTGCCATGGTGTGCATGTGCATAAGAAGCCCAGAGAGAACTGGATGGAGTTGGGTCTCTTTTTGTCCACTGTTCTGTGCTTTCTGGGAGCCAAACCCATGTCATCCAGCTTGCAATGTAAGCACCAACACCTGCTGAGCCATCTCACAGGGGTGTGTGTGTGTGTGTGTGTGTGTGTGTGTGTGTGTGTGTGAGAGAGAGAGAGAGAGAGAGAGAGAGAGAGAGAGAGAGGTGGGGGGAGGGAAGGAGAGAGATTCCACAGACAGATGAAGTCAGGGGAAGACTTTGCAGAGTTGGTTCTCTGCTTTATCCGGGTTCTGGAGACCAAGCCCAGTCAGCAGGTTTGTGAGACTTGCAGGGGGGATGCAGGGTTAATCTGCTCAGCCATCTTGCTGGTCCTTTATTCACTTTCTTTTAATTTTTTTCTCTTATTTTTTTTTTTTACTTTCTTATGTGTGTCTTTTCAAACATAAAGTTATGTGTACGTACACATGTGCACAATGAGGGCAGGGGTGTGCACCATGGTGTTATACAGAGGTCAGAGGACAATTGTGAGAACACAGCTTCCCGTGCCTGGCACAAGTTTTAAATGTTGACAAAGTGCAATCTATCTTTAAACAACAGAAGTTGCATGGTTCTGCTGTGCCTATAAAAGTCTCACAGACATGTTTCTGCGCTCTCCAGTGGTCTTACAGTTTAGTTCTTACACCTGGAAGTATGATTCACCTGGAACTACATCTTGCAGACTTGAGAGGGGTTGCAGCTTAAATATGCGTATGATGTGCAGGTGGACAGCCACCCTGGCTGCTGTTGAAAAGACCACCCTTCCCTGCTGACTCGCTTTGGATCCTCTGTGGGAAATCAATTCGACTTTAACATGTTGATGTTGTTGTGACTCTCCAACAGCAAAGCTAGAAACTGTTTCCCAGTGTCCTTGTTTAACAGGAACTCTCTCCCCACCATCGTTCCCACTGCGGCTCTGAGGCTTAGACTTCCAGCAACTTAAAGACTTAAAGACTCCTTAAACACTGTTCTGAACTCTCGCTTGGATTTGTAATGTTAAAAGGCTGAGCGCTGTGCTTGAAGCCATGAAATAAAGACATTTTCTATAAAGTTGTTGACTTCAAGGACACCTCACAAGGTGACTGACAATGTGGCTTAGTAGCGTTCTTACCCAACATGCCCAGGGTTCCTTCCTCTCCACCTCATAAGCTAAGGAGGGGAGCACAGGCCCGTGATCCCACCTAGGGAGACTGAGGCAGACAGATTGGTAGGAGTTCGAGGGCACCCAAGTACACAGCAACATGGGTGAGCCCATTCTCACCAGGAGAATTCATCTCCAAGGTCACAAACCTAGAGAAGACTGCAAGCCTCCAGTACAGGTCCTGGGGCATTCACTGCCTCACCGGGGACAGGGACAGTTCATTCCAGTGAGCAGCTGCGATTTAGCTGAGAGTCTAGAGATCCAAGAGTAGGACAGGCAGCTGAGTGTTTTGCTTATGCCTCCTTCTGCTATCCCTAGATAGCAGAATTCTGTTATCCCTAGAAAAGAATCCTTTTCAAAAACATAATATTGAAACAGCACACTGTCTCACAGATAATCACATACAAAAGTTAAAAATACCTAACTTTTTTTGTGTGTGTGTGTTGGTGGATTTTTTGTTTGGTTGCTATTTTTAATTCTCTCTCTTTTTTGGTTTATTTATTTATTATTTACTTATTCACTTTACATCCCACTCACTGCACCCCTCCCTGTCACCCCCTCTCACAATTCCCCCTCCCCCTTCTCCTCTGGGTGGTTGGGGGAACCCCTGCTATCCCCTCCCCCACCCTGGCACTTAAGTCTCTGCAAGGCTATGCGCTTCCTCTCCCACTGACTCCAGACAAGGCAGCCCAGCTACAAGAACATATCCCACAGTCATGTAACAGCTTTTGGGATAGCCGTGCTCCAGTTGTTCCGGACCCACATGAAGACCAAGCTGCACATCTACGAATGTGCAGGCAGACTTCGGTTCAGCCTGTGTGTGTTCTTTGATTGATGGTTCAGACTCTGAGAGCTCCGCGGGTCCAGGTTAGTTGACTCTGTTGGTCTTTCTGTGGAGTTCCTATCCCCTTGGGAACTGTTTTAAATTCTCATACGCCAAACAAAATTGTTTGGCGTAAGAGAATTAAGAACAGATTTTTCTCTGTGTAGACTGCATTCCGACTACTTCTGTTTTTTGCTACACTTTTAAATAAGTTAAACGTTCATCTTAGTTTAGTACTCATATTCTTTTCTTAGCCGGATTTAGGAACTGGCCAGCTCAGGAGAACTGTCTTGAAATTTGCTTCTTCCTCGGCTTTCCGAACCGGCTTGCTTGGTGTGTACTGGGTGTTAGAAGATTTCCCCGGAGTTGCTTGGAAACTTGCAGCCGCTTGCTTGAGACAGACTGTGAGCGCCGTAGCCTTTGCTGCCCGGCGTGCATGCCCGAGTGTTCTTCAGTCCTCTGTGCCATAATAGGTGGCCTATCGAGCACGTTCCCGGAACGCGAGGTGCTAAGAGATTGGTGTTAAACAGTGACAACCTCAGCCCTCCCTGACCTTGACCTCTCTGGGTGCGGGGTTGGAGATGACGTCACAGCCAGCAAGCGCCGCGGCTTGGTTCAGATGTGGCTTCAATTTCACACAAATGCTGGGACCTTAATCTTGTCTCTACCGACTGTGGCAGAACCCCCAAATATGCTGTAGAGGTCCTCAAAGTCCCCAGTTCCCAGCTGCACAGCCCGGGGTACCAGAGCCCTGCGGGGGTGGGGGCACACCGCTGGCGGTTCCCCCTGGAAGCAGAGCTAAGGAGCAGACATTTGCATATCTCCTCCAGGAGTATCAAAGTCTGGAAGATTTTCCGCCCCAAAGAGCTGCCCTAAAATGAACCTAGGCGCTAACTAACCTGAGGCTGCGTTCCTCTGCAGGAGCCAGAAAAAAACGGACAAAGGACTCCACTCCAGAGCGTGTTACTTTATAACACATTTGGTTAAGACTTTTCTGAGATTAGAGAAATTGGAAATTAATATTTTGAAGTCATATATAAAATCTATATTGCCAAATGCAGGGGATACGGTTACGCTACTGTAGGGTCAGTCACGGCATCAGTTACTCATCGTTACTTTGAGAAAGCGTCCATTTAAATGTCCCACTGTGCAGATACGGCTGAGCTGTGGAGATTTCCTTGTTGTCTTAAGTAACCACGAGGAGCTGTCGGCCAGCATACCCCAGAATTACAATTGCATATTCATGGTGAATGTTAATAGCACTGAAAAACCGTGGATGACCCCTGCAGAAGTGACTGGCAAATCTGTAACTTCCACTAAGTTGATAATAGTTGGTTATAACTTGGTAATTAAGTACTTTCACTCTTCCCAGTTCCATCTCTTCTAAACCTTGCCAAGAGGACAAAACAAGCCTTTGAACCTGAACACGGCTTGACCCCAGTCCCCCATACAGGTCATGGAAATTGCAGAGGGAGAGTACATCTTTTAGAGTCAACCTCTGGTTTCTGTAGACTTGCAGCGCAAAAAGCGTCCTTTGGAAAGGCTAGGGAAGTTTCTGTGTGTTCACTTTAACAACTTTAGTCTGTCTGAAGCAGCTCTTAGCCTCTAAGTTGGACTGCGCTGGGGAAACATCATACTTTCTCTTCCCAAGGAACTTAAGTTTATTCCAAGGGTAACTGAACCTGGACTCTCAGTGTTTGTTGTGCCTAGAAAACTAAAAAGGACTCTCTTGTTTAAGGAGCTGTGGTAGATTAAAGATGTCTGCCAGTTGTAGCTAGCTATCATCTCCACCCCTCAGAGGCTGACCTAGTCCTTCTCTCGTTGCCTAGGAACCCATGCTGGGACTGTTCAGTGAGCAGGAGGCTACCGAAGCACCTAAGAGCTAAGGGCAGTATCTCTGACTCTGGGATGTCTATTGTGCCCTACAGAGAGCTGATTTCTCTGTGTGGTGGGACAAAGCTTGGTCTCCAGCCTTCTGGGGAGCTAACAGATGCCTCCAGCTCCAGCCACTTTTCAAAGCCACCAGATGACACAACTAGAATGTCTAATTGAGCCATCAATCCACTGCCGATAGAAAGCAAATGAAGTGGTTGTCTGTCACCGGAAGCTACCTCATATGGGCAGTTTGTTACATGGCAATAAGGAGTTAAAACAGAAAGCAAGTCTTTGCTGTCACCTATGACTTTTGTCTGCAAGGAAAAGCTTTGCTTTGTGGGAAACTCTGCAGAGAGAGCTTTTGTCTGCCCTGTGTACTGTGAGTCACAAGGCACAAGTGAGAGTCCTTAGAGACAGCTGACCTTCGAGGCCTAGGCTCTGGCCAACAGGAGGAACCAGATAGATGCTGTGTATAAAACCAGAGAGGCAGACTGCAGTACTGAGGTTGTGAGGGCTAAAGGGAGAGGGGAAGACAGAATGATAAAAATAAATGCATAATTATTCAAATAGAATGTTTATTCATAAGCCACATAAAATGATCTAGCCTACTCCATTTTTGGAAATAGTGTCTAGAAATAATACCCTTTTCATACCTTATGGCTCCCTCTGAAGGAGTACTTCATGAGAAAGTAAACAGGAATTTTCTCTTTTTTAAAAAAATAGTTTTTTTTTTTAATTTGGTGAAATACAACTCTTCCTTCATTTCGACATGTGACAGTCACACTTAGAGCCCTTGGCACAGTCATGATGACTCATGAGAGACACACCGAGAGACACCCCAGCACACCTCCCTCAGCCATCCACAGACATAAATACTTTCAGGCATGGAGCCTCAGATTGGACGCTTTTTAAATCAGCCAACATGAAGAATCATTTTCAATGTTTGTGCTACTAGAATTCCTAAGGATAGAAAGGTGTCTCTTTGAAATCAATCTCACTTTTGTGAGCATTTTAAGACTTCTCTAGCCTCTCGAATCTGTATAAATGCTCTAGAGTTTATTAAAATTAACTTTACATCGTTAGCCCTTAATAAAGTAAGACTGGGTGGTGTAGAAATTGTGGCAGTGACCAAACATGACTTGAGACCCACGCCATGAGAGGGAGCCCACCCCTGACACTGCCTGGAAGCCCGGAACCAGAGGCTGCAGAGCCCAGAAACCTCAGATAGAGCTGTGACTGGCAAAAAAAAAAAAAATCAATGAAATGATTCCTAATGATATTCTGCTACACTCATAGATTGGTGTCCGGCCCAATTGTCATCAGAGAGGCTTCATCCAGCAACTGATGGAAACAGATGCAGAGACCCACAGCCAAACATTAGGTGGAATCCTAGTGAAGTGAGGAGGAAACTTGGTAGGAGACAGAGGGGTCAAGGACACCACCAAAAACCCATAGAATCAATGAACCTGAGCTCTTAGGGGCTCACAGAGACTGAACTGCCAACCGGGGAGCCTGCATGGGGCTGACCTGAACCCTCTGCACATCCGTTACAGCTGTGTAGCTGGGTCTTCATTTGGAAATCCCAACAGAGGGATCTGGGGCTGACTCTGATTCTTCCGCCTGCATTTGGAACTCCTATGTTTCTACTGGGTTGCCTTGTCCAGCCTTGACACGAGGGGAGGTGCAGAGTCTTATTACAACTTGGTATGCCATGTTTGTTTGATATCCGTGGGAGGCCTGCCCTTGTCTGAAGAGGAGGAGTGGATCCGGGAGGAGGAAGAAAGGGTAGGTAGGGGGAGGGACTGGGAGGAGAGGAGAGGGGAAACTTCAGGTGACAGGTAAACAATAATAATAATAATAATAATAATAATAATAATAATAATAATTTTTCTTTTAAAAAACCCAATCTATACTTACACACTCATTAATTTCCCATATCTCTGATGGGATTTCTGTGTTCATCATGTTTTTTTTTACATTGATCCCTCATCGCCTAATCACTCTGAAGTACGTGCCCTCTGTAATTCAGGATTAAATAAGTTACCCCGTTAGTCACCTCTATTGTCTCTTCTGTATCGTCTATCAACTAAAACACTGTTCTCTGTCTTTTATCACTGTATTATTTATTATACAATAAATATATTTTATTTTTAAAAAAGAAAGAAAGAAAGACTGAAAGCAATATTTGAAAAATAAGACTTACGATACTCCGGATAAATATGTACAATTTTATGAGAAAAATTAGAAGACTTAAAAAAGATCTTATTTTATTTTAATCATGTGTATGTGTTTGTTTCTTTATGTCGGTATGTGCATATGTGTCCTCAGGATGGAGGATGTGATTTCTGAGAACCAAACTCTAGTCCTCTGGGAGTGTGTGTGTGTGTGTGTGAGTGTGTGTGTGTGTAATTTATTTATTTTATGTGCATTGGTGTTTTGTCCACATGCATGTCTGTGAGAGGGTGTCAGATCTACTGGAACTGAAGTTACAGACAGTTGTGAGCTGCCCTGTGGGTGCTGGGAATTGAACCTTTGTCCTTTGGAAGAGCAATCCATGTTCTTAACTGTTGAGCTGTCTCTTCAGCCCCTGGAAGAGTACTCTTAGTAAGCCATCCCTGCATCCTCTAAAAGACTTAAAAAAAATTATGAGACACAGAAGGGAATCACCTGGATGTGTACCAAAAATGTAATAAACTGAGTTCAATTTTCATAAATAACAATCTGTGGTTGAGACCATTTCATGACTCTTAGGTACTGGTTACAGGACTATTCTCTCAAAAGTCTTCAAGGAGGCTAGACACATTGCTCAGTGATTAAAAGCACTACTGCTCTTTCTGAAGACTGGGGTTCAATTCCCAACACATACACAGTGGCTCGCTACCATCTGTAATTACAGTGTGTGTGTGGGGGGAGGTCTGTTACCCTTTTCTGGCACAAAGCATACAGTGATGCATAGGCATACATTCAAGCAGAAGACCCATACACGTACAAACTTTTAAAAAGAATAAAATGAAATAACAAGATCTTCAACAAAACTTTCTGTGGTGATGGAAGCCCAGAGAGAGTCCACTAAGAAGTGGTTCAAACCCACATGGTACCCATTCATCCTTTCACTAGAATGCTGCTCTGTGATTTCTCAGACTGCCCCTTTCAGACAGCTCTCTCACCAGAGGGAGGCTCATTGGACCTTTCAGTAGGCAGCAGCTTGAACTTTCTGGTAAGCCAGTTTTCTCAATACAGAGGGACTGAGACCAAGCCTACCCAAGAGGTCAAAGCCCTGCCCACTTGAAACACCAATTTTATGGTTTCATGCCAGACTATTCCATTTGTAAGGCACCCATGTGAGTGAGATCACAACTGGGTTAGGACCCCATCATATTGGCTTCCTCAGTGCCTTCTTCCCTCTCCTACTTCCATGGGTTGGGGATTGGACAGGCATGACAGAACATGACAGGAAGTTCTGCCTGCATGTGACCCCATGCCAGCCACTTTATATCTTTGGTTGTGATGGGGATTAGATAACCTCTAAAATAACAGGAGAAACAACAGATGTTTCATGGAATCATGAAAGGGGGCTCGCTGTCTCTTTTATTTTAAAGAGAATACACTATTGTTCATTGCATTTGGGCTAAATCAGCCTTCCTTCCTGCCCTTTAATGCAGCAGTGAGATGGCAGGAAGGAGTCATGGGTGAGCAATGTCCTACCTCATAACATGAGAAAAGGGTTATCAGATTAGCTCTAAAGAGAGTGGAGAATGCACCATGGATACGTGAGTAACCACAGCAGGGAAGGAAGTGAGTGTATTCTAGAGAATCTGGAAGTAAAGGTCTGTAGAGTTAAAATTTGATGTGGTGAGCTACAGAGAGTCACTGAGACAGCCCTACAGGGGCTATCAAACCCTCAGAGGTGCCTCTCTCCCCACTGGAAGCCTCCCCAGGCTAGTGTAATCCCAGCATTCTGGAGTTTGACTCAGGAGGATCTTGGTTGAGGTTAGCCTGGGCTTCACAGCAAGTTGAGAGACCAAATTCATCCCCCTAATGTCTCTGTCTAAAACAAACAAAACAAAACCAATAGAGACAGAGAGATAGATGTCTCAGGGGTTAAGGGCACCTGTTGCTTTTGCAGAAGACCTGGGTTGGGTTCCCAGAACCCATATGGCAACTCACACTGTCTCTAATTACTGTCCCTGGATATCTATTTTTTCTGACTTGTTGGGGCATCAAGCATGTACCATGTGGGTGCACAGACATACATGCAAAGCAAAAACATTCACAGGAAATGAAAACAAATGTAAAAATATTTTTAAAAATAAAATTTAAAAAACCAACCAACTAACCAACCAACCAAAGCAAACAAACAAAACAATGTTGGAAGAGATGGCTATGTGGTTAAGAGAGCTTACTGTTCTCTCAAAGGACAGGAGTTTGCTTCCACACCCACATCGGGTAACTCATAATCATGTCCCTAGGATAGCCAAACTCCTCTGGCCCCAAGCACGTTCACATACAGACAAACACATAAATAAGTAATAAAATAAATATTTCTGGGAAAAAATAGAGGTAAAATAAGTGAAAATAGAGAAATCGAAACACTCCCCACTTTAAACTATTTAAACTGCCTACATTTTATTGGGGGGAGAGGAGGTTCCCATGTTTAGAAATGAGGTTTAAAGAAAGGCAAAATGGTTTGCCAGGAGAATAGCTAAGCCGCTTCCAACTTTGTGGAGAGAAACTGGCAAAAACCAGACTCAGAAGAAGAGAGAGAGAGTTTTCATTTTGCCTGGGGACCAAGTTTCTTCTGGGTTAAGGTGTACTTGCCCAGGGCAGCACCACGCATGTCTGTGTTCCTGTATCCTCACAATAAATCCCCAGGTAAACATTATAAGGCACCGTATAAAAATGGGCAGGAACAGTCTTGTCCAGCGCTGGGCTGAAGGCAAGATCAGTAAAGATAAAGCCTGTCCTCTGTGTGGAAGGAGAGGAAAGGGCAAGCCAGCCAGAGGCTTCTGTGGGTCTTTAACCGCTCCCCTCCCCTCCCAGAGGCCCCGCCCTGGCTCACTTCCTCAGGAGGCCTCCTCTTCCCTGCCATAGTCCATAAAGAACTAGGTCAAGGGTCCCCAGATCAGTAAATTTCTCCAAATGGCGATTCTTCAATTAGCTGTTAACCAATTCCAATCAGCTGTTAACAGTATCAGAAAGAGTAACGTCACCCTTTACTTCAAATTCGAGCGTTTTGTTGGCTAAGAATTTTTTTCTAGACCGTTCTCCTGCTCTTAAGCAACGGGCATCTTCTCAAATAGATCACAACAAAACAAAACCTACAGTTTGACCTCTGAAAGTTTCTAAGCATCTCTGAATGTCAGAGAGATAGCCTCTATTTCCCACTTGACTTTGAGCAGGGGAGATGCTTTAAGACTGGTCCACAAGGAAGACGCGGACATTCCCAGCTTTACTCAGGTAAAGCACTACAAACTGCAGAGTCGGAAGCTTTAAGTGGCTAATGAGCCGGTTCCTCTAGTGCGTTCTTTCTCCGGAGTATCTGAGAGTGAGCTTCCTCCACCTCCACCCCTCCCCCTCCACCTCGATGTGTCACCATTGGAAAGGACAAGAGCAAGAACTGGACCTGAGCTGCTGCCGTTGCCGCTTTCAGTCTGGGTGCTCTTGGACTCCCCCAGCAGGCGAGCGTCACCTGTCAATCCAGTGCAGTCATGACACAGGGTGTAAGTGAGCCTCTTGGGGAGAGTGTGAGGACTGCAGGGGATGGGCATCTTACTGCTCAGCGGCTCACACAGCAGCCCAGACGAGCATCTGGCTGAAAACAAGCAAACAAAAAGTTAGCTGTTCTTTTTATCCAGCCAGAAAAATCTAGTAGGTATAGTCCAACCTCTCTCTCCTGTTTCTGCTCAGACATCTTTGCAAATGTAGCACTGAACCTAAGTTTTGCCTTTTATCTCCTGACACTGTTCCGGAAAGACATTTCTAATGTGCTAGTGTCACGTGTCTCATTTTATAAGCTTTGAAATCTCATGCTAAGATCCAAAGATGTTGTTGCTTTATTTATGTATTTATTGTACTGCAGCCTGAGCTCAGAACTTTGTGGTTACCAGGCAAGTACTCTGCCACCAACCTTTGTCCAGAGCACCATTCATTCCTCTAAGAGAATATACTGGAGACTAGAGACATGGCTCAGCAGTCACAAGCACTTCTTGGTTTTTCAGAGAACTGGGGTCTCATTACCAGCTCCATATGGTGGTAACTGCAGCTCCAAGGGACCCAGTACTTTCTTCTGATCTCCAAGGGTATCAGGCACACACACATATGTTCAGGCAAAACACTCACACATGTAAACTAGATCTTTTTTTTTTAAAGTATGTTGTAACTAGGCACAGTGGTACACACATGTAATCCCAGGACTGAGGAAGTAGAGGCAGGAAGCTATGAATCTGAGACAACCTGAGCTATAGGGTAAAAGCCTATCTCAAAAAAAAAAAAGTTCAAAGAAAGAATAAAAAAGGAGGAGAGAAGGCAGGGGATGTTGTGGCTCAGTCAAGTGTGAGGATTTAAGTTTCATCACCTGGAACCATGTGAAATGGTAGGCATGGTGACATGCTCCCAGAATTGTGGAGGTGGAAACAGAACTCCTTGGGCTCATGGGCAGGCCAGTCTACCCTAATTGGTGAGTTCTAGGTCAAGGTTAATGAGAGACTCCATCTCAAAGGAGTTGGGTGCTGTTTCTGAAGATGAACCTCAAAGAGATCTTCTGGGTTCCATACACACATACACACACATGCACACACATGCACACACATGCACACACATGCACACACATGCACACACATACACACACATACACACACATGCACACACATGCACACACATGCACACACATACACACATACACACACATGCACACACATACACACACATACACACACATGCACACACATGCACACACATACACACACATACACACACGCAGGCACGCTTGTATGTGCATTGCATACCATAAAACTACACACATGTACGTATACACGCAGAGAGAAAGCAGATGAGCCAGAGTGTCTCCCAGTGCTTCAGCACTTGGCAAACAAGGCACGAGCATCAGGAGTCTGAGGCCAGCCTTGCCTACTTTGAGACTAACCTGTGTGACAGGAGACCTTCTCTCAAAAATAACCAGAGAGAGAAAAAGGAAGGAAGGGAGGGAGAGAGAGAAGGTTCACATTTAAACAGTTGCTGGCTTAGAGAGACATGTTGTGAATAATATTAAGTAATGTTTCCATAGATATCTTCATCCCAGATGCTCACTGAGTTATCGTGGACTAGCGGAAGTCAGAGTCTATACAGGTTGACCACAGCTCCTCAGTTGTGGGTAGGGAGAGAAATTCAGTTTTGTTCTTTTAAACGTCAGACCTAAAAATCACTCTGTGGGTATAAAAAGAAAAAAGCAAGGCATGCATAATATTGCTGAAAAAGACTGCGAGTTCAATTAAAAGGAACCTTTGTTGAGACAAAAACTGGAATCCTGTGAAAAATTCTTAGAGTCCTGCTCTCCCTCTCCTCTCTTCATACTCATGTTATAATAAATCTTATTCAGACTGGAAGCCTACTGGGAATTTTCACTTTTAGTTTTGGGAAAATGTCAGTTACCCGTGATGGGAATATCAGAATATTTAAGCAAGGAAAAAAATAATCTCTTCTCTCTCATACATGTTAAAAATAGCTGCAGGGTATTTTTTTCCCCATTAAATTCTTTAAATTCAAAAGTTCACCTTTGGACTGAAGTTGATGGGTGTGTGCTCCCTTCATAGGGAAGCCTTTTTAGAAAATTAGGAGAGAGGAGACAGAAGCTGAGGCTGTCATCAGTCAGCTAGCCAGAAGGCCTCTGTCTGGCCACTCCACCCCGCAAACAGTCTGTCCCACTGGGCATGCTCTCAAGGCAGCAGGGAAAGTGACTCTGACCAAGAACAAACATGGCTTTTCCCATTTAGGTTGTAGAGGCAGAAGGAGCAGAATGGGTCCATCAGAATCTTGGCCTCCTGAGGCTTACCTTGCAGGCATCTTCCTCCAGCCTCAGTGAAGTCAACCAAAATCTAGACTCACTGGAAAGGCTGTCCCAGGCAGCTCTCAGCCTACACAGTGGGAGTGCCAATGTCCCATCTCCCTGTGACATGGGCTGGGTCTGTTAGCTACAATCAGGGAGAAGTTAGTCCTTTGTCCAGCTCTGCCCAAACTCTGTTCCCTCTGTGCTCCCCCAGCCTTTCAGTTGCTCCCTGCCACCTTGGTTCTTCTTGTAGCTGAGTTAAGGGGAGAACAGAAGGAAAGATGTAGAGGCAAAAGACTTTAGGGATGGGTATATTCTTGTCACTTCCAGAGCAAGTACAGGGAGAAAATCTGAACCTCTCATGTCTACTTAATTTTAAATGTGTAGTTAAAGACCAAATAAGAATCGAAGGTTAGAGCCAGAACTTTAACCAAGCCAGCTTGGTCTCCATAGTGAGACCCTGTTTCAAAATAAGTTCTTTTAACTTTGTGTGTATGTGTGTGTGTGTGTGTGTGTGTGTGTGTGTGTGTGAATATGTGTACCTGTGTGATGTGTGTGTATGAATGAGTGCATCTGTGATGTGTGTGCATGTATGATGTGTATGTGTGATGTGTGTGTACATTTCTATTTCCCTTCCCAAATTAAAATTATTTCACTTATTTTTATGTGTATGTTTTGCCCACATGAATGTAGTCTCATCACATGCATGCCTGGTACTCTAAAAGGTTAGAAGAAGGGAACAGATTCTGTGCAGTTATAGACAGCTGTGAGATGGCATATGGGTCTTGAGAGTTGAACTGAATGCAGGTCTTCTGCAAGGGCAGCAAGTACTCTTAACCACGGCGCCACCTCTGCATTCTCCTCTTTCTAAAATATTAAAAGACGGTTTATGACTGAACTCAGATTGCATGCTTTTACATTCCATCTTGGCCAGAAGGTCAAGAAGCAATCAGAACATATATTTTAAAATATTGCCTCGATTTCGTACAGCCATGGGAGGCCACACGAACACTTGATATTTAGTCAGTTCAGGCAAATGGCTCATTACTTCCTGTTTTTTCTGAAGTCTGTTACTGTATAGTGATTTCTGCTATGGCTAGGATAGGCAGGATACTAGTTCTTTACTCAAAGATGCCATTTACTGCTTAATTGTGTAAAACAAATGTAGGAAATGTTCTCTTGTCCTGGTTTTGTGTTTCTGAATGAGGATCTCCCTGAATTCACAAAGTGGTCTTGGATTCACTATGTAGCCTAAGCTAGCCTCAAATATCAGAGGTTCCCCCCACAGCCACCCAAGCGCTGGCATTACAGGCCCCCTCTACCTCCCTATCTGCCATTTTGCTGCCATCCAGCCTGGGGATGGAGGAGAGGAACACTTGAGAATAAAGTACAAGGATGCACACGTAAGTCTGAAGAGGCCGAGAGGAAACCCAATGCTTTGTCCTTCAGCTTTTTAACTCAGAAAAAAGAAAGAGGAAAATCATCTTTCAGTTTCGATCTTTCTTTTGAAGTTAATTGATTATTACTACTGTCTGTGTGCCTGCAGGATGTGAGTGAGCATGGGAGAAGGTCAGAAAGCAATTTTGGAGGTGTTCTCTCCTACAGCAAGTGTCTTTACCCACGGGAGTCACCGCAACAGCCCACTGGACGTCAGTGTCTTCCTAATCCAGTCTAACAACTACGCAGAATAGAGAAACCCGATTAGCTTGTAAGTATGTCCCTCGGGGTTGCATTTGGTGACACTCTAGATGGGAAGGAAGCCCCGTTTCAGTGGCAATCAAGGAGCAGGTGTGCTGGCCAGTGACAGAAAGCGTGAGGTCTCTGTCCAGCCTCTGCCATTTGGTGCTGCATGGATCTGTGAACCTGGGCAGGCTTTCTTTGCACCTTCTGGAAACTTCAATTTCCTCATTTACATAATGGGATAATAGCAGTTCCTGTCTTCTAAATGTAAAAGGATTGTAAGCTGGTGCCCACAGATTGCTTAAGATGGCTTTTGTCAGAAAATGTTAACTCTTTGGTACTCAGCTGCAAGTCCCAAATTCTGGGGTAAAGGACACGCAATTTAGCGTTCTGTAAATATAATCGTAAGTTTATGTGTTTCATCTTTTCCTTTTGATCAAAAACAATGTTGAAACTAGATGGGCGACCACAAAACCACACAGGAGCGTTCCTGCGGCTTTGGGGTAGGTGACTAACTTGGCAGGAGAAACTAATGTTCTTTGGGGTAATACCTGAAAACAAGGATTATGTTTTTGCGTTTTCAGAACAAACAACAAAGCAAAGCCTTGGCTCAGTCCACAGAGCCGTGTTTTTTTATTTATTTATTTTTTACCAACCACGTTCTCTGCTTGAAAGCTATTTATGGTGAGCGCTGTTTTTTCAATTAGGTTTATTTTCATTTTCCCATAGGCCACGTTAGCTGAGAACGTCCAAAAGTTTATTTGTTTTCCCTTTATGTCTTATGATGGTTTTATAATAAAACACAGCACTTATCTGTGAGATTTCTTCGGAAATACCGGTGAGCCCGAAATAAGTTTGTTTGCTTCCTCCTCCCTCCCACCACACACAATCACACAATACCAGCGTTAAAATGCTTTCAGAATGTAACCTAGTCCGTTTTCATAGTAAACTCAGAGCAGGGTCACTTCCGCTTCGCTAACTTGGACTGTGTGTAGAAGCTAGTGCTTAGCAGGTCGGATTTTAAAATGATACCTCAAGGACTGGCTTTTTCTAAACATTTTACGCTGAAAAATTCGAAAACCGTTTTTCTGACCCCAAGGTTAACATTGGTAATATGTTCTCTATACGAGGTCCCATGTTTGGGGGGATGGGTAGGAGATGAATTCGTAAACAGAGGCCCACACTGCCTAATAGTTCTGTAGTGGGAAAATATTCTTTGGTGAAATAAGTATTCGGGGAAACGACCTGGGCCCTCTGGATGCGGAGCGCCTCCCTCCCCGCTCGGCCTGCTGCGGGCAGTGACCCGGGGTCCTTTTTCTAGGGAGATTGCTCTGGGGATCCCTGGGGTTAGAAGGGCGTGTGCAGCTGCAGAGAGACTGGGGGGCGGGGTAGGGGGGAGGCGGCGGTGGAAGGAACCTGGCTTGCTCCCTGGCGCTCGAGAGCAATCGGTCCCCGGCGTCACAGTCTGGTCGCCTGCTCCTCCCTTCTCGGCGGCCAGCAGCTGCGGCCAGGGATCCAGCGCAGAACCCGCCCTGACTGCGCGCAGCTTCTCCCTCCAACCACCCTCCCTCTCAGCTCCCATTCGGTCTCTGCTCCCCTCTTTCCACTCTACGTTCCCCACTTGTCTCCCGCCGATCTACCTCTCTCCTCCCCTTCACTCCTTCTCAGCTCTCTGGCTGCTCCTTCATCGTTTGTTGTTCCTCTGCACCCCTTCCTTCTCTCCCAGTGCTCTTCCCTTATTTACTTCACCTCTATCCTTTATTTGCTTCCCCCCAAACCCACCGAACCCCTTCCTCCTCTCTCCTGCAGCTCTCCATCCTTTCTAGTGCCCCTCTCCTGTTTCCCTCCCGCTTTCTCCCCTCCAGCTCTGGGTTTGTGGCTCTCCCACGCTGTTGCTATGGAGTTGCCCAAGGCTGCTGGCCGCCTGGCGCGAGCTGCCTTGAGGCCCCGGGAACAGAGCAGAGACTCCAGCCAAGACTGAGGCGCCGCACCCCTTCGGGGTCCAGGAACAAAGCGTGCCCCGCCTTGCCCAACTCTGAGGCTTTCCTGAGACCTTCAGGCGCCCCAGGCCCTGAGGCTTAAAACCACCTATAATCTGATCGCCCCCAGCCTTTGCGGGCAGGACCCTGCGACCAAGGTGACAGCTGCGCTCTCTCGTACAACCTTACCTTCCTGGTCCCCTGAAGACCACGCTCTCACGCCCACACTCGGAGGTGTCACTGGGGCCGAGCAGCCGGCCAGATGGCCCTATTTAATAGGACTGACCCCTTTTGTTGGGGGCCTAGGAGCATCCAGGCCAATTTACATAGGAAAATGGGGTTTGTGTCCCCAATTCAGTGCAATGCCCTGACAGCCGGTGGCCTTGTCTTTGTGTAAGGACCCCACAGCGTGTAGGTTAAAGTGGTTTGTGTGTGCAGATGTGTGAGTGTGAATAGCAAATCACAGGGAAGCAGTCGCTCTGGGCCTTGTTCCCAGGTCCTGTAGAATAGGCTGCAGTCTGGTATAAGCCTACTGATAAGCCCCTGCTACCTCTGGAGCTCTTGTGGATTCCACAGCTGATCATTTAGATTTGATTCCTAAGTCTTTGGAAGACATCTTGGGAAGATTCCTGAAGTCTTTGATGTTTGCATTTAGGTCCTTGCTTGGGAAAGTTGTAAGGCTGAACCTAGGACTTAAAGAAGACTATTTGGACTTTTAAAAACGTTCTTGATGAAAGATCTAATCTAATCGCTTGTCTTCACGAACTCTGACTCAGCTGTTCATGGATATATGCTGGAACAGACTGAAAGCCATCATCTGTTTGGTTTGGAATCACTAACTTAAACATGTGTACTTAGGCAGTAGAGTAAGAACAGAGAGAAAGTTCTTATTTTACCAGCAAGGAATTTGAGTCACGAGAGGAAAGACAATTTTTCCCAGATCACACAACTCTGCAGGGTATAAACCCAGTGGTCTGAGCCCATGAAAGTCGATAGAGAAGGGTCTGGGCTGAGTGAACAGTAGAGTTCCAGTCTCCAGGAGTCCAAGGGAAGACGGTCCAAGTTCAGGGCCAACCTGAGCTCCACTGACTTCGTCTCAAAAAAACCAAACAAAACCCCAAACCCAAAACAGACCAAAAAAAAAAAAAAAAAAAAGATGAATGGTAGGAAAGCTCATAAATGTCTGGGATCCCTTGAAGCACCTCCTTCAGCGGCCTCCAGTTCCCACCAGTCCACTGGGGCCACCCACAGTTTATGTCTTACAAGGTGAGGACTCAAAGGACTTCCCTCTTTGTCCTTCATGGTTGTGGCTTTCTGTGTTGGAACCAGTTCCACCACTACCATTCTCAAGAATCCTGTTCTAGAACCCACTTCTATCAAAATAATTGTCTTGTGACAAAATAGCTGAGGGTCCTTTCTGTGTCCCTATGAGATGGGAAGTAGGTGCTGATGACTGACTTGGGAAGGTTCCAACGACCTAGCTGCTCTGACAGGGACTACAGTGAGAACTCCACTGGGTCACCTTCTAGTGTCTCTGTTGCTGCCTGGAAGCCCAAACTGAGTTTATGGTGATTTAGCTAAGAATGTCTCTGAGACAGTCGCTCACTGTAGCTCTGTACATTACGACACGAGCTGAGGGCTGGACACTGGCTCAGTAGTTAAGAATGGTCACTGCTCTTACAGAGATTGCTTTACTTCCACAGGTGATGGGTATAGCTCACAGTCTGTAACACTAGCTCCAGGGAATCCCTGTCTGGCCCCCAATGGACACCCACATACACAGAGACATACACATCATCTTCCATTTAAAAAAGATTCTATTTTTAAAACTTATGTATATGTATGTATGTCTGTGCACATGAATGTACACTATCTTTGGAGGCCAGAAGAGGGTGTCGGGGCCTCTGGAGCTGGAGTTTTATGGGTCATTCACTGCGTTGTGTGAATGCTGGGAACCGAAGTCAGATTCTCTACAAGAGCTGTTAGGAGTCCTTAACAAGGGGCTGGAGAAATGGCTCAGAGGTTTAGAGCACTGACTGCTCTAGAGTCCAGTTCTGACTCCAGAGGTCCCGAGTTCAATTTCCAGCAACCACATGGTGGCTCACAATCATCTGTAATGACACCCAATGCCCTCTTCTGCTGTGTCTGAAGACAGTGTACTCATATACATAAAATAGATAAACCTTAAATAAAAAAGAGTCCATAACATGTGAGCCATTTCTTCAGTCCCACGAAGAAATACTTTTTTTCTTACATACTTTTTTTTAAAGAAGAGAATCTGAGTTCACAAACTACATTTCACAGAGGAGATTGAGCAAGGACACGTGATTGGATTAGAGTTGAAGATGTATGTTCATTTCTGTTCTGCTTCTCAGAACAAGTTAGAAACTTTTTCTGCTTCCTATTTTTGGGGGCCCATATTAATGCTAGGGTGACAGAGAGTACAAACTATGGGCTAGGGGTGACAGCTACAGAAGAGGAGCTTGTCAGTTCTTTGTGAAAGGATTTCCTTAGAGCACTAGGAATACATTATATTCTTTAAAGGAACTGTACCCAAGAAAGATATTTGAAATAAGGTCCATAATGCTTTTATTTCGTTTGCTTCTTTGTTTTAGCTGGTATTTTGAATCTGTATCTATTAGCTTCTGAAGTGTAACAAATAACCCCCACCCCTGCCTTAAAGCATGAGTCTGTGAGTCCTCTGGAGGTCAACAGAGCTGGACTAGACACACTGAGTATCTCTGATGATGCTGGCTGCTTTGTGGACAAAGATGGAGTCTCTGTGCTCTCAGGCTGGATTTGGCTGAGGAAACTTAAGTGGTTCTGCCCGGCTTTATCCAGTGTTTTATCCAGAATGTTCATCTCATAGTAATACATGACAGGGAGAAAGGCTTAGCATTATAGATTTCACCTGTCTGTGGACTATTCAGAGGGGGCTGCTATTCTGTCCCTCTTTACCTTTGCCCATGACAGAGACTGTGACAAAAGGAAGGGACAGAGGGGCCACTGCTGTAGTAAATCCTGGAATTGACAAGGCCAAACACATATATTTAATTTAGATTTATTTATGTTGATTTCTCTCAGGTAGGATATGTGCTGGGTGTCAGGGACCTTCACCTCTTCGTTTCCTGCTGGGCACATGACAGTTGTTTTAAATGCTGACGTGAGTAGGAAAGCAACCTTAGTTGTTGTCACTTACACATAGATTAGAATTCCTAGAGACAGGAATGTAAGTCTTTAGTTTATTCCTTAGTGATGGTTAAAACTTTTTGATTGAGCGAGGTGTGGTGTTCACTTAGGATGCTAAAGGCAAGATTGCCATTAATTCAAGGTCAGCTTGGGCTACAGAGAGAGTTCTAAGTCAGTCTGGGCTACAGACACATTGTTTCAAAATTAAACAATTTCTGGGTTGTGATGATCCGGGACTTTAATCCAACCACTCAGGATGCAAAGGCAGTTTGAGGTCAGCCTGGGCTACAGAGTGAGTTCCAGGACAGCCAGGGCTTCCCTGTCTTGGACTCCTCTGACCCTCAAACCAACAAAATTAAATAATCACAAAATCAACAAAAACAAAATCGTTCTGACTTAAAGGTCATTATCTGTGTTTCTAGAAACTGCCAGCTTCCTGCTTCCAAAATACACCCCCGAAGCTTTTATTTTAAAAAAACTAAACTTCAAAATATTTAACATTATTTTCTAGAGCATATAAACAAGTACTATATAACAATAGCTCTTACTTGAGTGGAAATCAGAAGTGGGGAGAAGAAAAAATTCACTTGTATTTTATTTAGTATGTGCCTGGTCTCACAAACATCTGTCCTGTCCTGTCCTGTCCTGTCCTGTCCTTTTCTTTCTTTCCTTCCTTCCTTCCTTCTTTCCTTCCTTCCTTCTTTCCTTCCTTCCTCCCTTCTTTCCTTCCTTCCTTCTTTTCCTCCTTCCTTTCTTTTTCTGTTTGTTCGTTTTATCTTGTTTTGAGACAGTCTCATTGAGTAAGTCTGGCTGGCCTGGAACTCACAGAGACCTTCTCACTTCTACATTCTCAGTGCTGAAATGAAAGGCATATACCACCACACCCAGCCATGAAAGGGGTTTTCTTAAGGTTCTGATTTCCATGGGACGCTCCTATGCAATGTGCTTCTTATCCCTTTGGAATCTGAATGTGTCCTGCCATTTTTGACTGTGACAAATGATGGGGTAGGAGATAATGTGGGCGTTAATGCTCAGTTATGTAAAGGGGACTTTTGCATGTGTCTATACTTAGCAACAGGCTATTTGGGGACTCCTGTTACACGTAACTCATGTCTTGAACACAGGAATAAGTGAGGTTTCAGCTGCTGGTTGTCTAAGTCCTCACACCGGACACCTGAAAACTGAGTTCTAGGCAGATAATATTTTGGATAAGAAAGGAACTGGAAGTTTGGAGCCTGAAGATAATTTGGATCAAAAATAGTCACACTGCTGTCTGTCCTTCTCTCACTGTAAATGTGGGATGTTATGAACTTTTCTTAGACTTCCTCTACCAAGTTTTATGAACATGTTAGCCTGATTATTAGAAGGATCTTCCGAAGGGTACACTTTGCTCTAACTGGGACCGACAGTTTGGAGAGTTAGAGGGCACACTAAATGTAAAAGGGACAAGATGAGCTGAGGCTCAGGACACGTAGGTGAAAGGTCCCCAGGAACAAGAGGAAGCAAAAGATGCAGATGAGCTCTGGCAATTGTGCAAAGCCTTGAAATGTGTAGAAGTCCTTCTGTGCTCAGCCTCTTATCCCAAGGCAGCCTTACTGGCAGGCGAGTCCAGACTGAGTGCTGTCATTCCTATTCTGTGACAGGTTAAAGGTCAGGTCCTGTAGGGATGGAACCCGTGCACACCTGGCCTGCTGTCAGAGGGGACTGGTTGTCTTGGAGAGAGTTGCTCCCAAGCTCCTGGCTGGGGGTCAGGGGGCTGGGGGGTCAGGGGGCTGGGGGGCCGGGGGGCTGGGGGGCCGGGGGGCTGGGGAGGCACAGACGGTTATGAGTATGAAAGTGGAGGAGCCAAAGGAGATGCCTGAGGTCTGGAAAAAAGACTTCAATCAAAAGAGAGGATTGAATTGACTGGAAAAGTATTCTCTAGACAACTAAGAAACAAATGCATTATTTTAAACAATAAAGGAAACAATAAACAAGACCAGAGGCCCGAAGAGAACCTGTAGTGCAGGGAGAAAGTCACTGTGCTGAGGTCCAGCCAGTGACGTAGGAAGAGATGGCTTGTGAGCAAGTCACCCATCCCCTGCATTCACCACGGCAAAATGCAGCTCTCTTCCTTCTGAACAGGAATGAGGATACGAGGTCATGTAATTAAAGACTGGGAACTCTGCTGTGGCCCAGCTTCAGCCACTGGGATAGCCCCTAACTGTAGGGCTGGCCGCTTCAGCACACACTGTAAGAAAATGGGAAAAACAGTACCTCCCCTTTCCTGAAATCAATGCTAAGGGCGCCCTCATTTTTGGGGGGCTTTACAAATGAAACTTCGAATATGACAGCGCTTCTCCTCCCAGTCTCGTGTGGGCTCTGGCTTTACAAGGTTTTGCAACGCCTGTGCAATAGACACCTACAAATCAGAACTGCAGTTCCAGCGTTCAGAGTGAGTACCTTTGCTGGCTCATTATTATAGTGAGAACTCTGGGTTCAGAGTCGCCCTGTATACACAAGAAATGGATGACTGTTACAGCTTGAGTCTGAAATGTTCGCTAAGGGCTCGTGTTTTAAAGTCTATTTCCCAGCTGGTTGTACTGCTCTGGAACCTTTAGGAAGACAGCCCAAGCCGGAAGGTCATTGGAGTGAGCCTTTGAAGGTTAGTTTCGATCTCCTTCCTCCTACCCCTCCCTCCTGATCTGCAATGATACAGACAGCCTCTGCTGTGAACTAAGTCGCTCCATCATCCTTTCCCACCTTGGTGGACTGAGACTCCTTACAACTGTGAGCCCAAATCAGTCTTTCCTCCTTTAAGTTATTTTCATCTGGCCTTGTGATCACATGTGATTGATACCCTTGATTTAAAAGGGTTTATTTGGTGGTCATTGGAACTGTCAGCAGTATTTTGATTCTCTTCCACATGAATAGTAGCACATGAATTGTACTTAGGCCTGCCATGGGGTTTTCTTTGGCTGATAAATGAGTTTAGACGTGTATGTGTCTGGGACTAAGAAGATGACTCAGTGAGTAAAGCAAGCACAAGGACCTGAGCCACATAACATGCCTGGTGTGGTGGTGAATACCTGTAATTCTGGCACTAAGAAGGCAGAGGCAGGAGGATCCCTGAAACTTGCTGGTTAACCAGTCTAGTCTAATTGGTGAGCTCCAGGCCAATGAGAGACCCTGTCTCTAAGGGGATGAATAGTGTTTGTGAGAACGATACTCCCAAACTCTGCAGGTAGGTAAGTGTATGTGCACATATACGCGCGTGTGCGTGCACACACTCTCTCTCTCTCTCTCTCTCTCTCTCTCTCTCTGTGTGTGTGTGTGTGTGTGTCTCTGTGTCTCTCT
Organism: Rhabdomys pumilio; assembly: GCA_030674055.1. Lineage (NCBI taxonomy): Eukaryota > Metazoa > Chordata > Mammalia > Rodentia > Muridae > Rhabdomys > Rhabdomys pumilio. The sequence continues at coordinate 69,188,068 of JANHMN010000012.1, forward strand.
CACGCACGCACACATGCAAACATATATATGTAAAAAGTAAACGTGTTATATTCACATTCAAGATGACATTAGAAGCCTGACAACAGGTACTATGGAAACTTCTAGATGGAGCCTCCATCACCTTGGGGTCCCAGTGATTAAAACCCCCAGACAGTCTTCATGACACATACTAGAAACATAAAATGCACACTTATTGTGCGTTGACACTGCTGGTCTTGTTTGTTACTTCCATAAAATATGGCTCATTCTAACTGACATATTTGATTTTCCAAAGGTGGTAGTGGTGGTGGCAGCAGCTGCAGCAATGGCTATGCCTTGGCTGCTTCTTCTGCTTCTGCTTCTGCTTCTCCTCTCTTCTTCCTCTTCCTCCTCTCTTCTTCCTCTTCCTCCTTTTGTTTCTCCTCCTCTTCTTCTTCCTTCTCCTCCTCCTTTTGTTTCTCCTTCTTCCTCTTCTTCTTTTTCTCTTCCTCCTCCTCTTCAACATAAAGAGGAGAATTTTTGTTTGTCTCTCCTGCTCTTTTGTTGAGGGAAGAGGAAGACGGAAGGGACAGAACCATGGAAGGTACCAGCATGTGTCTAGCCCTCAATCTAGTTTGCAGTCACGGTAGGGAAAGAAGCTGGGATCTGAAGGGACTCATTCTGAGTTTTAGGAGGGCAATGACAAAAACCTTCCTGAGATCAGGAGTAGCATGCTATGTTCAGTGTTCCCTTTTATCTTGCACTGTGGTGGCACTTTGGAGACTGGGACTGAGCGGAACCTGGACTTGTCTGCCCTTTCACAGAAGCTAGTATTTGCATCCAGAAGAGTGGCAGTAAAGGCAGATATGATGCCCAGAAGCCACAGGAAGGTTGGTACATGGGCACATTTGTCACTAGATACGTCTAACATGTCACTTTGAGGCCCCCAGAAGTAGCTGCGCAGGTTTAAGGATGATCGGCTGAGGTCCTGGTATCAGAGTGAAGGTGCTAAGAGCCATGAGCATTGTGAAATATTAACATGGCCTCATGTTACAGAAGGGCTCAGAAGGCGTGCAGCCAGTGAGTCACATGGATGTTCAACTGTTCCTGGTGGCTGGAAACACTCAGTAAAGCTGTCTATGTACCTGTCTACAATCGTCCTGACGGACCCCCAGTTCACGCTTTTTCTTTCCCAGGCAGACCATTGGTACCTGCTAGCATAGATTGGCCTCTATTTTCCTAGACGCTACACTGAATTCATAAAGTATTTATTTATTAAAGACACTTAAAATGTGCTTAGGTGTGGTGGTCAACACCTGTGATCACCGGACTTGGAAGGTAGAGGCAGGAGTGTTAGAAGTTTGAGGTTATTCTTTGCTTGTGAGTTCATGGCCAGCCTGGAATATATGTGACCCTGTCAAAAACAAACAAATACAATCTCAAGTCCCCCAAACAACAAAATCATTAAGAATGTTTAGAGCCCCCTTCCCATTAATTTTTAGAGTTCATTATCCTGTCAATTACTTTCCTTCAGCTCTCCCTCTCCTCTTTTCTTTGGCTGTCTGTGCTGTGACCTAATAGACCAGGCTGGCCTTGAACTTGCAACATTCTTTCCTTTAATTCAGACGTTGGCGGTGGAATACTGGCCTTGCTGGTTGTTATGGGATACTTTGCTACTGAGAGATGAGTCTGGGGAAAGGCTTGCCAAACCTTGTTCAATTTATATATGAAGTAACTTTAAGAAGTCAACAGACTCTCCAGATGTAAATTCTATAACCAGTGGGAGTTACAGAGGAACAAAAGAGAAACCCTACAGAGGCGGATGTCTATGATCCTAAATGGTGTGAGATCCATTAGAGACTATTTTTTATTGTAATCAAAGTTGGAATGGGAGGAAGGTTTTGTTTTCACACCAATGACAAAGGCGCAGATTCAGCCACCGCCTCAGGCACTTGATTTACAGCTTCCGGTCACCTGTGCTCTCATGTACAGTTGTGACCCTGTGGCGAAAATCATTAGTGTGCCTCCATCTGCTCCTCAACAGCTATAGCGAAGCCGGGCATCACGGCTCTGTGGACACAGTGCCCATCCATCTTTCTCATGAAATGCGGAGTAGAAATATGGGGTGCCTCTACAGGGACAAAAGTCAGTAGCTCTCATATTCAGGGCTAAGCTGTCTATTGATATCACACTTTTGTCAAATATTAGAATCTAAAATTTATAAAAGCCTTCTCAAATGAATTGGCCAGTTTTCTCACTCTGAAATGGTGAGTTTTAACTAAATTACTGTCCTCTATTTACCAAAGAGGGAACTGAACCTCACTCTGAGTCATTAGTTGCCATAGAAATGGAACTGGGGGCTGGGGAGGTCGCTCTGTGCGCAGGAGCACTGGCTGCAGCCCTAGCACCCACATGGCGCCTCTCCACTGTCCCATGCCCTCTTCTGGCCTCTCTGGACCAGGCACGTATGTGGTGCAGAGACATGCATGCATGCAAAACATCCTTACACATAAAATAAAGTAAAAATAAAAATTAATGCCTTTTAAGACAAAAAAATGGAACTCAAATACAGAATCTGATGCCGTTAGCCCTTGGCCACCTCCTTCATTCATGGGCCGTTGTTAAATACTTAAAGGATGTCATTTTATGCAATATTTAAAGCTTCAACTTTGGAGAGAATCAAAGGAAAAAAAATCACCTATGATGTAAAGGTTAATTCCCGGATAGCTGATAGCCTTTTTTCTGAGTCTCCTTGAGCCACTCTGCTGACTGATCCCAAGTCTAGCTCCTGAAAGTAGCAAGTAAACAAAGAAGTTATCAAAAGCTGACAACTCAGAATGAGATGGCTCCCTGGAACTCTGCCTCCAGAGGGTTGGGATTAAAGGCCTGTGCCATCAAGCCTGGTCTAGGACAGGAAAAGTTAACCAAAGAAAAGTAGGGCCAAAGAGAAGAAAGTACTTGTAGTTTATTCCTATGGGTTTATTCCTCAGAACCCTCTTGGTGGAGGGAGAGACCTGACCTTCAGATAGTTGTCCTCTGATCAGCACACACACATGGAGTGTGTGTATAACTGGGAATAAACAAATGTTTTATTTAAAAGAAAGAAAGAAAGAAAGAAAGAAAGAAAGAAAGAAAGAAAGACAGTTGACTAGCTAGATGTGATCCCAGCACTGGGAAGGCTAAAGTGAGATAGTGTGGGACAGCCTGGGCTACATAAGTTGCAGGCCAATCTGACCTACACAATAAGAAACCTACTCAGAAGGAGGACAAGGGTAAACAAATAGTTGTTTGTATATTACTTTTATCTAAATAATTTCTTATAAATTTAATATTATAATTAATATTAATTATTAATATCAGGTTTATATTATTAATATTAATATTTATATGATTATATTATATTTATATTTGATATTTACATTTATATTATTTATATTATAGTAATACTTATATTATTAATATCTAATAATATTATCTAAATAATTTGTTATAAATTCCAAAGAGAGTAATAGATGTTAGTAATGACTTGCTGGGAGCTAGTCTGGGGTTAAGCATGACCCCCACTTAATGCCCCACGATAGCCATGTTATTTTGTACCCATTTTACTGATGAGAAACTGAGACTTAAAGAGCGTATGTGGCTCTCCCAGGCATGATAGCATCCAGACAGTAGAGCAGTACTCCAGTCACTCCATTGACTTTATTCTTAAATCCATAGAAATCTCATTTTGCGGGAAAAAAATTCTCATGAATTAAAAAAATTTACCCAGCATAAAAAAAGAGCTAAAAAGGCACCACCTGTCCACCAGACTCAAGCTCTGCTGCTTGGAATCTGGCTGCCGGGGAGACTGCCTAGTCTTGCCAATTTTTCTAGAACATGAATTTGCTTTTCAACAAAGCCTTGGGACTGTGTGTAGGAAATGCTACAACTCAGCTAAACCCTGGAGCTAGGCACAGACTGTACCATTTAGGAGGGAAAGCAGTAAATTAAGATAAACCAACATGAAACAGTTTTCATTTAAGGAAAAGCTATCCCTGTCATATATTATTTTTCTTCTAGCTACAAGGTCTTGACCCTTCAGGGATGTTGAAAGGAACAGCAGGCTTGGCTGAGGGAAGGGGAAACCAGCAACTTTCAAAAGCTCGTGGCAGATTAGATGGTTAGGTTGCCTGGCCGTGACTTCCTCCCGCAAAATGAGATTCATTAGAGAAAACTCTTAGCCTAATTAAGGCTGCTCACTAGCAGCCTCCCCTCCAGATGCTGGAGCTACGAGGCCGTCAGCATCATCACGGCTGTGGCCAGGCAGGGCAAACCTCAGTGAAGCAGGAAGACAAAGGTACTGGGACTGGTCTATGAAACCCTTCTCCTACCAGGATCGGCCACGCTCCGGGATATGGAGCTCACTGTGGGTAGTTGTGACCCTGACCATTAGGCGTTATTTCATGACTTATGTTTGCAAGGAAAGTTGTTCTAGAGCAGGGCAGCTGGGGGGAGAGAGGCAGGAAGGCCAATGGTTGATGGTAGTCTTTTCACTCACCAGAATCCATCTGCTCTGGGATACAATAGCAGCTGTCCTGTGGACAGGCTGAATTAACGAAAAATGTCAGAAACAAAATTGTCCAGGTCAAATGAAAATAAACTTGTTTGTAGAGCTAGAGCCTGGGCTCTGGCCCTAACAAGCAGGCCCAGCTACTAGTGACTGAAAGTCCAAGTAAGCTGGGCATGGTGGGGCTTGCCTATTAATCCTAGCACCCAGGAGGCAGAGAGGCAGAGGCAGAGGGGCAGAGGGGCAGAGGGGCAGAGGGGCAGAGGGGCAGAG